>ML677342.1:16475872-16539705 GCA_007922305.1 Dermatemys mawii
ACATACATACATACATACATACATACATACATACATACATACATACATACATACATACATACATAAATAAATAAATAAAATGTTTATATATATATATGTGTGTGTGTATAAGGGTTAAGTAGTAATAAAAATAAGTAGTTACACAACGTTGTTTGCTTCTATCTTTTCTTTATTCTTTATTATTATTTTTACAATAAATGTGGCTTTTTGCCATATCCCCCTCATAAGATCCTGCTTGCTTTTACTGGTATAACACTGAGAATAGAGGGACACAAAGATGCTGTTTGTGCCCATCTGGACCTGGAGACAGTTCCTTGCCAGCCCAGCCTCCAGGCTGCTCTAAATCCAGTAGACCCCACAGAATTTGGAATCAAGTTCAAGGTTTTGGTCCTTACCATTGAAGTGCTCCATGGTCTGGGCTCAGGATACCAGAAGACCACCTAAAACTCCACGATGAAGACCGTTGTTGACAATTTCTTTCTCATGCACAATGAAATTCTCAGCAATAAAAGTAAAGCTCATTTGTGCAGGAGACAGAACCTACTCAGGTGCCGGTCCAACACTGTAGAATGAACTCCTCCAGGAACTAAGGACTCCCATGAACCTCACCACTCTCTCCTTAAAGTTCAGGGCACATTTCTTTGACCCTTCCTTCTCTAATATAAGCATATAGCAACAGGCATATTTAACAAACAGCTACCACCACCACCCTACCAAACAAGACAATCCCCTCCACATGTGTCTCCCTCTGAGAAGAGGAAGAGAAAACAAACAATATGTGACAGAGGTGTAGTTAAATTGCTTATGCACTACTGGAAAGCCCTCAGACACTGCAGCAATGAATGTGCTAAAAAACCCTATATAACAGAAAACTGGTTAGGATGTGTCAGTCCAAATGTGCTTGGGTTTTTTTTTTTGTTTTTTGGGGTTTTTTTTCTGAAAGAGAATGCAGTGTCTGCAAAATCAACATTGTGCCATTAAAAAAAAAATCCATCAGAAATTACGAAATGAAATGTTTGTTTCAGGTTGTATTAATCAGTATCTGCCTATGCTGCCATCATGTCTCATGGGAGTTGTAGTTTTAGAGTTTCATGTACCCATTATTTTCTATGGACTGGGCCCTTTGGCCAGACCACCTCTCCCATAATGCAACTTGGCAGCTAACCCAGTGGGAGATACTGCAGGTTATCATGGGAAATGTAATAAGCCAGGGAGCCTGGCCCATTTGGGCATGAGGCATCCAAACTACAACTCCCAAGAGACCACAAGGCAGCATAGGCAGATACAGATTACTTTCAAGAAATGAAATGTTTTGGTTCAGGAAATGTTGAAAGTTAATTGTTTTAAAATGTTGAAAAATGTTTAGACATTTCATAAATGAACTTTTTCAGAACTTTTTGTTCTTCAAAAAGTGTTCCTATTTTGAAATACTGGCATGTCCAACAGGTTGGAAATTCAATTTTTTCAATCGGCTGCAAATGTACCCCAGGTCAAGATATAAGGCTTTTCTGGTAAATTAAATTATTCTGATTGGGAAAGTACTCCTAACTTCAAAAAGTTATTTAAAAAACCCTGCCATCAATAAGTAATCAAAGCAAAAACAACAAAATCCACTAGCTTCTGTTTTTTCAGAATTCAAAATGGAGTACCATAATGGAGTAAATTTTAGACAATATGTGTGTGGATTCTACCATGCAACTATTAGGACTAATTAATCATGCAACATTTTGGTGCATCACACTAAAAATTTACCTCAATATTTTGTGCTCCCTCTGCCAAGCAACATCAGTCACATTATCTAGAAATTATTATTCCTGGAACTATAATGAAACTGCAGAGGAAAATGTTCTGGCATAATGAAACACTATTTAAATTGAAGTTGTTTATAAAAAACAGGGTGGGGAAGCTAACCAATCTGATTGGCTTACCATCATGCTAACCCATGATTGTAAGCAGAGCTCACCTTAGAGAACTGTATCTTGTCCTGGCCTGACAAAACAGAAACACCAGAAATATACAGTGTCCTAATTTATGGTTTAAAGGAGACAATGTTGTTTAGAGAGCAGTATACTCTGCAGTCATTCTACTTCCTGTTAGGTTCTATAGGTATTCAGGCAGCTACCTATGTGCATCTTTTGGTGCTTCAAAACCTTTAGAAATCCGGTCCTCTTCCCATTTAAAAGTATCATTTATTTAAATCTATATCAATTAAGGTTTTGTATGGGAATATTTTACTCAGCAAGGGGCTTCATCCTGTGACATACTGAGAGCTTAATGAGAGAAGCTCAGCTCCTCAAGTACTTGGCCCTAAATGTGTAGCAATTGTTTTACAGTGGGGAAAAAAACCCACTAAATGATATATCCCAATTGTCACTTTAGGAAAAAGATTATTATAAAAATGTCATCTTTATTTGCCCTATTTAGGAAGTGATACAACAGCAAAATGGAAGTACTTAGTATTGCTATTAAGACTTTCCTCAAAGGATTGAGCTGTGATTTAAAAGTATTAAATAATTTTCACAATGCCCGTGGGAAGTAGGTATGTATTATTACACACCTAACAGATGATTAACCTAAGGCACCGAGAGAGGTTAAACCCAACATTTTATAACTTGGTATGTGTGTATGTGTCTCACCTCAATATTTAAGCATCTAAATAGAAGCTATGGTTGCTCCGCACAATGAAAATCAGGCCCTTTTTATTTAAGTGCTTAAATAGAGATTTACATGCCAACAATTGAAAACTTTGGACTAAAACCAAGGTTTTTCAGAGATGACTAGTGATTATGGGTGCTTCAATTTTTGAGAGCCAAACTTGAGACATCTTAAAAGGGTCTGATTTTTTCAGAGGGCAAGTACTCAGCATTTTCTCAAAGTCAAATCTCTTTAAGGCTGTGGTTCCCATTTTTTTAGTACAGACGGTTCCTTACAGGTATTTTAAAACTTGGTGGCTCCCCACAACCAAATGCTATTATTTTTTAGCCATCTCAGGACACTACATTCAAGAGGGACACTGGAGTTTGGAGGATTTTGCAACTTGTCTCATGCTGCAACCCCACTTTCTTTCTGATCATTGCTGCTGCCCCACCAGTGCACAGCCCCAGTTAACATCATCTATCGAGGATCTTGGCTATTTCCTCAGCAGTTGTTCAGGTTGGGATTTCTTTGCAAAATAAAGATTCTTCAGCTATTGAACCTGCTTTTCCAAATCTCACATAACACAGACGCTGAGCCATGCTAGCTATTTATTAAGATGCAGTGCAAAATATTGACTTTTCTTAACTTGTTCTACCACCTGGTCCTGGGTGTTTTCTACAAGTCATCCATGAGGCGACAGATGGTATTATTTGACACAGGAATGGTTTTCAGTACCATGGTTGCTTGCTCCCCAGTCATATTTCTAATGCCTCTGGCGGCTAGAAGTAGGAGCATCTCACCAATGGTACGTGCTTGTTATTGGGGTGTGGTTGTTTGCATTTTGCAAGTCTGTGGCCACAACAATAGATGCTTCTAAGCTTTTTGAAGAACAGTTGCTTCTCTAGAAGGGACTTTCTTTTCATTATTGTTTTAATTCTTCTTGTTTCAAAAGGAAAAAAAATTGCAGCTCTTGTTTGAACCTCAGTGCAATTCCAAAAACTTTTTTAGATAAAGAATGATTTTCATAGAGATTTAAGGTGCTCTCCTAAGAAAACTGCTTTCATAGAAAAGCTCAGAAAAGTTTGTAATTTTGAACAGCTAAACGACATTTTTTTGGAAGGAAGAGCAGAATGAGACAATGGTAGGTCATGAACCAGAGTATATGGGGAGCACGAGAGAGATTGCAACCATGCTATATTGCCTAACTATATCAGTGTATTCTGATACTACGCCATTGTTAAAGGAAAAGTGACAACCTAATTTTAAAATATCTGTTTCCATATCCCATCAGTAAATGTCACTTTTCCCCGTCCAAACTTGTGACTTTAAAGGTGTTTTGTTTAGCTAGAAATACCTTAAAACCAAATGGGTATTTCAACCTTATACTCAGCATTGCTATTGTAATGCTACAGTTACATTTATTTACCTATAACTGGAGTACCCATAACATATTGCTGACACCCCTCCACATTCTGGGTGTCAAACACATTCAGAACCATGAAAAAAGATAAAGTCTAAGTGAGTGGACACATGCACACTAAGGGCATATTTACACTACAGTCCTAGGGTGTCACTGCAGCTTGGGTAGACATAAATGAGCTAGCTTTAAGCTTGGATGTCAGAGCAGTGGAGCCATGGCAGCTTGGGCTAGCATTGCAACTAATTACCCAGGGTTCTTGGTGGGCTTGTACAGTTGATGCTGAAGCACAAATGGCTGCAGCTGCACTATGACAGTGCCTGAACTTGATAGTTTAAAGCTAGCTTGGGTATGTCTACACAAGCTGTAATCATACCCGGTGACAGTAGTGGAGACATACCTCAAGTCACGGGTAGTCAATAGGTGGACTGGGGGCCAAATCTGGAACACCAGATACTTCTGAATGGACCGTGAAATCTTTTTATTTTCTTATTAGCTTTATTGTTACTGCAGTGTGAAAAATGTTTCTCTGGAATCTGGACCTGGACTATAAGTTGACCAAGAAATTTGGACCTTGACAAAAAATAATTGACTGCCCCTGAGTTAAGCTGTTAAGAAAAAATCTGTAGAGGGAGGCATTTATGCTTTGTATCTTCAATATCCAGCAGCCTACCCAGAGCAACTCTCCAAAGGCAAGCAGGGACAAAGGAACGGTGAATCTGTGGAGCAAGATATTTTGAGAATGCCAGTTTTAGTAAATAACCTTGTTTTCTCCTCCATTAATTGCTTCCCTCGATTCTACTCTTGGAGATTAGCCATTACAAATGTCTGGAATCACAAATGATTATTTTTGTTTGTTTTTTTCCCTGTGACTTAAAACCGACTAAATTGATTTCATTCACAATTTGTATTTTAAAAGGGTTTAAATGAGTGTCTGCAAATCATGTTTTAGTCCTGAGCAAATGTTCATGATTGAATCATAAACCCATCTAAGTAAGAGTTTATAATATAAATGGTGACACCACAAGGCAGCAGAAATACAGTGCTATTGACGCAATCTGAAATAAGCTGTCTCCTTCTTTAACACACACATTTTGGAGTCAGGGAATTAGAGTTTTACAAAATGAGGCCAAAATGTTAAGTTAGTCACTAAATCCAGAATCTGAGCACCTAAATAAGTGGCCTAACTTTCAGTAAATTGGAGCACCCACAACTTCCACTTAATACACCATCATAATGTGAAGTATTGTGTGTTGTAGCAACTGCATATTACACTGCATTTCTCCTATGTGATAGCAAATCATGATTTTATTGTGAGTCGTGCAATATTCAGTGTTTTTTCTTAAACCCCAGTTCCTGGGGTCTTGTGATTAATGAGACTCATTTTTCTTTCATTAAACAAACAAAGTAAGTTCTGGCCCTCCTGGTTGTGGAGGAGACTTTGAAAACCTGAACCCTACAGATTCAAAAAGCAGAAGGCAGATGAAAAGAACCCCACAATGTTTTATTCTGAGGAGCCTGATTTATGATTTTTAAATGCTTGGGTCGACAATATAGAGTAAGGATCCTGTCCTGCAAGGTGGTAACTGAGTTCAATTCCCTTTAACATTAATACGACTTGAGGATACCTAGCACCAACCATAAGATGCTCAGAACTTCATAGAATTTGTCTCTAAAACTTTAAAAACCAAATTAAGGGCTGGCTCCTGCTACCCTTATTCACATGAGTAATCCCTAATCATGGGTAGCATCATTGAAGTCAATGAGGCTACCCCCTTGGGTAGGCATTGCAGGATTATGACTGAAATTCACCCTTGTGCAGAGGTCCAGCATAAGAGATATGCACAATGAAAGCCCCACTCAAGTCCTGAAATATGGGTTTAATTGGTTTATAACTCCTTGTTCAAGGGTGTAATTCATCTATGTGAATTGTCTATGAACAAAAGTATTAACATACTTTAAAATAAAGTGAACAAGGGCTTGCACTGTTCTGCATACATATATGCTGACAAAATGCAATCACCCAAATGTCATATAATTTGCTCTAACATTATTGACAAATTGGATATTTGTCATTACTCTGCTTTTCCTGTACAATATATCAAACTATAATAATAAAAAGGGCATCTTTCCAAACAATTTATCTTATTGATCCAAATAAATAACACCTTTCCATGAAAGCGTACTGAAAGAAATATCACTGTGAGTCTACGGATATTTAGAATATAATTTAACTGTATTAAAATAATTAATTTTCCATAATTAAGTCAATCTTATTTTTTAAACTCCATAGAAACAAAGAGGAATCAGTGCATGTTTGCATCATAGCAATTATTGGAACGTTTCACATCATTCCTGTTTGACACTAGCAAGTGATTTAGAAATCTGGGAGAACAAGAAAAAGGTGCAAATTTAAGGCCCATTCTTGCTTTCAGCGCCCAATCCTACTCCCATTGCTGCCCCAGGGAATGTTGCTACTGACTTAAATGAAGATGAATCAGAACACAGGTGTTCTTTGCATATTCCAATTTTCCAGTGAAATCAGTGGGATTTTGGGGTCTGAGTACGGGCCTCATGTTTCTCCATTTAGAGGAAGATTTTCAAAAGCCTCAAAGGGATTTAAGTTGCATTCAATGGAACTTTAGCTCCTAAATCCCTCACAAGGTTTTGAAAACCTGCCCTTACTAGATTTCTAAAGGAAGCAACAGTTTCCCTGCTTGAATAGTAAATATAATTCTCCTGTACAGATTGTGCCTAAACAAATGATTTACACGAACTTGTTCTATTTCAGTTCTACAGTAAATACATCCATTAAGAAGGCACAGTATTAAAATTCCTCTGCAAAGTGGCAATTTATGGAATAAATGGACTAAAAGGACTTCTGGTTCTGAGTGTGGTTTATTGTATAGACCAGGAGTTCTCAAACTTCACTGTGCTATGACCCACTTCTGACAACAAAAATTACTACATGACCCCAGGAGTGGGGAATTGAACCCTGAGCCTGCCCGAGCCCCACCACCCCAGGTTGTGAGGGAGGCAAAACCCAAGGGCTTCAGCCCCAGGCAACCCCTGAGTGCTGACACTTAGGGTTATAATCCTTGGGCTTTGGCTTTGGCCCCAGGCTTCAGTTTTGACATCAGACAGTGGGCCTCAGGCTTTGGCTTCAGCCCTGGTAACCCCATTAAAACAGGGTCAGATCCACAGTTTGAGAACTGGTAGTATATACTGATTCCTTGAAAAACAGGGTTTGCATCTTTGAATCCAGCATACGTATTGCTCTAAAGTATTTTGTCATTCTGTGTTCTCTGATAATCAGAGAGGTCACAGTATTGGCATACCATAAATAAGACCTATCTGTTGACATGTACAACTTCCATTGAAAGCAAGGGGAGTAGTGCACCACTGGCAGGATAACTGGGCACCTCCTGTTGTCTTTGGGCTGATATTGCATTCCTTGAACATCCCAAACTTGCAATGTTGGGGGCACATGAGGTGTTGGGGGATGTATGGAATGCAGGATCAAGCCTGCTGGGGGGGCCAGGGGAAACACAGCAATAAGGTTACATGTATGTTCAGAAATTGTTTTCTTCTACAGTTCTAGGTAGGCTTGAGTATACCTCCTTTACACTTTATCAGAGGGTACAGTCATAGGTTAAACTCACTGTTATGTATTCTGCTGCTGTTTTTACTTTTCTGCTGAATGTATCTGCATGTGCTTTGATCCAACAGGTGCCTTTATTTCAAAATAATCTTGCATATCAGAAGCCTTATAAAGAAATCAATAAAAGGCACCTTAGAAACTAGTGCTCCATCCAATACTTCCATAATACATAATTGTAGGTCAAATTCTGGCACCTTTATTCATCCTGACTAGTACCTCACTCCACAAGAAATCCCATTGAAAGCAATGGAACTATTCATGAAGTTTTTAAGAATCCAGCTTCCTAAGGATTTAAAATTAGGATTTCAATGTTCTTATCTAAAACAAATCAATAATGTGCTATAACAACATCAAGCAATTAGTTAAGGTTTTTATTTGCTGCAACCCAGCATATGCAACCCTGTACAGAGGGGCAGCAAAGGCTAACAATCCACTTAAGTGCTCAAAACAGGGCTTAAATGGTACCTGGGTCATGTGCTGGTTTTCTGCCTGGGGATAAATTTGATCTTTTGTGCGTTTGCCAGCACACCGGGTCAAATTCATCCCTGGTGAAACTCCACAGATCTCCACATAGTTGCACCAGGGATGAAACTGGTTCACTTGAGTTATGATGAAATCCTTTTGGAGCGGGGACTGTCTCTTAGTATATGTTTGTACAGTGCCTACCACAGTGGCGTATGATCTTGTTTGCTTTTCTAGGCAGTAGGGTAATGCAAAAAATAAATGGTAATAACTCTTTTGAGCCGTGTAAGTCCTTTTTTGAGGGCTTAACTGGTACAATTGGTGTATAGACTGAGGCTGGCTCTCTTCACAAGGGTGAACTTCAATCTTTGTTATGTTTTTCTGTTCTTTTTATGGCTCTATCACACAGCAACAAGGGAGAGAAAAACATTTTATTAAATAGGAAAAGCTGTCAAATAGCAAAAGTCAGTAAAGAGATGCAAGGATACGTGTAATTACTGAAACTATTTTGAAATCTTTTTTTAATTGACTAGCTTTCACATTGGCTGTGTCCCTTTACATTATTAGTCAAACACAGTGTTTTTTGGTGACTTCAGTTGCTGTGGGCCAAGTTTTGATCTCTGCTACAGCAGTATAAATATGGAATAATTCCGTAAGTGAGAAATCAATGCACTTCCACATTTAAAATGGCGTAAATGAAATTAGAATGTGGCTACAGAACGTTACGTACTCCTGCTAAATAACAGATTTTCTGTAAGCATTTATGGGCTATAGTAAATGTTAACAGAAGTTGCACATGCACGCATGCACACACACACATTGTATATCACACCTTATTTATGGTGGAATGGGAATATTTATTAAAAAACATGGGCTGGATCTTGCAAGCTCTTGTTCAGTTGGAGCTGGATTTTGCTACCTTCACTCATGTTTAATAGTACCTTACTAGGTGATTAGTCCTTATGAAATAAATAGGACTTCTTGCCAAATAAGGTATTACACCACATAATTTTGGGCAGCAGAAACTGCAGTGCAGAAGCCAGACTGTTATTGTTGTTGTTGTTTTTACTGACTTGAGTCAGCTGCACCATAAAACTCTACCTTTCTGCCATTCTAAAACCTTAGGAATACTTGGGCAATAGCAGATTAATGTAGGAATAGCTGAATCCTTAGTTATACCATTTACTATAATAAAATACCGCATTGAAAATTCATTTCAAGCCTTTTCTCTTACCACTTTTTTGTCTATTTAATTAAAATTATACATACATAATGGTCCAGATTCTGCTACAGTGAGGTGAAGTCCTATTGAACTCAATATTTATATTATCTCTGATCCCAAACATTTCCTCTATGAAAAATCTAAGTTAGCAAAAGGCAAGTTTGGCCATAGAAATACCCCAGCCATAAACCATGGCAAGACACAGGGACACCACTTGATCCCCAAGATTCAAGGAGTTAATGCCAGCATCACTCTCCCCTTGTGTGAGTGCTCTGGGGAAGGTCTGAAACGGCAGCTGCAGTGAAAATAGTCAGGGAGGGTAGAGTTCCATGTTCTGGGTGATGAGAGCTCTGGTTTGTTGTTCTTTTGCTTTGACTCATGATTACAAAAATTCTCTCCTACTGACCAGCCCTTACTGACTGTTGCCATGCTATGTTTCTGCTGAGCCAGCCTTATTCTTGCAGTACCTTCTTTAATTTCAGAAGTGCAATGGTTAAAACTTTTTCTATTATGTCTGTCTTAATATAGCTCTCACGTGGTTACAGGGCTGAACTGTCCTTTTTTTTTTAACTTGGCTTTTTCCACATCTGCAATATTTGGACCAAGATACAATTTAATATTTTGGTTTGCTTTAGAAAACTTTGATTTGGGAGAAGTTCATAGAAATTTTAATAAAAACACAACCACAGATGGGTTTGAATTCAGCTTTTTGTAACAACCATGGCAATTTCTGGTTATTAAATAAGCCAGAGAGGAGTGATCCTCTGTTGGTCCAGAAAACAATATAAATGTATTGAAAACCATCAGGAAAAACAACAATAAAATTGAATAAATATTACATAGTTCAAACAAGACCATATTCAGTGTTTCTGTGTGATGTCAGGAGTGGAATGCAATGTGGCCAAAGTAAAGTTGCTGAGAGAGCCTTAACATTTGTTTTTCCTGAATGTTTATGATTTTTTTAAACTATGCTGCCTTAGTATTTGCATTCACTTTGTTATAAAAACAATAAATATATCACAGTGTAATGTAAGGACACTTCATCTTGAAATTCTCATGACAAGATTCACTGCTATAGCTTATAATGTCACCACAACCATTTGATGGGAACTTTTCCTTGTGCTGTTACATAATCACTTATCTATTACTGGCTCTCTATCAAGAGAGACAGTAGGATACTCAATTATATTATCCACGTTTCTGGAAGCAAACCTTGAGTAATTTTACAGGTTCCTAAAAATATAGTGTCAAGCAGGAAACAGCCAAAAGTTCTGCGCAGTTCTGAAATATCTGGATAATCCCTCAAAAATACAGCTCTCTGTCAGAACAATAAGTCCAGGTTTTCAAAGTTAAATGCACTCAACTGCACACACACACATTTGCATAACCAACTTCCATGCAGAAAGAGCCAATATTCACATGTAAACCAGCCATTACCACATAGACCTGGTCAGTTAGATGTACATGCATATCAGGTATTTAGGGTGACCAGATGTCCCGATTTGATAGGGACAGTCCCAATTTTGTGGTTCTTTTTCTCATATAGGCTCCTATTACCCCTCCATCCCATGTCCTGATTTTTCACATTTGCTGTCTGGTCACCTTTCAGGTATGTGAGTATATAAATTAGGCATCTACCAAAGTGTGCATGCATTGGTGCATACCTTATTTGAAACTCTAGCCCTGAGTTATCTTTCTGTCCTTGTTTATGCCCCAAAATAATAATACACTTTGCCCACAAACCCAGCTCTCCACTCGTTGCTCCCTTGCCAAATCACTGCACCTGCCCAGTCCCTTACCTTCCTATAGACCAGATCCTCTTCCAAAAAAGAACTGTACCTCCTCAGTACTTTTTCCTTCATCCTCACCGAGATGCCTTTCCCATTTTTAAATCTTCATCTGAACTCTACCTTTGAAGAAAATCCTGCTGACTCATTTTCTATTGCTGCTGTAGTCTCTGTTGCTTTGACCATAACCTGTGATCCTACACACGCATATAATATGAAGTAGAATTCCATTGAGGTTTCTTAGGTTCTGATACTATAATAACCTGCAATAATTCAGCTCCAGAGAGAAATCCTATTCACCTTATTCTTGAAAACAGTCTCTTTAAAGTTAATGGGATTCTTGTGGGAGTAAGGTGAGCAGGATTTGACCTCATGTGGTAAGGCACAAGCACCATCATAAAGGATTTCCTTGTATTTCCATTGCTGCTAAATGAAGATATAAAGCTGGAATGTTTCTATTTCAAATGTTTTAATTTATATTTGTTATTCCACAAAAATCATAATAGCGTTGGTGTGAGGCAACATCAATATATTACTTCATATGCTATCTGCTTATTTATGGGAACTTCAGAGAAACATGTTTAAGCAACAAAAATATATAAGCAAGCAACTTAATTTAAGGATGTAATTGCATTTAGGCCCTGGTTATACTATTACGATGGCGTTAGAGTGCTTTTTCACAAGAAACTCGATTGAATTTGTTTGTACCGCATTGTAAGGTTTTTAAAGATTTCATAATGTAAAGAGCATTATTTTGTTTGAATCATTTTCTGAGCACGGAACATTCCAGTAGGGACCAAATTAATATTGGGCCAGGACTGCATTATCCCCTCTTGAGGACTATCTGCAGGATGGGGACACAGTGGCCTTGTTTCTGAGGAATCTACTATGAAGTTCCTCCCATAGCAATATGTTGTGGGGCAGTGCCTCCATGGATAGCCCAAAGGGCTCCATCCAGAAAAATGGAGAATTCCCATAGTCTGTCTCTGGCTTTGCACTAGCTCTGGCCCTGCTTCTGTCTGCTCATTCCTCACCCCTGACCTGACCAATTTCCGCCTGCTGTCTTGTGTGAACCCCTACATAAGAGAAGGCAAGAGAGTTGGTGAGGTGGCTTTGCCCAATGGACAATACATCATACCTGGACTACTGTAACTTTGGGTGCTGTATCAGAATTTATAGGTACTGTATGTGCAGTACACGGATACTCCTGTGGTATTCTGTGAATGAATAGAATATGCATTTTTGATTAAACATGTTTATGGTTACTTAATATTTTCAGCTGTTTCTTATTCCTTTAACTCGAGTACAATATATTTTAAGTGGCACTAGCTGCCACAGAGGCAATGTTAGACATTCCTCTTGGTATTGATTTTAACCAGTAATAGTAATTTAATTTTAAAAACCCCGATATTTTAAACTTTTCTCTTCATTGTCTATATCTAACAGGGCCACCCACAGCTGTGTCCCCACAACAAACTCAGTGCCAAAGCAGCACTTTTCCTGCTGTTTTGTTTTATGTCTTTCTTCTTATGTCTCTCTCTCTTGCTCATTTACTTTTAAAGGCTACAGAAAACATCCATCCCTCCCTTCCTTTGCTAACTGACCTCCTTCTCAGGTGTTCCTTTTCCCTCCCTCCACAACAGGTGCCTTCTCTTCCTGTTCCCCACTCATTCCTGTCCATTTATTTCCTGCTCTTTTTATCCTCCCATGTTTCCTCCCAATCCTGCCTCTCCTTGTGCTGCTGCCTCCTGACCAGTGCATTCTAGTCCTCAAAAATCTCTATTCTGCTTCTTTCCTTTATGTTACCATCCCTAATGCATTCCCTCCCTCCCCTACCCAGTCTGTCTTATCCTATCTCAGTCCAGATCCCAACCCATATGCAATACATCATTCTTCTTACAGAATTAGGGACTGACACTCCATGCCTGTTGCCATCTCTATTTCTTTTCCCACTCTGAATCTTCATTGTATCTCCATCCCCACCCTTCCCTGATCTAGCCTTCTTAATCCAGTCCTCAAACACAGAATGAAACAGGTTAATTTGGCTCTCACTGTTGCTTTCATTATTCAGGTAAATGAGATTAAGCATGCAAAGCACATCTTGTGAAATGCCTACTGGACAAAATAAACAATTTATAGTGAACTGTTGGTTTTTTAATACTTCCCAGTTGTTATGGATATCACATTATTTACAGTTCTTTAATACAGTCTTAGATGAGCTACAATGTCAATATCATAGCACCTGCAGGACATCTCTGTGAGTGCATCAGATTTCTATCTGAGACATGAACAAGTTAAAATCATATCTTTTGAAACAAGCATATTTCCTTGCCTTTGTTACCACACTTAAATTAAATGAATTTTACAAATAGCAGCTATTTTTTGGGGGGGTGGATTTTTAGTGTGGTCAGACCTAGGTTTTGTAAGAGCTTGTCTTTTCCTTGGGGAACAAATCAGAGTGAACAGTGTCTATTTAAAAGAGAATTTTGCACAAATCAAATCTGAAAAAGAAGAAAATTATACCAAAGCACTGTGCTTGCCAATGTTTCTTCTGTTTTGGTTTTGGAGTAGGATTCACCAGTGGTATGGAAGGCCAATATAAGGCTCTCCATCTCACTTAATCCCGATAGGGATTGGATTGGGGAAATCATGGACAGAGCAGCCACACAGCAATCTCTGTGCATCATCTGTGTACCACAGAAAGCATCTTCCTGTTGGATCTTCACAGGAAGCAGTCACAGAAGGCTATTGTGAGCTAAGGGAGATGTAAGTTATATTGATGCAGTGGCTCTAACACCCTGCACGGCTGATGTTGAAGTACTGTGGGCAGCTACTACAGTTTATAGGCTGAAACAGAAGAAGCAGGCGTGCTATGCAGCAACCACTAATTGGCAAGTGGATTTCACCTCTCCATACCTGTGCACTTCACTTGCACAGAACGCAAATACTCACGCTTCGTGAAGGTGGTGGTGGGGATTTTACTCTTATTGGAGAGATCAACTTTTTCTCTTCTTTTATCCTATAATTAGCCATAATCCTAAATTTGTGATGACACATTCTGTTGCCATGACAAGGATGTGATGTCACAAATTTAGTAATATGCCTTTACTGCAGACTCAAATAGGGAAAGATGGTCTGAGAGGCTGTAGCCCTCATTTCAGTACAAATAGATGAGAGAGTTAGCAGACAAAAGAAAGATGATTTAATATAGGCAAATGTGATAGGTGAATACAGATGTAAATTATGGAAATGATTTAAGTTTTATGTATTTTCAAGTATGTCCCACTTTAAGGGCTTGATCCTGCAAGATGCTGAGTTATTTCAAGTTAGTGGACAACAAGGCAGTTCTTTAAATCACAGGAGGTATTACCTAGGCAACTTGCAGGATCCAAACTTAAAATATCTAAGGCAATAGCTCCTAAAATTGTGGTCTATGGACCACTTATGGTCTGTGGAGCACTTGCTGGTGTGGTCCATAGAGAGCTTGTTTTTTCTCATCCTTGTTTTCAGCTGAGAGAAACAGAACAGATGTGAAGAGAAGACGAAATGAAGAGATGTTGTGATTAACTTTTTTTCAAAAAGGACAAAACACTAATTACATTAAAGAGAACTGGAAATACATAAATATTTCCCCTCTATGTCTTTTTGATGTGAGCAACAGCTGTAGTTCCCACAGGAATGTCAGACAGTAGTAAATGAGATAGGAGATGGTCCACAAGAAAATATTTCCTTTAAGATGTTATCCATGCTAGGATAAACTTTGGAAACTGCTGATCTGGGGTAAATAGTCATAAAGGCAGAAGTTTAGTCTCCCTATTTTGTACATGCAAGATCAACTGTAGGTGTAAAGCAGAGTATTAGCACCTCTAAATACCTGCACCCCAAGTTCAGTTGCAGGTATAAATTTTACAAATGTAAATTGCACCTGCAAAAGGGATGCTGGTCTCTTGAAAATTTGGCCCATAGTCTGTTACCTTAGCCTCGAAAATGAGATTCTTTTTTTTTTTGCCCTGCTAAAATTTATTTTAAGAAATGTAAGAATTCCCCCTACATGAGTTCTGAGTGGTATGCAATTTTAATACTTCTGAGTAGCTTAGTGATCAAATGGATGATTTCTCTTCCTGCATGGGCTATTTAGCTATTTATAAAACCACATTATCCTAAGGCCCGTTCCTGCATTCTTTAGTCATTTAACATTCCCACTCATGGGGTACTGTGTTTGGACTGCAAGATCAAGCCTATGGAATTTCACCCTGGAAGCTCAACTACGGATTATATTCTTTTGATCATTTTGCCTTGTGACTGCCAATTAAAGGCCAAACCCCTCTAACTTTACAGAGAAGTCTCACTGAAATGAATAGAATACTATCATCAGTGCCAAATTCCTATCAGCAGCATGATTTGGCCCAAAATGATGCTGTGATAAGAATTTGTACATTCCGTAAAATCCAGGACCATACATCTCTTAGTTTAAATCCCAACACCAATGTTTGCATAGACTAATAGTATAACACTTTGGTGCCTTTGCCCAAAGCTCCCTTGAAATACTATTTAGCAACCAGAAACTTGAATATTATGAAGGTGCTTGCTTGAATGGAAGAAATGTAAGAAGCCTCTTACCCAGAGATCGCTGCTAGTTTTTGGTGCGCCTGATAAGCCATCTCACATCCTTTGGTTCTAGTCTTTTGCATTTCAGCATGTAGAGACGGACAATTGACAGAGACGTCCCCAATGGAAATGACTAACTCCCGGTATAGAGCCACCAGGGTATTGAACTCCTGAACAAGCTGAAAAACAGAGTGTTTACTTACATGAAACATTTAATTACATTGATAAAATAATGGGGCATTTATAAAAACTTTCCTACTTCAAGGCCTGCTCCTATTGACTTCACAGAGAATGGGATCAAATCCTTAATATTTAGTAAATGAGTAGGGCCTTCATGTGAGCTACTTTATATGTACCATAAATGTTCTCTTGCAGGAAAGTAATATTCCAACTAAATCTCTGAATGGGTTTGGGTAGTTAATCGTAAATATTATGCAGACATAAATAATGGCTTTTCTTCTCCTGGTAGCAAGAGATTATTTTTTTATCATAATGAAAGACGAAAATGTCTCTAGAGATGATTCTCTTCACTCCCTCTGGTTTCTGATTAGCAACACATTTAGGGAGTGGAAAGCACCATTCATTTATGCTCTGGAGCCTTTGCTAATTTATTTTGTAATGATTTCCTTCCTGTCACTGGCCTCTAACCCAAGTTTCAGACTTGAAATTGATCTGAAGTTGCTGGCTGATAAGATGTACTAGAAAGGCACTTTCCACTTAGTATTCCAGAAAGCACTTTGACCAGTGTGAAATAAACAGACAAAGAAATAGATAAACCTCTCAGCCTTGCCACAGAAATACTCCAACCTGGCATCACACTACAGACACATTTGGACACTATTGGATAAATCTTTACATTCACAGCATTGGAAAGATTATTATTTTGTTTTCCATTAATCTATAGTGTACATTCTTTTTATTTTAAAGAAACAAAATCTGTGTTGACTTTGAATGCAATCATGATCTGCAAGAGATAAAAGCATGAATAAAGGCCACTTGTAGTGGGGAAGAAAGAGGTAAAAATCTGGATTTACCTGGATCCTACTAGATCCAGACAAATTTTGGAGACAAGCCCCAAATTCTAATGCCTAAATAGAGAGCACCAAGAAATTCTGGGCTCTCAATTCTCCCAATGAATCGCTATGCAGGGGTGCTGTAAAAACCCAGCCCCCATACCTGGATCCTGCCAGTTTTGTCCCTTTCTCCCCAAATTCTGTAGCATGAATATGAGAACCGGTTTAGCTGCTTCTAGTGCACCAAAACAATCCAGACTCTAATGCATCCTCATACATCTGCTAAAAAACAGATGCAGCACGTGGATCCTGCTACATTTGGCCTCAAGCCCCCAAGACCCCTGGCCTAAGAGGAGAACAAGTGTAGATGTTAGTGCACAAAATAATAATAAATAAAGTAATTAATAATAACAACAAAATCTGGACCTCAATCCATTGTTGTGCAAAGTTCCATAAAACCCTCAAATCTGGCACCCGGATTCTGGTGAAGACAGCCAAATGTTGGCAGTTATCACCCCAAAGTCACTGCCTAAATACAGTACAATGGTAGCTGCTACTATGCCACCAGAAAATCCGGACCCTTGTGCATCTGGGAACAGCGATAGCACAAAAAGCTGGATTCAGCACCTGAATCCTGCTGGGTCTTGGCAATTTTTGGTCGCAAACTTTTTTGTTTTTTTAATCTCAAATCTAAACGTTCTACCAGCTAAATAGTGCAGTTTCTTCAATTCTACTTCTTCTCTGTTAAGATGTTCAAATTTGGGGGATTAGAATGAAAAAAACGTGGCTAGATATATGTATTTATAGTGACGCCATGACAGCTTGCAATAGGGTCTGGACTTCTTTGGTGCACTTAGAGCTGCTATATTTTCCCCTCTATTTAGACTCTTGAATTTGGAGAATTAGGGCCAAAACTGGGCAGGATCTGGCAGGGTCCAGGTACCCAACTGCATGTTACAGTGGTGGACAGCTGAGATTCAAGGTTCAGATTTTTAATGAAAAATAGCATCAGCTCCACCTGTTTTCTAGTTAGAGTCTCAAATTTGCAGAGTTGGGGCCCAGTATTGCTGAGGTCCAGCTGGATTCGGATGCCAGGGACAGGATTTTGGTGCTGTTGTTTTGCTGGAACATGCTGGGGTCCAAATATTTAGGGTATGCTCAGAGTGACTACCTTAGTGAACAAATGTTGTGCCGTTACATTGGGGGATGGGGGTGGAGGGGAATGAGATGGATCCAGTAAGATTTGGGTGCCTAATCTAGTATTTTGCACTGCTAAGGTGTATCGAAGTCCAGATATTTTTGGCCTACTAAAAGCACCTCTACTTGTTATCTATTTAAGTGTTGGATTTTAAAGGGTTGGGGCAAAAATTGGCAGAATTCAGAAGAACCTAGGTGCCAGATCCTGGTTTTTGCAGCATTGCTAGACTGAAATGAATCAGGATACAGATTTTATTAGTGCAGTTGGAGTAGCTACACTTGTGATCTTTCTAGGCAAGGCATTAGAATTTGGGCGGGTTGGGGCCAAAATTTGGCTAGATCTTGTGGGGGTTGTGGAAGTGCCGGAGCCGGGTTTTTGCAGCACTGTTGCAACGGGATGCAGTGGATCTGGATTATTTTGGTGCACTAGTCGCTGCTACCCTTGTTTTCTATTTTGCTAATACAATGGGGCGGCGGTGGGGTTGAGGGTCAAAAATCTGCAGGGTCCATCAGGAGTTCCCCTCCCCCCCTCCTCAGGGGCACCTGGGTCTGTCTTTAGCCATTGCGACTCGGGCGAAAGGGTGTCAACTTAACCGGGGGCTGCAGTTTTAAAAATAGTGCAGCTGCACGTGATGGGAATAGACAAGCTGGAGGGGGAGTGGCACGACCGCAAACTATAAAAATATATTGGGGTGGGGGGATGGGGAGGGAGCCCTTTGTCGTACCCACCATCTTGCAGTCCTCCAGGGCTCGCTGGGTTTTGTAGGCGCTCTCCGAGCCGCTGCCCCGGCGCTCCCCGTCCCTGCCGGGCAGGGGGGGTTTGCTGATCTGGAAGATAGAGCCGGCGGTCCTGGGGCGCTTCTTGCGCCCATTCGGTGCAGAACTCATGCACACGCATCCACCAAGCAAAAGCAGCTGCACTGAGCCCGGCGGGAGCGGGCAAATCCCCCCCCTCGCCCCCCACCAGCGGCTCGGCGATGAGGCGCCCGAGGCGGGATCCGGAGTCACTTTTCTCCCCGGTCACAGGCGAAGATGCGGCAGCGGCGGCCGGTCCCCTTCGGCGGGCAGGCGGGCTGGGGGAGCGCGCGCGGGGCCCGGCAGCATCCTTCCCGCCCCAGCCAGGCAGCGGCGCGGGCTCGTCAACTTCCCCGGCTCAGCAGCATGTCAGCCCCTGCGGAAAGAGCCCCGTGCCGGCGCGCTGCGCCCTCCTCCCGCCCGCATCGATCTGCAGCGCGGGCAGATGCAGCCGGGGCTGGCAGCTGGCAGCTGCCATTCAGGAGGGAGTTCAGCCCTCGAGACCTGCGCGGCGGCCGGGGCCGGCTCTCCTGGTGTCTTCCCCGAGCGGCGCCAGCTTCTCCCCCCGCCCCCTGCTCCGTCCCTGCGGGGGAGACGGGCCGCGTGTGCGCCTGCGGACCGGCGCCTCGCTGGGCTCCACGCGTCCGCCCGGATCCGCTCTCCGAGGGCTCGCCGCGCCGAAGAGCCGCTCTGAACCCTTTGCTGGGACGGCTTAGACGTAGGGAACCGGGCAGACTGACGTGGGGAGCGACATAGCACATTGATAGGGCGGGAATACTAATGTGATCCAGATATGCAACTCCCCCTCCAGTGTCTACATTAACCCCATCCCGGCCGCCAGGAGCGCTCGGACTTCAGCGGCTCTGTTCTTAGAGAGCAGAAGTGTCAGCGTGAAACACCTTCCCCCGGCCTGTATTTCAAGCTAAGCGTTTATGGCCTGGATTGTGGAGGTGTCCAGGGCAGTGGCAAAAATGTGAGAGCTCTAATAGCTACTCCCTTAAGCTTGCAAGAGTCACAGCTTACAGACGCTGAGCAATTTGCACCGGGAGCAATCTTACACACAAAGTTATCCCTTTCCCTTTGGATGTAATTGTAGCAAGTGCACAGCTCCTTGGATCTAACTGACGCCCATTACAGTACTATAAAAAGTATCCTTGACCTTAATTAGCACAGCGCCACATCTGATTTTTTGCAAAGTCCCTGGGCTAATCAACAATCACGTTACTTATTTAGAGGAAGGGCTCGTCTTTTTAAACAGTCATTGGTTCTTTGATCAAAAATGGGTCCCTAGAACACAAAAACCAATATTCTTTTTATGGAATGTTGCACATCAGAGAAAATGCTCTTAGCTGAGGTTAGGGAGGGGAGATTCTGCAGTGCACAACATAAAGACTCAGCATAGAAAAGAACAACAGACCTTCTTCTTCCTGGAGGGTAGAAAGCATTATACAAACATTTCTTCTCCTTTCCTCTACGCTCCTTGAAGCTCATAATATTCCTACACAATGGGGTGAGGCATGAAACACCCCAGGGAGCAAGAACACTTTCCTTCTCAGCAGGAGAAGGCTGCTATGCTGTGGTAAGATTGGCTCAAGTCACCAGCCACATTCTCCAACAAAACTAGTCAGACACAACCACTCCTCGTGCCGGCTACTGCTCTAACCCAATACCTCAGGTGCCAGGCCTGACTGCAAACCTATGCCCTGCTGTCCCTGTTAGTAGTAATGCTGCAATGATCACTTCTGAATTTGCCTCACTTGAAGTATTGAACGATAACTTTCTCTACAGCAAGAAACAGAATTTTTCATAGTACAATGCTGGATATTTTACATCTTTGAGACCAAAGATGCACATTACAAACTCTGAGCCCAGTCCTGCCTCTGAAGATGCACATGGAGATTCAAGCACTCTAAGGGACAAGACTGTTAACCTCTTTGCAGGATACACAGAAAGAAATGCAGACACCTTTATAGCCTTGTCTACATTCACATTGTTTTCTTAACACTTTCCACCAGTGCTCCTGCCAGTGGGAGCAACAGTGGAAGTGTTACTATGTACTGGTTATCAGTGGCCCCCATTGTTGTAACTACTGCTCTGAGCAGGGTTTGATGACGTGATAATAATGCTGGAGGCCAGTCTATTTTGGCACACTACCAATGTTACTATCACTGGTGGAGTTGCACTGGTTTCCACTACTGGTAGTAGTGGAAAATTTTTAGAAGAAAAGAAAACAACTCTAAAGTAGATGCGGTCTATGATGGAGGGCAGCAGCGAACCACTGGCCAAGGACACCGGGCCAAAACCTTACTTTTTTTTTTTTTACGAGAAGTGCCATTCAACAGCCAGACAAAGCGGAGAGGATCTCTATTTATAAGGGCCATTTGAAAGACAGCCCATTTCCCTTTTCACAGTAAATTGCATAATATACTGCTGCTGGGAATACAGGGCTGAGTCAGTGTTGCAGGCCTATGAATTTATGTTTCAAAAGAGTTTAAGTACCATAGCTCAACCCCTATGTTGTAGTATAATAATACTTGGTATTTACATAGTGCTTTTCATTAGCATATCTCAGTGCTTTACAGAACTGGACACATATCCTTATCATGGATATGGAAAGAGTGAAGCCTGAAAAGATTTGAGTTATTCACTCAAGATCGTACATTGATTCATTGGGCAGAACCAGAAAGAACATAAACGTCCAGGCTGCTGTGCCTTTAGCCATGGGACTACACTGCTTCTCTAGACAACAAAGATATGAAGGCAATTTCTCCTCCCACTGTCATTGTTTATTTATTTATTATATTTTCATGGTACAAAGCACCATTAAGTCACATCATAATGAACAATAAAAACACCATATGGGAGTCACTGGCCAGCAGCCTTCCTACACAATTTACAGTCTTCCCGAAACTTTGAGAAGTGTAGCAAACCGCATTCTGTCCAGTCAGCTCCATCATCTAATCACCCATGCCCCAGCACCAGACTGTACAAACCTTGCTCTGTCAATTTTCCACCTCTCATCTGACTCACTTGTCCCACAAGCTCAAGTTTTCTTCCTCTTGTCATCTAGATATATCAGGTATCATCCTGGCTATGTCGTAAATTTGTGCACTTACCTCTTGATTATCTGCATGCAAGGTATAGGTAAAGCACAGCAATTGCCTGTGGCATTTCAATTCAAAGGCAGAAAGCCTCTTAATTTCTTGTTTCTTATTTCCTTAGCATCCACCTCTCACATGCCTATAGCAAGAGACTACCGTAATTTCATTTTACATGCCATAGTAATACCTTTACTGCTCCAAATGTGGCTCAGTGTTGCTAGAGCAGCATTTGAAAATCCAGTTCTATTTCAGATCTCTAAGGGTACGTCTACACTGCCCACTGGATCGGCAGGTAGTGATCGATCTATCAGGGATCGATTTATCGCATCTAGTGATGACACGATAAATCAATCCCCGAGCGTGCTCCCCATCGACTCCTATATTCCATCTCCAGAAGAGGCGGAAGCGGAGTCAACGGGGAAGTGGCAGCGGTCGACTCACCACCGTGTGGGCAGCCAGGTAAGTCAACCTAAGATACACCGACTTCAGCTATGCGAGTAGTGTAGTTGAAGTTGCATATCTTAGGTCAACACTCCCCCCAGTGTAGACCAGGCCTAAGTGATGTTTAGCATCCCTTGTAGTCATGCTACCCAGCTATTTGAAGTGCTCAGTGCAATCCAATGCTTCCTCAGATTTGGGTAGGAATATCTTCATCTTTTCAACAGACTAAGATGTCACCAGTATCTTTGGACCTAAATTCTCAGCTTCCACCACGACTCTTTCTAGCACTTTTTGCACTTCTTCTTGCAATGTTTCAATTGGATCAATATCACTGGCAAAGCATAGATGACTAATTTTTTACTCACCAATGGGTACACCATCCTACACTGTCCTTGCAGAACAAAAAATACTTATCTTTTCTAAGGAACTTAGTTTCAGCTATTGGAATTGCATGTCTGAAGAGCTGGTATATCATTGTAAATAAATTAACTATTAGAAGTTAAAGAGTTCTACTTTCTGGACCAAATGAACCCCAAGTGTAGACCCACTGATGTCATTGGGACTACATCAAGCATGAATTTGAAACCACTGAATTTGTGCAAAATGACAGTCTAGATAGTGACTAGATAAGTAGCCAGGGACTTCTGATATTTATCTTATTGTGCATAATTTTTTAAAAAATTTACTAGTTTAAAACTATCAAGGTATGCTCGTGTTTGACCTATGCAAACACATGTTCTTATTACTGTTTCTCGCATCCTCCCTCTATTGTTTCTTCCTATTGTTGCATCTGTAGTAAGATGAGGCCCTGAAACCTAAACCCTTGTATCAGAGGCCCTGTGTGAGGCCTAAGGCCTGAGTTAAAGTAATGGTCAAGACTTTGCTAACATAAAGCAAAGCTAAGCTGTGAGCTAGCGGCAGGCCCTGCTCACAGAAGCTGGCAAGGAAAGGGCTGATGTTGCAAAAGTACACAAACCTACGAGGTACCAGAACACTGGTACATTCCATACAGATAACAAGGAACAAGCTGACCCATCCTAAAGACAGGGGCAAAAGGGTGATATGATGGACAGAGTTGTTTTGCTTGAACCAACTTGTACAAGGTGAGAGGCGGCACCTTACTATGTAGAGGGGATGTACCTTCCTACGTAAAGGGGATGCACCTCAGTACGTCAGGAGTGATGTGTAACTTGTTTGTACCTGTGTATAAGAATAACAGCGCTGGGGCAGTGTCTTTGTCCAGCCTAGGGGGCATTAGCGATCCTGCTATTGACTGAGCTGAGTCCATTGTACGACAAGCATTGACTCGTAGTATGTCCTGTAGAGTCTACGGGAAACTGCACAGTGCTTCGGATAACAATAAACCTGGCCCGGGTGCCTTCATACCTTACTAGAGTCTGTGGTCTTTGGCGGTTCTCTTGGGTCTGCTGTGTCAGCGATCTGCAGAGCTGAGACAGCACACAGAGGGAACACGCATGCAGCCGACTGATATCATCATCGAACAAGAGCAGAGCACCACACCGGTAGCTACTGACAACAGCATCCAATAATTAGCATCTTGTTTTAAATTATATTTTAACTTTTTGAGACAGGTACTGCCCATTGTCTTTCATGCCGTAGCACTGAATGAGGGTGGTCACCTTTTCATGCAGAGAAAGAGGGAGTGGGGACAGCTGTGGATGTTCCAGTCCCAGGAACAAACAATAAAGCTAGAAGCCTTGGACTGGCCATATGGTCCAATAGAAATTCTGATTCGACTTTCCAATGATCTTTGAGGATAGACTCAGGGAACAGCCCAGAAAGGGAGCAGTGCAGGGCCAGGGATGAGATCCACACAGCCGCCCACCACCTTTGTTATTGCCACGGGAAAAAAATTGGCTCTAAGAGGGAGAGATTTCCAGGGTATGACCAATAAAATTGTTATGGAGAATATTGCATGGAATGGAGTGGGTTCAGTTGTGGCTGAGAGCAGAAGGCATAACATCCCAAAAGTCACTTTTGCCAAGAGTACTCTTTACTCTGTCACATTGATGTAATGTTATATAAGTGGAGGAATTTTTTTCCTTTTTCTCCCCAGGACAAAAAATATATGTGCTTTCATTCTCTTGGAGCATTTCCATCTTAGATGGACCTATCCCACATCCAGGCCTCCTGTGGTCAGGATTATCCATCAGTAGAGGAAATGTTCAGATATTTGGCAATGTGGCATGATGATCATATGAAGTACTGCAGGCACAGGAAAATGCTGGGGTTGGCTGTGCAATGGACATCTCCATGAACTGGAGTGGACAGGTGTGCTCTGTGTACTCTACCCCAGTACAACTTGCACACACTGTACAGGGCAAGATGTTCTTTCGGGGGAAGGAGAACAGGAGAAACACTTCAGATATTGGCTTCTACTACCATTGAGACAGAATGAAGCTTGGAGTTTGGGGTTCATATAGTTTCACTGTTCTGCATTGGTTTTCAGTGTTTTACACACACACACACATACAAACACACACACACACACTTTAGTTCACACTACACACTTGTTAATTCTTATTTGTGAATAAGCAGCTGGTATGCCTGTAATGGCTTTGTAACATTTTTTTTCCTGTTAGTTCTGTTGGTGTTGTTAACAGATTGGTTTGGTTGTACAATAGGTTGTTGTGTGGGAGTTTGCAAAGGAATGAAGAGCCAGGAAGTTGTGTCCTAAGCTTTCAATAATGTTGCAAAATCTCACAATCACATAAATCCTAAAAATCACATTAAACCTACAGGCACATAAAACCTATAACAAATTGACATTTGTATAGTAGTATAATACAGTCTTGTCACTGGGTGGCAGGTGCTTGAAGGAGAGATGGGTCTGAGTCCTACTTGTGACACAGCCAACTCTCCTATCCAGGTGGGGAAAATGAAGGTCATGTGACCTAATCAGGACTCTGGGATAGATAAGGAAGAAAGGCCTGGGAGAGACTTAGAGTGGAGCAGAGGTCTGAGCCAGAGGAGCTTCAGCGAGCAAAAAGGTTCCTGCAGGAGACCCTAAGACACCAGAGGAGACAGTCTAGTGTAGAAAGGACTGAGGTGATGTGATGTGACCTGGTCTCCAAGTGTAGAGAAGGCTGGAAGGCTGCAGCCTAGCAGAGTTGCTCTGGAGAAAGGGGTACTCTCATGAAGGTTTTGTTCTGAGTTCTGTGTCTTGAAAGACTTTGTTGTCAGCCTGGCTGGAACCAGTGGAGAACAATTTAAAGGATTAGGCAGAAGCACCACATAAGTTGTGGAAAGTGGGGCTGTGTGACCCCTTAGTCAAAAGGGAAGGATTTTGTCCTGGAGGGTCACTAGAAAGCATCTAAAGACTCCGCAAATTAGACCCTAGAAGGGGAATCGTGTTTTAAATATTTGGAATGTGAAAAATTACAGGAAGACTCAGAACAGAACTGAAGAGTACGTGTGCACCAGCGTTATAATCCCATGCTACAATGAGTTGCTTTGGAAGTGGGGATCCTGCTACAATCAGTAAAAATTGTTGAAAACAGTTCAAACCATTACTGCATTACAGGTTGCTATTGCAGCATCACATTTCCTCATGCAAGTCACCCAGAATGCCAAGAATGCAGACACACAAGACATCCCTTATTTTCCATGCCCACCTGGACCCAGCCCCAGTGATATTAGAGGCAGTTTATGGTTGCCTGAACCAGGCCTGCAAATCAGCAGCATCTTGAGACCACTCCATATGAGAATACTCATCTTTAGCCTTGCACATGTTGTGCAGGATGCAGCAGGCCACAATCATATGGAGATTGTAACTAACTTTGACTCAATTAACTGTGTATAAAGCTATTAGATGGGGGGTAATGGAGAAGCTACAGGAGCAACATAGAATCAGGACTGTAAGGGACCTTGAGAAGTCATCTAGTCCAGTCTCCTGCACTCATGGCAGAACTACGTATGATAGATTAGTCCTGATAGGTGTTTGTCTAACCTGACCTTCAAAATCTCCAATGATGGAGATTTTGCAACCTCCCCAGGCAATTTATTCCGGTGCTTAACCACTGTGACAATTAGGAAATTTTTCCTAATGGCTAACCTAAACCTCCCTTGCTGCAACTTAAGCCCATTGCTTCTTGTTCTATCCTCAGAGGTTAACATCAGTAAGAGTATTCAGCAAAGCTAATGCCCATGTGGAGCAAAGAGGTAAATGGATAGAAAGTACAGGTGAAACATAGGAAGCTTGTTGTAGGCAAAACTGCAATAGTGGAAATTCATGCGCCACTTTAGTCAGCTGACCTTTTCAAAATGTGGTCACTACTGAGGCTGGCTAACTTGTCATATTAGCATATGCAAATTGATAATGACTATGGAAATCATCCCAGTACAGATCATGATAGTTTGCAGCATCATGGTCAGGCTGGCAAAAATCTTTCCCTTTCCAGGCTATTTAAATTCTCTCAAGAGACTGTTAAAGACACCTCAGTCATGTCTTAAGAATGCCAAAGGCTCTTTCTGGTACTTACCTTATTGCACTACTTCTCTGCTAGAGTTAGAGGATGGGTTACAGAGGTAATGAGCCAGATGTGCCTGGGTAAACTGTAAATGAAATGATTTACCCTTGTTACACATTGCGGCATTATACCAACATATGTGGATTTATCTATAGCATGCCTTTAGCAGCACTCAACAAGCAGCCAACCTACCTGGACCACACCGCCAGCAAAGAGCCTTGGAAAGTTCTAAGTGTCCTAGCATTAAGGTGTTAGGACTGGAAGCTGGGAATAGGTCCACATAGCAGCAAAAACCTTCTGGCACTTCAATCAGTCACCATACTCAAAAAATGAGTGGATTTCCTATTTTCTTGCAGGTCACATTATGCAGCCTGGGTGCCCACAGCAAAACATGCATACTAACCACTGGATCTAGAACAGATGAGAACAGTAACAAGCAATAGATTCCTGCAGTATCCACTGTCTCACCTTTTTAGCTTGTTCCTTTATTCCCTCCCTGGCAGTTGCTTCTACTTTAGTATAGGAGCCACAAGAGGACTGAATGAGGACCTTATTGTCTTGTACATCCAAGTTAACTGAACTACAATTAATCTGAATATATCAAAGATGGCTTGGCTAAATCCCACATGATTCGGAATGTAGGCTGTGGAAATCTGTTTTAGTGACCCACCCTCAAGCCAGCCTGTTCGTGCACATCCATCTTTTGGTGGTCTTAGGCTGTGGGTACACCGAGCCTCCCATTTCTCCCTTGTGTCCCAAAATAAACACCCATAAGTAGAGTTGTGTGCAGGTCTGTGAGCTTCTGACAATGTGGCCATCAACATATAGGACTCTATGATATCAGTGAAATCCCAGAAAAATGGCAGTAAAACCACATATTCTCTATTTTTAAACTGTATAAATGTCATTTGACCATTTCATTTATCAAAAATTGATACCATCATAAAACTTACTGATTATTATGGTGTACTGAGAGGTCAAAAGAAGGAAAAATCCAGAAGTTTCTAGTGTTGGGGATGAAAAAGTTGTGGCATTACAAATCTTAAAAAAGTAGAAATTGAAAATGATTTCTGACAACGAGATCAAGATCAGTTTATTATGAACTAATTAGCAAGGAGGAAAGTAGACCATAGGAGCCCAGTTTAGCCCAATGTATAACTCTATAGTAGCTGGGCATTATACCAATACATATGGATTTATGTATAGCATGCCTTTAGCAGCACTCAACGAGCAGCCTATAGTGCATGTGCTTACATTCATTAAATATTAATTTATCACTAGTTCCCCTTTTATATGATAAAAAATAATGAAAGAGAAAATAAAACTGTATAAAAATTAAAATGTAGTACAGATAAACTTCCATGTTAATTTATATATAACACAGTCTGGCAAAATCAAAGTTTATAAATAAGACTTTCATAACATTCACAGAACAAAAACAGAATCCAATGGTTTCAAACTATAGTTTTTCATGTACCTCATTTTCAGTTTAAGGACTTAAATGCATTTTAAAAGCTAACAATTAATTGATTAGTTTTAGGTTCTTTCAGATCTTGATGACTGATATATCTAGTGACATATTTCATTTAAACAGTCATGGACAGTTGTCAATAAAATATTAAAAGAAATACGGCAGTGCAATAAATCTGTATATTGCTTACAGACCAACGATGGTTAAACTTTCAAAGGGTCAATAACAGAATCAACAAGAGCAGTGTAAGAATCTGGTTAAAATCAAACAAATAATGAAATAAGTTTGAAAAGTGGTCGTTTTGTGATGCAGCAGTTGGACAGAAGTGTGGGCGAATACAGCTCTGGCCAAAAAAATGTTTGTTAAATTAATATTTTTTAAACATACTGATGCAAGCCTACTCACAGAATGCAGTGTTTTGGCTGTGTTGTACTGGTACATTGTTTCGTGGCCGTCTAGAGTAAATAGTTTTATTTATTACAGGTATGAATTGCACCCTCAGTACGGTTCAGGGTACATGTACTTAACTTAATAAAAACACATGCAAGCCTGCCACTTTTCAGAAGTGAAAGAATAATGTCTAAATCCCAAACCAATCTTTCTCCCACCTACTCTTTTCAGAAGAATGTCTGGGGGTAAGATACGGGCTTTGCACTATACCCTATCGGGAAACAAGGTTAGGCCCTGAACCAGCTAAGAAAGCCATTCAAGAGTCAAAGGCCCTCCACTGAGAACACCCAAGTACCAATTCTTTGATGTTACAATCCAGGAACTCCTAGTTTAAGTGCTCTAAATGTCTCCTATTGCAGTGGCTCCTCATGGAGAGGGGTGGTCTCTCTAGTAATCAGGATTCAAGACATATTAGCTTTGACACAGACAACAATGGAATGTGCTGCTGAGATCTTCAGACCAGAGATGCCAAGTAGGAGCTAAATGCTAAATGAAGGCATGCAAAGCTCAGAGCATGTGGAAATAATCTGGGAAGAGACACAATCCAAAGCTGCTGAATGAGTGCTGTTGACACAAAGTCTATTCAGATGTCCAGGGATCTATAAGGACGGACCTCTGTGAACATACCCTTCGACAGTGAACTTGTAAAGAAAAAAACGCTTTGAAATTTTCTTAAAACTGAGGTTTAATTTTTCCCCTCAAGTTTAATCTTAAAGGAGAAGGCTAATAGGCAGCAAGATACATCAGCATGTGCAGGAGCAATTCAGGGCTCTTCTAGTGTTTACCCACCTTGTCGGCAGGAGTAGAACTCTGCATAAAATTGCTGAGCAAATTCTGGCCACTGATTGTGGCAAGCGTGGCTTGTTAACTTGCTAAGGATATGAGAGGAGGGCATTATCCTCTTGACCATAGGGAACTACAAAAAGAGAAAATGGGATCCTTTAGAAATCCCCTAGAAGAGCCAGGCTTGTGGGAAAGCTTAATTTTTTATTTGGCTAATATATGAATTACCAATACAGCCAAAATCCAAGAAAGGGTAAGTGTGATCTTATATAGCATTGAAGCCTGGTTACAGCAAGGTGGGAACATAACCTCCTCACATGAGGAAAATGGACGTAGGCCCAGATCCAAAAAGGGAATGAGGCATGGCAACAATCACCATTTTTAAAATAAAAGCTTAAATCCAGCAGAAACGGATGTGGCATCCATAAAACGGTCACTACAGAACACCACAAATATAGGCCCACTCTGTCTTTTGTACATGGGAAAGGCAACGTTGCTCATTATGCATTATTAACATTGCTCATCTAAGCTGCTAGAGGAATACCTCACCCTCTCTGATCAGAGATAACAGCTGGTTCAGCCTCATTGGACCCACCCGTTATCTTTAACCTGGCTCTTGCCTACCTATTTGTACCTGCCCCTGGATTCTTGCACTGCGTGCATCCGACGAAGTGGGTATTAGCCCACGAAAGCTTATGCTCTAATACTTTAGTTAGTCTTTAAGGTGCCACAAGACTCTTTGTCACTTCTGCAATTCCAGACTAACGCGGCTACCCCTCTGATTCCTGACTATTGCTCATTACTACATTGTTTGAGACTGTTTTGTGGGCTGAGTCAAGTGATCTGTGAACTTCTTATAAAGAGGTTTGGACCCTCATCCTGAAAACACTTACACACATGCTAAACTTTACTGCCATGAATAGTTCTACTGAAAGCATACAACTCCCATACAACACTGGGAGATCATTCACTGTTGGTGTCTATGCGGTATCTTTTCTTAGGACTGTTGGCATCCTTCATCTACAAGAGATGGTGAGAATTGCAGCCTGTGATGTAGATGGTTTCCAGTGTCTCATGTGACTGAATAGTCCAATTCGAGATTTGCATGATCTTTGGCAGTTATTGCAAATGTATGTATCTTGGTTGTGAGCTGCTTGCTTCCTGTGGGCTCTTTTCTTTTCAAGCTGTAGGAGCTAACTCCTGTCATGGACTTTGATGGCAATGGAGATGATGGCACCACTTGTTACAGTCACTTGCCAAGAGTTCCCACCGGTTGGTATCAATTCCAAATTCCTTTTTTAGGACAAATTGGGGAATTTATGCTATCAATCCACGCATTTTCACAAACACAAAAAATTCACACTTTTAAAATGCAAGAGAGGAAATTTGCTCAAGTCCTACTAAGTTTTGATCAAAGGGGAAGCAATTTATGTAAAATTCACTTAAATATTTTGTATTTCTGTGTGTACTATCATAATCTGCTTATTGTTGTATCCAGATTGCGAAAATGAATGAGATATCCCTTGATGTTTCTGATTTCCAGAGATTAACAATCTACTATTTAACCTTTTTTGCCTATGTTCTAAAATACATGCAATAACTAATAGAATATGTTAAACATGCTGCAGCAGCTCACTCCAACCTGTCTTTTCTTTCATTTCCAGATGGCTAGCAAGTGTGGTGATAAATGAAGCCATAAAACTGATACTACAGATTCATATTTATTGAAATTATTTTTGGACTGAAGTGTTCTATACCCTGTGTCTGCTGTAAGATTAATTTTCTGGAGAAAACTAGTGTTATTTATGTTCAGCCATTTTTCAGTTATATGTGTGTGTAATGCACTTATTATATTACTTTTTTTTTTATTAAGATAGCTCAAAACAAAGATAGTCCTCAGGAGTAGTTTACTAGAGAAATTAAGAAAAAAAGCATTTATTTTCACTACTTTTATTACATTTATTGTATTTATAAAATTCTTGCTAGTATTATCTTATTATTTTGATGAGTTTTCCATTTTGATAATTAATTAAAATTAAACAACTTCTGGTTTTATTTGGAAACTGAGAAAATTTGATATACATATCATTGGGGAACAATACCTAAGGATTATCAACAAGTCATTTTAACAGCCATTTTCATACTATCACTGCCATTTAATGAAGGCTTAAATATTCTTTTAATCAGCTCTGTCTAACCCTTGGTTCTACAGGCATAAACATGGAGTGGTAGTGAAATTATTTAGATTCATGCCACATAAGAAAGTGAATGCAATCATTGCAGGATTCTGCTGTAGGATGTGCTGTAGAGTGCCATGGTGAAAGTCATGTAACTGTTCTTTTGTTAAGCTAGTTGGCAGGGACTGGTTGTGGGCAGAAATCCTCCCATGACCATAGTAACCTTTGAAATAGGAGGCCTATCAAAATAGGTCACTGTAAACAGCCTGTTATTTTAGCTTTAGGGTCGCCCCTCCGGCCCAGACATTGCAGGGGACTTCACCATTCTCATCTCCCTCTTGTGGCCGCTTTCTTGGCCATGATAACCAGTCCCAGGCAGCGTCTTGTCCCAACTCCCTCACTGGGCGTGAGTCTCCTGTGGCTCAGCCATCCAGGTAAGTCACCTATCATTTCAGTCCCCTTTTGCAGTAACAGAGTCCCAGTTGGCATAAACAAAAAGATCTCTCACTGCACTGAGGCCCAACTCTGAACCGAAGGTCCTTCACATCTCTGGCAGGGCTCAGCTTCTATTCTTCATTGTGTTAGATACCCCGGCTTTTCCCTGATGAGAGTCCACTCAAACTGGCCTTTGGCCGCTTGTGGGCTTTGCCTCATTCCCCGAGCCTCACAGACTCTAGCCCAGGGCTCCCCTCCACTCTAGGGCCCTGCCACAGGAGTCAACCCTACTCCTGCAGCAATACTTTCTGGCCACAGACAATACCAAAATACTGGCCCTTCCTCTAGACCTTTTGCCAGGAAGTTTCTTCTCCCTGCCTCATCTCTTCTCCTCTACTTTGTCTCTGTCTTTGTTTTTTGGTGCAGCAGCCTCACCATACAAGGCTATGACTGCCACTTTGTTCATTCATTTTTGGCAAGTTCCCCATCCTTTCACTCAATCTAGTATCCTTAAGGAAATGCAGCAAGACTGATCTTAGGCAAAATAAAAGTTACTTGTCAAATGCCTAAATTCCTGATGGAAGTAAGCATGGTTATGTGTGGATTGCTACTAGAATTGTCTGAGGATGATATAAAAAAATACAGGTGAATATAAAGCATTGTTTGTAAAATGGCTTCTTAGTAAGAGAGAGGAGAAAAGCAGTCATTATGTGTACATTCTATCAATAGATCAGTGTTTTAGTTGTTTGTATATTGCCATCATGTTTGCTTTATCCATTCTGCCATTTCTGGGGGTTAACATCACCTATTTCCATAGCTTCTGTCACTCACTAGACAATTATAAAATGTTGACTTCAATCCTATTTTCATTTCTACGTATTCTTCTGCAAATCCTAATCAAAGTCTTTTTTTTTTTCTTTTTTCTGTTCTGAGACCCATTCCTCATCCCCTGCTTTTTCTCTTTCATAGTCCAAGGCAACTTCCTCTACCCACCTATCCATCAGTTTCAGTGGTCCTTTCAGTTGGGGGCCAGCTGTAGCCAGCCCAGTCACCAGCAGCCTCTATAAGCCATCTCAACAGCTTTCAGCTTAGTCTAGCCAACTCAGCCTGTCTCTTCCGGCCAGCGCTCTGCCCAAATAGCCCGAACTCTACTCAATCTTCCAGCCAGCCTCCTCAACTGAGCTCCCTCAGCTCATTATAAACGTAAAGCCTAGGTCTGCCTCCTTTGGCCAAGTGGCAATTAATTCAGTCACCTTCCAGATGTGGAGCATGACTATTCAGGGTTCTTTCTCTTGCTTTGCAGGTGATGGGGGATCACCCCATCACAATCAAATTTAATATGCCTTATTTTAATGGGATACTTTTAAATGGTTCCATGTATTCATGCCTGATTTTTAATACCTCCTGAGTAAAATTAACCTGATCTAACGTGCATCCACGAGTAATAAATAATCTGCGCCACCTTCGCTATTAGTACTAACAGCAGCCTGCAAAGGCAAGAGGTTTCAGTGTGTAAAATGTCATTGAGATCTCAGCAATCTGGTTACATAGGTACTGATTAAAGCTGCACATTTATTTGGATGAATAGTTTATTCAGTGAAAAATGCAGTTTTGGGTCAACTGAAAGTAGTTGTGAGTTTGGATCAAATTCAACTAAAAATTGGGACTGGAAAAAAAAGGAAAAAATAAATTTGAAAAGGTCAAACTGTTTTGCTTTGCCATTTCTGAGACAAAAAGGTTTGACTTTTTGTTTAGAATAATGTTTCATTTAGAAAGTTAGCTAAATTTATTTTAAAAAAGAGGGTTAAAAACACCCCAAAACTAAACAAATAAACCCAACTTGTCCTGGAGTGAATGAAATGTTTTATTTATCTCAAAACTAAGTCTTTTCGGTTTTGGTTTCAGTGGAGAAAAGTTGAAAAATTTCCATTCTGGGTTGACCAGAAATGCAGTTTTGGGTTTTTGTTGTCGTTGTTCAGGCTCTGAACTGAAAAATCAACAATTCACTCTGCTTTACTGCTGACACTAGTGTTTTAGAGAGGACACACGTCTAGCTTCCTGTCAAGTTCCCATGGCTTGGGAGAAGACTGTCTGCTTTCTCTGATCCCTGAGTAGCATAGGCACCTGGCTGAGTGTGGGAGTGAAGGGGAACCATGAAGACAGCACCCTGAGATGTTCAAGCCTTCCAGCTAAAACATCAGGGGTCCTGTGAGAGCCACAGCAACTTCTCTTCCCCCTCCCACCAGACCACATGAATCTAGTGGGCTTGGCCTGCCCCTCCCCCACCCCTCTGAGAGTGGGTGTTCAGGCGCCATCTTGCCCTGCTGGGGATGTGGGGATGGAGCCTTTGTTACCTCTGGAGCATGGCAGCTCCCCCTTTTCTGCTGCAGCTGAGCCTGGAGACAAGGACAGCCCCAGCCCCTGCTCAGAGCTCCTAGACGAGAGCCAGAGTGACCTACTCATCCTCCACTTCAACGACGTGTATGAGGTGGAGTCCAGGCAGGAGGAGCCGGTAGGAGGCGCTGCCAGGTAGGAGCCACTCCTGGCCCAGCCTGGATACTGAGATGTGTGAGTTGGAGGAAATCGCAATCTCCATTCCCCTCCTGGGGAGAGAGGGAGAGGAACAGCCTGTCTCTCCTGCGGTGCGTGAGGGCAGGCATGGCTGCCCCGTCTCATAGGGCATGCACATGTTTGACAGCCTCATGCATTCCTGCCCCCTGACTGGAGCCTCGACCATTTTGGGGCTGTAGGAAGGCAGCCGGCCTAAGGCTGAAGTTCCACCTCTCTGCCACACAGGGCTCCTATGGGGCCTGATGAGCAGGTCTACAAGTGGCCTCTCTGCGTTTTCTATTGCTGCTTCCTCTGTTGGATCCCAGCAGGCTAAGAGCAGGTGGGAGAAGCAGGCAGTAGCTACAAAGGACAGCCGGCTTAGTACACGCCCTGGGTGCCCCTACTAGTCCCCAGCATCCCAAACAAGAGAGCAGTCTCATACACAGATCCCAGTAACTCTCCCGGCAGCATACCACTAGCACTCAGGATCCCGCAAAGCCCCCACTCATCTTTCTATCTCAGTCACTCCCAACTACCCTCCAGACAGCACCCAAACACCCTAGATCCCTACTCTCAGCCCAGATACTCCAGCACCCATGCACTGCAGCAATCTCAGCACTGTTCAGACACTCCAAAACAACACTCTCAAGTACCCACTGATCCAAGTACTCCCAGACACCTTCCTGCACCCAACCACCTACCACGCACCCCTAGGTCCACCAACAGCACCCAGACATCACCTCTCTTGGATAGACACACCCCAGTCTCCCTTCCTCTGGACTGGGGTTTCTCCAGACTGCACAGTTCCCTGCCTAAATAAGATATTCCCAGCAAGTCAGACTGTTCAAACAGGCCAGGGTCTGCACTTTCCATTCTCTTTGAAGACTATGAACAGCCTATTGGCCTACAGTTATGTTATAGCACAACTCTTTATAAGCAAACATTTATTCTTCAGATGAAAGCATTATAGAGAAAACATCTTAAAAAAAATAAAAGAACCTACACATATGCTAAACATCTTACCAGAGGTTTCTCCCTCTCTGTAACTCCAACCTTGGGCTCTGGTAGGTGTCAGTTGTTCAAAACCCACAACTGGGTTTTCTCTATGTTCATAGTTCTCACAGTTCACAACTGTGTCAGATTCAGAAAGACAACCTCCAAGAATGTTCAATCTTTTCCTTTATATAGCTTGGGCCTTTGATCTTGGCGTCATGTAACAGGCGATCCACAGACAATGGCTCACTCCTCAGGGCATAGCTTCAAAAGGCTGGATATTTGAATAAGCAAAGGTGGGGAATTTGCATTCACTTTCACCAAGATATCCCCCAGGAAAACTACTTAACACGTTTTGTTCTAAGAGTCCATTCTTTTCTAGCACATTGTTTGGTGTAGTCCTTTGAAGCCCCAGGTATGACATCTGTCACATCTGCCCCCTTTAGAGGTTATATACAATCCAGGCCCCCAATAATACATAAACCCTTCATTTAATACTATGGACCCAGAAAATACTTAAGCCTAATTCAATAGGATTTCCCATGTATATTGCAGGAAATTGCCATATCTATATGTAACAGGGAGTGGTGACTTCAGAGTTAACTTGCATCCTGCCACTCAAATTCCCACCTGTGTACATTAATTGAGCTTTGATTGAAAAACACTTAATTGGCAGAGGAGGCCAATTAACTGGGTGGGGCCAACAGCTGAGTTAGAACAATTGACCTGGGTGAAAATACTCCCAGCAGCTAGGCCTGTATAAACAGAAGAAGGTTATATAGGAGGAAGAGCAGGAAGCCTGAAGGAAGGCAGAAATAGGTAGGACTAGCTAGTGCTACTGTATTCTTCCCCTGAAGTAAATGGGGAAGGTAGTGACTTACTATAAATATAAAATACAATAAAATACGGTAGTGGGCTCTGGTTAAGGCCCGAAGGGACTCACAGAGGACCACCTTATGATATTGTCACACATCCCATTCTTGGGAGGCACCAGGCACCATTCCTTTCAGGCTTTTTTGTGATACCAGGGAAAGGAAAGGAGTACTCTGAGGAAATTCTCCCACCCTTTAATTCCCACCTAGGATACCACCAGGAAAAGTATGAGAACAGAGAAGCGCTCCCTCCTTTTATCCCTCCAATCCCACTGTAATAATGGAAGAGGACGGACTTAAAGAATCTGACTTTACACCACTGTCTCCATTATACTGGGAAAGGGATGGGGAGGCAAGATTTGGCCCCTGGTTCCCAGGTTGGGCAAACAGATGTAGAAATCAGCCACAACCACCAGAAGCTAGTATAGTATTTGAGAAAGCTTACACTTACAGTGTATAATAATTACCCATTATGGTGGCACCTGGTTGTGATACCATAGTTAGGTTTGTATTTGAAAAGGGACATAAATTCCTGTTTTGCTCTAAAAGCAGGTGAAATTAGTTTTTATGTACTTTTGAGTTTTCTCGGTAGGGTTTTTTTTTGGTCTCTTTTTATACATTTTTCTATTTGTAGTCTTTGAAATTGGGTTCTGTCTGAAATTTGTCCTTGACACTCCAACCTTTCATTGTTGACTGATATCTTTCGAAAAGTATTGTCTAGCTAGCCTAAATTTGGTGCAGAGGTAAATCCTGAGTAGATGTGATCCAATGTGTAGTTGTTTGGGTGTTTTAAAGTTTGTGCTTAGGGTCATTTTTGTTGTTGTTCATTATAGCTGAATGTTAATGTGCCAGCACAGATGCATAAGTTTTTTATGTGTGCTGGTATATAGACTGGCACATAAACACCGGTGTGCCAGTGCATATGTGAAACTTTCTCTGTCAGATAAACCCTTCTCCATCAGGTGCTATACCTTTTTGTTCAGATCTTTATGCTACAGTGTGAGAGGGTTTGTTGTGCCGCTGTGCGTAACAGAGGAAGGGTTTTGTGTGCTGTGGTTGGCAAATTAAACTTTTCTCTGTGAGAGGCTGCACTTCTTCCTTGAGCCAGACTCACCCCCAGCCTATCTCAAGTCCCGAACCCCACTTAAATGTTTAAAATCCTAGCAATTAATACACAGAAAATTCATTGTGAAGCAGTTATGATTACTGCACACATAACACAGCTGATATGCTCACACAAAAGCAAGAATATGAAAAAGTAAGCCACTTAACAGTTTATATCTTCTCATCCACCCACAGGCACATTACTATTACCACTTCCGCAACCATAATACACTAGAGACCATGCACCAGAAACTTAATGCAACCCCCTATAGACACTGGCCTTCCATTAACCTTTTCACTAGAGGTTCACACCCCCACTTTAAGAAAGCAGCCTAAATTTTTAATGATTACTGGATTCAGAAACTGAAGGCAGCTGATGGGGAGATCCTGCAGAGATTCAAAAAGATCTAGCACATTCTTGTATTAAAACAAGCTTTTAAAATCCACAAGTATTGTGTCGCTGTCAATAGCTGCTGCTACTTATTCCCTGTCTAAGTTGAGCTAAAAATTGTGATTTCCCCGCCTCCCCCCAGAATGTAGGATTTTCTCCTTTAAAATGTAGTTTTGAATTATAGTTTAAAAGCAAAGAAAAGATGGTTAATTTCAAATGTTTTGTTTATTTGCATATTCTTCCTCATTTTTCCTTCTTCATCTTCTCTTTGTCCTCTTGACATCTATTCTTTCCTTTCATTTCCTCATTGTTTGCTTCCTATACTACTACTGTTCCTCTATTTTTATCTTTCCCTTCTCTTCCTGTTCTAATTTTACTATTTTTATCTCTTTATTTTTGTCTTGCCCTTTTCCCTTCTCCTTTCTCATCATTCACTTTTTCAACACTTTCTGACCTATATTTCCTGTATTTTTCCAGACCAAGTGGACGTATTCATTGCTTAGTTTTCTTATGTATCCAAGTGAGAATTAGAATGATAGTTTTGAAGCTAGGATGTTTGATGTGTGAATAAGATAGAATTCAATCATCTTTTCCGTGCATTGGAACTGAAGCTGGTAAGATTACGAAACACCATCCTGAAAAATTCATCATGAGCTGATTTTGACCAAAAAAAAAAAAAAAAAGGTTGGACACAACTTGATCAGAAGATGTAGAATCTATGCTGTTGGTAGACATACATGGCCAGATTCTTAGCCATGCCCTGGCCCCTTTGTGCTGAGGAGGTGATGCAAAGAGCTGTCCTACCTGTGGGGAATTCCAAGACTCATATAGTACGCATTGCTATAGCTATTGCCACATGCTCTGCTCTGGGATACGGGAAAGCCAGGGCTAGGCAGGGACGCTACTAGAGAAGGTTTCAGGAGTGATTTTGTGCTGGCAGATGTTTGAACTTACATCAGGATTGAGGCAGGAGGAAGCTAATTGGAAATATGGGAGAAAGTCACCTATGAGCCCCACAACGTGCACTGAGTGGAACTCAGGTACCTGATGCCCCTGTAGATCTAACCCAAAGTAGGAAGAGAAAGAATTAAAGCGCTGCCAGTCTATAATGACTGACACAAACTGGACTATACACTCATATAGTTCACAGTGACGTTTAAGCAGGATAGATGACATTAAATGTACTAAGGTCTAATGTAAACACATCTCCTAACTTTAGTAAGAAAGGCCTGGTGCTGATAAGTGTTAATGCATGTGTCAGGGTACTATATTAATTAACTAGAAGTATTTCAAATGGCTTAAACATATTAAGCAGACATCTGTTTAACATTACCCAGGCCCTATGGGAAAGTACTGTACTTTGTTAGATTCTATTAAATAAAGTATTTAGTCTGAATGTTTAAACGAACATGATAAATGAAAAGGTGATCCAGACATGAAGTATCCGTGCCCTTCTGAGTGCCTCCATATGTAAATCTGAAAAATCAGCTATCAAGGAAGTACAAAGAATGTTGGACAGCTAGTTGAAAAGACATAGGATTGAAACTTGTAGCTAGGAAACAGTGCTTTGTAAGATAGTAGTAGGATGTGCTGGAGTTATCAAATTTGATGCTTATTTAAAGGACAGCAGAAAGAGTCAGACCAATTCTGTTTTCTTCAGGAACAAACAATAAGTTACACAAACATATGACTTTTGTTATTGGGCCCAAATCAGTTCTTAGCAAACTATGACTAATGTGCACCTTCATGTGGGTCATAGACTTCAGTGTAATGAGGGGAAAAGGAACAGAAAAGCTCAGGAGTCCATTAAAATATCTTTAATTTAAGATACTGTAGGACGTAATAATTCAAATCACTGAAGTTCCCATGACAGCTTCATAAGAAATGCGCCTTTATAATTTTTTCTCATAAAAGATCTATAATTGCATCCTTTCACAAAGTCTCTTGCTCTCCTTAAACATGAACCAACTTCCAACCAGATTAAGACCCACAAGCTTCTACCTAGACTAAGCTTTCAAACTGGAACAACCCCTTTAAGATTTTAGATCACCTAAAATGGATTAGCACACTAGAGTGAGCCCCTTTGCACTGAAGCAGGCTTTATAGTTCCTGAGCTCCACCTCTAATAAATTCTGGCCAATCATATACATTGTCCTGATTTAAAATGGCCTCTCACTGCTACAGGAGAACTCTATCAATAAATTTTCCTACGTGAAAAATATTTTAGTTCAGGACAAAGGCAACTTACCAGAGATAAGGAGAAACTGACTCTGTAAATCATACTCTTCAGTTGGTTTCTGCTTTTCGGTTACTGCTTGTGACATAGGACTTGTCTACACACAGACCTGCAAGGATTTGTTTTTTACATTCTTTTCTATTTTAATGTAATGACTATGAAATTAACACACAATATAATCACTGTGGAATGAACACTCGCAATATAAAGAATATTGTCATCTATTTTACCATTCCAGAATCTTAAAATCAATATTAGATTTAAGGTTAACATCACTTCAGTTATGACTAGGCATGTAACGCTTAGATACGAAGCCTTTTCTCTCACTGCATTTGCCATTCCTGCCACACTGTTTTCACTTTGCAGAATCAATATTTCTGAAAGCAACCTTTATTGTGAATCTGCTTCAGGAAGTGCTGTTCTCAGAAGGACTGACAGAGCACTGATAAAGTGATTTAATGGCAGCAACATCAGCATTGATGAAATATTCCAGTAATTTGTACATGTTTTAAATATGAGGAAGATAGAGTAATATGGAAGAACAAAAGGAAAGGGCTAGAAATGTGTGTTTAAAACAAAGAACGGGGAGAAGGCTAAAAGACAAGAGACAATATTTAGAAAAGAAAAAAACAGATAAGATGGAAATAGAAGAGGAAGGGCACGAGGGAGTGAAAGTTGAAATGAAGAAGTGAAAATGACGTGAGGGGTATTCTTGTTGTTATTTTTTATTTGTGTTAATGTAGTGCCAAGGGGAAAATGCAGTTGCTATTTTCTGCCGCCAACTTCTTGTTTCTTTTCCTCCATTTCGATTCAGAGACTGTCTTCTGTAAAAACTCAGAGAATGGAGGGAACACTCCCTCACTTGTCTTTTATGTCGAAGCACATTTCCTACTTTGAAGCAGTCGCCAAACTCTAAAACAGAATTAATTCCACCCAGAAAAGAAAGTATAAAGATGGTCCAACAACACTAAACAGAAAAGTTGTATTTTTTCTTGTAGATTTGCTGCAGCTATAAAAAAGTTCAGTTCTCTGAATCCACTTATAATATTTAGTGGAGACTGCTTAAATCCATCAGCTTTAAGTTCAATAACAAAAGGAAAACATATGATTCCTATATTAAATGCATTGGGAGTACACTTTGCAGTCTTTGGTAAGTAAAAGTTATTTACAGATGAATTTCATAATATCTGTGCCATGTTAGTTTATTTACAGCTACCTTTTATAGGCGCACCCACAGTTAGATTGTAAGCTCTATAGTGACAAATAGACTAATGTCCCTTGTGTTCTTGTGTCTTGTAAAACGCCATTTATGTTGCTGCATGATGGATGAAATCCTCAACCCAGCACCTAGTCTAAAAGCTGAGGTGGGTGAGGGGGGCCTCGATGGATGAGCAGAAGTGTGTGGAAGAGAAATCATCCTCTCCCCCAGGTAGCTGGGGAACCTTTCAGCAGAGGATACTCCAGCCTGAGAGCTGAAATAGTGCTCTGCAGATGCAAGGTGCCTTTTCTTCCATTGGAACAAGCACCACAGAATCTGTATAATAACAGCTTCTTTGGCCTAGCCCCTCCAGGTTACTGCACAAGGGAGTTTCTGTGGAGCAAGGCTTCGCAATGCACAGGGGGGTGAGTGGACCCTGCAGAACCTTCCAAAACCCACCCTTTTCTTGTGAAGCATAACTGCACTGGTTCCCTTTGCAGGATGCCCTCTGCAGCTATAGATGAGGTGGCAGGATTTACCTTTATAAATAGGTGACCGAGGGGGAAAGCAAATACCAAAAACAGGGGCTAGTAACAAAGAATGCCCTGCCAGCAGCCACCTCTTCTTTATATACCAATCAGGCTCTAATTCAGATGCCTGTGATATTCATGAGTATGATGACATATGTCACAGGAGAGAGGAGGCCTCTTAGAGAGGTAGGTCCATAGCTATTTAGAGCTTTATAAGATTTTGGTTTTTGTCTTTTAATCAACCTGCAAACCAATAGGCAGCCTGTGCGAAAGATAGAGCACGTTTTATGTGCTTGTGAAAAGAAACAGCACTGAGCAAACGGATTAATATAATCTCCCCATGAAAACAACTTTCTTTTTGATCCTGGGAGAAAGGGCCCACTCCTCTGAATAACCTCGTCCCAATGATGGCAGCATCAGTAGGTCAGCTGAGCTAACTGATCTTTTCAGGTAGAAGAATGTGTTCTTATGAACCATAACAAATCACACAAACACAGACTCTAGTCGGCCTGGAGTTCTCTTAGGTAAATATATAATCAGACATATATGCTAAATCAGACATAGCTAAAGTAAGAGTAGCACTGGAGGTGCCATTCTGCCCAGTGCCAGAGCTTCTTCCTGGGAAAAAATGGGGGGAGAGAACTGTATAAAGCAATTACTTATTCTTCATTATATTTGGTTTTTCAAACAGCGCAGGCTAGATGCCTGCCTTTTCCGATGCAAACTTATTTGAGTGGAAGAGTAAGGTCAGCTAGTCTTTTGTTTTCCTTTCTACTTTTTGGTCACTGCTTTGCAATGCTCAGTAGATAGTAAAAAAACCCCAACAACAACAACAAAAGCTTCTGTATCACCAACTTTGTGTTTTCCTAGTCTTCCTATTCTAAATATTCAGTATACATTTGTACAGCACTATATAGATCATAGCACTAGATAAAGGACCATATTTTCAGAGACAGGTATGTTTATAAAAACGTGTATTTGTGTACATTTACAGGCTTTTATGCATGAAATTGTCCCCTTTTGCATGTTAATAGAGTTTGTTCCAGGCCTGTGGGGTTTTGTACATTAACGTTTGGACCATCCTCCCAAGCAATTTGGTGTTCAGAATTGTTTGGCATAATGCACAGCAGAAAGTCAGATACCAGACCACAAATAATAGTTCCATGACTTGATCCACTGACCTGTTTAATCCTGGCTGTACCAAAAGTCTCTCTTGAATAGGCCTAATTATTTACGCACACCCTTGTAATTTCTGTTAGCTTTTGGCATGGTAGCAGAAAGCGCTTTTTCTTTCACCCATTGTATTTCAAAGGTCAACCAAAAACATGATATGATAAACTGAGAGATGTATCTTTATTGTTCTCTCAAGAATCTTCCCCTAGGTATTACATATAATTTTTTTCCCTAGCCATAAATATTGGACTTGCTAAAACTTAGATAATCTGTGTATAAAAAGAAATAGATCCATAAAACTGGATATTTTGGGCAAAGCATTTTGTTGTCCTTTACTACAGTATAAAGCTGGGCTAACTACAGAAGTAAATGGAATGACTAACGGGTTTCACTGCTGTAAAAGAGAGGAATTTGGTCCTTTAGTTTGAAGAAAAAAAGCTTTCATATCTCTAACGCTATTCTAAATGACATATAAAAACTAAAATGATCTCATATGACCACCTTTTGTTGTTAACCTTAACAAGCTAGCTGATGGACTTTTGTATTTTTAGGAAACCACGAATTTGATTTTGGTGTTGATGTTCTGGAAGATTATATACAACAAATGAAATTTCCATGGTTTCTCAGCAATGTATATGACAGATTTACCTCTAAACCACTAGGCCATGCCTCAGTAAAAAAAGTAGTTAAATGGAATAATATGAAAATTGGTTTAATGGGATTAGTAGAAGAAGACTGGCTGGATACCTTGCCTACCATTAACAAATCAAACCTAAACTACATAGATTATGTCAAAGCGGCTAATAAAATATCTGCAGAACTTAAAGCAGAGGGAGCAGAACTTATAATTGCTATGACACACATGAAATGGGTTAATGACATCAGACTTGTCCAGAACACCCGAGGAATAGATCTGGTTCTGGGGGGCCATGATCATGATTACGGAATCGAAAAGGTGAATGGAACTTGGATTGTCAAAAGTGGTTCTGATTTCAGGAATTTCTCAAAAATAAATGTAAGAAAGTTTGGTGCATCACTTCAGTATACATTTCAGAGGGTTGACATTTTGAGGAACCTAGAAGAAGATTCTTTTATAAAATCAGTAGTGGAGGACTATACTAAAAACCTGCAGGTAGGTACAACTTCCTTAAATATTTTGTTCTAGAAAAAGAAGATAATAATTGTTGTTTTAAGTGATCAGACTGATAACAGTGGGCCAAATGCTGATCTCCGTTATGACATAAATCTGGATTAATGCCACTCTATTCTTTCAATGATATTCACACTGAAGTCAGTGAAATTACTCTGCTTGTACAAATACAAATTAAATTGATTTTGCAAACAGATGTAAAAGAACTCGTTTCATTTCAGGCCTACCAAAATTGGGAGGCCTGTTAAGGTTGAAACTGAGGGCAAAATTCCTTCCTGATGTAACTCCACTGACTTCAGTGGAATTATATCAAGAAAAATATTGGTTCATTACATTTTAATGGCTTCAGCTTATTTTTTTAATGGAAAGTTAAACTTTAAAGTAGTGAATCCATGAGTGAATTGTTATTAAAAGGCACCACCTTAGAGGTTTTTAAGGTCAGGCTTGACAAAGCTCTGACTGGGATTATTTAGTTGGGGTTGGTCCTGCTTTGAGCAGGGAGTTGGACTAGATGACCTCCTAAGGTCCCTTCCAACCAGAGGTGAAAGTAAGCTGGTACGCCACGGTACGGCATATTGACAAGAGCCCGTGCACCCTACCAGGGTGGATTGGCTTCCCTGGGCGCAATTTAAAGGGCCTGGGGCTCCCGGCAGCAGCTGGAGCCCCAGGCCCTTTAAATTGCTGCCAGAGCCCCCGCTGCAGGAGCCCGGGGGAGGCTGTGGCGGGGCTCCAGGGGCAGTTTAAAGGGCCTGGGGTAGTAGCACTGGACCAGCCCCGGGCTCTTTAAATAGCTGCCGGAGCCCCCCCGCCACTTCCCTAGGGCTCCGGCAACAGGGCTCCCGTCCCCGCGGAGCCCTGGGAAGGCTGTGGCGGGGCTCCGACAGCTATTTAAAGGACCCACGTCTGGGCCACCGCTACTGCCCCGAGCCCTTTAAAATTCCCCCAGAGCCCCGCCACAGCCTCCTCCTAGGGCTCCCGAAGCAGGGGAATGTGGCAGCCTGACTCCGGCAGCTATTTAAAGGGCCCGCGGCTGGATTGCCGCTACCGCCCCGGGACCTTTAAACTGCCGCCGGAGCCTGGGGGTGTGTGTAGGGGAAGGGTAGTGGGGGAGGCCCCTTACCAGTATGGGGGCTGAGCTGGGGCTGGCTCTGCCCCCCAGCCCTGCCCCTTCCGGGGGCCAGAGCTGGTCCCAGCCAAATCCCCGTACCGGTAAGACGCTTCAGTTACTTTCACCCCTGCTTCCAACCCTGATAGTCTATGATTCTATGGAACTTAGTTTTGAGATCAAGTATAAGGACAGGAGCCTTAGAACAATAGACAATTTTATACATTTTGTATCTACAGTAAATAAAGTCCCTACAATATATAATAAATCGCTCATGGCAAAAAACACCCAAACACCATTGAAGTCCCTCTGTCAGTGAATCCGAAGGATTGCATTGTCTATATATGTGTGAATTAACGAAGGAGTGTATAGAATCCTCCATTCTATGAGTGCTGAGGTCATTTCAATGGAAAGCCACTGGCCTTAATTAAGAATTTCCTTCTTTTATTATTACATCTATTGTCTATTATTTGTATTACTGTTGCACCTGGAAACCTAGAGCTTTATATTTAAGAACATTTCATTTATGACTGTTGACATTTCCACTGGGAATAGAATATTTCTGACAAAATGTTAAAATGCCAAATAAGCTAGTTCCTGTGACATGCAATATTGATAGCATTTATAGTCCATGGCAGCTTCCTGCACAGCAGTCTTTAGTCTGTGTAGAAGGGTAAATCTATGAACTACTGTATTCTACAATCCTAAAAGAATTAAAACTCACAAGGACATTTTAATTGGATAGTCTGTATCCATAGGGGTACTAAAAACTAGCACACATTATAGGGGGACTTTGAAACTGTTAAACTCAGTTTGACTCTAAAGTTGTTTGTAATCCCAGGATGACCGAATCTATCTTTAGCTTTTCTATGCTAGGAAAAGTATCCATTTCTGACAGTGAGCATCAATCAGTACTCTTGAATGTGCTGCTTACAGCTATCTGAAAGAATAGCCAAGAACAAACCGTTTTTCAGAAAGTTGTTTCAAAAACTGTGATTAAAACCTCACAACAGGTTTCTTGATCTCTGCTGTTGTTTGCTGATTACTATTATCTGCACTCTGTCTGTACACAATATAACAGCAAGAAATGACAGAGTGAGATTTCCCCTACCTAGTCATACTCAAGAGAAATATATTTTTGTAGCTTTGTGTGAAATGTTAAGTTTTCATCAGTGTAGGTGTATAATGGAAGCCAGGTGGATTAAGAATTGTTGCTATTTGTCCATTGTCAGAATAAATCACCTTCTGTGTGTCTATTCATATTCACAGGGGATTGAGAAGAGACTATATTCTTCTTCCATGGCTTGGCTTTCTTTTTTTGTTCTGCTCAAAATTTTAAACATTTTTACAGTGTAATTCTTTAGTTTTCAGGACATATTTGTTTCAAATAAATAGTCTGCTATAAACCCATCTTTTTTTAGCCTCTTTTAGAGGAAGTTCTTTGTCCAATCGACACAGAATTAGACGGTCGTGTTTCTACTGTAAGAAGATCAGAGAGCAACCTGGGAAACCTGATAACTAATGCAATGTTAGAAGCTACTCATGCTGATGTAGCATTACTCAATTCAGGTTGGCCTTTTAAAAAGCATTTATTGTCATCCAAAATGTTTGGAATGTTTTAACATTAATTTACTTGTTAAAGATGATAGAAATGTTTGGAATATTATTTAATTACTGAATTAGGAGTGGTTCCTGACGCTCATCTTAGTCAGAGTACATCAAGAAACCAAGGGATTTGAAAAGGTGAAATGAGTCACCTTACACTGATCAAAGCCCCTGAAGAAATCAGGAACTAGAAATTGTTTAGTGGAAAACAAATTAAGGTAAATTTGATTGGCTCATAGACAAAGTGACAATTATAACATAATAATAGAATGTCATAAAAGTAAACAAGTAAATTAGCTGGTTGATTTTGGTAAGATTTTGGAGTACATGATAAGTTTATATATCGTACCAAACAAATAGAAATGGCATTAAGCATTATCAGGATGTGACCCATTACCACCTTGTTTGAAAATTGTACGCATTTTTGCCCTCCATCTTTGTCTAGTTCCTTTATATCTTAAAGCAGGGGTTGGCAAACTACAGCCAAACCAGGCTGGATCTGGCCTATCAGAGCTTTGGACCTGGCCCAAGGGATTGCCACTCCGTGGTGCCGTGGGCCCCACGCCGCTCTCAGAAGCGGCCGGCACCACATCCCTACAGCCCCTGCGGGGGTGGGGCAGAGGGCTCTGCACACTGCCCTCACATGCAGGTATTGCCCCATGCAGTTCCCATTGGCCAGGAACGGGAAACTGAGGTCCAATGGGAGCTTCGGGGAAGGTACCCACAGGCGAGGGCATCGTGCAGAGCCCTCTGCCCCCCACCCAGGGGCTGTAGGGACATGGTGCTGGCCACTTCTCAGAGCGGGGAACCTACCCTGGCCCCGGTGCGTGCCACTGCCATCCTGGAGCCACTCCAGGTAAGCAGCGCCAGGCTGGAGCCTGCACTCCAAACCCCTCCTGCACCCCATGCCTCACCCCAGCCCCATGCCCCAGCCCTATATTCATGGTCCTGCATACAATTTCCCCACCCAGATATGACCCTTGGGCTAAAAAGTTCGCCCACTCTGTCTTAAAGCATATGCTCTCCAAAGTAGGAACCATGCCTGTTGTGTTTGTACTGTTGCTGGAAATAAACTAATGATAGTAATAGTAGTAAATTAGACTCAAAGGGGTTATAGCACAAGAGTATCTCAGTGAGACGAAATATCTAAGGTAATATCTTGGCCTCTTTTTGTAATTCTTCCCCTGCTCTTTCCCAAAGAGTAAAAAAATAATAAGAATAATAATGCATTTTAAAAACCCTCCCTTTTCCACATGTACACACTTCACTATAGTACAAAGAACAATTTGCTTCCCTTTATTACCTATTCCAAAATTTGTTAAAAAAAACCCTCCCACAAATCTTCATGGACAAAGTTAGTTTGATTGGATTAATATCCCCCTTACTCTGCTCCTCTTTTCCTAGTAAGCAATTATTCTTTTATAAATAGTTTCCCTTTAAAACAAGCTTGGTGCATGGTTTTATTTTTAAATTGGACATATTGTTTGTTGTTAGAAACATGGTTTTTCAGTTTAAAAATTAGAACTGATCCTCCAGACACATGTTGCACATTCATGCACAGAATTTACATATGTGAGTAGTCCCATATGTGTAAGTATTTGCACAGTCAGGCTCTAAAAATATGCCTACTTCTATTCTGATTTTTCTCTTCTTCTTGTTTTCTTTTAAAAAGAGAATGTTGCCAGCATAGTTCTTCAAAGTAGAATTTGGCTTTTGATTAGTTCTTGCTGAATGTTTGTTTGAAAGGGAAAATGTTGAATGCACCTTTTTTAAATTCTAAAAGGGAGTTGTTGTTTACATGTTTGAAAACCTGATGGTGCTAGCTGGAGGGGTTTTTTGCTTGTTTTGTTTTTTGTTTTAAGAAGGAAATGATTTATCATGGTTTTGCATTTTTAAAATGGCAAGATTTGTTGTCAGAAAGGTTTTTGTTAATATAAACTGATTGTTTAATTGTTGTTCCAGGAAAACTCACCTTTTTAGCAGAGAACTAAAATTAAAACTTTCAGGCCAAAAGGTTTTGGAAGGTTAAGAATATGGATAGACAGGGAATCCAAACATGGAAACTGTTTGGTAAGCTTAACTATAGTAGGTGCTATTCAGCATTCACTCTAATATAGCTACAAAGAGCACTTTGTGTTTCCCTGAGGAATAAGTCTACAATCTGCAAAGACTTTCACATATGCTTAATTTTATGCAGCGTGAACAGTCCCATTGAAGTCACTAAAATTAGCATGCTTTCTTATTTTTTTAAATCAATAGGACTATTTACAGCACAAAGTTAGACAAGTATTTAAATCTTTGCAGTACCATGGCCCATGACATTATTTAAATAATCATTATTAACAATATAAATCCTTTCTCATCAAGACAACAAACCTTAAAACTTGTATCATTTGTATTAGATAATCAGGCTCTTTACCCATGGTAGAAAAAGGACCAGAGAGTATCTTGATTTTCTTTTATAATGATTGTAGGTACCCTTCGTTCAAACCATATACATCCTGCAGGAGATTTTACTATGCATGATCTTTTAACTATCCTTCCCATTGTGGACCCACTTCTAGTAGTCAGAATTACAGGAGGACAACTGTTGGAAGCTCTTGAAAATGGAGTCTACAGATATCCGGCTCTTGATGGAAGGTATATAGAATATTTATCCAACCCCTTTTTACATGAAAATGCCAATTGTTCTAAACACTTGTGGAAATTCTCCACACTGTCCCTAAAAGTAGCCACTTTAATGTTAACATTCAAATTGTCCAGATAATAATGATGAATTCACAAGCCTATGTGATAACTGTATTGAGCATATTAATACACCACTGTAATCAAGACAAATGACTAATGTAAGTACAAACATAAAATCTATGGATACATATAAATCTTTGTCACACACAATGTATGAAAACCTATACAAAATAAATGTGATTCTTATTTGGCGCTTACTTTTTATAGTGTAAAATAATAAAAATAAGGAAACCTGTATACAACTGGCTAATAGGTATTAAATTCTGGAGCTAACTTGATTCCACGGATAATAGATTTAATTTTCAAGTTATATGAATTAATTGGATCAGTATGACAGATTGGGATTTAGCAATTGGCCCAAAAGTTCAGTTTGGCTCTTAAAAATGAAACCTGGAAATCACTGTGACCATGGTGCAAGAATTGGAGAATTCAGACCTTTAATTCTGTAATCCGGTAGCCCAGATGATTAACCCTGGGACCAACTGCCACTGGTAAGAACTGTAAAAGCTGCTTTTTCAGTATGGTATTTCATAGAGTAATCAGTGAAAGTACTGTCTCTGGAAACAGTATTACAAACATACTTCAAAAACTGAATTAATTATTGTGAGTTTATATAGCAGTTTACTGAAGTGTACTTGTTCAGAATTCTGGAAGGGTCAGTACTTTGGTTGGTTCTTTCTTTATAGCAAAAAAAAAAAATTTTTTTAACTTCCAGGTTTCCTCAAGTAGCAGGAATGGAATTTGGATTTGATCCAAATGCAGAACCAGGGCACCGAATTATAAGAGACTCTGTAAAGATTCAAGGACAATATCTAAAGAAAAACAAAGTCTATCAACTTGCAATTAAGGAGTACTTAGCTAATGTAAGCTCTACTGTGTTTAAATATTTTGAATAATTTTCATGCTTCAAGAGTGTTGTTTTTATGAAATACTGACTTATGTTGATGGCTTAATTATGACAGTGTAGGGGATTGCAATTTGACTCCATTTTAGATGTTGTTCACTCCCTCCATCCCCAGAGTTTCTATCTGTCTTTATTTCTTATACAAATTTCTATAATTCTCCACCCTTCTTCCCATTCCTTGCAAAATATTAGAGCTGATTTCTGAGTGTGCTTTAACTTTCAGACCACACACTAATATTCTGCTGGTGAATTTTGCACATGCAAATATTGTTTCTGCATATTTAAATCAAGTAGCAGGTCACTCAGTAGACCCAATTACTGTACTTACATGCAAAATGTACTCATGTTCAATTTGGAAGTTATTTCAAAGTCTGTCTCCTAACATTCAATTTTACTCTGTTACTGAATACAATATTTTTAATCAAATCAACCCTTGCTTCTCTTCTAACAAATGTGTATACTTATAATGGTTTAGAAATAGATAATTAAGCGCTCATATTTTAAAGATATTCTTCATTAAATATGCTTAATCCTTTTCAGGGAAAGGATGGCTATGTAATGTTTCAGAATTGTCCTAGAATGTATGATACAGAAACTGCACAGACACTTTCCACAGTTGTTCTTAATCACTTTGAATCTATCAAGATTGTGCATGGCATCAAAAAGTGCATCTCAGGTCACCGAATGAGTTTAATTACAAAGTCCAAATCAGCATCACTAACAGGTAATTTAAAATATATCATTTGAGGCACAGTGGGCTACAATGCTTACTGTGGACTTTGGACACCATTGCAATTACAAATAATTAAGTGTATTTGTTCCTAATTTTCTAAATTTGTTGTACAGCATTTAGTGATTTACCAAAGAATAATCTCTTTATCCACTAAAGGTAGCAATCAGGGCATATGGTCCATTGTGTGGGAATGGGGTGACAACTTTCTCCCAGAAGGTTGTCTTCTTCAGAGGGAGGGGTGGCAGGCTGCACAGGGAAGTTGAGGGAGATTTTTGAATGGATGGAAGGATGGAGGAGGAACATAACAGACTTCAAAAGCTTAAACCCCTAAATTAGCGTGAAATTCTGGTCTCCTTTGTCAGTCTTCAGTAAGAGGACATAATATGAAGGAACAACCTAAAGCTTGAGGGTGGGGGGAGATGGACAAAATTCATGGTCTGTACCAGTAGCCAAAGTCTTGTATAGTATTCCCACTTAATCCCTCTCCTCCCCCTCTACAGTATCTGTGGCAAGAGGATTTTCGCAGGTTCTAGGTCTACTGTCACAATCCCTCACCCTATGGAGTTCAGGTTCCTGGCATACAGGGAACTGCAGTATCCTTCTGAAGAGTGGGTAGCTCTCTCTTCTCGACTCTTCCATGCAGCGATTGCAGAAGTTGTGTTGTCTTTAGGGTCTTTCATGGAATAAATCACTCAGTAAGTGAAAAAGGAGCTAGTCATCATTATGTACCTCCTTTCATTTTAAGCCATGTGAACTAAGGCCTAGAACCTCAAAGCTATTTAGGTGGCTAACTCCAACTTGATCTAAGGCTAAGTGACTCCATGATCTAAGGCTAAGTGACTTTTCCTGGGGAAAAAGACTAAAGGATTGCAGTAGCAAGTGTATTTATATGGTAGCATAAAAGGACAAATTACAAAAAGACAACTGGAAATTCTAAGCTGTCTGACCTCAACATCTTGACCTGTGATGATTATAGGAGCAAAATAATAGTTTCATTTGATTCCTTTGGGGGTAAAATAGATTTAACAGTGTATCAGTGAAGTTACAATATCTATTATTTCTTTCGTATTAACAATTTAAGAAGGCTTATACAGTATCTATATATGGTGAATTTTTGACAACGACCATTAGGGTGTAAACATGGGTTGGGATGAGGGCTTGCTAAGAAAAATCACTGAATAATTTAGGGGAATATGTTGGAAAGAGGAACTTGGTTCTTTCCAATTTCGGGTGGTGATCTGGTTTGCTTGTAATGCCTGGGGAGAGTGCATCCTCCACAGAACTAGAGAGGTTTACATGATCTCTGAAAACTGGATAAAATGTTAAGGACTTTTTTACATTTACTGAGGAAATTGGTGTTCCCTATTAAGAAAAAAAGCAGCTGCATCAGGGAAGCAATAAGAATTTTTGGTTTGATTCTGCACTAATTGTACATATATATTTTTGTGTATAGCATGTGAATGTTATGCTACAAGTAGATTCAAATTCATAGAAGCATTCTCTTGTACTTTATATACTTTCATTCTGGCATTGAAATAGTAAGCCATTTCATTTCATGAAAATGAAAGCCTTTTAAAAACAGCTTTGTGTTCTGTTTTGTGATCTTTCCCAAAGATCCCAGATCTTCTACAATACCCCAAAACTAAGTACTGGTTGAAATTAAATTTTAATAGTGTTATCTCTTGTATGTAAAAAGTTAAAGTTCCATTCCCTTTTTCCATAGCAAATGTTAGTGTGCAGACCCTTCTTTAAGTCTTTCTTCTCTCTCTCTTTTTAAAGTTTACTATTTTTTCATTATTGCGATGGTCAAGTATCTTTTACTGCATAGTGTGAAAGTAATTTTTCAACTAGTCTACACTGTTGGGCCAGCAAAACTTGCAGGAGTCTCTCAAGCTCTCATTTATTCCTCCCTGAGGAACTGTATCAGTCAAATGACTTTGGGTCAATCAACAAATCTTGGCTCCATGGAACTAATCCAAGGTTGATACCATCAACTACTAATGGAATATCTCTCTATCACTCAGTATTATAAATGTATACTTTCAGACTCAGCTCTCTTTAGCATCTCTTGCTCTTGTTCACACTGATAACCTGGTCACACCTGGAACTAACATCAATGTCTTCGTTGTCGTATACTTCAGCAACAAGTAGGAGTTTAGGATTTGTACTCCTAATTTACCTAAGTAGTTCTTAAAATCCCACCCCGCATTTTGTTCTTTAAAGTTCTTTACCATGATCCCCAGTTTTTTAGTGTCAGCCTCTTCCAAATGAATATTAGGCAAAAGCTGCCTTCTTTAAGAATATTAATTACTTGTCTGAAGAGGAGGGTACTGTTTTAGAGACATCCTCATTTGATTCCACTCCAAATTATAGACCTTCTCTACCAGACACTTGTGTATCTATTCAGAAACTTCAACAGGATGAAATATTAAATTCTTCTTATCTCCATAACAGTAAAAAAGACATAACGTTGAAGTATAGAAGAGAAACCTAAAAGGTATAATTCTCTTCTGGCAATTTTACCCAGTCAGTAAAATCCTGTTAGTAATCCCGGAAGTTCTGCATTAAAATATACTTTTCCTTTAGTCAGGGACATGCAGACTCCAGAAAGAATGGTATTATCCATAGTACATTTCATCCTTGCACTGGAAAAGTCTCTATCCATAACTGAGTAAGTTAAGGAATCCTCTATCAATCTCTATTTTAAGTCCTTTTCAGTTTTCACTATTTCTAAGAAACCAGAAACTACCTTATTTGCATATCATAATTCACCTCACGATATTTCAGAGCAGATTTTCATTCAGAACCTTCAGCATTCTATAGAGAGGAAATTCAGAGCATTTTTGTGAAGCAGGATATGCTTTAAATAGATCTCTCTGCAGCAGGTACAATGTCATGTATGCTTTAATCCCTTCCAGATATGGTCTTGACATTCTGTGGTTAAGCAGTCTGCTATTTTTTTTTTTTGTCCAGTCCATTTAATCCTGAGAATTTGTGGAATGTGAAGATAAATGGACTTTAAAATATCACATAGCTCTAAATTGGGCAGGACAGATATGTGGATGTGAGTTATATGCCAAAAAATATAAACAGTTTTCTAAAAAGTCTGACTCAAAACTCCATGCATTATTAGCCCTATTTGTAATGCTGCCAAACTAATTTCTAACTTCAGATGCCACAAAGCATCTGTAAACTCTATAATGGGAATACTGTCTCTGGCTTTGACCTGGCTTCTCCTGTATTACCTAAGTACTGTATACTCTATTCAGGAACACAAGCTAAAAACTACTGTTAGCAATCAACAATTTAAGTATCAAGATAACACTACTTTGAACAGAAACCTGCATTTTGACAAAAGCATTTGTTAATGTCTCCTCTTGGGTGCCTAGCTACCATTTTAGACTTATTCTCCAAAACTTAACCTCTTATCTTTTCTTCTAATCCTTTCCCACCTCTTCCCTCCCTCTTCTTCATTGCCTTTCTTTCCTTGTCTCCTGGCCTCAGACGGCCAGCTTTTTCCTCTGCACCATTTTGGTGGCACAAAGAGGAAAAAACCTGGCCTTATCTCCTTGTTGGGACTACCTCCTGCATGGGATCCTCGCTGTGAGGATAAAGGTTGCAGAACTGTCTCCCTAATCATCTTTCCTCACCATCCCTGTCACAATAGGTGCATTGGGTGCAGAGAAGATGCATGACTTCAGCATGCTGTACTCAAGCTATCCAAAACTGGGAGGTATTATCAGCTGGTGCATGTACAACAGCCCCTGTACTTAAGTACAGGACAGAGATAGGCTCCCTTCTGCGGTAGCAGGCAAAATCTCAATGCATCAGAAAATCTGTCCATTTTTCTTTTTCTTTTTTCTTCCCACATATCCAGTCTCTTATTAAACCACATTTCTGTTTAATATTGTAAAAATCCGCTCTCTTTACTCTTTAGCTGCTTGCCTTGTGTGGCCTTGCAGCCAATCAACTCTCTTTTGTGTCCAAATGCAATGCTGAAGTCATCTTCCTCACCTTCACTCAAACCATGTTATTTGCCCTCTTTGAATTCTATGTTGACTTCCTGTCTCTTGCCACATCACATGCGAAGTCTTCTTCCTTATCTACAGGCTCCTACGTACACTTGTCCTTTTTCTCTCTACTCTTTCTAATCCGGCTGCTATACTGCTTCCCTTTTCACACTTTTAGCTTTGTCTTCTATCAGAATGGTAGTGTTTGATGTTCCTTTTCCACAACATTTGTGATACCCTTAATTAGAGTGATGGATACATTCAAAATATCTAAAATAGATAAATAGTTCCAACATTCAGTCTCCACCAGTCTGAGTAAGCTTTGAACTAGGAACCTAAAAGTGAAAGGCAGTACGGGATCCCATTATTAATCCCTGGAACAGTCATTAACCTCAGATTCATGTATTTTAAACCTAGAGAGCTACAACTGCAGATTCTTTAAAAATTACTTCCTGGATTCTGACATATTTTCAACAAAAGAATGGTGCTTACCTTATTTGTTGATGTCTGAGCTAACACTATTAAAATATAGCTTTCTGAGTCTGTAAAGGGAGTACTCATGGTAAGCTTTGTGGAGTGTGAATTTATGAAGGGCCAACCAGAAAATTCCAGTTACTCATAAATAAGGCAGGTTTTTAGTATGTTAATTATTTTAATAGCTTATTCGCAGTATAGTCAGATGCACATTTAGGTTGTTTACATGAAGAGAATTTAGTTTAATTAGCACTAACATTTCATGACTTTACCACAAGCCTTTGAAACAAGAACAGATAAAAGCACATCAGTAGTTGCAGTGCCTGGCATAGAAGGAAGAATCTGTCACATATCCAAGGAAATGAAGGAACACTTGCGACAACTAAGACTGGCAAAGAAAGAAGGGCTAAACACATTTCCCCCACTTAGCAAAGACTGTGAGAATTCTGACTCTGACTGAAAGTGATAAATAGTGTCATCAGTGATATGATACCTGAAGCCATATGCTCTGCTACTTCACTTGTTATATGTATTCTGCGTATCTGTTAGAATTATTTAGCTTTTCCTTTCCATTTATTAAAAATGTTCCCATGGTTTTAGTGTTTATTCATTTGCAACAATTTCAAATAGTTCTTGCATTCATCAAATCTCTCTCTAAGAAAAATGTAATACAACCATTTTCTTGTATTTAAAATAATATAAGGAAATAATGTTTGTTCATTTTGGAAATAACTTCTGGTTGCCTTTGTTAAACTGGTGTTTTTCATATTGTTGCCATTTTACATATAGCTTGTAATTATAATGTCCACTACCCATAAGTACTAGCTTATAGTGAAACCATATAATGTTCACAGTTTTTAATCTGAAAGTTATTTTTGTCTGCTGACATGAGCCTAACTAATGCATTCAAAGAGAAAATGCTTACACCACATCAGAGCAAAATTCAGATTATAGTAATGGTCAAAGGCTGTGCTTGGCTAACTACTGCATGGCCACTAAAATGTCACAAACTGGGAAAGTGTCATGTCAAATATTCATTGTTCCCTGTAGGATCACCACTTAGAACCAATAGAGAATAACCTGAATACCCTCCTTAATGTACTGATGTTTATAACTTGTCTGATATTTTACTATGATCGTCCATGCTATCTGTAAAGCCAATAAAAACTTATCTGAAGGGGTGATAAGCATATTGAAGTGTTTGTCTAATGCATTAACTGGTTTTAATTATAAAAAGAGACTTTTATTCAGATGCATTTAACGACATTTCCCTTTAGCAGGTTCTGTGAAGTCTGACACGTGCTCAAAGTAGATCACATTCTCTTAGAAATCAAGGGGGAACTTTTCAAAGGCACAAATGGAAGTTAAGGCCTAGCTCCCAATGACTTTTATGGACAATTGCGTGCCTAACTGCCATTGTCTCTCCCGAAGATAATGGGCCACAGCTTGAACTAACGATGTCAGTCAGCAATGGTGATTTACACCAGCTGAGAATCATACAGCATTGGTGAGATATAACTTTGACTCGGATGTTGCAATTTGAGTCTTTTCTTAATATCAAATGGAGCCATCCAAAACCAGTGCCATAGTCTCAGCCCTCTTCTGCCTTCCATCTGTGGCCATTCCCACAGAGCCAAAGGGGCAGAAAGTTAGATTAAAAAAGCCAGCTGTGATTTCCCTAAACAAGGAGTAACCTTGGCTGTTATAAAGCCAGCATAGTGGAACTGACCCTTACTAGCCCCAAGATAGCAAGAATTCACCTCTCCCAGACCCTCTTCTCTGGTGCACTGAGCTCTGCTCCAGTGCATCCAATGATCTGCCCTTCTATTTTGGCAGCTCATAAAGCTCATATGAATTCCAGGAGTAGTGTGTTCATAAACCATAGGGTTGGAAGGGACCACAATGTCCATCCAGTCTAACCCCCTGCCAAGATGCTGGATTTGTTACGTCTGATCTGTAAAATCTAATTTGTTGGTCTGTACAAAACCAGATTTCCTCAAATTAACTTTAGACTGGGTTTGAGTACTAGCTGGTCACACTTGAAATGATCAGTGTTTGGCTTTGAGCAGCTTCTGTATCTGGAACTTGAATGCCTTGCTGCCTAGTGGCATTCACAACTATGAGTGTGGTGCCTAGGGTGGGATTCACAAAAGGATTTAGATGCCTAACTCTGATTGACTTCAATGGGAGTTAGGTGCCCAAACACCTCTGTGAATCCTAAGCACCTAAGTTCCCCATATGATGCAGAAGAACAGTTAAATGCCTAAAAATGGGATTCACAGAACCCAGGCAGCTGAGCTGGGGAGCCAGCTAAGTTATCCAAATGGGAAATGCAAAGGTAGAGAGGGTGTGACCTAAGCTCCAGCTATCAAAGTGGGGAGCTAGGCACCTACTGCTGGGCTGGAGGGAGGCACCTCTCTCTCCACTCACACTTCACAACCACAAACCCTTCCCTGAAGTTAGGTGCTTAGGCCGAGGTAGTGTTTTTTCACAAATAAACAGGGAGGAGGAGTCTCATGTATAACCTTTAGCTCATTGGAGCAAGAACCCTGGTACCGATCTCTTCCACTTCTTAGAGCAGTGCCCTAACCACTAGGTTATACAGTCATTCTCAATTTCTGCCCCAGTTGAATGTACCTGTTTATACAGTTGAGCAGCTCCAGCAGTGGTTGGGCACTCTCCTGGGAAGTGGGTGAGCCAAGTTCAAATCTCTACTTGACAGCATGCAGAGGGGGGACTTGAACCTAGGCCTCCTACAGCTTGAGCGAGTGCTTTAACCTGTCAGCTAAAAATTGAATGCATTCTACCACCTACTGTGGCCATTTTAGAGGGGCTCTGACCATGCCTACCAGATTGGGCCCAAAAGGCAAGATGGGGGAAGCCATCATTTCTGAATCCTACTGCTGGGCGATGTCAAGGCTGAGGTGGCTGGGCCCATCCCCACCTGAAAGTTAGGTAGCTTAGGGTCTTTAAAGGCAGAATCATAGGCACCAAGGCCTGAATCCACAAAGGGAACTTTTACCTTGAAATCATAGGCCCCCAGTGAAATTAGGTGCCTACAGGGTGAAGTGGGAATTTTGCGGATCGCAGTGGAGCTGAAGACTGGCACCTAAATACCTTTTGTGGCTCTGTCCTCTATGCACTTTAGCACAAGTGCCGACTTTTCAAACTGCAGGGGGTGCTTAATCCCCAGCTCTGCTCCAGGCCCTGCCCCCACTCTTTCCCTCCCCCCAAGGCCTCATCCCCACGCTGCCTCTGTCCATCTCTTCCAGCCCAGTTCCACCCGCTCTCCCGAGCACACTGTGTCCCTGTTCCTCCCCCCCCCACCCAGCCTCCCTGAACACTGCAAAACAGTTTGCAATGAGCGGCAGGCACAGGGAGGGAGCCGGGAGGCACGGAGCTGCTGGGCTGCCAGTTGGCAGGAGCTGATTGGAGGGCTGCCGACATTTTCCCCCCCTGTGAATGCTCCAGCCCCAGAGCACTCATGGAGTCGGCACTGTGCACTTTAGGTTTAGGCAGCAGCTGAGCAGGGGTTTTGTGAATGCCAGTGGTGTCGAAATGTTGGACTTCGCGGGGTGGGGGGGGTGCCCCAGAAATTCTTCATGTGGTCGGCAGTATGCACAGCCCCTCTTGTCTGCCGCAGCTCAACGTTTCTTCTCCAGCAAAATTCCTGCTTGGAGCAAGGAAACAAAAGCGAGTCCCACCAAGAATGGAGCAGCTCCAAAGCATGGCAGCTGCCAAGCCCAGTGCAGGGGAAGCTGGCGAGATCCTAGGTGTCACCACCAAAACCTGTGGTGTCATCCCACTGCAGCTGCTGGTCCCAGCACCTCACCCACTCTGCTCTGCTCAGCCTTCACCTTCCAGTCCAGCCCACCCCGGTGCAGAATTACTCTCCATTGCTGCGCATGCCAAAGGGGGCTGAGCATGCCGAGGAACAGCTGAAATCGCTGCCCTCCCTAGCTCTGCTCCTGCCAGTTGTACGCACCACGTGTAATGTGTGTGCAGCTGCAGGCCCCATTGGACCTAAAGTGGCAGTCAGGTGCCTAAGTCCCTTTGTGAATCTACCCCAAGGCTCAGATTCCACCAAGCATGTTAAGGACACCCTCACAGTCTGTTGCAGAAAAGGAGTGGAAGCATGTGACTTGATATCCTAAGTCTTAGCCAATGACCTGCTGGTCTGTGAAGAATATAGGTAGCTGCAGCTGTTCCAAAACAAGCTAAGGTCTGTTCAAGAAGCAGTTGCATACGATGGAAGCTTTTGAGCAATGCAATTGGAAATTTCTCCCCTAGAGAGAAATTGACATTCACTGCCTTAGTGATCATCTAGTAGCGCTCTAAAAGCTACTGTGAGTGTCTCAGTTTGTTCCATACTAATATACCATGCTTTGATGTGTTTTCTTGTGGAACACACCACTCCATTGTATCTCAAGGTCATTAGTCTACTGGGTCCTCTGAAAAGGATGGGGAGTAGCCTGCCTGCACTATATGGGGATAGCTACACCACAGTTAACACCAGGGGCTGGCCTATGACAGCTATCTCAGGAGCAGGCTGCAAGGCTATAAAACTGTGCTGAAATTATTCGGGGTTGGGCTGGGGCCTAAGCACTGGGACTCTCTCCCCTTGTAGGGCCCCAGAGTGTGGGCTCCAGCCAGCCCATGTCGAACGGTCCACACTGCAGTTTTACAGTCCTGCAGCACAAACCCTGCTAGCCCAAGGTAGCTGGCATGGACCAGCTGCAGGGGTTTAATTGAAGCAAAGATTATACCATAGGTGAGCACACAGCTGATCTCTAGCTGTATATACATTTATTCTAGCAAGTTTGCACAGCACGAAGTCTTTTAAAACTCTTATGTTGCTTTTACTTTTGTCTGAATTGCCATGAAATGTAGCTGATTTCAGATAACTGTAAATGATTCTGACATATAAAATGGAACTAGGTTTTTGTGAAAGGCTGAGTGCCCCACCCTCCTGCTTGATAGATTCAAAAATATTTAAGGGCTGCTCCTGGACCAGAAAGGACCATTTTGTTTCTGAGAGGTGTTTCAGTAAAGACTTGCCTGATCGCTGGCCAGATCACCATGAACCTGAGTTTGATGAGGTTATTTTAATTCCTAGCTGTGTCGCTCATACAGTTGTCACCCAGTTTGTCATGGCTGGCTGTCTCTGCTCAAGAAACTTACACTGGCAGAGCTGTATGCAAAAGCTTTCACTATTCTCTTTAAACCAGTTATCCTAATCACTCACTTTTATGTACAGTAAATTCATTCAGCAATCTTTTTAAAAGTGAAAGTGCAAGATTACCAGAAAACCATGCTTTAACATCTTTCATGAAAGGAAAGCAGACATGTCTGGAGCGTGCCTATAACATTAATTCTTTTCAAACACTATCCAGATATCTCTTCTTGGAATGAGATGATATAAAGTTACCATATTCTTCCCTTCTTCAGTTTTATTCAAATCATTCGAGAACCAAATTAACTTTTGCAAGATTAAATGCATGCAGAAAAGGCCATGGGCAAGGTACCACAATCTTAGTGTGTGTTTCTGATTAGAATTTGCCTTTAAGACACTGGCAGATGCCATACAATGACTAGTAACGAGTACCAAAAGTATCTACAGCCCCTTGGATTTAAAGGCTTTGTGTGAACAAAACAGCGAGGCTTCAGTCAACTGTATTTAGTCTCACATTTTGACTGTAGGTTTAAAGAATGTTTCTTTAGTGGCAACTAAATTGTATGACGAGTGGGTATCCCTAGAAAGAGATCATTCTAAAATTTTGCAAAGGTTTTTCCATTTTTCACTTCCTCAGTAAATGAAGACAGTAATATAGATTATTTTATGTCAGAAAGTACCCAACCTCATTCATTGTACAGAAATACACCTGTGTATATATCTGCCTTTTATTGATTCTGTGTTCCATCCTCTAATTCAGAAATTTTACAGTACGCTGCAAAATAACAAATTTTAAAGCTCCAAATGTTTATGACACAGTAAGTGGGAAGTTATACTATGAACTCAATAGGAAAACAAAACACCTTTTATTGGCTGCATTTACATATGCCGCTTCAGCCTCTTGGTAGAGGAAAAGAAGGAAATGTGCAGCACATTTAAGTGATTGCCTGCTTTATATTTTAACTTACAGTAAGGCATGCAGAGAGTCTTCTGCTGGAAACAAAATAGTTTGATTGGAAATAGCCCAGATTACCGTTAATTTAAAGTGGTGTCCCACAATACACTTACCACAGCATACTCAGCCTAGAACAAAATCTCAGCCTTAAGTATAATGTAACTAGGGTGATTGCTACTGTTTATCAGCTCACTATAAACAATCCCTTTGTACCATTCTCTTTATCTAGCAATAGCATCTGTGCTAAAGAGTAAATTATAGCTGCTTGAACAGGGACATGTTGTAGGCAACAAAGATGCAGGAGGCCTTTCCAGTGTACTCATGCAAGGGGCAAATGTGTAAGCATAAGGAGCACAAGTTGGGGGAAGGAGTGTAGTACTGCTGGTGACTCTTGAGGAGGAGTGGTATTTGGTTTAGAAAAGGCCGTGCTCCCATCAAGCAGCCTGCGCAGAAGGAAGGGTGGTGTTTTGCTGCCCATTCTGAAAAGATGTTCTCATTGGATCAGCATTCCTTGAGATTGTTCACGTGGTGGTGGTGCACCTTTGCCTACACCGTAGTACAGCTCAGACCCCCTAAGCGGCAGAATTGAGCCCTAAAAAGTTATCATTCTCTTCCCGGCACACTCACAGAAGACATTTTAAAAGTGCAAACCTAGCACCCGGATGGGCAGTATTTACTGTCTGTGATTGCAGCTTTTCGCTTTACATTTTCCATTAGCAAAAAGAAAAATGGTAGCTTGGGTTTCCCAGGATCCACTAGGTGTTTGGGAATAGTTTCCACCTCATTAAAGAATGATTTGGGGACCCCATAGAGAGATCTGTCTGGCATTTTCCCTGCCCAGGCTACCTCTGAGGTATCTGCACAGGAGAGAGTGGAGCAGTTAGTTATATAAGAATCCCCAAATAACAGAAGAATTGATTAAATCTATGGTAGAGTTACCTCAAGTGAGTGCCATACACATCGCACACAATAAACATCTTTGAAGGAAACTGGAACTCCTCCTGTCCCTGACAAATCTGGAGAGACAAGGTGGGTGAGGTGATAGCTTTTAGTGGACCAACTTCTGGTGGTGCTTTCAAGCTAATACAGAGCTCTGCTTCAGGTCTCACCACCAGAAGTTGGTTCACTAAAACCTAGCACCTCACCCACCTTGTCTCTCTAATATCTCGGGACTGACATAGCTACGTTGTCACCACATACTGAAAAACCAATGTCGTTTTGAGAAATAAAGAAATAAGTTGTGGGACCAGAATATTGTTCAATTTTAATACATGATTTTTGTTTTAACAACATACTGACCACTGCTGTAACAGAGATTAGATTAGTCAGTTCCCCCATGTTTCTTCTGGTCATACAGTTCAACCTCATTTCAAAGCATCATATGTGTATTTTTAAACAGTCACGTTTTCCATTTATTACCAACAACATGCCAAAAATAGTTTTTCCACTGATGGTATCGGCATCATGCAGGATACTTAGGCTTGGGTGTCAGTGCCCTTAAGTTGCTTGGTCCCTAAGCAGTGTAAACAATAGGATCATAAGCCACATACTCATTGACATAGATGGTTTCACAAAATCCCTTATTTGCTGTATTGGTCGAAACGTGACCCTGGCTGCTCTGATCAGCACTGCTGACCAAGTCGTTAAAAGGCCAGTTGGTGGTGCAGTGGGGCTAAGGCAGGCTCCCTGCCTGTTGTGGATTTGTGTGACTCCAGGAAGCAGCTGCATGACCCCGCTCTGGCTCCTACATGTAGGGGCAGTCAAAGGGCTCCGTACATTGCC
>ML677342.1:16544221-16894257 GCA_007922305.1 Dermatemys mawii
TTCAGGGGATCATCCAGACCAGGAAGGGTTGAGTCATGGCCTGCACTGTAACCTGGGGTGCTTGTGGGTGTGCAGCTTTGGCTGAGAGCCCTGCTGCAGTAGTATGCTCACAGCACAATGGCCTCACCCTGGCTTCCATCAACCTGATTACTCCTTGCAGGGTGACCCCAACAGCCCTTCCTGTCCTGAGTCTCCCCAAACCCATCTCCCCTGCAGCATCCAGTCCCTCTCACTGGATCCTCACAGGACTGAAACTTGCCAACTCCAGAGAGACAGAAAACACTGAAGCCTGCCAGATAAGCTGAGAGTTTTACCCTTTAGTAAAGTTTAATACACAGCACTGAGGTGGTTTTATAAAGGTAAAACAAATTTATTAACACTGGAACCTAGATTTAAGTGATACCAAATAGAAGAAGTAAGGATAGAAATAGTTACAAATGTAAATAAAAATGCAATTCTAAAACTGAATTTAAACTAGAGTCTTTTGTTCAAAACAGCTTCCTCACTACAGTCATTCTTCCAGCTCAGCTGGCCTGTCTTTAGCCAGGATCCAACATGGAGCCCAAAGCACTTTTTTTTGTCTTCTTGGGTGAACTTCTTGCCTTCTGTTATATCTTCCAAAGTTAACTGACTCTATTTCAAGAGGCAGAAAGGCTTCCTAGGGGTGTAGTCTCCATCTCTTGTCAAGCCTGTTAACTCATCATCTTTCCCCCATTCACTTGCCTGATGGCATTGTTTACCTTGCATGTAAACGTGTTTTTCATTGTCTTAGATCACATCTTGCTTAATTTACATTGGAGACACAGCCAAGCCTGCAAAACAGCATTCCTTTGTAGCACAGGCTATGTTTTGGCACTGTCCACGAGACATAGCTGAGAAACATATTTTTCAGCAAAGATCTAGAATTCTTTATATATGACCCATACATACAAACACTAATATTAATGACCAGCATTTTACCAGTTTGCATCCGACACCTTACATGACAACTTTTAGATACTGATTATGACAGCAAGTTGGGGCAATGAGTGTATAAGGCCAGATGAGAGTTATGGTATGGTGTAGCCTCTGCCAGTTGGCACTGAGTGGCTCCCTGGGTCACAGGTGTTGCAAAAACTGCTTATTTCCTTTGGAGTTCAGTCCAATATACCTCAAAGGACAGGCATAACTCAGTAGACTTCTGGAAAAACAAGATGTATTGCAAGCAATAAGGAGTCAGAGGGGTTATCACTCAAACAACTGGCCCACCTCAATACATGTGTGAAGATATTTTATACCCCTGTGTTGATAAGGGGGGGGGGGGGGACTTTCAATCCACTTACACAGGTGGGAACACTTAATGGCTATTACATCCATTGTTGGTATTAATCTATTTCATTTACCTGTCTGGTAAGCAGGAGGTTCAAAACACTTAGGGGTACTTAGACACTATGACGCCTGCACATCTGTGACAGGGTGAATGCAAGTTTAAAATGCATGTTAAACTAGGGGTCAATAGTACATATACAGGGAGTGAGATTATAAGTCTAAGGTTATTTTAAAATCATACTACAACATTCTAAGTTACATTTTCCTAACCATCATTTTCTTAACACAGGGGACTGATGGAAATCTGGCATTTCTAGGGGTAGAGTGGAGTTAAGGTTGTGGAATATGGTCTGGGGCCCTTGATAGTTGTAGTAATGGTAAGGTGTGAACTTTTCATATTCTTTTGTGGTTTGTCAGTTTCATTATGTGTATAGTTCTGTGAATATGTGGTGCACTGCAAACCTATATGCTTCATAAAACAATTTTTGTGGATTAATTTCCTAGTTTTTAAAAGTATTTAATGGTGAGGGGGTGGGGGGAGGAAGGTAAGGATTATGGGGGTGCAGGGGAGGACCTGTGGTGGGTAAAAGTGCAACCGCTAATCAAAAGTTTGTCAGCAGCTGAGCATGAAACCTCATGTATGAGCAACTGTGCACCAGCTGCTAAAATCTCATTAGGTCTCTCACATCATGCCATTGTTTAATGCAGTTATATCTGTTTGGAAGAATAACATGGGCATTTAGTACTAAATCATCCATGGAATGTATTCAGATCCACAATAAAGAGTTGATGTGGGTTATGACAAACTTGATAGTTTAATATTTCTAGTCCCTTTGGGTTTCGACATAAAGTACAAAAACACTTAAGAACGCCAGCATGAAAAAAGATAATTGTATTAATTCCCCCCGCCCCCCCCCAAAACCCCTCTACTCATTTCCTAAAACAGAATTAAAAGAGAAACGTAAAATTGGTTGAAAAAAAATTAAAATTTAATTCCACTCAATATCTATTGACAGAGCTGCAAAATATTACAAACAACTTCAGTTTTTATTGCAAACACTGTAATAACCTCATAGATGAGAGTACATTCCAGAACAAGACCAAGTGCTTAAGAATAAAAGTGCTCACAAAAGGACCTACTCCAGTTCCCACTGAAGTCAACAGGATTTTTGTGACAAAATTTCAATGGAAGCATGTTTGAGACAGTAATAATGAACTAACATTTTCAAGGGGTTTCTTTGGAAAGAGGCAATAGAGAAAAGCAACTTACAACTATTCTACCCCTTCTGGGTCTTTCTGAAGGAGAAACAGCTTTATATAAAAATCTGAAATACTAAGTCCATCTCCTTTATTATCTGATTAATTCATTACTCTTTGCAATTAATAGCATTAACCAAAGCAACAGTATAGACAAAAGATAGAGCTTGACTAATATATATATGCACCTAATGTTACAGAAAATAATTTTTGTACTGAATTTAGAACTATGTATCCACACACAATTATCAATTCTTGTAATTATACAGAAGGAGAAGGCAATACTACATTGACTGTCTCCTTTCCTGTTTCAGCTTTCAGAATAAACCAATGATAAAATGCTACTAGAAATTTTCTATGTAAATTTACTTTCACTTAATTGGTGTTGTCTGGAACAGATTTCTTATGTATAAGTACATTTTGAAATGTTAGCTAATCGATATATTCATCTGATAAACACTCTACTTAAATTTAAAATATCACGTCTTACATTTTAAACTAGCACCAAGTTAGTTAAATTAGCTAAAGCAATTATTTCATGATACATCCTTTCAGTCTAATGCTTTTTGGACCTCTGGAAGTGCAAATACATTTTGGCTGAAAAGGTGCTTCATATCCCTTCTCTTCGCTGAGTCAGGAACAGTTGATTTGCAAGTTTAAAAAACCCAAAAGCCATAACTCGAGTGCTGGCATAGCTGAGAAATGTTTTGAGTTTGCTGAGAGTTTATTGTGCTATGAGTTTTATTAAAACCTCTAGAGGGAATATTATGCCTAATGATCATCTATCAATAGTACAAGACAACATATTGTAATTAGAGGTAAAGTAACTGGATACACTAATTTTTCTTTTGCCCACAACTATATTGATGGTGAATTTCAATTATTACACTTCCCACGACTCTTTAGAGCAATATTAAAAAAAAGTGACCATATCCATTCAGTCAACATAGTTTTAGCTGCATAGGTATTTTGACTGCAAAAAACATCCTCCAAGGGCAGTCTAAGAAGTTATTTTATACAGCTTGAGAAAAACTAAAAGTTAGGAGCCAATGTCCTGCTGAAGGTGCCATCGTTCAGATGAGATACAACTCTGAGGCCTTGCTCATTTCTGGCCTGAGCCAGCAAAGTAGTTAAGCACTTGCTCAACTTTAAGTTCCTCGGCAGAACCATTACAGTTATTCAAGTGCTACCTACTGAATAACCAGCAGCAGCTCCAGCAATGCAAATGCTGAAGTTAATGGGACTACTCATGCTTAAGTGCTTTCCTGGATCAGAGTGAGAGTTCTCAGTAGCTTACAGGAATGAATCCCTTGAACTTAAACACTCCCTTGTACTTCTCAAAAGTAGAAGTTTTAGCTACTGTGTCCTATCTTTGTGTACTCACATTTTACTATAGTATGAAAAACTCCTCCAGTGGCATCAGTTGGAGAAGTTATTCTCCTGCCTCTACTTTAAAAAATGTTTTGTAGCGTGGCTAGCATTAAATGGTGGTTGCATCCCACCTCAAAAGTGGCTGCATTTCAATACTGAGTGATTGATCCCTATAGATATAGACCTTAAAGTGCTTTGGGATCCTTCCACATGAAAGGTGCTAATAATTAACTTTGAGACACACACAGTCAGTGTTGGAGGATCCTCCCTTCATCATCCCCCTTTTACACATGAGGAAACTGAAGCACCAGTAGATGATGTGATTTACTTAAGGTTGCACAGTATATCACTACAGAGCCCAAAACTGAACTCAGGTCTATCAGACCATGCTGCATCCCTCTGAGCAGTAACTCCTCAAAACAAATCTTGATGGTTCATTTCTACATACTGGGTGGAAACTGTGGCCCCACTGAAATCAATGACAAAACTCCGACTGACTTCATTGTGACCAGGATTTCACTTTATGTTTTCAGCAAAGCTCAAGTCTTTGAAGCATCCAGTAATTAGATCATTAGCTGCATGTCACATTTGGTGCAGCCTAATACAATTCGGAATCATAAAAACTCCAGACCACAGAAAGAAAAATCTGCATTTAGTACTTCAAACCATTTCTATTGACATGGTCTTTGTTTGCATGATTCTTCAGTTTTACTAAACAAACAATGCAGTCCCCTAAAAAGGAAAGAAAAAATAACAAAGAAAACAGAAAACAATGAATCCTATGACCCAGTTGACAGAATAAATGTAGATTATCACCATGTCCATGTCAAACCACCATCCACAGCTATCATCCTCAAAATCCATATAGTCCATCCTGTGAGCAGCGTGAGGGAAGTGCCTTCTTGCTACAGGATCTGTAGGCCTTTGGAAACCTGCTGGAAAATAGATTATGTCACTTCAGTCCACTTATTCTTTTAAAAACATATTGTAAGTGAATACAATGCTTATGAAAGGCACTGGAGTGAGAGCATCAGAAATGGACAGCCTCTCTCTGAAGAGCTAATGCAGCCTCCGTCTGAAGAGCTAAAGAAGCACATCTCACCACTAGTGTACATCCCTCTTTCCCGGAGAGGACTGTGACAGATCTCAGGGCACACAAGTCTCTGAGGTATTTTCTGTACCCACTGTCGCTAATATTCTATAGATTTGTACTTGGAAGCTATTTTAGGCCCCAATCCTGCAAAGACTTACATATATCCATTTAAGAAAGTAAATAGCACTACTGAAATCCATGAGGTTACGCACGTTTAAAGGTAAGCAGGGGCATAAGTTTTTGCAGGACATGGGCCTTGCTTATGTTTACATTTTGAAAACATTCCCTTTACTTATTGAAAAATAGTAGAGTCTTGTTTACAACTCTTCCTGACGCTACGACAGGGGTGGGCAAACTTTTTAGCCCGAGGGCCACATTAGGATTGCAAAATTATATGGAGGGCTGCGTAGGGAAGACCCCGCCCCTTATCCAGCCCCCTCCCAATTCCCGCCCCCTCAGAATCCCCGACCCATGCAACCACCCCTGACCTTGTCCGCTGACTGCCCCTTCCAGAGACCCCTCACCTCTAACCACCCCCCAGGACCCTACCCAACTCCTGTGTCCCCTGACTGCCCCAACCGCCCGCTCTCTGACAGACCCCTGGGACTCCCACGCTCCATCCAATCCCACTGCTCCTTGACCCCCCCCGCGAGAGATTCTCCCGTCTTGACCACCACCCCGGAGCCCTACCACCTATCCAATCCACTCTGTTCCCTGTCCCCTGATTGCCCCCACAACTTAGCCAACCGCCCACCCCAACCCCCTTACCAAGAGGCGTTTGCTGTGGCCCTGGGGAGGGGGCGCGTGCAACCCTGGCCCCTGGAGTGCTGCCCTCACAGTGTGGTTCTGGGGGGAGGGATGTGTGCACAGCTGTGCCCCCCCTGAGCGCTGGCCGCGGCACGGCTCAAGGGGAGGGGAAGCTGCACTCCCGGCCCCCTGGAGCACTGCCTGCAGCGGCAGCGCTCTGGGGGAGGGGGTAGCGCACAGCCGTGGCTCCAGGGGAGTTGGGGGTAGTACACAGCTACGGCTCCAGGGGAGTTGGGGGAGCACAGCCGTGCCCCCCGCAGCACTGGCTGCGCGACGCAGCTCAGGGGGAGAGGGGAGTGTGCAGCCCCCTCCCAGCACTGCCCACAGCGGCGCAGCTCCGGGGGAGGGAGGTGCGAAGCCACGCCCCACCCCTGAGCGCTGGCCGGGAGGCGCAGCTCAGGGGGAGGGGGAAGCTGCAGTCCCGGCCCTCCGTAGTGCTGCCTGCAGCGACACGGCTTCGGGGGAGAGACTAGCGCACAGCCGTGGCTCCGGAGGAGGGGAGGTGTTTTGCCACAGCCCCCCGCTGGAGCGCTGGCCCCAGGGCGCGACTCCGGGGGAAGGGATAGCGTGCAGCCCTGGCCCCCGGAGTGCTGCCCGCGGCGGCTTCAGGGGGAGGGGCCAGGGGCAGCGTCCGCAGGCCGGATCTGGCCCGCGGGCCGTAGTTTGCCCACCCCTGTGCTACGAAGACGTGATTTACATAAAAACCACATCTTGATTCGAAACCTGTATTTCAAATCTAGTTTTGATATTCAGAAGCATATTTTTAGCTGCTTCTCTTTTATAACACTTGTTAAACATCATTTCAAGTATAAATCCGGATTTATTTGATCTGATTTCCATTTTTTGAATGAATTTGCAATTGACATGAAGTTCTATCACTAGTGTTATAACTACGTGCTTTTATACATAAATCCTCAGTGTATATTATCCTCTCCAGAGGGTCCTAATCAAGATTGCTATGTGTGATTTGCTTTTATTTATTTCCACTCTTATAGTAAATACAACACAAAATGCCAGAAGGCTATTTTTGCATCAACAATTTTGAATAGTCTCGTAATCAAAGTATAATTATGCAAACATTTAGTGATATTAGTTATGACTGGGTAGTTGCTGGAGCCTAAATGAGTTAGACAAATATAATCCTTGATTTCTATCTCTATGTGATTTACTTTAAGCAAACCTGCATTACATCTATCCTGGATTAGACTTTATAATGTAATCATTCTACCTTCAACAACAACAATTTTGATATAGGAAACTACTGCTATTCTATAATTGTTCCTGCTGTAGAAATTTACAGAAATGCCTCTGATACTGCATTAAGAATATAAACAACCAGACTCTGCTCACTTTACCCACAAGAGTAATCTAGGGTGACCAGACAGCAAATGTGAAAAATCAGGACAGGGGGTGAAGGGTAATAGGAGCCTATATAAGAAAAAGACCCCAAAAATGGGACTGTCCCTATAAAATTGGGACATCTGGTCTCCCTAGAGTAATCCCACTGACTTCCACAAGCATGAGCAAAGCAATCGGGATTTGACACCCAACATATGGCATAGATTTTAATTCCCTATTATTTGAGTGTGTCTACAAGCTAGAACACTAAGAATAGCAGTATGGACTTTGCAACTTGGTCAGTAGCTCCAGCTCTCAAATCCACCCTATCCTCTGAGTCTAATCATGGGCATCTAGCCTGAGTCTGTCAGAAGCACAACATCCACGCTGCCATTTTTAGCACATTCACTAGCTATTCTGAGCCACATTAGCACAAGTTGTCTACCTCCACTGTGAGACTCGCTCCCAGCTGCAGTGTAGACATACCCTGACTTACCATCTGTTAATCGATTAAGCTTCACTTGAAAGTGGCAAAAGTACAACGAGGCTAGAAACTAAATCTTTGGTCTCAACACATGCTAGTAAAGAAAAAAAAATGTTCCTTTGCCCTGAAATACATCAAAAACCTACTTGGATATGTTTAATTCATAGAAATTGGAGGCTACAATTTTCCACTCTACATCATTATGAAAAAAATGTTATTGCAAAATCATTTAATCCACACTGTGTTTGTTGTCTCCTTTAGAAGAGTGATTCTAGGTGCGTAATTTCTGATAAGAAAAGGCCATTTGGGCCATCTTACAAAAACTCGTGTGTTGATAATCACTGCATAATTAGGGTTGCAAATGAGTTTTGAGTAGGTCTCTGATTCTGGCAATACCTCATAAAGTAATTTGTCTCAAAACTTGTAGACTCTTCTACTAAATTTTCATGACACGAACAAGGGTTCCTGAATTGTCACCTTAAAAATAGGAGAATTTATTGGTGTTCGAAAACAACAGATTTTGCTTCTTTGGACCAGCTACCCTCCCATAACCATCCCATTCAAAAAAGCCTCCCAAAACAAGGAGAAAAGTAAAGAAGTGAAAAGACTATAAAGTCTAGTTTACTAGACTCATCCAGCTAAGATCTAGGGTATAATAGTCAAAAGTGATTCAAGCACTTAGGACCCTACATCCCTTTGACCTTCAATCAGAATTAGGCTCCCAGGTTTCTGAGCCATTTTAAAAATGGGATGGCAGCACTAAGTACTTGTGAAAATTTCTCTTTTGGTGCCCAAGTCTAAAATTTAGTTGACTGAAATCTAATTTCAAAAGTTCTTAACTTTGGATTTTTTGAACATAGCTCAGCAATTTCAGCTTGAAAAGCTCAGTGTAAAATGTCAGATTACTGCTGGTGATCTAAACTTGAAAGAAAAAATACAAATGAAGTCCCTTGTTTCCTTGCACAGATATAACTGAAAGCATAAGTGATTGCAAGGGAGGCTTGTCAATCAGAGAAAAAAGAATCTTTCTTTCCAAAGGGTCAATGCGGGGTGGGGGCGTTCTTTCTGCCTACAGACTACAAGATTTCCAAAGGATGGAGGAAAAACTCCCTGATCACATCCTCTAGCCTCCTGCTCTCATCCAACCCCACTTTCTACAAGACGTGAGGTATGTAGGACTAGTGTCCTGCAAACTTTAGGGGATGGTTGGAGCAAGCAGAAAGCGCGGGTGATGGTGATCAGGGTGACCTTCCCCTTTATCTTCCTGTGGACCTATCAAGGTGTGAATGAGAGAAGAATCTTCAGTTACCTTTAGGAAGCTCATTTGGGGCCACTCCTAATGCCCATAAGCCTTAAGAGGGCTATATGAGCCACCTTTAAACCGACTGGCCTTCGTAGGGTCGCAAGTCTCCACTGAAAGCACGTCAGTTCATTTGGGGCTGAAGGGGCTGTGCTGTATGTTTTCATGTGGGAATCCAAAGAACCATACTATGGCTGAGACCTGTTCCCCATCGCTCCCCATCTAACTCCTAAAGTTCATGAAGGGGCATTATGGGGCATCAGTGACCTTCTTAATTTAAATATACACATTTGAAATATATAAAGTACATCACTCAAAATTAGAAAATATCTAAGTTAAAGTTGTCTGTGAAATCTTAACTCTACTCCCTTGTATGTATCCCTTTTGATACAGTCTTTAACAAGGGGATATACTACTTTACCCAGAGGATCCCTGCCTCATTCACTGTGAAGGCTGAACAGTCTTTAGTGAATGATGCTGCTGTTCAACAGCCTAAGATTCTTAAAATCAAGGTGTCCATATTTAGATGCCTAAATAGGGGGACTAACTTTCAAGTGCTGATATTTAAAACAGAAACAATTAAACAAAGAAAGATTTTTATCATGTGTTCTTAGTAGCACACCGCAGCAACTGTTATTTGTTAGACAGCAGTAGAACCTTTCTGTTCTGCATATTACTATGCATATTCTGAGGAGACCTTGCAAGAGCCTCTGTGTGGAGACATGCTTCTTTGAGTGCCCTATTTTATGAATTGAGTGAAGCAGATTTGTGGTCCTGATCTTATTCAACAGTCAGTGTTCCATGTTGTATGAAACGAGGCAGGGTTTCTTTGGAGTGCAGCAGAAAGTTGGAGGGCTCCAAAAGGAACCATGTCTCATTCTATAAACATCCCCACAAATCTTGATCTCCTGTACATTAAAACAATTTTTAATCAACTTTCATAAACATGCCAGCACAATCAGAGAATTGGATGAGAATTTCCACCCGAATCACAAGCATAAGCATGCACAGTGCCACTGGAATGTTGGCAGGTTCAGTAAAAACCTGTTCCTGTGTAACAGAAACAAGCCCATGTGCAAAATAGGCTTTTTAGCCCTTATAAGTCACACAACTCAAAAAAGATTTTCACACACCACAAAAAAGACACATCTGTTACATATATCCCTGCCAAAATGCAAGTTTCTACAACCTCATTCTGAAGATCTAGTGGTATTCAAAATAAAGTTGCAAACAATAATACATTTTTTCTTCATTTTTTTAATTTGCCTGAATCTGAGGAAAGCTGAGGAAAATTTCAGTTAAAAAAAAAAGGAGCCTGACAGAATAATATGCATTTGAAAAGGAACTCTTATATTGCACATGCTTGTGCAACACTGGAATAATGAAGTTAACATGGAAACATGTGGTGATTCTCCCAATTAAAACTACACCTACCAGTAGTGTGAAATGCAATACCACCACTCTTTGATTTATTGATATTTTATAATTGCTCTTTAAAAACATTTTTTTTAGTGGAGAAATTCCTCAGAATAGTCTGTTGGTTTCACTAATTTTACTATGAAATTACATTTATAATAAACAACATCATTAAGAGAATACCAGAATGACTGTAAAAGCGTGTACATTTTATATCACTTGATCTTCTTCTGACAGTAAAATATCACCCATTTTGTTGTCTTGTTAGATTACCCTTGTGACTTGTATGAACGAAAACACATTCACTCTTACAAGGGAGAATTTGTAAGCTAAAACCATCATTTAAAATGAAAAATTTGTTGATTTTAATTAATGTGTTTATTGAAATACACAGAGTATCAGAATACAGAGTATGGCTTGAAATGCAGAAATTGAGAGGGGCTGCTGGCAGGGCATGCTCTGAAGGCTCCAAGATTTTGAAATTCAATTCCCCCTTGAATCTGAAAAAGCCTGAATCAGAGAACCAGCAGGGATCATTGTAAGACTCATCTCCTTTCCAGGCATCTAAAAATGGACTGGCTGGAGAGGCGGGGGGAGGGAGGGAAGAGAACTGTAATTGTCAGGGCAGTGAATTGCCTCTGGTGGGTTATCATAAATTGTCAGCATTAGTATATATTTTTAAGTTATGACAAAGGCAGCTACACCATATGGCTGTGTACCCCGTTAGCATTTCTGTAAATTAAAATCAGTAAAATAATATTCTGACAATTCTTTTGCAGATCAATTAATTATTGTTCATAAAGTCTATGTTAACACTATTGGCCCAACCATACCCTTTGAAACTGATGAGTGTTTTGCCATTGTTTACACTGACAGCAGTATCAAGTCCTATCTACAGCTGATCTGACAGTCCAGGCCCAGAACCTGGCCCTGTTAGCTGGACAGATGCCTGAGGGCATGAAGATCTGGAATCCTCCCACCACAGTCTGGCAGGCTAGAGATCAGCTAAAGAGCCATATCATGGAGACTATTTGATGCAAATGGGTAGAGCTGCCTTCTTGGGGATTTATGAATCCCCAGAGGAGTGGGAGGATGGGTGAATCTGTGCTGTGGTGGATTCACTGCCCCTCCTACAATCTGCCCATGCTCAGTCCCTGGTTGGTCACCCACCTATCCAGCCCACCTCCTTCAATAGCAGAATTACACCAGTTCAGCCACAAGTAGTGTGGCATAGTTACAGAGAATATGCTGGATGTCCATCCAACCATTATTATGACTAACTTTCATATGGGAAAAAAAACTTATTTTTTGTACTTATATATATTACTGTTACTCAGTTGCAAATTCAGTTGAGCTCCTTTAATATGCAGGTGGCGAGACAGCTTTAAATAATTTCAAAATTGACTTCTGACAGTCATATGTTTCATCGGGATTTGAGCAGTAGTGATACCAAATGATGGACATTCTGTTGGGCTTGTATCATTTATACCTGCTTTTCCAATCGTTCTGATTCTGTAGGAGTGCCAAATATCCACTATGTTCTACATAGTTATAGCTCATTCATTGAGACCCCGTGTAGTGGGGCACCTGCCCCACTCCAGGTAAAAAGGGGTTAAAACAGCCCTGCAGAGGGCTGTGGCTAGGGAAAGGCAGCCTAGCAGAGGGCTGCAACTGAAGGCAGCTGAGGGCAGAGCAGCCACAGCTGTGGCTGGGTCAATTAGGGCCCAGCTGACCTTGATAAAAAGGCCCAGAGTTTGGTGAATAGGGGAAGAGTCTCCTCTGTCTACAGAGGCAGACAGGCCTGGCTGCTGGGAGCTTGAGCAGGGTACCTAGAGTGGGGCAGGGCTGGGGCAAGGTAAGAGGAGCTGGGGGAGCTCTGGCTTGGAAACCCCCAGGCTGCAGGGCCTAGGAGACAGCCCATCAAAGGGTACTGGGGTTGCAGGGGGCAGCCCATGGCTCTAGAGGCAGAAGCAGCAGGCCAAACCCTCCTTGCTGGTGATGAAGGGCAATGATACTGCAGTCTGCCCCAGAGAATGGGGGAAAGTGGTGATTGGTAGTTGCCTAGACTGAGGCAAGGTGAGGATAGTGGGTGAGGGTTCCCCAGAAGGGAGGGGACCCAGAGCTAGACTGGGGGGGTACTGCAGGGGTGCAGCACCCCAGGGAAGAGGGCCCTGGGGTCCAGGGAGGGACCTGGAGCCAGAAGCAAGCGGGATATTGGCCTGCAGAGGGCGCTCTGGATGCTGGACAGAGCTAATTCCTGGACAGACCAGTGGGAGTGCCTCAGGGGTGAATTGCCTCTCTGCTACACCCTGTCATAAGGAAATGAACATAACAATTGAAAGAAAATCAAATTAGAGTCAAAATTGTGGTGTAATCCTTAAACTTCTCATAAAGCTATTGCTAAAATGATTGACAGATTTGATTCTTTGGACATTATAAGAAAAGAAGTAATTAAACAATTTAGAGAAATTTAGTCCCCAGATATCAGTTGATAGGAAAAACATTGATTCTTATCAAGTAATGTCATAACTATTGATACCTCCATAAGCAATCTTGTATTCTCTCATTGTTTTATACTGCTCACAGAACTGTGAGATTAGAATCTACATAATTATATTGGAAAGTGCTCAATGTTTAAAAATAAAAGAGTAAGGTATCGGATTATAGTGGCAGGATCCCAACAAAGGCAATTAGCAGCAAGGATGAGAGCAGGGTCCAACCTGAGACTGGGACTAGCAGAGGAGTTCATAGTCAGGTTCAAGGCCTGCGTCAATACCCAGGGTCAGAGTCCAAGTTCAGAAGCAACATCCAAATCAAGCTGTCAAAGCCACGAACTGAGGAGCAGGAAGGGTCATGGTAACTACAAGAGATCCACACTGTTGCCTGAACACTTTCTGGGTGCTCTTTGGTTTTACATAGGGTAGGGAGCCAATCAGGAGGCATGAGGCTGTTGGCTGTCAAACCCTTGAGGCAGAACTTCCCGTGGTCTGTGTCCACAGCAGGTGATGGGAATGGAGCACAAACAGGTTACAGTTACTGTTGGTTGGCAGTCTGGTAATACAAGTTGCTTGGTAGTGCTGCAGTTCTGGGCTCTGGACCCTATGTGCCTTATGTATTATTTACATACAAATCTTATAATTAAGTTCTTGCTTCAATAAAGTTATTTCCTATACATAGTTATTTCATATTGCTGTAACTTCCAATACTTGTCAAGGTTTTACAAAGGATCACCAATATTTCTTTTGTAGTGGTTCCTACAGTACTAACATATATAAAATTGCAATGAGTTCCAGCATAAATTTCCAAGTTTTAAACCCTAAAAGCCAAAACATATTTATAAAAACCCACTTCCTTGAGTTCAGAATCCTTTTTGGCCTTTCACAATTAAGTGCACAGTCAAACTCTTAAGCAATTTATGCATCTCATAAGTAATATATAGGCCTTCAAAATAGCCTTCCACCATTGTTCATTTGAAGTCTTTTGCTCTTTGAAATATTACAAGATTAATTTAATTCAAAATTACCAACTTTTACAGCTGCTACAGAAAACTAGCAGCCTTAGTTTGGACAGGAAATGAAGGTGAGATTTTCAGTGTAAATAAGATGAATTGCCATTCAATGAGGTTTAGTCTCCTTTTTATAAGTTAGCTATATGCACACTAACTCTTGTTATCATTAATTTGAGTTTATCGACTTAAATTCCAGGGATCTCAATAGAATGCTTTTGTGTGTTGTTGTAATCCACACAAAGCAGCAAGAATATTCTGAACATTAAATAGATAACGGAATACAAATGAGTGACAGCAATAATCACTTGCTGTTTTATCGAGTAATAATTTGGTTCACACTGATATACTATTCAGCCTTCTGGCTTATATTTTAATCTTAATGAGGGATCAGATTGGTAAAGAGTATAGTGAAAGACAGAGATTCTGTAGCTCATGACCTTACAGAACCTTCTGTAGTGCACAAATTTACAAAACTATGTAAAACTCATGCAAGTGGTTTGCATGTACACTCGTACCTCCATAATCTAGCATTATTAATGTCAACAAAAAGTTGTTTGCTATTTTTTCAGTACACAACATTGACCAGTTTCATTAAAAATATTTAGCCCATACTGGAAAGTGACTGTGCATGGTCCCTCCTCACATTCATAATGTAAGGCTAGCAACAAATTGTTTTCCTGTCTCAGACTTTCTTCCCTTGGACATAAGCACATTAAAGAAGAACCGAGGGTTGTGAGGGGAGGGATGAGCCTAGAATTGTTGGAATACCAATACTTTCTCCATCCAGATAGCTGTGCTAAATTTATAATTAATACTTTGAGAGACATTAGGTTATTGGCTTCTCTGCATCTTGGAATGCCGACTAAAATGGGGTAAGTGAATTTCACACTTTATGATGTAACATAGTTATTGCAGGAGTCAGGATGGAATTCTGACACCCACTTGCCAAGCACATGATTGTCCAACTAGCAACAGGGGCACTGTGTGCTGGGTTCCCCCCCACCCCGCTTCTTCTGAAGCATACGGTATTGACTGCCCTAAAGGCAGCATACCAGATGTTAATTGCATGGCAAATCCTATTTTCCTCTTCTAAAACTGCAAGACTTTACCAGTTAAGGTTGCTAAGTAACAATAATATAAATTATGTATCTCAGTTGACAAAAATCCAAATACTTAAAACAAGTAAATGAACAGGTAAGGATGTCATACAATAGGTCGCTCTGCTAGGGCTAGATAAAACTTTTAGTCTTAGCCCTGTTTAGGGGGCATAGAGCTGCACCATACCAGGGGCAGCACCAAAAGTTACAATTCTTCTCCTGCTCCCCTCAGTCTGGGAGGGAAATAAGTTGCCTCACCCCTTTTCAAGGTGCAGCTTATATTCCCCATGGAACGGATCATGAAGGCCTGGCTCCTCTTACTCCCTACCATCTACAGCCTGTGCTGTTGCTCCCGCACCTTAGGAGAATCCAAGCAGCTCAGAGAGATGCTGCTTACTCCCGGTGTAGCACCATGTTACAGGTCTAATATGATGGGACATAGTCTAACCCAGGATAAACATATTCTTAACATTCTGCATTTTAAAGAAACTCATGTTTCACCATGTCACCACAACTTTATTAGATGTATATGTCTTATACTTATGTGGATTTTCTTAGTTAAATAGTCTCATTCTAAGTGGTGGTTCTCAAACATTTCTATGGGGTGGACCCCATCCTGATAATGACACTGTCTTGTGGAAACCTTCCCTCCATTTGCGATTGTACAGATCGTCTCCTCTATAACTAACAGTCACAAAGGGCACCTCCCCCCTTTACATTTAACAACCATTCTTCTTTACTATGGTAACACAGCGATGACGTACATGGAAAAGTACTGCTAGGAAAATATTTAACATATTTGGACTTCCCTGATTTCTCTAGGCTCAATCCCTTCTTCACACACTCTGCTCCTCCTCTTCCATTGACTCAGTCGCTGACTTTCTTCCCTGGATTTCCACTACCCTCTATTCTTTTGTCCCTCTCTCTTATCTCAAGGTCAGTTTCTCAAACTCAGATTACTCCTAATGTACACTTCATTTGCTCAAGCTTACTTCTCAGTGACTTCCTCTGAAAGGACCCACAATCATGTTGACGTCTTCCATTACAAAGTCATTCCCTTTTTCAGTTTTGCCATCTTCCTGATCAAACTACACTATTTCTCTACCCTCCTTGATTCCCATTTTCACCATTCTAGAAGTCCATTCACCCTCTGACTTCTTCCGAAATTCTTCGCCATTCCTGTCCATCCTCCCTTTCCATGCAGGATTGCTGATTTTTCTAAAGAGAAGAACAAGATTCCTTACACCTTCTCTTTCAACATCCTCTCCTCTTCCCATCAGTAACACTGAGATTTTTCACTAGTTTTCCTCCTCTAACCCCTCCAGCTACCCAGCGGCCCCATACCCTTCTGACCTCTATTGTTTCCTTCTTCACCCTCCTCAACTTCTCACCCTCCTAGTTTCTTCTCTACAGAATAGAAGAATTCTCTGATTCCGTCATCCTTAAAATAAACTCACTCTTGACCCAACCTTCCTCCCCAGCTATGAATTCATCTTCCATTTTCCCCTTCTTTTCCACAATTAGTGAACCGCACCATCACCTTAAATTCCTAAATTTCTCTCCTTCATGCCACCCTTAATCTCCTCCAGACTGGCTTCTAACCTATTCACTTTACTGACACTGCTCTCATCAAAGTCTCTAATGACCTATTCCTAGCCAAATCTTAGGGCCTATACTGCATCTTTATCTTCTTTAACCTCTTGGCTACTTCTAACCCTGTTAAGTATACCCTCCTCCTTGAAATCCTGTCCTCACTTGGCTTTTGTGATTCCATCTTCTCTGGGTTCTCCTATTACTGTTCTGGTTGCTCTTTCAGTGTCTTCTTGGCTGGTTCTCCTCCTCTCCCTTTCACTTTCCATGAGGCTCCATCTATGAAATACTCCTCTTTTCCCTCAGCACCCTTTGTTTGGGTTGTCTCATCCCCTCTCAAGGCTTCTTCTACTACCATCTTTACACCGAACACTCAAAAATCTACCTTTCCACTCTTGTTTGCCTCCTCAGTCCAATTCTATCTCTGGGCCTTTCTCTCTAACATTTCTTCTTGGAAGTCCTGTTTTCAATTTAAACTTAACACAGCACAAATGGAATTCATCTTCCTTCTCTTTCTCTATCATTGGTGAGAACCAAAGGCTAACTGGGAGAGATGGTCAGGCTTTTAGGCTGATGGGCTTGTATCTATCCAGGTCCTTAGAAGTTCTGGAGCCACATCATTTATTGAAAGAAATATGACTAAAAATCAGTTTTATAAATTTTATTAAACATAAAACACACAAAATAAAAAACAAAATCACAAAAGATAAGCTACTATTAATACTAAACTAAGGATAAAGCAATGCAATTATCAAATAAAAATCAAATAAACAAGTTAGCATCAATACGGGACTGCCATTAAATGAAATTAGTTAAATCATCAGAGGAATAGAAGGATGGATTATTTTTTGTAAGTCCTAAAAAGAGATCTAAGAGGTGGCTGTCTGTTTGGTTATAAACTCCAACTAAAGAGTTTTACTGAGTCAATCAAATCTATAATGAAGAGCTGGTTAAATATTTTCATACTGAAAGCAAATTATTATCTAATGTTTGAACCACAACCTCACAGCCAAATACAAAGCTTCCTTCTTGGACTTCAGTTCTTGTGTGGGGGCTACCCGTCTCTCCACATTCACCCAGCAGAGATATTTCAGTACAGGCCTTAAAACAACACTGATAAGTGGAAGTTTGACAATACTGGTTTAGCAGTTTACGGTTGACAACTTTAAAGTTCTTAGGACATTTAAAGGAGCAATACAAATCACACTTTAAGAAGTATCTTTACGAGACTATCTTTTAAGGCTGTTTGCAATTGGGGAAGTTTCTTTCTGGCACTTTCTTCATGTGCACTGTACCAGTGCTCATGCACACATACATACAATCATACTTTCACACCCAAAAATTAAAATGTAAAAAGCCTGGGCCCTCTCCCAGCTAATAAAAGCAAAAGACAAACATAAGAAAAGGAAAAATAGTATATATAAGATATAACGGTGGAACTCTTCAGCTCTTGCAGTGTTTTGGATTCTCATGAAATTGGAACTGGAACTTCAGTCAATCAGCCAGACAGTGTTGCTGCTAGAACAGCACTAGTCATGAGCAGGCTTTCTTTAAGTGCTGAGAGAGACTGCTGAAAGGCTGCAGAAGCTATTCCTTGATGTCATGACTTCTCCCTGAAGTGGTCAGTCTTGGGGAGGGGTGCTAGAACAATTTGTATAGTGGGCGTGCTGAGAGCCATTGAACCAAACTATAAACCCTGTATATGATGGAAACCACATCAAGACAGAGGGTGTGACAGCACAGCACCCTAAGCATCCTTAGTTCCAGGACCTATGATCTTGGGGTTCTGGAACTTCAGTCTGCCCTTGGATGACTTGCTGACCCAAAAGGTGGGGCTTTTTGACCTGATCCTTGATTTTGTGAGCTTTGCTCACTCCATTCAGCACTGCTGCCCTCTAAAGATTTTAGAGAAATGAGGTGCAAAGTCTACCTTGGAGGCATGTAATTTGGTTCAAACATGTTTGAATTAGGTCATCCTTACTCAGTGTCAACCCAGAAAATTCCTGCTTAACCCAGTATCTTTAAAATATTTGTTGTTTCAATACCAGAGATTGTAAGTATAGGATCCCCCCAAAATATCAAAAATACAAAATACAAGACAACTTTTTGAATAAGCTGACAGGGTTTTGTCTGAGTGAAAAGGTCTTGAGAGGACATAATATCACCAGTTTATGGCAAGTTTGACCAAAATCCTAGAAATATAAATTGAAAAGATTTGGCAACAGCCAGGCACTCAGCATTCATTCATCAGCAAAATTAAAATTAAATTTGAACATTTTATACCAGATGCCACCATTCTTCTTGCAAACAAGACAATGTAGTAATCTTTGTATGTTTAGGAGCAAGGCCATAAATCAAACAGTTTATCTTGCAAAACTTTCATTTTGACAGAAAAAAATTACTGTAAAGCTTATCAAGACAGAGCTCATTTAAAACAAAAATAATTAAATTTTTAAAATGTCATTATCACCATATACCCTATTTCCTTCCCACATTATTGACAAAGCTTAATCCCTATCCACCTGTAACCTGATTGTCACCTCTCACTCTCCTAACCTTTGTTTTGCAAATTCAGATCATGTCCAGTGTTGTCATTTTTTCCTCCAAATATATCTAAGATTCAAACTTTTCTCTCTATCCACACAGCCAAAATGCTAACCTAAATTCTCATCATGTCCTGATTTGACATGTAGTTTCCAACATTTCTGGCTTCCATGAACAACATACATATTTCTGCTCAAGTTTGTTCACAATACAACTGTTAAATTCAGCTTCCTTGCTTATAATTGTAATCCCGTCATCCCATTCTCTGAATGCCTCCACGAGTTTCTCCTTTGCTATTGCATCAATTTCAAGCTTTTTGTTTTCATTTCTCCAATGTAATTATTCTCCAATTAATTACACTTAATGTAAAAATTCACACCTTATTCATACCTGCTGGATCGGCAGGTAGTGATCGATCTATCAGCGATCGATTTATTGCGTCTAGTGTAGATGCGATAAATTGACTCCCGAGCGCTCTCTCTGTCAACTCCGGAACTCCACCTCCGCAAGAGGCGGAAGTGGAGTCGGCAGGGAAGTGGCAGCACTCAACTCCCCACCATGAGGATGCCCAAGTAAGTCAACCTAAGATACGTCGATTTCAGCTATGCTATTTGCATATCTTAGGTCGACCCCCTCCTTGGTGTAGACCTGGCCTAAGAAGCATTCATAAGTCGGATTTTTCTCCCCAGAGACTTTGATTACATTCCCCTCAAAAGAGAACTGCCACCTCTGACTCACAAATTGTAGCAAATTCCAACCACTTTGTTCAAAACTTGTTTTGTCTTAGGTGAGGGCTTCTGATTAACTTATCCTTAGACAAGTCAATTGAATGGTGAGTTCAGAGCCAGCAATCTCAATGACATCTCTGATTCATCCAGTCATTAGTATGTTTCAGGCTATGTCCACACAGCCCTGAAGTTTGGACTACAGAGGTGAACTGCAGAGTGCATTATGGTTCTGTCCAGGTTACACAGGGCTAAATTAATTACAATCAGGTTCCTTTTACTTTGTGCCTGCAACATCTACAGCGCAGCGTGATAGTGTGTGCTGCAATTCACAGTTCTGTAGTCCATACTGCAGAGATGTGTAGACAAACCCTCAATTTAACAGTGCAAGCAGAAGAAGTGACCCATTTTTGGGGGGAGAGATGTAATCCAGGAACCCCCAATCAAAAGACTCCGAATTTGGATCCTTAATCCTACACTGATCTCTCTTAAGGGCTCAGCAAATTTTAAAACAATCCAATTAACTAATTAATGAAATCCAATTGGATTTCAGAGGACATATAAGAGTAAAGCTTTGAGCCATATAAAATGGTGGGAATGGAAACTCTCTAGCTGTTTTTCTATATTAGCACATGCACACTGTAAAAAAGTGTACATTTTCTTAATACTGATCTCAGTTTGGGCCTCCCAGAGATTAAGTGGTGCCTTGGATAAAATTCGACAGATTGAGACCATAGTGACCCGCAGCACAACAATAGTCTGAGCTCTAGCTCTGTACTAAAAAAGAAAAATCTAGAAACTTTTTGAAAAATGGCTATTGTTTCCAGGGCTTATATCTCCACAAACCCTATCTCTAATGACCCCAACGTGGGTCACTAATCCTAACCTGTACCTCCTGAGGCACATCATATTACAAAGCTGATTTTAGAAGACTTGCCTATGGGGCGCTGCCACACCAGGATGATTACTTTGTAGACAGAAAATACGTTCATTTTTTATAATAATGTAATGCTCTAATTCAGCAGTTCTCAAACTGTGAGTTAGGACCCCAGAGTGGGTTGCCACTCCGTTTTAATGGGATTACCGGGGCTGGCATTAGGTTTGCTGGGGCCCAGGGCTGAAGCCGAAGCCCAAGCCCTGCCACCCGCGGCCAAACCTGAGGGCTTCAGCCCTGGGTGTGAGGGCTCAGTTTACAGGTCCCCTTGTCTGGGACTGAAACCCTTGGGCTTTGGCTCCCCCAGCCTTGGGGGAGCGGGGCTCAGACTTCAGTCCCCCCTCCTGGGGTCATCTAGTAATTTCTGTTGTCAGAAGGGAGTACAATGAAGTTTGAGAATCCCTGCTCTAATTGAATATTAGAATACCAGTTAATATAGTATATAACTGGATCTGGCTTTGATGAGTGCTTTATATATGTGTTCAATTGTTTTCTTGACAACACCTATGCACACTCATTTAATTTAAGGGGCTTTTATAAATATAAATGAATGCAGAATTTGGCTTATTATGTCCAATATATAAAAGCCTATCTAGGCATGTATTTACTTAATTACATTTACCACCATTTTAAAAAAAAATAATCTGGTCCTTTCTTTAAATATCTTCTTAAGCTCTGGTTTTGCAGAGGCTCTTCAATTCCAGAACGAGTTACTTTACAATTTCATTTTCAAAAATAAAGCAAAAATGAATGCTAGAATATAATATAATCTCCTGGTTTAGCTCTTACATAACATAGTGATTTTTCATCAAAACATTTCTGATGAGTTTATTTTTTTGGTAATTGTATACTTATAGAACAGTTTTATGCACTCTTGTGAAATATTTCAGCACATTTTATAGTCCCTCTTTTGTATATGCAGTTAGCACATCTGCAACTACAAATGGACATTTGCATATGCAAACGGAATATCGGGGAATCTAGTCACTGATTAACACATGCAAATGAGTTATACATTCAAAAGAATTATGTATAAAAGTGAGGCCCTTAAAAATTTTGTCCCTAAGCTCTAGGTAGGATCCTACTGGTTAGAATTTATATCACACAGCATGACAAACTGGAAGATGAGCATAATAGCAAAATCAAAGCATCTGCCAAAATTGTGGGGTGTACTCATTGTTTCCCTTCCTGTTTTCTCCCAGGAGAATGATCTCTCTAAACAGAACAGGTTTAGCAAATGCAAGCAGGTTTGGTGGAGTGGACTTTGTATGAATAACTCTCTTTGCCTGAATCCTTCTTACTATTTCCATAACTCTGTAGATTTAATGTTCTATGTACTTAATACAACCTTTAAAAAGATAAGACTTAGACAAAATATTTTCTTTCATATAGATTGGGTGTTTTATTATGAAAATTCACACTGTATCTATAAACAATATATAATTTCTTGAACACTGAATGTTTTGAAAGCCCAGACATCTGGGCACCCATACATACAGTGCACTCCATTTAAAATATGGCTCATACAGCAATTGGTTGTATTTGACTAAAAGGTTTCCAAAATACAGTATAATATTTTATCTGTTCTAAGAGAAACAATCACAGTGGAGATGTGTTATGCTGATGCTTGGAAAAGAAAACGTAGCAAGGAGTTCACAGGACTAGGAATAGAAAAGCTACAGTACTGAGTATTTTTGTGTAAAGAAAATAAGAACTTCTGAACATGTTCTTCTTTGCTATTTAGATTCTGAAAGACGACAATGTTACATTTTTCAGGATAATTCTCTCAGCAATTAGGATTTGTATGCTGTCTAGGAATCATTTTAGATCAGTGAATAAATTCAGAAAATAAAATTGTTGATCCAGACCTCAAGCCTATAATAATCCTGCACTTTATACAAATTTGTATCAGTTCAGATAAAATAAATCTTCCTACATAATCTAAAGTCTGTTCAGCTGTCAAAAGCTTCCTTCTGCTGAAATCTAGCCAAATCCATTGTGGACTCACACTCTCATCAGATCTGGCATTCTCTGATGGGAGGCTATTAGCTTCAAGGTTCACTTATTCTGACTTCCACACTATTAAAGCTGAATAACACATTTTGGGATGCTTCTGTCCTGGGGGAAGCCTGTCTTGCATTGAATTAGAAGACAACAACCAGCTCTGCAGTAACTACTACAACTACTGCGTATGCAATACCGTCAGTTCGCTGTATACTTCCTCCACAGTCACAAAATGTGTTCTTATACTTAAGCAATGCAGTAAAGTACTGTACCGTAAAAAGAAAGGAAAAGTCTGGACATTTCAGTCCCTGCCTACATCACTGCTACTTTCTAATCACACCCACTAGTACTACCAACCTCACTGTGTCTTTTGTTTCCTTCTCCTCTAACTTCACCACCTGTCTGAAATCCTTAGCTTAGAAACTCAAACTCTGTTCATTCAAATCCTTCCTTAAAATCCATTTCTTCCACAAAGTCAACAAATGCTGACCTATTTCAGTATTACGCTGTTACTGCCCCAGTTAACAAAAATATAGTCTAAGCAATCACCATTCTCCAGAGCTTATGGTATGCTTGCTTGATCATTGCAAAATCAAGCTATAAAAGGCAAACAGCAATTCTGATAGGAGCCAAGAGTGCCCAACTCCCTCTAGTGTCCAGCTTCTTGCCCAGTGGCAACTTAGACTGTAGTCTCCTAAGGGCAGTGACCTTGTCCTATCTGAACCGAGCATGCAATTAGCACTTAATAAATGAATGAAACAACAATAATTACCAACTATATGCCCATGTTTGCTCTTTACTGTGTAACAACAATAATACGATAAGCTCAGCATAAACATAATACAGAAATATAAATGGCTGAAAGAGAAAAAGGAAAGAAAGGCAGGTGCTTGCTATTTCTTGGTTTCTGTCAGGAGCTTTTGCCTGAGAGCAATACCAAAGAAGTCCTGCCAAACCATTAAACTTCATAAATCTACCTTCACAATATTGATACCTTGGAGCATTTTTTGTTGTTTTCAGTGTCAAAATGATGACCTTGGCTGACCCAGTTTTATAAGTAGTAACCAAGAATTTACCTTTTTTGACATGCGAACAGGACTGAATAGAGTCACCAAGAAACTTAAAAATAAGTGATATATTTGTGACTTGTTTTTAGAATCAAAGAGCCTTGGTCTTAAAAAGAGGAAAAATTATTGGAATAATATTGTTGGTAAGAAGTACTCTGGAGAAGTATTCTCACAACTAGAATATTCTGATCAGCTGGTGCAATATCACACCACCAGCTGTAACCGCAAATATAGATGGAGCCCAAGGAAAGAAGAGATTTGGGACTGAAATGAAGGGATACACTGGGGAAGAGGGAAAATAAGACATTTTAATCCTCTAGTCCAGTGGTCTTCAAAGTGGGGTGTGCGAGACCCTCTACGGGGGCTGCAATGTCCCATGCCGCCGCAGGATCGGCCCCAGGAAACCGCCAAAATCAGAAGTGTTCTATTTTTGTCCCGCCAAAATGCAGCTGAAAGTGGAAGCTTTCTATGTGGCGGCATTTCGGCGGACATACCCCCGGGCCGCGAGTGGACGCGGGACAGCGGAAAGGGGCTGCCAAGGAAAAACTTTGAGGAACGCTGCTCTAGTCTACACTAAATAATTTTTAGTTAACAGCCAATATTTTGGTGTTAAATTAGTTACAAGAGGACTATTGTTTCCTGCATACAATAGATATAGTATTGCAAAGGGGGGGGGGCATAAAATAATGGTTAAACACTTCTTATTCTGTTTCATGTGCAGAAAGCCAGCAGTATTAGGCCCTATTTAATAGATTTCTAGACTGGCATTTTACCCTTTAAAAGAGAGTGATTCTGTGGTTTGGAACGGAAATTTTTCACAAATAAATAAATAAATACTTCTCTATGTTTACAAAAGATTTTCCAAGACGTGTGTACAATTGTATATACAATAACTGTAACTGTGCATGCACACTGGACATTTATAACTAAATATTTGCACATGAAAATTAAGACCTAACTGTACATAAACTAGGCTCTACATGTCTACAGTGTTATGCTGTCCAAACAGTAATGCTTTTTGCAATGATTTTCTTACCATCACAAATTCTGAATGGTTTTCTGCAGCTGGGCAGGGGCCATTTTGCAGAACTTAATTTTTGAAAGTTTTCTTTTAATTTTAAATATTCTGCTGGGAAGAAAGATTTCGTGGAGTTGTTCAGTTCTGTAATTAATGGAGAAAAAGATATAATTATAAAATGAATACATTCAGAAAATGTATTTGGACAAATGCATAGTACAAAAAAGAAAAATGCCTTATCTATTGTATAACATATCTATAATTACTACGTCTTTAGATCTTTTCAAGTCAACGAAGATCACAAGAGAATGAGATTTTGCAGATACAGAAAGCATAATTCTTAAATTTATTCTTCAACCTCCTTATCTCCAAGCTTCCTACAGACAAATGAAATTAAGACCAAGAAAAAATTCTTTGCAGAAATACAAATATTCCACTTTTAAAAGTAAGCAGGAAAACACATTAAAAATGGATGCATACAAGCTATCAGTGACCACAGGCAGCATACATCACTCACTTAAACAATCCCTATTAAATAGTGATGACCCAATGTTCAGACATATACAATTAGATTCAATGTACAGCATGTACAATTAGATAATCTTGGTAAACATTAATAAATATAAAAGCATTTTAATGAACATACAGTCTATACATGTGCTTGTGATTCATTACTCAGGTTATATTCTGGTATTTCCTTTAAACACAGTGAGACAATACCAGTTATGTATCGGGGTAGCCATGTTAGTCTGAATCCACAATAGCAACAAGGAGTCCGGTGGCACCTTAAAGACTAACAGATTTAGTTGGGCATAAGCTTTTGTGGGTAAAAAAATTCACTTGCAATTATCTAGAACATTTACTTACAGCAGGGGTGGGCAAACTTTTTGGCCCGAGGGCCACATCTGCGAATAGAAATTGTCTGGCGGGCCATGAATGCTCACAAAATTGGCATTCAGGTGCAGGCTTGGGGTGTGGGGGAGTGAGGGCTTTGGCTGGGGGTGCAGGTTCTGACGTGGGGCTGGAGATGAGTGGTTTGGGGTGCAGGACGGTGCTCCGGGCTTGGATCAAGGAAAGACATTTTCCTGGGGGATGGGATTAATAATGCACGGGGATGAAGAGTTATTAATCCCAGCCAGCCATTAATTACGTAAGAAATATTTTGGGGGCAATTTTATTATTGTCCTAAATCTTCTAAAATGTTGTGAAAATAGGAACAAAACTGAGCATGGGCAGGATCTCGTGGGCCACATTAACCTGCCTATAGCAATAGACCCAAAGAAACCAACAGTGAGAAAAAAAAATCTTTAAAATGTTTTTCCTATCATAGCAAGGACCAGGATTGCAGATTCAAGAGAGAGATTTGCAAAATCAGTAGGTAAGAGGAAAGGCTTTTAAAATCCAAGCATTGGCTACCAGAACTATGGGACTCCCTTCTAGGGCCAAGTTAATGTGGCTCCCACTGACTACTAATAGTTGTGCCTACAATTTAAAATTGTGCCTTTAAACAACGGAGACCACATAGAGGCTCAGATGAAAATCAAACCCCAGATGCACACCGAGTTATGTACCTGAGTCATTGTGCTCAGTCTATTACTTTAAAAACTTTGATATAGTTTTATGTACAGGCCTAGATGTCTTGTCAGTGATGGACGCTTTATGAATTTTTTAAAAGGCCAAATCTATTCCTCTCTGATGAAGCAGAGAAAGCTGAGCTTGGTGTAGGCAGTTCCAAAAAGACTATGGAGAAAGACTAGGGCTGCAGTAGCCCTTGCCATTGGAGGTAAAGGTCAGTGGATTTGCATAATCAGAAGATCCACTGGCCTTGTTCCCAATCATCCCCAGGTTTGCCCCTTGAAATTCTACTGTGCAAGAATGCAGTGTCCCCTAGAGCTAACTTTTACGGCACCCAGAGAGTACAAAAATCCCCAAATCCTTTCATCATCCCTAGAAACCTTCACTAATGAGGAAAAAAGGGCCAGATTTGACCCTAAATAAATTATTGACAATTTATAATATGAACAGCCTGCATTCTTCTTCACTAGTGATTTTCAGTGTATGCCAAAGCTTTACATACAAACTCAATACATTTTGATTAAAGTACTATTAGGAATAAGAGGAAATAGCCTCTGATGAGATTCTGCTTGACTCTAATGGGATCCACGCAGTATGTTCTAGTGTCCTCCTACTAGACAATACACGTTATACTCCAGGGGGAATTATGTGCCCAATATTTAAAATTTTGCACCAAAAAAATAAAAATTCTGTGCACAATATTTAAAAATTCTGCAAAATTCTGCATTATTTTGACAAAAATATGTGCAATCTAATCCAGCTATTTTCAATTATTTTGGTAATTTATTTAAACTACAATACAGTAGATGGAGAATGTGTATGGGGAGCACTGGAGGAAATTACCAAACCCACTCCATCTAATAATAATGTAACTAGTATTGACCCTTTACTTCTGATTATTAGTCAACAAATATATGCAGCCATATGCTTAGTGTTACATTATGGGCAACTGAAGAACAAGTAAGGGCTGGGGACTCAAACTCACAATTTATACTGGCTACTGACCATCTCCAAAAAGGTCAGTAGCAAACAGTTCATGGAGCACATTTTGGTAGGAAATTTTTTCAATCCAAAAATTTAGACCAGTTCTAATCACTAAAGCACCAGAAGCATTGATAAGGCCATACTGTCCTTTACATCACTCTGGCAATGTAAATGAGCCTTCCAATTTTTATACCTGTTTTATACTCCTGGGGGAATTCACTAAAAACATTGGGAACAATTCACTAAGCGGGCAGGCTGCTACATTCTCCTTTACCTGAGGGAACAGAGCCTGCCCCATGTCTACCTTTTGAGAAATACCTCAAAGCCCTGCCTTTCCATGCTGAACATGCTGCAACAGCGAGTGAGAGGGACAGAGTGTCTCTCTCTCTCATACATGACTACCCAGCCCCCTCCCCCAAGGCAGTGATTTACGTCTCTACTGGCTGCTCTGGGTGCCCAAACTGACCTGTCTGCACTGCCAGGGAGCGAGTGCATGACCGCTCTTGCTGCTTCTCTTTGCTTCCCTGTCAGAGGTAATTTTTCTGCAGGTAAGTAAAGAAATCTGCAGGGGCCATCAATTCTGCATATGCGCAGTGATGCAGAACTCCCCCAGGAGTAACATTAGCCAAAACATTTCAACTTTGTTGCTCAAAATTAGGCATCTAAATCCATATTCAGGGATCTGTAAAAGTTGCCTGATTTTCAGAGATTAGCACCAACAATTCCCATTGGCTCCAGCTACACCTCTGAAAATCACTTTTATTTAGGTGCCTAGCTATGGAACACTACGTGATGCAGCAAGGTGGACTTGAATATTTACCTACACCTCTCTTGTCTTGTGCCATGCAACTTTCAGTTATGGTTGTGATTATTATTCAAAACTGCACAGGAAATAACTGAATTCTGAGCACCTCCCTAGTTGTTTCTGAAGAGGGCTTTTTAAAACAAAATGAGATTATACTAAACGACACTTGCAGAAAGTATTATTCAGAATGCATAATACCTTAATAGGGGAAATCAGGTTTCCAGTCAATAGTGTCAGTGTAAAATGTAAAAATGGCAAATTCTTCAGTAGCCTACATAGATTTATAGCAGCAATCACATTTTAACAGCTTTTAAAAGCCTTAAGGAATTCTCCCATGAGAAAGCCTATATGTATCCTTCAGATTAGTCTGGCACCACTTATTTCCCCATATGTATTGATTTATTAATTCCCCAATGGATATTGTAACATCAGTATTTCTTTGTTGATTTAACACTTGCTCAACATATAATGAACTGGCAATTATAGCACATTTTTCTTAGTACTTTTATGCTATAATAAAACTAGATTTTCTGTTCTCAAATAAGCAGGTAAGTGATATCACACTGTAATAGTATATGAATTATACTGACTACAAAATTCCTCCATTAAAATTATTTGTACTAATCACATCTCATAAGCTTGTTGTGCCTTCCTGTTCCTAAGGCTGTGTTACAGTGTGGCCACACATATGAAGCCAAACTTTTGACTTTTATAAAACCATATATTAGAATAAGGACACAATTACAAAAATAAAATGCTGCAAGTATTTCACTTTTAAGAAATTACATACACACTGTACCTCAAAAAGTTTAAACATTTTTGCAACTATATTTTAGCATTTATTCAGGTTTTCTTCGTGATACTTTATTATAGCATGCTTTGGGGAAGAGCTTCTCCTCTCTACACAGATAACTTCCCTCTCCAACTGCACTTATGCGCCATGGATGAAATCTACTCCATCTTCATAAAGCCAAAAGATTATCAAGTTTTATACATAGTGAGTGAGGAGGGACTGCAGCCTTTATGCACAAGACGCACAGGGTGCTAGAGGCACTCATTCTACATAAGCATTGAATGTCTTCATTACACCCCTCCCTAACAGCCTATGTGGGGTTGATGCAGAGACTCTTTCTGCATGATGCAAGGAATATACAGGCACACATATATGATCTCTCTGGCCACACTGATCTGTGCATCCTCTATGCAGGGCTTAAGTGGTGCAGAGGGCCTTGCCCCCAAATCACAAAGTGAATTTTACCTAGTGTGCCTTTTAAAATATCTGAACTTACAATTTTGCCACATCTTTCCCGCCAAAACTTCACTCGTTTCACATAGCACTACTCAGCCCTTGCTTTCTCCACATCCCAGTTCATCTTGAACAACAACTACTATTCACCTTGTCTCCCTAGCTCTATAGAATCAGAAGAGCAGAGCTCACGAGTCTGGGGAGCAGGCTGGCCAGTGTCTAAGACTCAGATCCTCTAAGGTATTTATATGCAAAATGGGACTTAGAGAAATAATTATTGTTCTGATTAAGTGTAAAATTTGGAAAGTATCCTTTTTAGGGACATATTCTGACAATGCGTGCAAGTGTAAAATTTGGAGTTTGCGGTTGTTAAGTTACACTGAGCCAAAGAAACAAGAGATGTCAAGGGAGATTTCAAAAAGGAAACATTTTTTAAAGTGTTTCCTCTGCAAAAGCTAATCAATATTGGGGCAAATTGCCAGCACTATTATGATGGGTCTCACGCTTTCTCTTCTTGTCGGAGGTTCAGGGCACCATTTCTTGCCCCTGAACAGGGTATTAACTGCTTCACTAGTATCCTAGAGGAGGGGAGTGGAGAGGGAGGGACCCGGGCCTGCCCTCTACTCTGGGTCCCAGCAGTAAGGATAGCAGTAAACCACTTGAACTAGCTATTCCTTCCCCTGGACTACTTCCCTCTCCTATCCTTCAGCTTGTGGGGCTTCCTGCCCTCTCTCTGCGCAAGCCAGGTGTCCCGTTACCTACGATCTGGGTCTTCTTAGCTCACCGCAGCACTTCTCCAAACTCTCCTCTGCTTTCCTCCAAACTGCTCTCTGCTCCCGCTCCAAACACTCTGTTTCAACTCCTTTAAACTGCTCTCCGCTCCAACACCAATGTGCTCTGCTTCAAGTCCTTCAAACTGTTTTCTGCTCCAACACCAAATCACTCTGCTCCCACTTCTCCAAACTGCTCTCTGCTCCAACTCCTTCCCCTGTCTGATTGAAGCAGGGTTTTTTTTAGCATGTGACTGGCTTCAGGTGCTCTAATTGGCTTCAGGTGCCTTAACTGGCTCCCGATTCTCTAACCAACTTCTAGCAAACTTGCTTCCCTCTAACATTCTCCTGCTGCCCTCTGCCCATGCTGTATCACAATATTTAAGAAGGAATGCACAGGAAGGGTGATAGCACCAAAACTGGAAATTAAATGCAACCACTAAATTCTGAAATAGAGGGATTTTAGTCACACTTCAAATGCAAACAAATCTCAATGCTCTCTTATCTATGGAGTCATTAATGATGTGTGTCACTGGGCCAAATTCTGCTCTGAATATACTTATTCTGGAATTACCAAAAGGTACATTATTATTTATACATGACAACAGAATTTATCTGACTGCATACTATTGGCAGGGCTCTCGCTATATTTTTAGTTGCATATTTATTCAGACCAAAAAAGAGAAAAGGAAAAATTACAAGTGTTTTCTATATTTAAAAAAGGTTTAATTTTTATACCTGTTTGGAAAAAGACTCTGGCAATTATAGTACGGCACAGTGGACACGGAGTGTTGGTTGGGTTGTCTTTGGCAAGCATCCGCAAGCAAGGTTCACAAAAGATGTGGTGGCATGGATAGCACATATATGGATTGAAATAAACATCCAAGCACACTGCACAGAGGTAGCTTTCTTTATCTCCTCTTTGTTCGTGCTCATCATCTGTATTCAGGTTATCATTCAGGGTCTGCAAGGAAAAAGAAAAGAAAAATTTCTTCACAGCTCAGTTACTTACAACCAAGTAACTGAAACCAAAGAGGTAAACTATGCAATAAGTCCCACAAAACATTTATCCCATGATACCAAAATAGCGAAATCACTCCCTAAGTGACTTCTTTAAAAAAAATCCATTTGACCAGCTTAGAATGTATTGAGTAAATTCTAAAAATCTTCATGTTCAGCAGGAAATAAAAAGGCAAGTCAAAAATCAGTACTACACTTTTAAAATCATCTTGCAAAAATATCTGTCCCAAATTAAAAATGCAGAAAACATGCAAAATTTATTCTGAGAAAATACTAACCTAGCAAAAATTAATGATCAAAGTTAGAATATTTTAAATGACTTTGGAATAAAATAAACATTAGAGAATGTGTTCCACATAAGTCACTTTTGAAACAGAGGCACAAAAGCCTAAAGATACCTGCATATGTTTTGGACAATGCAAGCACCGCTCCAAGCCTGACTAGTAGCTAATTTACTATTTCATGATATTTATGTCTATAAATTGTCCTGAAATGGTAAGTGACTGATAACACAAGGAGGAGAAAGTCAGCACTATTTATTTATTACTAGGTTCCTATCCTGTAGACCAGGGGTAGGCAACCTATGGCACAGGTGCCAAAGGCAGCACACGAGCTGATTTTCAGTGGCACTCACACTGCCGTCCTGGCCACCGGTCTCGGGGGCTCTGCATTGTAATTTAATTTTCAATAAAGCTTCTTAAACACTTTTAAAACCTTATTTACTTTACATACAACAATAGTTTAGTTCTATATTAAAGACTTATAGAAAGAGACCTTCTAAAAACGTTAGAATGTATTACTGGCACGCGAAATCTTAAATTAGAGTGAATAAATGAAGACTCAGCACACCACTTCTGAAAGGTTGCTAACCCCTGCTGTAGACTTCGTATTTACCAAAAGCTGATACAACAGAGTGCAGTGGACTCCACTTTCCCATCTAATTAATGTAAGATTAGCATTTTGGAATTGGATTTTTTTTAATTGTGCAAGTACAAAGGGTGTGTCATTTTAAATTAATAACAAAAAGGATACATCAACATGTAAGCATTTAAACCCTTAAATACAACAAAGTGGGTGAGGTAATATCTTTTATTGGACCAATCTCTGTTGGTGAGAGAGACAAGCTCTTGGGCTGCACAGAGCTCATCTTCAAGTTCTTCCAAATTAGGCCAAGAGGCCCTTTGAGGTTTGTGTACCTTCAGGCACTGCATTTTGGTTGACAAGTATATTCAGTGCAGACCTTCTCTTTTGCAGGCTTCTGGTAAACTTAAGCTTAAAACCTATAGATCAGAGAGGAGCAGAGAGGCCAATGCCTCTGGCCTACATATGTTAATAATTCACTCTATGCTACCTCCACTGTAAATTTCTCCCTATACAGTCACTCTCGCTAAAATCCAAAAACAAGTTAAAAACTTCAAAGCAGAGCAAAGTAGCTTAAGCATCTCTCAGGAGCTACCTATTGCCAGGAGCCATGTCCTCCTTTCAGGCTTTCTGCTTCGGTTTGTGCTGGATAAATTGCTCATGGGAAAAACAACTAAAATGCTACCTTCTTCTACAGATAAGTTTTGTTTAAAGCAGTACCGTATTTTCCTTTTTCTTGGTTTCATATTTAGAAGAAGCGGTAGTCAATGGGATTGGTCATCTAAAATGATGAAATACTTCGTAGATCACAGTTTCTGAGCCAATGATTAATTATGCGTAGTGTGCATAAACTTTTGATTAATCTCTTATAAGGCAAGAAAAAAGGCAACAACAAATACATTGGGTAAACACTCAAACTGAAACTCATTAAACGCTTAACAACTAAAATAAGATAATATCAATATAAAACATGTGTTGACATTTAAAATACCACTCAGATGATTACTTAATTGAACAAAAATTAATCTTTCATTTAAAATATATGTATTCTACATAGATCTACCAAAAGCTGTCCTCCAAAACCGCGTACTATGCATATATTTATGACGACCTCTGTTCAGAGCTCTGACCCACTCACAAGGAATGTATAAACTGACATCCCAGAGAACTCACTGTGCCACCAATTCTGAAACAGAATTATGGAAAAGCTGGTCATGGCTCCCATAGTTAAAGCTGAGTTCCATCTTCCAATTAAACCTCTTTGTTTTGTATGAAAAATACAGCATCTGTTCCCCCAACTTACAGCACTAACACTTTGGGCACTGAATGATTTTTCCAAGAATTAAAAAGTAAGTCTATGTATTAGTTTTTGAATTAAAGTAGATTAAAAACTGGGTCCTTTAAGAAATTTAGCATCAGTGTCAGTCTTTTCTTTGTCCTGAATGATTTAATAATAGAACTCAAACTTTTCATAGAGTTCAAATCCATTGACATTTATGCATTCTAGTGCCTGGGCTTTATTTGAAGGAATGTTTATTGATTTCATGAAAGCCATGACTGAAGGGCAGGTGATATTCCACTGCATAAACTAGCTTGGCCTTCCACCAGACTTCCCAAGATAGTTTCATTGGATGAACTTCTTCATATCCCATGATAGAGAGTGAGGGAACAAACTCCATCATCTACAAAATGATCAAGTAGAAGCTAAGTGAATGCAAACCACACAGAGTTTCCAGCCTCCTGCATGGGGGTAAGCTATAAGGAAATGATTTGAGCCATTAGAATACACTTGATGGCAAAAAAATATATATATCTGTTTTTGGACAGATATTTGGATACTTTCTGTCAACATAAATTATGTTTGTTTTATGGTGGTGTATTATTGTACGTGTGATGAGAAGTTAGCAAGAAACCAAGACAAACGCACAGCAAGACATTCTAACTGGAAACTTGATTAGTCCTAACTCTTCTTTGCTGCTGATTGGTATGTTGGATAAATAGGCTGATTTATAAAAGCTTTTCCTTCTTCATAGATGTTTGTTCTGGGAGCTACCAGTTATTACAATATGTTGATTTCAACCTTGTAGACCAGATTGTGTCTGGCCACTGTACAGACAGACAAGGCAAAAATGTTCCCTGCAGTGTTGAGATGGGTCAGACTATGTTGTAAACACAGGGCTTTACACTAGCTCTATCCTCTTCCTACTCATAAAAGCTTCTGCAAGATTACTGCAGAGATGCTAAGTCAGGGCCAGGCCACAGGCAGCTTGTATGTACTGGTCAGTTACCACATTATAGTCAGGAGACATGTAGCAGAGTCAGGGTTGAGTTAGGTCAGGATACCAGGAAGTCAGGGTCAAGCACCTAGTTACAGACAGGAAGCAAGTAGTAGCAGAATCTGGGACAAACTGAGGACAGGCGCTAGAGTCTAAGGTTCACAGAAAGCATGGTTTGGAGCAGAAGCAAGCAGATCTACATCATTTCTCAGACAGCTACCTGTAATGACTTCCTGTTTTTTTATTGTCATGGGCCAATTAGTGGGCTGCTGGGGACCAGCATTCAAACCCCGCTGGGCACTACATCATGCAGAGTATCCCAGCAGAAATATTGCTTGAGCTCCTGATGATCATATGGAAACATTGGCTGCCTCAGATCTCTGTAGTCCCACATTCTAGTCCTGCAAGTGCTTCCATAATGATCACCACCCTGTAGGATTTCATACTAGATTATCATAATGGCCCCTTTGGGCTTTAAACATCTAAGACTTTCTTACACTAAAACTGCACTTAAAGATCATTTCTCTCAGACAGAGAGGAACTTGCCTTGTTTTAGGACATCAAAGACATAATGAGCAAGTTGACAGTTCTGTGTTAAGATAATTGACCTGATATAGGCATGCTTGGGCAACTACATAAAGCCAAAATCAGCATTATATGAATAAAATTGAGGTGGCAGTTCCTCCTTAAAAGATGGACAGCATACAAACTGTGCAGTCCAGAAGGTTCACAGAGCCTCTACGTGGCAGTAGCAATAGATGCACATTGGGATGGATTACAGTCAGTATCTTATTCTAGCTCTTTTATTCCCCAAACAGCTATCTAAAACTATTGCAAGGAAGTGAGATACTTCACACTGAAAAAGCCATTTGGTAAGTGCAGGTCTGTTTTCTGACTGCTTAGAGAACTGTGTCCTTTTTACATTCTCAATGAAGTTCTAACTCTTCCTATCAAAATAATTAATTATAATCGTTTGGGGAAAAACTTTTCAAAATTTTTAATTTAAAGCTTCATTAGAGCTGCAGGAAATGTGATAACCCAATGATCTGTTACTGCCATACACTATTTAAAGTATCGGTTAAGTGAGTCTATCATTAACATAATCTATTTTCAGTGAAAATAGTAGCTGAAGACATGACTGGATTACTTCAAGAAAATTTAAATGTACACTCATTATTGCAGCTTGGTACCAGAAAAATTAATCAATTTCATTCAGTCTAATATTATTTTAAAGAACAAAGCACTCTTTTTGTGGAACAAATGAAATACAACATCCATGAAGACCTATAAAGGAGCAGGAAACATATTTATCTATTTCTTGCCCTCCTTTATGCACACCTGGCATTAGGCTTACAGTATTTTTTTTAAAAAATCAATCACATAATGTATTATTATTTCATATTTTTATTAGAGAGATACAAGATGGGTGAGGTAATATTTTTTATCAGACAAGCTTCTAGATTATCAGAGTGTCGCAGATAAATAAAAGATAGAATAGATTGTTTAGCATAAGTAGTTAACACATATTTCAAGGGAGCATTCAAGGAAAAAAGGCCCATTAACATCCAAGGTAAAGTGGCCCTGTAACATCCCTCCAGTCATAGGTGAGAAAGGGCAAAAAAACTGAGGAAGGGGCCTGTTTCAATGGAGTATAGATTGTTGTTATAAGCCATAAATCCAGTGTCTCTCTCTGTTCAGTATCATGGAAAGTTATGAATTTAAGCTCACAGGTTCGTCTTTTAAGATGTGCAGGTTTCCTTTGGGGATGAGGACTGAAAGTTCAGATATAGAATGATAGCTTTGTAAAAAGCGTTCAACTATAGGTGACATGGTATTTTCCTCTTTTATCATTTTTCTGTGTGAGATCAGTTGAGAGCATAGTGATTGTGTTGTTTCACCCATGTGGTTGTTATTGGGTCATTGAGTGCACCACATCTTGTGACAGGCACCTGTAAGACACATGGATCTCAAAAGGTGTGTTGTGGGGAATGTTGTTTTTCCCTTCCCTCTTGCCCCCCCATGGCTGGACTGGAGAGGTGTCACCTTGAATGGTCCCTCAAAATATGCGTTAACTACTAATCCTAAACAGTCTGTTCCACCTTTTATTTAGTTGCCACAGTCTTGAGTACATTTCCTGGACTTGAAGAAGAGCTCTGACTAACCTCCAAAAGCTGATCTCTCTCACCTACAGAAGTTGACACTCTAAATGCTCTCTCATGTGCTGGGACCAACGGGGCTATAACAACACTATATATATTTATATTATGGTAGTGCCCAGAATTCCCAATCAGGATTGGATTTCATTGTGATGGATGCTCTACTCATATAAAGATGCAGCCCCTGCTAAAAACAATTATATGTATTTTATTTTTTTAAGGAGTTATGATGACATCCATCTTAATCCAAGTAATTAGATATGAAGTTATTTAGGCATTTTTTGTTATTTTGCTTGATTAATCCCTCTGGATCTTTCCATGCACTAATTGAGCTGTCGCCTCTTAGAATACACATCTAAACTGGCAACTCAAGATATTATTACTTTCCTGAAAATTGCTGTTAGAATTATATTTATCATGTTAAAAACTCTTGGGAAAACAGCTCTTCTGAAGCTCGTGGCAACTGTTTCAATGAATAAATACATTAAAATTGTATTATTTCTATTAAAAGAATTAAATTATCAAGATTAATATAGAGGAGGTACATAAAAATACTCTATTTAGAATGAAATCCTTGTAAATGTGTGAGCATTTATGCCTACCATTCATATAGCAAGAAAATAAGTACCTATCATTCTATGAGCCTCATCATTTTGACTTTGATTCTGAAACTAAGAAAACAAATATTAATTTGCACTTAACAAGAGTTATGGTGACCATTAAAGCTATTTCTGATGTTGGCAACTGAAACGTTTCAGTGAATGTACCTGTAGCAGTAAGTCTAAGAGCCCAGGTGTACATGCTTGGACTTGTGTAGCTTCTGCTACAGCACTAAAAATAGCTGTGTAGATGATCCTACTTGGACTGGAGCTCAGGCGCTGAAACCCAGGGGGAGGTGAATGAGAAAGAGACTGCAGTGAGTGAGAAAGGCTCTTGCAGGGAAGACCCTAAGACCAGAGGAGGTGCCTCAGCTAGGAAGGTGTGGCAGTCGTTTGCGAAAGCACTGAGAGATCAGGAGAGTTTGGGGCTGTGCCCAGTTTAAGATGGAGAGATGATTTTTGTGTTTAGTTTGAACTTTAAGTTAATAAAGCAGAGCCTAATGAGGACTGTTGCTACTTGACTTGTGAAAGCCTTGTTTAAAAGCCTATTGAGGAACCGAGACAGAAACTGAGTTGAGGAGTTGCTCAAATGGCACCTGAGGCCACAAGGGGAACCTGGGAGGAGGCCACTTGTTCACATTGGAGAAGTCGACAGGATTTGCAAGACCACCCTATTGTCAAGGAGGAAAATGGATGCATAGTCAGTACTAAGGGTGGCAGGATGGGCCTTATGGGAAATACATCAATACCATGCTCTTGGGAAGGGACATTAATGGGCTGCTCTCCTTGAAGGAGAGATATCAGAAGGAACAAGTGACTTTTGAAGAAGCCAGGCAGCTGACCCTGAAGGAAAGGATGAGTTAGCCACGGATAAGAAGGGCTTTGAGTGGCAAATTGATATGCGGGTGGTGACGGACAAAAGAAACAGGCTTCATCTTTAGGTGGAAGAGATGGAGGCACCTTTGGAGAGAGGGCAGTTTCTGGCTGAAAGCAGTCAGATGAAAGGAGAGGGGCAGAGGCTGCAGAGTGAGACCAAGAGAGGCCAGTGAAAGAAATAAAACATTCCCTTGGGTAGAACTTGCTGTAGGGTGGGCAAAGTTCAAAGAGTTGTTCTCAGCTCTGAATGGCAGGGTTGTGTGTGTCACAGAGTGTCTCAGCTCTTAATGGCTGGAGGGCCTGGCAATAGGCAACCCTAATCACTAGAGGCACACCTGGATTGGACCAAGTGATTCCACTACATGAGCAATAGGAAGCTGCAACTCAAGGGAGGAGAAGGGATCTGTGGAGAAACTGCAGTGAGTGAGAGGATCCTCCAGGGAAGATCCTAAGACCAAGATCCTAAGGCCCAGCTAGGGAGAACTGGGAGTAGACTGCTAATGTAGAAAAACCCTGAGACACCAGGGGAGTCGGGCTGTGTCCAGCTTAAGGCTGGAGGGAAGATTTTTTTGTTTAAATTTGGAAGTTAGGTTAACAAACCAGAGCCTAAGGAGGGCTGCTTCTACTGAACTTGTAAAAAGCCTTTTTTGAGTTAACTGAGGAACCAAAAGGGGAAAATGAGGTGCAGCGCTGCTTACGAGTCTGCCGTGAAGCCAGGGGAGGGTGCCCAAGAGGAGGCCACTCATGGATAGTGTCATTACATCTAGGAGTAAAGCAAATACTTGATACCAATAATTTAATTTCATCTCAATCAGTGTTTCACACAGAGGGTGAAATTAATCCCAGAACAGAATCCTATACAAGCTACTATCTTCCACTTAAAGCTTTGATACAGCATTTAAATAGCACATAAAACCTTGCATGGACTCTCTCTGTGAGAATTTCACCAAAAGAGAACACATAGGGTATTTTTTGTAGAAGCTGCAGTATGAAGCAGCGTACTGCTCCTCATCATTAGTTTTAAAGATCTTCTTTTCATTTCACAAATTGATGTGATGCTGTGCTGGGAGCTACACAAGTACTAAACATACTGGTGGGATTTGTGGATGTATTTAAATAGGAAGATTAAATGATAGACTTGAAATAATATTCACTCTGCAAACAGAACTATAGTCTATTACATTGGTTCTCAACCGTTTTTTTTGCGGACCACTTGAAAATTTCAGAGAGTCTTGGTGGATCACTTAATGATCTTTCCAAATGTTATTTGTACCATTAGCTAACTATTGTAAAACTATTACCAGCCCAGCTCAGAAGCTGCCGTGGCGGGGGAGAGAGGGCACATCCATCGCATTAGAAAGGTAAGACTACTGATGTTAAAATATGAGTTGTGTGCTTTCATCTGTAGAACAAAAAATGTTAATTATTATTAAGGGTTTTTTTTATATAGCGCTCTGGATAAAATTTCTACAAATACATTTTATTCTACAAATAAAAGCACACAACTCGTACTTTAATATCAGTAGTCTTACCTTTGTAATGTGATCGATGTACCCTCTTTCCCTGGCCATGGCAGCCCCTAGCTGGGGCTGGGAAGCAGGGGGTTCTCTCTCTCTCTCCCCCACCACAGCAACCACAGAACTGAGGCTGTGAAGGAGGGTCTCTCTCCCAGTAGCTGCTGCCCTGGAGCTGGGGAAAGTCACCTCTTTCTCTGGTCGCTGCAGCCCTGCATGTCCCAAATTCCCCCTACCCTTTCTTCTCATCCCATTGTCCCCTCCACCTACCTCCTATTCCCTCCGAGGCCACCACCTCACCTTGTATGTGCATCTTCTCGTGGGTCCAGGCAGCTAATTAGTGGAGCCATGTCTGCGCAGCTCCACTAATTAGGTGGGTGGCCCTTCATTCGCTTGTGTGCGGCCACCCAGGCGCACACCTTAGAGGGGACTATCCATGGACCACTGAATGAAGCTCATGGACCCCTGGTAGTCTGTGTACCACAGTTTGAGAACCTCTGTTTTAGTAGATACATCTGAGCAATCATTGTCTTTCTATCTAAAATATATATTTCCCCTCTTACTTAGTAAAAGTACTGCTACATGATAAAAAAGGCTCTTTTCTATTCATTTCACTTATATGAAGAACTATAAAACTAATATAATCTGTGCTGAAATGTTAATCCTGTACTTATGAAAATAGCCTGCAAATTAATCATAAGATCGTGACACAGGATGTTTTCAAAAAGATATGCTCTAAGAATTATTTTTATAAGGTTCTATGGCCTGTATTATATGTGAGATTAGATCACAGTGATACTTCCTGACTTCAGAATCTGCAAGTCTATCAATAGACCTGTTGCACTGAAATAATAGCTCAATATTTGCATTTATTCTGGCATTCTCTCAGTATGCTGGATAGCTATGTGTATATATCATTGTCAGCAAAAATATAACAAAACGGTTGCAAAACCATGTCTGGAACAGTTTTGGCAGCTTTGTATAAGTATAATCACAGCATTCTAAACAATGCATCTGATTTTCTTATCCACCATAATATCAACCGTCATTTATACACCACGCATGGAATAATTTCAGTTAATAGACAGCATATGAAGGTTATTTTTATGCAGAATATCAACTCCTCTTATCGTTACAACAGGTCTCCACAGAGCAGACCGAGAGAGAAGGGGACCAGAGTTCCCACCCTGTTCTGAACAGAATCTACACATCAATGCAGTCCAAATTTATCCCCCTTTCTGGGGTTTAGCTTTATAACAACAACATAAATTTTAGTCTTCTGCCCGAACTTCACTGTTCTTAGGGTTTCTCTATTCTAGATCCCAGTTACCTCTGTTCAGATGACTGGAGTCTGGATATAAGGGAGGCTAGTCTACCAACCAAAGCAAGAAAAGAGTCAACAACTTTCTGCAGGGAAAGGGTGTGCGGGGTAAAAAATTGCCAAATATCGGCACTGTCCCTGTAAAATCGGGATATCTGGTCACCCTAAAGCACGATGACAGACTTTTTCTGGGGAGCTGTGTGAGAGGAAGAGGGTAAATGTCAACCTAAATTAATTAATATTATATGGCTACAGCTAATAAACATATTATATAAGAAAAATACCCCAAAATTGGGACTGTTCCTGTAAAATCAAGACATCTGGTTACTTTAAGGCTACTGCAGGAAACTTCATCGAAACAGGTTCACAGGAGATAAAGCTACCAACACTATTTGTACGAGATCAAGATTTTCAAAAATAGTTCTATAAAGTTAGGTTCTTAAACGAATATTTAGACACCTAAGTAAGTGGCCTAATTTTCAGAAGTTCTGAGTACCTAGTGGGAGCTACTGAGTGATCTTCACTTTTGAAAACTCAGGCCACCTATTCGTAGGCCTGGCCGAGTATGAATAATTAAACATAGGGGAGGCCTCATTTCTTGGAAGACAGGATTAAGGAGGTAGCAAAATCAGCAGGCTGAAAATGATTTTTTTCTGCTAAAATTAGTAAATGGATAAGTCAGCTAAAAGACAGAATGTCTGAGTTAGCTAAGAAAAGAGAGGGAATGCCTAGGGAACCTAAAGAACAAGATAACAATGGGCAAGAGAAAACATAAAGATGAGATAAAGTGTAAAAGATAATATGGATAGCACATGGACAGAGAGTTTTGTACAGAGACTTATTCCTGCAAAGTCACCAAGCCAATCCCAAAATTGATACAATGAATGGTGACTGTAATGTCGTGTAAACATATATAATGAAGGGAGTTTCTGTGTAACTTTGGATGTGTGGTAAGCCCTGTACCCAGACACTATGCACTTGAGCCTGATAGACTCAAGTGTAGTTTGACTGTATGCTAATAAAAAAACCTCAGTGATGAATTCAGAGTTGAGCTGAGTTCTCAGGAACTGAGTGGATAAAGTCTTGGAGGCTAATGTGTGGATAAGGTCTCAGAAGCTGCCTCACCATACTGCTGAGTAGATAAGGTCTCAGAGGTTACCCCCATAATATTGAAGAGCCTAACTTCAGGTGCCCATTTTTTACAATGTTGGCCAAGGTTTTTAAAATATATTCAAATATTTATTACGTGGATAGATTATACCTATAAACAATATTTACAAATATCACATTAGCCTACATCGAAAGAAAATAAAGGCAAGAAAAGTATCTCATAAAGAAGGATATATCTGAAAGATTTAGTAGAAATAAGATCAGAGCCTATCACTGTAAATTAATATTGATGCTTTAACGCTTAAGGAATAAGAACAGTATATACCCCTATAACAACAAATTAATTTATCTGGATTATTAAAACAAGAAAAGCTTTTATGCTTTTTGTTTTTATGTTGTTTAAACACGAAAGAATTTGTGTTTATTTTTACCTTAAAATAAAAAAGCCAATTTTTTTCCGGATGTTTGTTGCTTTACAGATATCAGGAATATTGAGAATCAGAGGGGTAGCCGTGTTAGTGTGGAATTGCAGAAGTGACAAAGAGTCCTGTGGCACCTTAAAGACTAACTAAAGTATTAGAGCATAAGCTTTCATGGGCTAATACCCACTTCGTCGGATGCATGCAGTGGAAGAATCCAGGGGCAGGTATAAATAGTAGGCAAGAACCAGGTTAAAGATAACAGGGTGGGTCCAATGAGGTTGAACCAGCTTGTTATCTCTAATTAGGGAGGGTGAGGTATTCCTCTAGCAGCTGAACTGGAGGTGTGAACAGCGAGAGAAGAGAAACTGCTCTTGTAGTTAGCTAGCCATTCAAAATCTCTATTCAGTCCCAAATTGATTGTGTCAAATTTGCAAATGAATTGCAACGCTGCGGTTTTTCTTTGCAGTCTGGTCTTAAAAGTTTTTTTGCTGTAAAATGCTGACCTTTAAGTCTTTCATGGTGTGTGCAGGGAGATTGAAGTGTTCTCCTACAGGTTTTTGTATATTGCCATTCCTGATATCTGATTTATCCTTCTTCGTAGGGACTGTCCAGTTTGACCGATGTACATAGCAGATCGGCATTGCTGGTACATAATGACATATATTACATTGGTAGATGTGCAGGTGAATGAACCAGTGATGGTATGGCTGATCTGGTTAGGTCCTGTGATGGTATTGCTGGTGTAAATATGTGGGCAGAGTTGGCATGGAGGTTTGTTGCATGGATTGGTTCCTGAGTTAGAGGAGTTATGGCGTGGTGTGCTGTTGCTGGTGAGAATATGCTTGAGGTTGGTGGGTTGTCTGTGGGCCAGGACTGGCCTGCCTCCCAAGGCCTGTGAAAGAGAGGGATTGTTGTCCAGGATGGGTTATAGATCACTGATGATGCGTTGGAGAGGTTTTAACTGAGGACTGTAGGTGATGACCAGTGGTGTTCTGTTGTTTTCTTTTTTGGGCTTGTCTTACAGCAGCAGGCTTCTGGGTACACGTCTGGCTCTGTTGATCTGTGTCCTTATCAACTTGTGCGGGTATTGTAGTTCTGAGAAAGCTTGGTGAAGATCTTGTAGGTGTTTCTCTCTGTCTGAGGGGTTGGAGCAAATATGATTGTACCTCAGTGCTTGGCTGTAGACAATGGATTGTGTGGTGTGTCCAGGATGGAAGCTGGTGGCATGAAGGTGGGTGTAGCTGTCGGTAGGTTTTCGGTATAGGGTGGTGTTGATGTGGCCGTCATTAATTTGCACCGTGGTGTCTAGGAAGTGGACCTCTCGTGTAGACTGGTCCAGGCTGAGGTGGATGGTGGGGTGGAGGCTGTTGAAATCATGGTGGAATTTCTCCAGAGTTTCTTTCCCATGGGTCCAGATGATGAAGATGTCATCAGTGTAGCGTAGATAGAGAAGGGGCGTGAGTGAACGAGAGTTGAGGAAGCGTTGTTCCAGGTCAGCCATAAAGATGTTGGCATACTGTGGGGCAATGTGAGTGCCCATAGTGGTGCCACTGGTCTGGAGGTATATATTGTCACCAAATTTGAAATAATTGTGTGTGAGGATAAAGTCACAGAGCTTAGCAACCACTTGTGCTGTGTCATCATCAGGGATACTATTCCTGACAGCTTGTAGTCTATCTCTGTGTGGGATGTTTGTGTAGAGAGCCTCTACATCCATGGTGGCTAGGATGGTGTTTATATGCCAGCAATGCCCCTCTGCTATGTACATCGGTCAAACTGGCCAGTCCCTACGAAAAAGGATAAATGAACACAAATCAGATATCAGGAATGGCAATATACAAAAACCTGTAGGAGAACACTTCAATCTCCCTGCACACACCATGAAAGACTTAAAGGTCAGCATTTTGCAGCAAAAAAACTTTAAGACCAGACTGCAAAGAGAAACCGCAGAGTTGCAATTCATTTGCAAATATGACACAATCAATTTGAGACTGAACAGAGATTTTGAATAGCTAGCTAACTACAAGAACAGTTTCTCTTCTCTCGCTGTTCACACCTCCAGTTCAGCTGCTAGAGGAATACCTCACCCTCCCTGATTAGAGATAACAAGCTGGTTCCGCCTCATTGGACTCACCCTGTTATCTTTAACCTGGTTCTTGCCTACCTATTTATATCTGCCCCTGGATTCTTCCACTGCATGCATCCGACGAAGTGGGTATTAGCCCACGAAAGCTTATGCTCTAATACTTTAGTTAGTCTTTAAGGTGCCACAGGACTCTTTGTCACTACAGGAATATTGAGTTAGGTTTCCTAACATTTTGATAAAAACTTGTTGGAGAACTGAGAATCTTCTACTGGGAGATTTATCAGCCCTTAATTGAAGGGCCAGGTGAATCCTTAACTAAGTCACTTTTCTTCTAAGTGTTTGAGATAAATAGGAGTTAACAATAACAAAACAGTTTTAAACCATCTGAATCAAAATATCTTCTCAACTTAACTAATAAAGTTTCACTTGCATGGTTTTTCTGATGCCATCAGACTTCTAGTTCATCAGCACTCTACAGAGGTTTCTAGGGTAAACAAGACCAGAATTTCTAATGTAAAATCAAGTGAGAGGAGGCAGAAAAAAATCTTTCAGGTTTTATGATTTTTTTATATTATATATATAGTGACGGAGTCAGACCAGAAGGATATAAGAGTGCTGGAAGGCAGGTGTATTAGTCTCAGGATGTGCAGGTCCCTGTTCCCTGGATAGCCAAACAAAGGCTACTCCAGGCCAATCAAGACACCTGGGGCCAATTACGAACCTTCTAGAAAGGAGTAGAAACAGCTAGCCTAATTGGGACACCTGAAGCCAATCAGGGACTGGCTGAAACCAATTAAAAACCTCCCAGTTAGTCAGGTGGGCTGTGGGTGTCAGGAACTGTGGAAGGAAGTTGTGCTGTTGGTGAGACTGAGTGGTGGACAACATATCATCCAGAAGGAAGGAGGCCCTGAGGTAAGGGTGAAGTGGAGTTTGAAGAAGCGGGGACTGCTGTGGGGAAGTAGCCCAGGGAATTGCATTGTGTTTTGTGGATAAAAGGTCAGCTATCTTAGCTGATACTATTAGGGTCCCTGGGCTGGAGCCCAGTGTAGAGGGTGGGCCTGGGCTCCTCCATTTTTCCATCTTCCATACTGGCCTGTGATGAAGGTAACTCGCTAGGCGGTGACTCTTGCCAATTATACTGAGAAAGGGAGGTCACTCTGGGGCCTAGATGAGTTTCTGAGGCCCCTAAATCTGCCAGGAAGTGCAGGACTCACAAGTACAAACTTGGAGCTTTGTCACTATATATATATATATATATATGGGCAAAAATCCTTCTTTTCTGTTATTTTCCTATCACCTTTAAAGAGTGATACTGCAATGTGATCTTGTTGCTGTTTACAAATCCAGATGGATTAGCAGTAAGAAAATGAGTCCAAATGCTCCTAACAACTAATTCTTCTGAGAAATGACACCTATGTGCTCAGGTGGACTACATGGTCTTCTTCAGTTCCTACAATTTCCTATGTTCCATTGGAAAGTTTGAATATACAAAGAAGTGATATCAGGTTACCTGTAGTTACCTGGCTCCAATTTTGTTCCTTGCTGTTCTATTCAGTAATGTTCAAAGTGATCCAGACTGATATCAAACTCTGTGCAATAACTTGTTTTCATGGAATGTAACCTATGGGTGCCTTGATTTTTGTATGCTGAACTTGACTCCTAAAGAAGTCTGGATTTTCAGCGTTGGATTCTCAGCACTTTTTAAAATTCAGGTCCCTTTAAGGCAGTGGTTTTCAAACTTTTGGACTAGTGACCCCTTTCACATAGCAAGCCTCTGAGTGTGACCCCCTTATAAATTAAAAACACTTAAAAATATATTTAACACCATTATAAAGGCTGGAGGCAAAGCGGGATTTGGGGTGGCAGCTCATGACCACCCCAGGTAATAACCTCATGCTCCCCTGAGGGGTCCCAACCACCCCTCCCCCCCCAATTTGAGAACCCCTGCTTTAAGGTAACTCAGGTTTGACACACACAAATTGCAACATTCAAACTCACTAGCCCATTTTGAAAATGTTGGCTTCTAACACGGAAGGTTTTTTTTTTCTTTTTTTTTTAAAGAAATATATGATACAGAGGGTTAAACATTTAATTGGATGTTAATAGTAAATGTTAACACCCTTCAAACCTTTAGTATCCTTTCATTCTTTTTGTGGGGACTTACAGATATTATAGCTTAAGCAATTATTTGTACTTTTTTCTGATAAAATTCTACATTTTGTTTAATGTGTGGTAGACAATCACAACTTTCTGGTTCTGAAGATGTTAAGAGTGGCTTCTGAAGGTTACAGAATAAAGAGCACTGAGTTTTTGTCAGTAATCCACAGTATTTCTGAAATATACTAAACCAATAGTAAAAAGTGAAATACAAAGAGAAAAGACCACAACACTATTTTCCATTGCTCTGGTGGTGCAAAACAGATGTAAAAGCTACTCTAAGTGGTTTCTTGAGTATTCCCATTGTGTAGGGGAATCCTCCAGTGGCATGAAGCTGGATAGCTGGTTCTGCTTGACACGCCACTGTGGCGCAACACCGCCAATCATTGCAGCCATCCTCCTGGCAGAGTCATGGTCAAGGAAAAGGGGCATTGTTGGAGTTCTCTTCCCAGAGCAACCCCATGCGGTTGTAGCATCCAGGACAATTTAGAGAACCTTGAGATTGTTCTAAGTTGCTGTTTGTAATCAGACTGGAAGCCAGCTGGCTGAAGATCGTAGAGTCCTCCCTGAGTAAGGGCAGCTACCAAGCAGTCAGTCCCAATGGATCTGACCAAATGTTTAAAGAGTCTGAATTTCCTCACTTCCATTGGGGGTAAAGGAGAAGTAACTTAAGTGACAATAGTCAGGCCGAATATATTTTAACCTCTACTTCCAGAATATCCTACCAAATCAAACTAGTCATCTATATTTTGTTCCAAAAAAATTATTTTTAAATGTTTTTAATATATTTCTTAATCAGTTATAATTTTTTCAGAAATACCATATAAAGAATAATATACTAAAAGGAAATAAAAAGTAAGCCACTGCATTTTTAGTAATGACATAGGAAACACTTGCACACATATGCTTTTATAATATATGGAGCAACTTTGTACATCTCTTCTCTCACACAAGCTATATTTAATATATGATTATGAATATTATGAGACACAGACATATTGTCACTTACCTTAAGCAAGCTGTAATATATTTATAGTTTATAATTAGCACATTGCATCTTATTTCATGCCATGCCTTTTGGGTTTAGGCTGGCAAAGTTTCTCTTCTTGGAGTGCCTTCTTGCAAAATCCTGTAAGGGACTGAATAATGAGCCCTAATGATTTCAAGCCTTTCTGCCCTTTTATAGTTTAATATCACAGAATTTTATCTTGTGAGCTTTCTTGCAAAGCTGCTCAAAAATTAAATAGGTGATTCCAACCAAATTCAGAGGATTTAAGACTTTTATTGAGTGTCAGGGCAAGGAAATAGGAAATGCAGTTTAACATCCACTATTTTACACTTGTCTGTCTAGACACAGGAAAAAACAGGGAATAAATATTACATTTAACCTTGGTGCAATACACTGACCAACATAAGGATTTAATGATTAATGTAGCAAAGTTCTTGTAAACAAAAGCATTGTTTACTTAAAAATATAAAAAAGATTAACATGGTTAATTTTTTTAAAATAATGCAAAACAAAAAATACTGTATTGCTATATAAAATGCTGATTGGAACCTGTCTACAATACTCAGTGTGGCATTATGCCCCATATTTTTCATAGTAATATCACTATGATGTGATTATGGTTAACACAATATATTTTATGCAAGATAAGTCATGTAAGATATAATTGAAAAGGTTATGATTTACTGAATATGATTATCCTATTTGTACGCATGTATCATTTTGGTATCTGAAATTAGGAATATGGTCTATGCATCCATTACAAATGTGTTTACACCTGGGGAATTCCCACGAGGCAAAATGCAATCAGTCTAGATTGCTGGCTGGGAAGGGCCATTAGGGAGAACAATAGGTCTTAGAAGAAGCTAATCTCCCACCAGAAAGCCTTCCTGGGGACACTACAAACAGCATCTGACTCATGGCTGCTATGACACTATGGGGTTATGTGACCAAGTCACTTGGTACTGGGCTCCATCTGGGAATACCAGAGTTTTTCCACTGGAAGGCGTGGGGACCAAGCTTGGAGACAAAGGGTCCCTGTCATATTCAAAAACTATTTGGGGAGTAACTTCATCATGGTTCTTCACTGACTCTCCGCCCAAGAAGACTGCTGGAAACACCTGAGGAAAAAAGGACTGGACTGGGTGAGAAGTGCTGGACACAAGCTAGAGGGATTTCTAGCCTGCAAAAGGAATAACTGGAGTATTTAATTTACAAGCAAGTACAGCTTGCCCTCTAGAATCTCTGCAAACTGCCTAAATCAACAATTAGAATGGGAATTTACTACTCATATGCAATCTCTTTAATATATTAATCATAGATTACCTCACAAATATGCAATCTGCTTTGATCTGTTTGCTGTCCCTTATAATCACTTAAAATCTATCTTTTGTAGTTAATAAACTGGTTTTTGTTTTGTCTAAAACCAGTGGGTGGAAATCATAATATGGGCAGAAAGCTGTTGCAGCTCTTCTTTCACGTTGAGGGAGAAGGTAAATTTCATGAACTTACACTGTGCAGTTCCCTGTGTAGTGCAAGGCTGTATAATTTTGGGGTTACCCTCGAGAGGGAGTGTGAGCCTGAGAAACCGTAAGTGCCCTAGCTGTATAGCCTTCACATGCAGGGATTAGTCAGAAAGTCTGTCTGCATGTTACTACAGCTGTGTGTGTCCCTACCTATCTGCTGGTGAAAGTGAGAGACCAGGAGCATGTCTGTGGCTTGTCACAGCATTATAAGGTGAATGGAAGCCCAGGCTGGTGGTCTAGGTGTTAAGAAAATGATTGTTAGGAAAATGTAACTTAGAATGTTGTAGTATGATTTTAAAATCATTTTAGACTTATAATCTCACTCCCTGTATATGTACTATTGACCCCTAGTTTAACATGCATTTTAAACTTGCATTCACCCTGTCACAGATGTGCAGGCGTCATAGTGTCTGAGTACCCCTAAGTGTTTTGAGCCTCCTGTTTACCAGACATGTAAATGAAATAGATTAAGACCAACAATGGATGTAATAGCCATTAAGTGTTCCCACCTGTGTAAGTGGATTGAAAGTCCTCCTCCCTTATCAACACAGGGGTATAAAATATCCTCACACATGTATTGAGGTGGGCCAGTTGTTTGGGTGATAACCCCTTTGACTCCTTATTGCTTGCAATAAATCTTGTTTTTCCAGAAGTCTACTGAGTTATGCCTGTCCTTTGAGGTGTATTGGACTGAACTCCAAAGGAAATAAGCAGTTTTTGCAACATAGGGGGCTCAGTGTTACCCCAGTTTCACTCTGGGGGGAACCCGTCACACTTAACATTGTTGATCACATTATAAAAAGGATATTTCCACACAGGGATTGTGGATACAGTAATCAGAATGATTCTCAATTTTTTTAAAAAATTTGGCCATGGACTCTTTTTGGTGTGTGGTCCTGTAGCCAATGATTTTAGTTTATTATTCATTTATTTTGTGATGTTATGATTAACCACCAAGTTATATCATCTTTATTCATTGTCTGTTAATTAGCATTAATTTGTAGGACTATAAAAGTATTAGATTGATCATTATTTAAAGGAAACATGTATTAGATATATGTAAGACAAGCTGAAATACAAGAACTTATAGGCTTTTGGGCCTTGGAGACAAGAAATGCTGACATAAGAAAATAACCAAGAAATAACCTGATGCTCTAAGATTATTGGAAAAGAGGTATCAAGTGGTAATATTGCAGAAGTCTAGCAGGAGGATTACATTTTAAATTGTAAAAGCAAATATTGTCTCCAACATGTGTCTAAACCATAGGATACAGGTAGTACATCAACGTTAATGAGAACTTGCACAAGCCTATAGAATTTGGGATCCCTTGTGATTCTAGGGGATACAGATCAATAAGAAAGAGTGTGTTACACTTTCACGTACATGCGCAGAATGTAGGTATAGACAGAATCACCTTATTAAAAAAGGGTACCCACAGCGGGAAAATAAAGCTTCTTATTGGAAACCTCCAGCAGGAATCATCCCTGTTTTGATGATCAATCCAGCAAAGGGCTACCAGACTCTAACACCATCTAAGAGGATGTGGGTATGTCTGTAGTTATAACTAGTACATGGATATATTTAGGAATTCTATATGCTGTGACATTTATAACTTTGTTGGCAACCTTAATAAAATTGCTAAAAGATAGTGGACCTTTGTCCTTGTGATTGTATGTGTTACTTGCCTATGGTTCCTATGGGTTCTAGATCCAGAACAAAGAGAGATAACTCTGCTGAACTTGAAACTGTAGCTGCCAGAGCGGAGCCCACTGTAGTATAATTAACATTAAATAAAATAAAAGGCTACAGTCCCATCCTGAAGGCCAGTCTAGGCAGAGTTTGTAGCTTTCCATTATTCATTCATTTTCGGGGTCAGCATTTGCATGCATTGGCACTGGCTTCCTCTGGGCCAGAGGGGTGTGCAATCCCATGCTTTGCCCTGGAGCACCCAAAGAGTTGGTCTATGTTTGCATCCATCAGTGGGCTTTCAACCACTGCTTCTCTTGGATGTCTTGCATTGCAGTGACTTCTATCTGAGAAAGATACAGACACCCAAGTTGCTTTGTGAATCAATTACCAGATGGTACTAACAGAATGAATAATTGCTGCTTCTCTCTCCAAGCCCAGGCATCTATTACAGTACACAAAGACACCTACTACAGTCTCACATCAGAAAGTGGGATTCTTGTTTTTGTCTTTAAACTCAGAATTTCTCTGTGATGGACGACATCTAGAAAGCAGTAATGTCAAACCTCACATCTGGGTGATAGATGGCAGCAAACTAGATATAATCTTGAAATGCAAAATGAACAAAAGAAAGACACAAGACAATTTTGAATGGTCTCATAAAACAGCTGCATGTCCCTCTCTGCATCACACTGATGAGACCAAACCTGTAACACTGCCATCAGTCCTGGGCATTTCAAAACCAGAAAACAGAGAGAAAATTAAAGAAGTCTAAAGAAAAGCAACAAAAATGATTCAGAGTCTAGGGATTGGGTTGTAATAAATAAATAAACACACAAATTCAGGTTACTATAAAAGGGTTACTATGTATAGCATCACTACATGACAATTAATGGGACATGATAACAGTGTAAAAGCATTTGAAGAGCACAAACAGACTGGGCATATAACTAGAAATAACAGGATGAAATTAAGAAAGAGAACATGTAGGCAGAATGGCTGAAAAGCTTTTCTTATAATGAGAGCCAACCAATTGTGGAATAATCTCCTAATGGAAGCATCATCTCTTGGGTTTTAAGACAAACTGGACAAAGCACTAGAAAACTGACTGTAGAGAATAAATCTGCATTGGCCGAGAGATGGATCTGATGACCAAATATGTTGAAGTTCTATGAATCTATCATTCATGTGATGTGGCACTTCACTGCATTGGCACCAAAATTTGTTCTGAGCAAAGTTTAAGGAGAAATGACTTAGAAAATGGATGGTATCAGGGTGGCATACGAAAAGTATTCACAATTATTAAAGCATATGCCAAAGCTGAACCACACAATGCGTTCACACTAGTGAGCGGTTTAAAGAGAAAAATGATAAATGAGTTCCACAGGAAAACTAATACTTTCATTTTTTATGATGATCCAGCCTCTTAAAATAGTGATATAATTCATATTCCTCTGCTCATTCCCAGAGTATGGATAAAGGAGCATTTCCCATGTAAGCATGATGAAAGAAGTTATTGGTTTTTAAGAATGAATTTGCTCTCCTGGGTGTTTCAGCAGCAGTTTTATTCCCTGTAAATCTTGGTTGTACAAAGAAAGGAAAAGAAAGAATACCTCACAGGAAGGAATTCCCAAATGCGCCTTCCTGAGTTTCAGAAAGGGGGTGTTTGCACTTCGATGGTGGCAGCATCTACCCATCCAAGGTCAGAGAGAAGCATTAACCTTGGGAGTTCAATACAAGCCTGGAGTGTGCAGTATTAATTTTTAAAATCCTTGAGGGCTCCCACCTTCTGCACTTGAAGAGCCAGAGTGGGCAATCAGCAGTGACACGGCCTTGCAATTTTTTAAATAAAATGTGTTTTCTAACTGAATATACTGTCAACTCAGAAGTACTATTCCAAAAGGAATAATTTGTTCTCCTTTCACAAACAATGGCAATAGCAAACCATGCATGATATTCAGAGGACATTATATTATTTACATGATCAATACAAGTGAAGTCATATAGATAATTTGTTCAGCTTCAAGAAATAAACATGCCAGAACAGTTACATTGTTTATTTCCTTACAGATGAAATGTAAATGTGATTGGAGATGTTATGTTCTTGGTTTATGAGCTATATTTTCATAATCCAAATAAATCTGTATAATTATTGAAATGTATATTATTTGAGCTACTTGAAAGCAGACCAGTTGAAAACATTATTTAAGCATGACAAACAAATTTAGAGTTTCTTTTAAGCAGCAACTGTATTGTTTCATATTTAGGATTATTTAACTTCAGAAACTATGCCCGTACAGTGAGCACTATAGAAAGGAATTTACAATTATGAAATCTCTGTGAAGTAAACATGCAAACCCTAAGTGCTGAGAAGATGCATAACCAAATATTCCCACTAGAAATCTTTGATTAACCAATACTCAAGTGTTCAGGAGGTACATTGTTGCAAAATTGGTTATTTAAATTTGTGTCAGGCATCATTTCATAATGTTTGCATCTTGAAAATAATTCAGTTTTCAGATATGTATCCTAGATTACATTTACATAGTATCTTTGTGCCAAAGGCTCATAAACTGCTTTAAAAACAACATATTTGGCACAGTGGCTAAGGTATCAGCCTACAGCTCAGGAGAGAACAATTTTATTCCTAGCTCTGCCCAAGGTATGCTGTCTGAGCTTGGGCAAGTCCCCTCAGCACCTTGATTTCACCATTTGTATAATGGGGATTTCATGTTTCTTTCCTTTGTAAAGCATTTTGAGATCCTTAGATGAAAAGCTGCATATTTCTGTACTATATTTTTTTATTTAGATTTAAAAGGCCATAAGAGTCCCCCTAGGTGCTCCTGAAAATTAACTAAAACCACAAGTAATTTAAACAAAAGAGAACCCGCAGCAACCCCACAAGGTATAGAATAACTGAATAAATTATACACCATAGATAAAATAAATATCACACCATCCCTATCATCTCTGCTCTCATAGAGCATCTCATTCCACAAAAAAACCTTTAAAAAGATGAGCCTTGCAATATGTCTTTATGAGCAAGTGATTCAGGCTATTTTGTAAGAGGAGCACATTTTCAAGAGAAGGGGCTCTCACAAAGACCCTGCAGGCAGCCCCATCTTTTATACAGAATATATGCCTACCACTAAAATGAAGCCACTGCAGCATGAAGCAGGGCATCTGCTTAACAGTGCACAGCAACATTACAAACCCACATAAAACAGTTAGACACAGTTTCATGTACGATATGTATACTAGTTTGCTAGAATGACTTTTCTGTGCTTTTGTGCCCTACATTTTCATTTAAAAGATATTTGCAATAAGAGTTTGCATTTACTAATAGTTAAAATAAAATAAAAACAGCAATGGGAGCAGATTTTTATTTTATTTTTGCTGGCACTGAAAATGCAATTTTATTCACATCAATTTTTTCAGTGATTCCAGTCTCTAACTTTGAGCCACTTTATGAGCACTGATAGCTAAATTTGCAAAAGACGCCTGTTTGTATAATAGATTGTTCCATTTGACACAGATAGAGATAATTCAAACACATAGGAGCCAAAGGTCAGAGAGGTTAGAGATGAGATAATCAAAGGGGTTCTGGTCACAGTGATAAAGTCCAGTGAATACCAAGTAGGATGTTATGATGCCAGACTATTGTCATTACAGGAAATATATATGTATATCACAAAGTACAAGTAATTGATTCAAAATTACTCTTGCCCTTTTTGTAGGAAGAACTGGTTTGTAGGGATGGAACACAGTTCTCTTGTCTTTCAAGTTCTCTCCTTAACGTGTTCTGTGTGTTCTTTTGATGGAACACTGACAGTCACATTGCATGCCAATCTGTAATTTCTCCTAATCAGTCCATTTTCAGCAGAGTTTAAAACAGCAACATATTTCACTAATGAAAGGACCTATACAGATGCTCCTAGTGTTCTCACTATTTTCAACTACAAATATTTGTTTGAAAAACTGTAATCACTTTGTAGGAGGAAGCTGTACAGTGAACATTTTATACTAATTGCATTGTAATGGAAACTTTATTACAGTGTTTTAAAATCAGATAGTCTCTCAAGAAACTGAAGCTACCATATCTGTCAGTCAGTTGCAGGATGGCTTGTGAAATTACCAAAGTATTAAATCTCAGAAATGTGATGAATGCCATGAATATATGTATACCTCCTATAAGATATCTAATTAATTTCCTGTATTTTCTTCTTCAAATAGTTGAAATGATAAAGCTCCCTTCTTAGGCCATCCCCCACCAAGAGCATTGCACAAGCCAAAACAAATAATATAATAAAAATGAAAACATTGTAAGAAACCACACACAGTAAGTAAAAAAAGAATAGAAAGTGGGATGGGCAGGCCTTTAAAGGTAAAATTCAGCTTTAATATACAATTTCTGTATCCAGATAGGCAGGTGTAAGTATAAACACCTTCTGAAAATGTTGTAATCACCCAGCTGTTTGCACTGATTTCAGAGCTCAGATCAGTAGGTAACTAAATAGTTCTGTTCAATGGGAGGTGGTGAGTGGTAGGAACCTCTGAAACCCAGGCCACTTACTGAGATCCCTAAATTTAGGGCCTCATTTTTAAAAAATCTTGGCCAACTAGAACATAAATTGAACAGGTCTCCTGGATTAGGGAAAAGAGATGACAGCAAACCATTGAACCCAGTGATAGGTTTTGGGAATGTCAAATGGCTGAAAAGGTTCTCAGAAGAAATACCAAACATATTTTTGGTATTCTAGGGAATTCAGCTGATGAGCAGAAGAATGAGCAGAATTTGACCCAACTGCCCATACTGGAGGCTGCAACCAGACACACAGATTACTGATGCCAGAGCATCAAAGAAAAAATGTGGCTATGTATTCAACGAACTCACGTCAGTCAGTTAAAAATAGATAAATAAAAATCACAAGTTATATAAAATCAATAGTCATATAAAATAGTTAAGTCAACTTTACAATAGAATAAAAATCAAAAACAAATGCTTGCACAAAGTACTTAAAGCCAAACTTACCAAAAAAATCCCAAACAAAAAACTAAAAACTTGTCATAATAGAAAGTGGCTCTATTAATTCTTTTCAAGACCTCAGGAAGGGGTTGTTCCTGCATATTAAGGATAATTAGTGCTGAAGTGGGTGAACAGGGGTTTTTCACTCAAAAACAGATACTCCTGGTGGATCAGAAGTTGCAGAAAAAAAACCGGTTGTAGACAGGCTCACTTGCCACACTGTACATTAAGACCTTCCCCACCCAGAACACTACTCAACTTTGCAAACATTGGCCTGTCTACACTACGGAAATTTTGCAAAGTTTTCCCATCACTGCTAACACCAATACAGCTTCACTGGAGTTAGAAATTGTTGAAGTCTCAAGACTCCCAGTGTTGAGGGGTTACCAATAGCTTAAGCACCACTTTGCTTAAACATGCCTTGAATAGATTTAGAAGACACTCGCTCAAAATGCAGATGACTGCTATTACCTTATGTACACTGGGCCCTCAATGTGGCTAATACAAGTGAAATTGCACTTGCATTAATAACAATGGGAATATTTTGCTGAATTTCCACAGGGTAAATAATGGTCATGAGAAAAGTACAAAAAGTGGACACCTTTGAGGAAGTATGTCTGTATTTTGGAGGAAATGGATTTACACAAAAAGATAAACTGCTGTTTTTAACAAAACAAAAAATTACTTGCGGTCTCAGGTAGGAATGAAACCTGTACTTACCTTTTGGTACTGCAGTTAATGAGCAGCAGTAGGAGACATGCCATTCAAAAGGGATGCCATATATGCATGCACTGCCCTGTTCACTATCATCTCCATGCCAAGATTTGGGGTATTACACAGAACTGGGAGAGCAAATTCCAAAAGTGGGGCCCTTATAGAAAATGCCCAGCTAGCTGTCCCTCCTCATTAATGCTGGGCTTCAGCTTGAAGGCCTTTGATGATTTCTATTGTGGAATTTGGTGATCTCTCAGTGAGTTAGGCCCTCAGCAATTTAAGAATTTACAGGTTTATACAAACTCCTTAACCTTCATTAAAAATCCACTGGTAACCAATGAAGATTACGGAGCACTGATTAAATGTGCTCACAACAAGGCATTCAATTTAAGAAGTGGACTATTGTACTCTCCCCTGGCTTCAGCTTCTGGATGGTTTTAAAATGTAGCCCAATACATCTCTCTCTATGGTAAAATGCTTTCTAGATATAGATTATCATTAATTATTATTATTATTTGTTTTCAGTAGTTTGCTTTCAATGTTCTAGGTGCTTTCCAAACACAAAAGAAAGCACAGTCTGTGCCCTGGAGAGTAAACTATCTAAGAGACTGACAAACAAATAGACAATAGGTAAGGAAAAAGAGTAAAACATACCAAAATCCGACGAAGTGGGTATTAACCCATGAAAGCTTATGCTCTAAAATTTTAGTTAGTCTTTAAGGTGCCACAGGACTCTTTGTCACTTCTGCAATTCCAGACTAACACGGCTACCCCTCTGATTCTTGACATACCAAAATGGTAATAAAATATTTTAATGACAAAACAATTTTGTTTTGTATGAAATATAGATGATCCTCAAGAAACTCCATTCTAGTCATAATCAACCATTTAGTTTAATGAACATTTTGCAGTACAAACAAGTCTTCTGGAAGGCTGGAATATGAATGCTTGGATACAAATTGGTTTACATCTTTCCTAAAGACACATTTTTATTGTGAAGAATACAGAAAACTAACTAGCTGATTATGACTAGAGAGTGGATGCTTAGAGATAACCAATACATCTTACAAAAAATAATGTGTTATTAAAACATTGTGTTACAGACACTTATATTGTCATTCTAAATAATAATATTGGTAACATCAATAAGTATTTTCACTAGAGAGAAAACAGTTGAAAATATTTTCAGTGTCTATCGAAACTGTCTCACATTAGTGACTTGTATGGAAAGATATTTACCATACTTCACATAAACCTATTATGAATATCATTTCTACTTAGTAGAAGTATTTATCAATTTTTGCAGTCTCAGCTATGAAAGGCTAGAGAAGAAAAAAAATTTCACTGCTGCCAGCCTAAAAGCCCTTTCAAAAGTGACACTAAGAAGATACGAGCAAGTTTGGAAATTTGTAGACTTAATGGGAAATAGTTTAGCTGCAATGCACAACTGTTATATAACATTTTAATGTGAATGTACAATTATTTAAAATATGCTCCATGATGCTAGGAACTTAATAGAAAGGAGATAACTATTTCTCTTAACAGATTCCTTGAAAAATAGATCTGTTAAATTACTTCTTGTGTTAAAGCTCTATATTCCAATCTGATATAAAAATATGTATTCATATTACCAGAATTTAACAGATACCAGATTTGTATAAAAGTGAAAAGATAACACTGGCAGTTTACACTAATATGTGAACATGCCAGACACCAAATTGTATTTTCATTTTTAATTAATCTGTTTATACATACAGTACAAGTGGACCCTGTTCCCAAATGTACACCTAGAAAAAGGCAGAAAAAATTATCTTTCCTGAAAATCCAAAATAACCTTATTAAAACTCAGCAGAAGAGAGGTCTCCCACAAGAATGTCCCACATTATTCAGGCCTCCCAAGTGAGATCCTGCAAACTTTCCAAAATTAGATATATAGAATGCTGAACAGTGTCCTGGGATAAACATTAATATCAAAACTGTCTAGACTGCTCAGATGTGACTAACGTGAGGCAGGAGTTTGGGATCGAGCTACTTCTTTCCTCCCTATGAAATACCATGGCACTTGCAACCATGGATAGCTCTTTAATAGTCTCTTTTTAAAAGCCTCAACTTTAAAATTGGCCCCCTTCTAGTCAGGGGTGAAAGTGGGCCATTGCGGGTTCTCACTGGTACACTGTACCAGCCCATATTCACCCTACATTAAAGGGCTGCTGCGGCAACGCTTTAATGTCCCTGTCCCTTTTGTCTCCCGCTGGGAGCCCTGCTGGTAGATCCTACCAGCAGGGCCACCGACTGGAGGGGTGGGAGGTGGGAGAAGGGCAGCACCATTGAAGCACTGCTGCGGCAGCACTCTGTGGATCCTTAAAGTGCTGCCGCGGCAGCGCTTTAACGTCCCCGCCCCTTCTTGCCCCCAGTCAGTGGCCCTGCTGGTAGGGTCTGTACTGGCAGGGCCCCTCACAGGGGAGGCAAAAGGGGCAGGGATGTTGAAGTGCTGCCAAGGCACCCTCTATCGGTGTTCCTTTAATGTCCCTGCCCCTTTTGTCCTCTTCCCCCCGACCCAACCACCCCCGGTAAGTGCCTATAACTACTTTCACCCTTGCCCCTAGTCCACAGGAGTTCTACTGTGTGATCTTGAGGAGTGCTGTAAGATCACATTTATTCTCTTGGACTTTTGGTGAGTGGATGCGCTCAGAGTCTCACGTGGCTGAATGAAGGAAGGCTTTCTTTCGCTGCATAGATTATATTTTGACAGTTGAGGTTAATAGGTAAGAGTGTTCTTTAGTTTTGTGTATTTTTAACAGCTGTACAAACACCTAAAGGTGTTAAAATACATGCTCTAAATGTATTGCAGAATTAATTTCATTTTTATTTCTTTCCAGAGTGCAGCACCCCAAGTTCCACTCTTCTACAGAGAGAACAAAAAACTTTCTGAAAAGGAAATATAGGAAGACAATTAACCCAAATCTATAAAGCATCACTATCATTAGTGTGCTAGCTTTTGATTGGCTGCTGACCTGCCACATACTTGGTATTATTAAAGAAATCATTATCAGACATGTGATTTATGTCACTTCCTTAGTCAAAAACAGAGCATGTTTGTAGCAATGTAGTTTACTTTTATATTTTAATCACAGACTTGTTTATATTTCTGTTGGATTCAAGGAATGAAATGCACTAAGCTTCACTCTTTTCATCTTGTGGTTTCAATGCAAATGTCTTTTGCCACTTTACTGACTACTACATAACAGAACAAGTGCAATCTTAGCTTTAAGGATAGATCTATGCTGCGTATCACTGGTGGCAGCATGTAAGGTATGTGTAGCTATGTGTGTCAGTGAAAAGCAGGCTGCATCCACATTGCAGTGTGTAGCTACACGTGTCAGTGAAAGGCTCTGGGAGGTGTTGGAGGACAGGAAGCAGGGGAAGGTTCTTCCTCAATTCCCAGGCGGGAAAAGGCTCCAGCAACAGGGAAGCAGTGGGACACTACACTGCTAAAAAGTAGCAGGGTGGATGGAGAAGACACTGCTTTGGCATTTAGAGAGCCCTGTCGGATACATAATCAGAGGGCTGGTCTTCACTAGGGGGTGGGATCGACTGCATATACGCAACTTCAACTATGTGAATCACGTAGCTGAAGTCGGCATATCTGCAGCCGATTTACATGCTGTCCTCATGGCGGCGGCAGTCGGCGGTGCGCTCCCCCATCGACTCCGGCTTACACCTCACGTCAAGCTGGAGTTACAGAGTCGTTGGGGGCAGTGCTGGCGATCGATTTATCGCATCTTTACAAGACACGAGAAATCGATCGCTAAAAGATTGACGGCTACCCACGGTAGTGAGGACATACCCACAGGTTCAGCCATGTCCTTACTCATCTAAGCAGTGCCTCACCATCTACACTGCTATGTATACCTGTACTAGGGGGGTATACAGTGTAGGCACTCTACACACTGCTGTAAGGAGCGTGCAGTGTAAATGTACCCTTAAAAGTGTGTGTGTGCGTGTGCGTGCGTGTAAGTGTTTTGATGGAGCCTCCTATTCAGGGACAAAATGCCAGTTCTTATGTGAGCTTTGAGGATAGATCCATTGGTGACAATGGGAGGGGGGCCACGCCAATTCCCAGCCAGCAGAACTAGTCATCATGCACCCCTATGCTGCGGAGAGTTCCGGAAGAAACGTCTCTGCACCATCACCAACACAACCCTGATTTTCAAGGCACATCCAAGCTTTAAGTGTCTGACACAAAATCCATGAAAGTAAAGAGCTTCAAAGTTAAGGATGAAAGAACATCTCTAACAAGCCATGACCATATTACTCCATTTCTTAGCTCTTGTGATTTTTATGCCTTTGTCATCCCAGGGCAGGACTACAGCTATTCAACATACCTGGGCATGAAGGCTTCAGTTCTTAGTAAACTCCAGCTAATTATGGATGCTGCGGCATGCCTCCTCAGCAACACAGGCTACCGCGAGCACATCATGTCTGTCCATTGCTCTCTACGTTGGCTTCCCATAAAATTTGAATCACATTAAAGGTCTCAGTCCTTATCTTCAAAGCTTTCCATGGCCTTGGCCTAGGATATCTAAAAGACCGTTTAAAACCAGGACGGAAACCATTGTTGACAACTACACTCCTCAAAAATAAGAGTAAAACTTGTCTATATGGGAGCCAGAACTTCCTCAGGGACAGTAAGAAATGGTGGAATGAACTCTCCCGGGAACTAGGAACCATCACAAATCTCACTACTTTCTGTTCCAAGTCTAAGCCACATTTATTTGACCTAGCCTTCGCGAACAAATACTTAGCAGAGGGTACAATAATTTTTTTAAAAAAATAAGAATTCCTAACACTACCAAAACTCTCCCCCACTGACAATTCTCCCTGTGGGGAGAGGTTGAGAGAACAAACAACATGTGACAGAGTTGTAGTCATGCGCCAGGCTCCAGGGGTCTCGAATGCAGGTCTTAGGAGTCATCACACTCCAATCCACCAACCAGCAGCTCACAGATGGGAGCTGTGATTGGAATTCATGAAGTGCAACTTGGGCACAAGCCCAGCTTCTGCACTCTGACTGGGAAAGTTCCACAGCTCCTGATTGGGTTGCAGCCCCTATTTAAGCCAAGGAATGAAACAGAAAGTTGTCTGTACAACTGAGCTTCATCTTGCCATTGACCACTGGTCTGGTGTTGTACCTGTTCCTGACTTTTGATCCTGACCTCCTGGTATCCTGATATGGTCTGATTCTTGGAATTGCTTCCTGGTGCCTGCCATCTGGTTCTGTACTCTGAACCTGATCTCTTTATATCCTGAGTTGGCCTGATTCTTGGTAACTACCTCCTGGTTCCTGCCCTCTGGTTCCATTGTCCAAATCTGACCTCCTCGTACCTTGACTTGATCTGCCTTATGGTAACTGACTCTTCATCCCTGCTCCCTGGTTTGTCTCTTGATTCTGATCTCCTGGCAGTCCAACCTAGCCTGATTTCTAGTAACTGGCTCCTGGCAGCTCGACCTGTACCTGACACTAATCCCTAGGTCAGACTGCCCATCCCCCAGCTCGGACATCATGTTTAATAGGCTACTGGAAGGTACTCAAACACTATGAAAAGTGTGGTATCGATATAGAAACAAACAGAAACCCACAAAGAATCGAACAGAAAATATTATTTGAAATCATTTTTGTGGTTTAATTTCCCTGGGAGTCTTTTCAGTTCTATGAAAAAAAATTCCAAACCTCTTCAGTTTATTGTGTAAGTATACCTAGGCCAGTGCTAAAAGTGTGTGATAATTACTCTCTAAACAGAATGTGTATTACTTGCACACCAACTCTCTTAGTAGTTTTAAAGTGTGCTTTAAGTTCTCATAGATTTCAAGCTAACGCCTTAATTCAGGAAACGAAGTCCACAGGCAGGATCTAGAATACATGAATAATAATGCAACTCACATGACACATTCAGATTCTCCACAATCCAAGCTGTCATTGCAAAAAGAAGTAAGTTTCTTGCCCTCATAGCAGCTGAGACAATCTTTCAAATGTGAACCAAATGTAGCTGAGGCAGTATCCTGAGTGTGCAGACAGTCTGAAACAATCATTCAGAGGTGTGAACTTCTCTTCTCCATTAACTTGATTGGAGTATTAACTTCAAAGCCCAGATCACAATTAAATGTCAGCATTAACTATTTTGGATGAAATGGGCATAGGATGGGAGTGAAGCAGACTGGCGTCTGGAATACACTACAGACATATCAGTATAACTGTCGCTCAGTGGTGTGAAAAATTCACTCTCAGCAATGTAGTTATAATGAGCTAACCTTTCCACTCCCTCCGCCCCTCGTGTAGACAATGCTATGTTGACAAGAGAGCTTCTCCTGTTGACATAGCTACCGCCTCTCACGGAGGTAGATTAACTATACTAAGACGAGAAGCTCTTCTGTCAGCATAGGAGCATCTTCCCCAAAATGCTACCGGGGTGCAGCTGCACTGATGCACCATTTTAAGCATTGACCTGCCCTCAACTGGGGACTGGGAGTTGCTGCAGGGTAAAAAAAAGAAGAGAAGATAACAGAGAAGAGTCACAAAACCAGGAAAGAGGGAGAGAGAAACAAAGAAAAGAGGATGAGGAAGGAACAGAAACAAAGGGCAGAAATACCAATGTGGCTAAAGGAAAAAATATATTCTTACTGATAAATGTGACATTAAGGTGCTGAACAAATATTAAATAACTAAATGTTCATTTACAGTACTACTACAAAGTACTGTGGATTATGGGGAATACCATGTCTTGAATTTAGACCCCAGCCCATGGATAGTAATTAAAAACAAAATTTGGCCCTCTACTCCAAATGACTTCCAAAAGAATTATGGGGGGCAATGGGGAAGCGAGCATGGCCATGATCAGTGACACTGTAACAGCCCAAGCATCCCAGAATTGTGGGAGGTGCTGGGCTGCAAAATGTGGGTAGATAGTGAGAATATGCAGACAGCAACTGGTGTTGATGGCAAATAACCTTGCTTTCTTCTTTTAGATGGCTTCTGCTTATTTCCTCCTATGGGAATAGAACTTAAAAAAAGACTTGGGATTCCTATTTAAACAAGGACTGCAGAACCACCCTACAAAACAAACATCTGATTTAGATTCCACATAAAAGTATAGCGCTATTTAAATATGTAAAAAACATTACAGAAGCAGGCCATCAATGCCTTATCTCTTGATCTACAAGTAGTTTCATCCTATTAAAGGCATAACGTGTCTCAGTGCATAATTTAATCCATTTAGACCAGCATGGAGTGGAAATGTGTAAGTCATTACACTGATTCAGAAAAGTTACAAAATCTTCCTGACTTCCTAAAAACCTTAGCTCTCCAAGCAAAACTTTCAGATCCCTAGGTGCACACAGAAAGGAAGGAAAAGGGACACATAGCCTCTTATAACCTCAGCTGCAAATATTCAGTGACATAAGGGGGCTGTTGTCTAGTATGAACTGCCATAACTTTTCTGGACATCTACTAAAGTTGAGCGGCACCAGAAGGTGCATTTCACAATTGAGAATCTGCATAGACCACCTTGAGGAAAATTCTCTAATTTTTTTAATTTAGATAAAGTTTGAAATGAAAACATATTCTGGATAGTACAGAATGGTCAGCTGGCAAAAAACTTAACTGTTTAACTTTGAAGGCCATTATCTTAAGAACATCATCGTAGGCACTTGGCAACTGAATGAAAGATTTGCTTTCCACTGAGCTTTTCTTTTGTCAAGCAGGCATTTTTAGATTGAGATCATACTTTGTTTTTGACCACAGTTACTTATTTATGCAGACATTACATAAAATATTCATTAATACTATATCTTAAAAATGAAGATAACAGCTCTTGAAAAAGTGCATAGTCTTTCGTAAGGTCATTGATTGAAAACTCCTTTGACCTGCCAAATGAAGCTAAATTAATAATTTAGACTGCTCCAAAACACCACAATCAATACAACTTCTTTTAACTTAACTGGAGAAAAATACCTTAGAAGAAAGACACCTTATAAAATGTGGAGTTATTTCCTGCTTAGTACCAGACAATTCTCATATATTAGAGGACAAAATGGTTGTGGCTTCTTGCAAGTAGAAGAAAATAAAATAAGGAGAAATTACCAGCCTCAGCGAATACTTTGCAGCAATAAGTAGCTCATATACTAATTAAGTCAGCCACATAATTTCAGTGAACGTTATAATGCATGGTCCCCTTTCTAATCAGTGAAAATCACTAAATGTATTTTGCCACACCTCTCCTCCGCCCCCAATGTGCCTAATTCCGCATTCCATATTCAATAGCTCACAATGACAGTTTTTGCCTAAAAAAAGAACACTTGTTTTTCCTTTTTCACCAGATCAAGTTTAAATGTGAAGGACCGTTATAATTCTGCCCCCACAGTGTTTCTGATTCTGGGTATATGATGGATAAAAATTGATGATTCATTAATTTTTTTTTAAATTTACACTGAATTAAAAGAATAAATCTCTTATTTAAAATAAAATTTCAAAATGAAACCCACCTTAAGACCTAAGCTTATTATAATATTTTAATTTCATTTAAATTGTAAACAAAAAATAATATCAACCAGTAGATGTTTAAAACTTGGCAGCAAAGTAACTCAAATCACTACATTGATGGAAGTCATAGGCTAAGCACCTTGAACCAGAGTTTGTTGAAGTGCAGAACCAACTTCTGACAGCAGTAGCCTCTTCTTCAGGTGCAAAGAGAATATTTTCTTCATTTCAGAAGTGACAAAGAGTCCTGTGGCACCTTAAAAACTAACTAAAGTATTAGAGCATAAGCTTTCGTGGGCTAATACCCACTTTGTCGGATGCATGCAGTGGAAGTATCCAGGGGCAGGTATAAATAGGTAGGCAAGAACCAGGTTGGAGATAACAGGGTTAGTCCAATGAGGCTGAACCAGATTGTTATCTTTAATCAGGGAGGGTGAGGTATTCCTCTAGTCTAGCAGCTGAACTGGAGGTGTGAACAGCAAGAGAAGAGAAACTGTTCTTGTAGTTAGTTAGCCATTCCTAATCCCTATTCAGTCCTGAGTTGATTGTATCAAATTTGCAAAAGAATTGCAGCTCTGCAATTTCTCTTTGCAGTCTGGGCTTAAAGGTTTTTTTTTGCTGCAATACAGTGACTTTTAAATCTGTAATTGTGTGTGCAGGGAGACTGAAGTGTTCTCCTACAGGTTTTTGTATATTGCCATTCCTGATATCTGATTTGTGTCCATTAATCCTTTTTCGTAGGGACTGTCCAGTTTGGCCGATGTACATAGCAGAGGGACATTGTTGGCACATAATGGCATATATTACATTGGTAGAGGTGCAGGTGAATGAACCAGTGATGGTATGGCTGATCTGGTTAGGTCCTGTGATGGTGTTGCTGGTGTAGATATGTGGGCAGAGTTGGCATTGAGGTTTGTTGCATGGATTGGTTCCTGAGTTAGAGTTGTTATGGCGCGGTTATTATGGCACATGGAGCGAACATAACTCACCCGGCTTGACCCAACAACAGGACTTGAACCCATGAGCTGAACAACAGGACTTGATCACTTGATTTGAGGAGCTTAGCCAGAAGCAGTAGCAGACCTGCTGAACAGCCACAAGAAAGGGTAAAAGACCTGAACTCTGCAGCATGGATTTCAGGAATATTCCACTACCGAGAACACTTCAATCTCCCTGCACACACAATTACAGATTTAAAAGTTCTGGTTTTTGCCTATCTATTTATACCTGCCCCTGAATACTTCCACTGCATGTATCCAATGAAGTGGGTATTAGCCCACGAAAGCTTATGCTCTAATACTTTAGTTAGTCTTTAAGGTGCCACAAGACTCTTTGTCACTTCTGCAATTCCAGACTAACACGGCTACCCCTCTGATTCTTCATTTCAGTTTATTAAACTAGTTCAGTTCAATGACTTGTTCATTTGAAGTTAAGAAACCAAATGGAAGGCGAAAAAGTGGGAAAGCTTATTTTTTCTTCCTATCTATGAATAAAAGCTAGGTGTAAGAAGAGGATATTTACTAGTTCTAAAATATTGATGGACATAGTGAACAGAAACAATCAGTTTGATTCACTAACTTCAGATAATACTTCCTTTGTTTAATAAATCATTTTTAAATGCCACATACTTTTTCATATATATCCAGCACATTTAAGGTAGTTTTATTTAATACAAAAAATAAAATGCTGTTTTGGGGATTATTGTTTGAATTTTCATCCAAGCAGAGCTTGACACAAATCACAAATAAATCATCATCTAGTATATAAGAACTGCATCATTTTCTAGCATAATAAAAATTCAAAAATTAAGAATCTAAATAAATGTAAGTTACACATTTCAGCAATTATATTTTTTATAGATCTAGTGTATCTGCCTGGTTAGCAAAAAGAAGCACCACATTAAGCGTGAAGACTATTTTTAGTTTGCTAATCAACATTTCAATGATTATCAACCAATAAGAATCAACCTTTCTTTAGGAAAATCAGTACAAAGTACAAATGTAAAACATGATTAATATCAATGATGCTAATCAAACTTTCCTAATTGTTGATAGGGTTACCAACACTCCAGGATTGTCCTGGGATCTCCAGGAATTAAAGATTAATCTTTAATTAAAGATGATGATGTGTGATGAAACTGCCAGGAATACATTCAACCAAAATTGGCAACTCTAATTGTTGATTTAAATTGCTTCACCCTGCCTCTCTCTCTTATTACATGCCTCCTACTCTACACTGTTTGTTTGCTGTATAAGAATATTTTCCTCCCATACTGCTTTGTACACACTGAATATCCCTTCCTGACCTGGTATGGTTAGCTATTACCATGTCCTTAACTCTGACTTCAGTTACAATGACTACAAGAAACAAGAATTTATTTTATTTGGGGGGATTTGGGGTTTATTTTTTATATTTTTTTTTGTTTTTTTGCTGCCCCATGAGACCTACAAGCCTTTTATTTTGAGTAACTGTGTAATTCTGTAGCTCCAGCTCATGTCCTTCTCCTACTACCATCTCCTCCCTGCTGTTTTGTTACTCTCTTCCATTGAGTCATTTCTGAAAGTAGATTGAACACCCCAGAAATAGACTGTCCTTCAAGCAGACACCATGTATTTTAGCTATAGAGTAAGGTACAGTATTAGGTTTTATAAAAGAATAATGAAGGCTGTAGACTACTGGAAGTCTTCAAGACTTAAAATAAGCTGCTATAAATCATTCCTGAGGAACAGCTACATAGCTAAATAAATGTTGGCTATAAATAGAACTTTTTGGATTTGAACTGTAATAAAAAACTATTACTATTGATACAGGGACACTATATAATTACATGTGCTCATTAGATCATAAGCACACAGCCAATGATTTTGTTTTACTGCTTCCATGCTGCTCTGCTCTTTTCCCTGAATAGATCAACCTAGAATGTATCTAGGTTATGCAATTTTGTGATGCTTTTGCACCTCAGAAGGCAATGTAAATTCTGGTCTAGATAAGATCAATGAAAAGGGCTATACTTCAGATATAGCACAATTTTTTGACTCTTGACTTCTCTAGCTGGAGAAAGAGTACAAAACCATTTTCTTATGTTTAGGAGAGGAATTTCTAATCTTGCACAGCGAAGCTAAGCCAGACAAGCTTCAAGGAAAAGAATAAAAGAAGGCATAGTGTTTCAAGAATTAGATCTGATTTTCTGCCCATGGTTTTTTTTTTTACTTCAGTTGTGTGAGTTTTTGTAACTGCATATTATGGCAGCATTTCATATTACTTACAAAAGCAGCACCCACAGTTATGCAGTGGTGAAATGTATCAACTATGCATTCTTTGCCAATTTTTCAAGAGACTGCAATAGGCCACATGTTTCTAAAAGCCATTATTTCGAAGAAAAACAATGGCAGAAGAAAAATGTACTCACTGAGGTGTAATAAGAGAACAGTACTATTACAATATAATTTTTATTAATGGGTCAATGCTGTAGTTAAGGTTGTGTCAGCATTCCCTTAACACACCCTTATTTTCAGAAGTTTTTCACTTTGGTGTTAAAAATTTGCCAGAAAGAGAACTTCAATCAGTGATGTTTTAATTTTATTCAAAAACCATTTGGACATTTTTATGTCACAATACCATAAAAATATAACTTTTGCAATTTCAGATTATTTTTGTAAATCTGTTATAACGAATCTTTCCTGGATTGCTGGTTGTAATATTGATTATATTCTTATGGTCAGTGCTCCACTTCTACTCAGGCTACCCTTAGCAGAGGACCTAGGATTTGAGGGAAGGGACAGAAGAAAGGGTGCCTTAATATGTCTTTCAGGTCCCCGGATTCTGGGACCAACTGAGGATTAAATCTCATCTCAGGGTATGTCTTCACTGAACAGTTAGCCCAGGTGATTGGCACATGGATGTGCGCACCCAGGTTAATTTAGTTCAGGTGAGAGCATTCCCACAGCAAATCCTATCCACATTACTGTATCCTCACTGTTTCTACACTTAACCATATGTCTGTGGTCATATCCCATGGTTCTTGTGCTGAGACAGTCTAAAATTCTTTCCCAGTCAGTTGTGTCAATAGCAGGAGAACTTGCCTGTCCTTGAAGAGGGAACTGTGGGAAGTCACTGAAGGACTATCAGCACTCATGTGGTTTTGCCTGTGACCTCACTGCAAAGTAGGTGGGCTCCAGCCCAAGTTAAAGTGGATCTCAGGTTCTAATCCATCCCACACAGCCATGTAAATTAGGTCAGGTTTAAAGCTCTCTAACCAGGGTCAGAGGTTTTTCCTATATGAATAGTAGGGGAGGAGGAGGTTGGGTTAAAACCTGTGTAAGAGCCCAGGTTCACTGTGCAGTGAAGACATATCCTCAGTTGTGCTAGTTATACCAGTTCCTAAGAACTGTTCCATTAGATGGGGATTTCTGATGTGCAATCCACCCTGAACACAACCGTTTCTGTCTCCTGCCACACTCCTATGCCTGTGTGAGAGAGTGGCATAGTTGTTGAGGTTTTACACTTGCTGGGGATTCCCCTATATTAAGACAAGTTCAGTAAATGGTTAAAATAATATGTATTAAAATCAACTCAATTAAATGATTATATTAATACCCGAGTACCAGCCACCATCTCATAGCAATGCCCCTTTCTAAAGCTGTTTATTAACTGGCACTATACAAACAAGATTCCAGGCCTGATTCAAAGTCCACTAAAGTCAGTGGTAGTCTTGCCACTGACAAAGAACCTTAGTGAATAAAATCTCCTATTTTGGGGGACAGGGGATACATTGTGTATTTTGGCAGTCATTCCCAGATAATTACAGTCTGTTCAAGATCAGACTAGATAATTACGATCGACCACCCTAGCTTAGAAATGTATGACTCTATATGGAATATATTCATCTTGAGAATGACACTGGCAAAATCACCTAGATGCCTTCACTAGATTTCTTTAGTCTAAAAATATATAGACTCACCTAATTTAAGGAAAATGTGGCATTGGCAAGCATGCTATAACTATTAACATAATCACTAGCCTAGTATGAGCTAAACTATTTTCTAAAGAAGATTTGTAGAAAAGTACAATAATTAGACATTCAAGCTATTCTGAATTCTCATGGATGTACTGTTTATATCCTGCAAAGAAATCTTACTGTTATAAATCAGAAGGGTCGTCTGTTGTGTTGCAGCTGAAAACAATAATATATCACCACAGTAACTATGAAGATGGTGTTTTTGTTTTTCCGCTCAGTAATTCTCTGTTTAAGGAATGTGACCATCCAAGACAAATCTGTATCTGCCAAGAATAGTTCTCCTATATGATGCTTTTTCTTCTAATGCATATAATCAAATTCCACTTCACTACTACGAATGATAAAATCTGTCTTCATCTTTACTATATCCTAATCAGCACTCCCTTTCATGTCTGTCAGTTCAGGCTAGGATTTAGACACTCCCTACCTGGGGTGATCTTAACTAGAATAAGCTCTATTTACTAAAATCTGGCAATTTGACAACCAGGAAGAACGGCAGGGTCTGTCTGTATTTAGTGGCCTAAACAAATATCTAAACAATATGCAACTAGTGGTCTAAACAAAATAAACTCCTTATATATAATCTATTTAATCCAAAAAGGATTAACCCCCAAACTGTTTAATAGCTAAAAAAAATCTCAAACATTTTACACATTAATTCAAGTGGTTTAAAACAGAAAAATATATAGACAACAGCTATGAAGGCAGTGAAAGATGATATCTCCTTCCTCAGTGTCTTATAAAACCTGGGGGACATCATTTGTCGAATGCCCTTATTTAACTCTGCCAGAAGCCAATGTGCTAAATCAGTCACCTAAAAGAAATGTTCTTTTCCTGAATATCTGACCCAACTGCTGCTTCAGCAATAGCTTTTTAAAGATTTTCCTAAACAGGAAAATGCTCTTCATTTTGCCTTTGTTTCTGGGTTTTCCTCTGTAAAAAATATAACTTTATATGTAGTAGTATGTTTTGCTTTCCTAGGAGCTTCTGGAATTCTCACTTTGTCACAGATACCTGTAAGAGTACCAAAAAAAAAAAAAAAGGCAGCGGCGTGTGGGGGGGAATTGCTCTTGTCTCCTACCCAGGATTCTTAAACACAATGCTGCTTCTAATCCTGTTTGCTCTTCCAGTATATATTGGATCTTCTGCTATATCAGGTTGCAAGTTATTAGGGACCAACCATTCCTGCTCCAAGTTCATTTGCTTCAACCAATTCAAGGAACCTGACGGGTCTAACATTCTGGCCAAGCTGATTCTCCACTCTGTTTAATGTTTTATTTTCTTTCTTTCATGATGGCAACCAACTCACACCCTTTTCATGTTTTAATCAGAGATTTCTCCTTTTTTCTTACTGGCATTAAAACAGCTCTCCAAGTCTGTTATTTGTGTTACCAGTGAATCAGATTTTGTATCTAAAATATCAACTATCATATGGACACTGCCAAAGTTTGCTTTTCTAGTAGTGTATTTCAAAGGACATGCTGTACCCCATCTCTTCCACTTCCTGGGCTGAGACATGTTGCTCTCCAGATGAAGATAAAAGACCCTGTTGTCTTTTTACTTGGCAATTTTGGATGTAAAATGTTCTTTGGACTGCTGCTGCACCATCCTTTTTGTTTTTGCTAGACATTCCTTTTTTATAATGCTTTACTCAAATTATAAACTAAAATTTTTATACTTATTCAGAGTTAATTCCCTTACACTGGAAGAAGTTGAAGAGACGTCTTTCCCCTCCCACTGCTGCCTCCCATCCCTCTTCTAACAAGATTAATTTTGGTCTCCAAGCTCTTAGTTAAGCACCTGCAATATGAACCTTATCTGAACCTCTTTGCCTACAAAAAATCTCATAGGAACAGGCTCTTTCATAGCATTTTGGTCCCTTTCACTCTAGACTTTCATGGAAATTAGACATAGCCTTGTGGTTAGGACATCCACATGGGAGATTGGAGACTCAAAGATCCTGTCCTCTGTCCCAATGCTTCTTGAAAAGGAGAACAGCTGCAACAAGAGAGACTGAAAGAGCCTCACCACATCAGAATAGCCAGTGGATAGAGCACGCTCCAGAGACATGGGAAAACCAGGTCCAATTCTGCCTGGGGGGGAGAAAGGAATTGAAAGGAAAGGGGGAGAAAGGAATTGAATATCTTCTACCTCTTTTGTCCCTCTCAGGCAGAACTAAACTTGGGTTTCCTATTTCCTAGGTAAGCGCTCTAAAGACTGAGCTAAAAGTTATGAGGTAGGCATCACCACCATCACCTCCTCCCGAAATACTGTGTGGAGTGAAGCAGGTGTCTAACTCATTCTCACAAGAAATGATGTAGGCCCCTAAGCCTCCTGACTCCAGGAACGGTTTTTCAAGCTGTGAACTGCAAGTAGAGATAAACACTTCCTAGCAGTCTGGACATAGGTGCCTAACTCCATGAAAAGGTTGGGGCTTAAGATACAGCCCTGTCATCAGCATCTTCCGTTGGCTAACTTAGCTCTGATCTACACTGGGTAGAGGGATCGACCTAACATACCCAACTTCAGCTACGTGAATAGCGTAGCTGAAGTCGACGTATTCAGCTCAACTTACCTTGGTGTCTTCACAGTGCTGAGTTGACTGCTGCCACTCCCCCATCAACTCCGCCTGCATCTCTTGTCACAGTGGAATTCCAGAGTCAACGGGAGAGCACTTGGAGGTTGATTTATCGTGTCTACATGAGACACAATAAATCGATCCCTGAAAGATCAATCTCTACCACCAATCTGGCGGATAGTGTAGACCTGGTCTTAGATATTTCCCTCTCAAGTGTGCTGATTTTTGTGGATCACACTCTTAGGCCCTATTTTTCCTCATTCAAAGTACAGGGAGTCTCAGCTTCTAGGTGACATTTTGTGGATTACATTGCTGTTCCTGTGATTTTCTAGGCCAGTGGTCTTCAAATTGGGGTGCGCGAGACCCCGGCGCCGCTGCCGATCCCACCCGGGAGACCACTGAACTCCTGGGCAGGCTATTTTAGTCACACCAAAATGCCACCGCAGAAAGCGGAAGCTTCCGCTTTCTGCAGTGGCATTTTGGTGGACATACCCCCCGGGGGCCGCCAGACTTTTCCCTCCGCGGAAAGTGGCCACAGGGGGAAAAGTTTGAAGACCCCTGTTCTAGGCAACTAAAAGTTAGGTGTTGCAACTGCAAGTCCCTTTGAGGATCCAGGCCTTAGTACCTTATAATGAAGTACTTAATTTTAGTATCTGGACTGCACATTTGTTTGACTTCCCTGTAGCAGCTCAAGGTCAATTGACAGACACTTACATACCTCTGACTGAATTTTACCTATTTCCCAGAGGAAAACAGATACTATCTTGTAAGTAATTTTAAAGTATTTCACAAGTAGTTGAGTGACTTGGAACTTAACATAAATGTGAAAATCTGTTATGAACCAAGACTTTTCACTGAAAGGTTTTGCAAATGAAAACTTTCCCTGCTGTTGTATAGTTTTTGAAGCTTAGTAAGTATTGAAGTCCTTCCTTGTTTTGAGCTATGATTTCTCTATACTTCATAAATCTAAAAGAAAATAGACATATAAAATATCAAATAAACAGACTATGGCATACTCAGAAATGCATATATCTTTATGTAAAGTCAAAAAAACAAATGAAGGCATATGTAGAAAAAAAACTTGTGACAAAAGTGCAGTTACTGCATGCATATTTAGAACATATTTTGATTAGTTTTGCACAAAAGTAGCTAGACTATTACTAAAAAACCACGTATAAGAATTATTTTTGACAACTGAATTCAAACAGATCACCAAGTCAAAATTTATCCTGTCATCGCTGCTTCAATTAAAAGTACAAAATATTTTACGGGAAAGAAGAAAAGGGTTGCAGTTATCTTATAGTCAAAGGCCTAACTTGAAAATGTCTCCTCAGCTACTATGGATGAATTGCTAAGCAATAACCTTTTACATCTGTTTAATGCCAGATATATAAGATAAATGTATTATTGTGTTGCACAGGATTACCAGATTAATCATATCCAGAATCCATTTAATTAGTCCAGCTTATTGACAGCACATTTAACTGTGAGATGCAGACTATCATTCAACATATCTTTAGTCTTTTCCAGTGGCATATGCAACAATTCCTCTCCAGTAATTTGATATTTTAAATTATTCCATTTCCTATAGGAACCTTTGCTATATTATCAAATTTACAGTTGCAATTAATTTTTACATGATTTTTCTGTTTTATTGTCTGGCATCCTATTGATGCTTGCAGTTTCTTACAATTCCCAATGATTAATCACAGTTTTCACAAAGTGGTAATTTTTAAGAAAATGTAAAAAATTAATATTATCCTTTTGTAAAAAGACTGTTTCCCACTCAGTGTAACAGTGGAATGCCCAGGTCTGGATGTTTGTTAGTGTAGATTCCAAGGAAAGTGCCTGAGTCTAAATTAAATTCATAGGTAGTTTAGTTACTACAAAACTATTTATCATCCGGCTATAATGGAAGGAGGACAGGAGATACTGGATGTGGTTTAATTAGGCTGCAACTTTATTATTAACTGTCTGGAAATACCCGGCAGACAAAATTATACAGTGCAGATAACTCCAGGATCATTTTAAAAACTACCTGGGGGGCTTCCGCAGCATCCCCTTTTCCATCCTGTTCAACAGCCAACCCACTGCTGGAACCTGAGCACCAGCCACCAACACCCTCGAATGAGGGTGAAAGGTCAGCTATAAAGGAGAGGGGAGCTGACTCCCTGCTGTGCCAGTCATAGGTGCCACAAACCCCCACTTCCATTTCTTTAACAATTCACTCTAAATCCTTTACCAAGCTATTTATCTGAGCACTGTATCCCTTTCCTATGTAGTAACATCATGCCATGCACTATCTCTTTTTGCGTTCAAGTGGAGGGCCAGTACTGGATGCACCACCTGCTTCAGTAAAATACCTCAAAACGAATGGCGCCCAAAGCACCCGAGCTTATTTAAAATCAGCTACCAGTACCCATTCTTCTCTCCATAACAACACACCATTAAAATGGCTCAGAAACTATTTCCACATCTCCAAATTCTCTTTCCTCTCTCTAGTATCAGAGGGGTAGCCGTGTTAGTCTGGAATTGCAGAAGTGACAAAGAGTCCTGTGGCACCTTAAGGACTAACTAAAGTATTAAAGCATAAACTTATGCTCTAATACTTTAGTTAGTCTTTAAGGTGCCACAGGACTCTCTGTTTCCTCTCTCTAGTAACTCTCATAAAATGCTGAGGTCTTGCTATGCTTGTATTGGCCACTGCCAGCCAGGCACAGAATGTCTGCCCTGGGCCACCATCACCCAACAGGCAAAGTTAAGGTGTGCAATAATAGATTGTAGCTCATCAAGTGTAACTTTTTTGGCCCTCTGTACCTCTCCTAAGCAAGCTCAATACCTCCTGAAGCTTATCCTGAAGGAGCTGCAACATGACAGCCTTCGTATTTCATTTCACAGATAGGTCAGTTTGTAGTGGAAGGTCCCCCTGATTTTAACTCTGACAGGAATACCCCCAAATTTTTTTTATCAAAGGCTTACAGTGTTCAACAGGTTAACACACTTATCCAACTTCGCCCTGCATGTGAGCAAAATATAGTCTAAAAAATGACACCATATAGTACATCTTAGACTATTTTTGGTTAAGTGTAGCAATATACTAAATTTTTCAAATGCCAAACAGGATATTGCACATCCAATGGGGGATACAGCTTTATGAAAATAAAAATCGTCCCTTAAAAGAGAAACCCAAAAGACTGAAGTCTGATGGATGCACTGGCAGCAGTCAAAAAGCATAAATGATATCACAGTTAGCCAACATTGCCTCGGGCCTCAAGACCTAACCATGTGCATGACCCCATCAATAGAAGAATGGCACATAGAACACAAAGGTGGAACTATTCTATTGTTAACTGAGCTATCCCCGTGGGTATGACAGGTAATGGATTAATCGATATTCACCTGGAGCCTTTTTAGAGACCAAGCCTAGGGGGGCAAATCCATAAATTCTGTATACATAACTGATTGAGTGGCCCTGCTACACTGTTCTCATTTAATTCCTGTGTAGTCTCTCTCTTTATAATATGGCAAGGACCCACCAAGGACTTCTAATTTTTACACATTACATGACTCCTTTTCCCCATAAAGAGGATCCTAAATCATGCAATAAACCCATTCTACAAATATGCACCACTTACTTTATTAGGGTAATTCCAAAGGAACATCCTTAACATCTCTGTCTTAACTGAGGATGGTGCCCTTGTCCAGCTCACTGCTTATAGTGTAGCCCACTCCTTCTTGCGTTTTGTTCTCCATGCTCTGCTAATGCCCCTATTGGCCTGTGGGTGGCACCTGACCTATCCCCTAGCCTGTTACCCCACTACGATCTTCCCTTATTGCTCTGTCAAAAATGGGCTACATGGGTCCCAAAGCACATTTTGCAAGCATGCCTGAATTTGCAGATGCTATGAAAACAACCACTTTCATTGAATGCCCAGCAAATGTAATTATGCACCTCAGGCCTCTGCTGGGTTTGCTGTGGAATGACCAGGCCGCTGGACTCTGGGCCCTTGTGGTGTTATTCATTCCAACCCCAGCGTATAACATGGTATGTCCCACCGGATCCCAGTTTGTGTTATCGTCCTCAGTCTAAACTATTCATCATAATTGAACCAAGACATGTCCCCAGTATATTATATAACCATCTGATTATAACAATATATATTTAAACAATGCTGGGCTTTTGTCTGGGTAAGTCTCTCCAAGGACTCCTGAATAGATCAGGAAAGCAGCCTCCCAATTTTCCCATACTCCAGCTACCCTTGGCTGCTCAGGCATTTCACTGTTCTGCTGCTCTGTCCTGGCTTATTGTCTGTCAGCAACTCCCTATGCAACAATTGTAATATGTCTACATAGTCATCTCTCAAAATTTTATCCCTAGGGCTACTGGCCAGGTGAACTCCCATTAGGTCAGTAACCTTATCATACTGATGACTGACTTGTGGGGCCCCCTTAGGGCCTTGTTGCCTCCCTCCCCAGTAACCCTTGGAGCAGCAATTCTATCTCACTAATTTAGTCTCTGTTAATGGGTTATTCGAAAGATTCCCAGAAATCTCCCCTCATTAGAAGCTCCCATCCTCTAGCAAGGAGTCAATGCCACCTATGTCCCAAACTCAGGACCATGCTGGGCTTCCATTACTAACCCATCTCAAACTCACTCCCATGGGTGCTCCCAGCTGCTTCAATAACTGCAGGTTAGCTTGCAGCAGCTGTGTAACACCATTAGCATCCACAAAAGGTGTGTGTACCCAGATATCTCTAATACAGCTCCATGGATTCCCAATCCTCCCCCAGGTCTATTTATTTCCCTGCTAAGTCCAATCTTCTCTTCCCCATGCATGTCCCACAAGGGGGAAAGTGAGCCAGATCCCTGAACCCCACCAAGATTCCCTCTACAGACACCCATTGGCGCATTGAGTGGCAAGGGCTCACCTACACAGCTGCCACCTCAAGCTCCATCTGGTGCTGATCAAACTCGCCTCTGCCAGCAGTAGTACCCCCCTCTCCTGCAATTTGTTGAACGAAATGTCCTGGCTCTTGGGCAAACCACTACACCAGCAAGTCTTGCAGTGCTTAGGAAACAATCTGAAAAGCAATCGCTTGGACCACCTGAATCAATTCTCTGTGCCTGTCTCACCCAGAAACACAGTCATCTCACCAACAGGGGTGTTTGTTTCTCCTGGAGGGGACTCCCTTTGATAAACCAACAGACCACCTTGAGATCCTCCAACCCCAGTCCAGCCCTCGCCCAAGCAGTGAGGATCCCGCCATCTGGTCCCCCATGGCCTCTCTTGCCCCACTCCATTCATCTTGTGCTGGGGTTGAAAATCCCTCCCCTCCCTGTTCTAGCACTCCTGCTATGCCTAGCTGGAAGGTGGAAGCCATCCTACTCCTTGCTCTTGCCCACCTGCTCTGGCTTGAAGCAAAGCCTGAAACCCAATCCCTCTCACCTTCTCCCACAGCCTGCCTGCTACAGCAGCCATGGGATGGGTTGGGGTCCTTTCCCCGTCCCTGCTGACCTGATACAGCTCTGAGCTCTTTCACTAACTGGCTTCTCTTTCCCTTCTGTTCCCACCTGCTTCGCACTCTGTGGTCTGGAGGGGAGGAATTCCACCCCCTTTCCCCACTTTCAACGTCCTGTTCCCACGCGGCACCATGCACACTGCAGAGCTGAAGTCCTTGCTGCTCCATGCTGCTGCTCCTCTTGGTCTGGGTGAAAGAGGGCTTCTCCCACTGAGCTTGTATTTATATAATCTCCCCTCCCTTCTGGTCACCTGGGGGATGAGTGAGCATCCCCACACTGATCCTCAGTGTATGTAGCAACTTCTGTGCTTCTCTACCCTTTTAGAAAGTATACCCATTTCCCTGGCAAGCCAGATAACATTCCCCATCCCACTGAATGTGTGGTGTAGCTATTCTAAGCTCAATCTGGCTCTCTAACCATAAAACAACGTATAAACAAAGCATAAAACATAAACAAACATAAAACAAACATAAAACATAAACATAAAACATAAACATAAAACAAACATAACATATGTAACGTAACATAACATAAACATAACATAAACATAACAAACATAAAACATAAACAAAGCATGTTTTGTGTAGTGCATACACTACACAAAAATACCTCTCAGAGGTCCTGCTCTAATGACCAGACTCCATACCGCCAGCACAACTACTGAAAATATATAAATAAGAAATATAACAAAGACTATATTGAAATTACACCAGGGGTTCATTTGGCCCATTATTTGAAACAGTATCTCTGGGGAATAATGCAGTTTAACTTCAAAATCATGACATCAAAAAAAACAAGAGATACAAAGAAGCTACACATGTATATATTCAAAGACATTGTCTCAGTCTTGATATATTCCAGTTACCTCATGGATTTCAAGCCATGCCTCTATTTTTTGTGGATGGAATTTTGTTTATGAAATGTTACGCACACACACTTGTGCACCTGCAGTGACTTGCTTGGAGAAAGTATACATGAACTGTGTGTACAAAATTATGTCTACAAAAACAGAGCCTAGATCTGAAAACCAAGCTTCAAAACAATGAAAAATTATTCAAAATGATTTCTCATAAATTATATACTACTGAGAACAGTAACATTCATTAGCTGGCACACCATCAAATCACAAGTACTTCTGCAAAAACACTCTTTCTACAAAATTCATTTAGTACTGCAGATTTTCTTTTTACCATCTGTTGAGCTCTTTTCTCCACTTATAAAAACTCTGTTCTGTATGCAAAAAGCATACAGTGCCTCCTGAATTAAAAAGGGTCATAAAAAAAGAACTATTCACAGAGCCAAAGAGAAAACTATTACTGACCAAAAATATGTGTTCTTAAAGTTTAGCAAGCCCTTTTTTCAAACCAAGCTGCTTCTTTTGAAGTCCAATCTTATGAAGTGCCAAGTGCCTCAACTCCCATTTACTTCAATAGGAGTTGAGGATGCTCAGTACCTCATAAGATTAGAATATTTTGCCAAATTTTATATCATGGTCTAATCCCAAACAATGTTTGAAAAAGGGAATTTTCCCAGGTCCATGTTTGACTTTTAAACAAGCATGTATAAAATACACCAGAATGCTACCCTCTATTTGTGAAAGAGAGAAACAGTTTTGGGGAGGCCCTAAAGCGTTGCATTCTTTCTAAATAAAAGGCTAAGACTCTTCTGACATCTGGGGTATGACAAGCAGCTTCCTCTCTAATTTGGAGATGTTCTCTTAATTGCAAATGTGCAAATTCCAAGAGATCGGAGGAAAGTCCTGGAATCTTTTTTAAGAGTGCAAGGACTCATCAGTGGATTCATTGAATAGTTTGGATCTGTCAAAGGAGAGATCCCCAACAGTCTTGTGGTCCAATGATTGACATCAAGAAACACAGCATATAACAATTGTTGTTGACACTGAAAATGCTGCAGTATAAGCTGCTTCCAAGGATGCTGAAAGAGAAGTCCTCACTAACAACTGGCCCACATTGATGATAGCCTGAAATTGCTCTTGTTGTTCTTGTGACAGATGGTCAATAAAGGCACAGAACTTCCCATAGTTGGTGTAGTTGTATTTTGTCATCAGGAGTTGGTACCTGGTGATTCTAAATTGTAGTGAAGCAGAAGAATAACTTTTGTGGCCAAACAAATCTAACCTCTTTTGTTTCTTATCATGAGAAGTGAATCTTAGAGTGGTGTTGCCCATTACATTCATTGACTGCATTAACTCCCAAGGAGCATAAGGTTGAATACATGAACTCTGATCCCATAAGGGGAACACAGTAGTTTTTATCAGCTCTCTTGCAGTAAAGCGTATGGTAGCTGAACTCTGTCAAGTTACAAATTAAAGCCACGAGCCTAATACTTTTCCTTGACCCAAGTTTCAATAATCCTTTCCAATGAGCTGCTGTACATTCTAAATAAGCCACTTACTCTTTCTTTAACTAAACAACTGTCAAACCAAATAAAATCAAATTTAAAGAACGGCTAAAAGACAGTTCCCTGGCTGAGCCTTTTTAGCCATTTTATCACAAGCTTCAGGCCAGGGCACATATTAAGTATAAGTGGGCTAAAACCCACAAAAGCTTATGCCCAGATAAATTTGTTAGTCTCTAAGGTGCCACAAGTACTCTTTGTTCTTTTTGCTGATACAGACTAACATGGCTACTGCTCTGATACATATATAACAAGATCCTTATTAAAGACAATTTATAATAGAAATGCCAGCAGATTCTTGGCTATAGCAACAGTAAGAAGCATCACTGTTATTCTTAAAAAGTATGACTGTTAGAAATAAACACTATAGCTGTTGTACTTTATCACCTTTCTAACAATATACGGTACTGTACCAAACCTGTTTCCTGAACTATATTGTATGCTGTTCTTTGATAGAAGTTAAATGTTTTCCATCATTTTGTAGTTAGAGAAAGTTTGGTGCCCCCTGCTGTTAAAAAACACAGTTTAGCAATTACATCTCATTCTATGCAGTCCTCTATCGAACTCTCTATACAGACTACTTATGATTTAAGGTTGATGAATTTGAACACAATTATAAACACTAACACACAACTCATTATAACATACAAAGTGTATTGATATAGTCTGTCTTACCACAGTAACTGGCAGTGGTACCTTCAAGCCATATGCACATTACGTACCACTCAGGTTTGGCCCTGCAGTCCCTCTGTCATGGGACTAAAACTGAGTGAGTGGCATTGGAACCCCTGTATTCAGGGTGGGTTAGGGGGAAGAAGGGTGTCAGCACTGTTCAGGGCTGGCCCTGCAGCCACAGGGTTAAACTTGAGTGGGCACACTGGGCAGTAGGGCAGCCAGCACTGCTGCTTCTCATCACAGCTCTGGGGCCAACTCCTGAACCAGGGCTCTCTCCTGGAGGCTTACCCAGCCTTGCAGAAACCTGTGTTCTGCTCCAGAATGAGGAGTGACACTGTACCTGGGCAGGATGGACTGGAAGGCACAGATCGGATGGGCAAGGTGCTGGGGCCACTGGATGCACTGGGGATGGCTCCACAGGGACTGACACGGTGTACCACAGGAAAAATTCACTCACTTTCAGTGGGCTAAACCCAGAGAATAAACCTCTGCATTTACGGATGAACTTGTCCAAAGTCTGAAAATATATCCTCTCTCTCAAGCTGATACAGGGAGGAAAAGGTTTAATTAATTACACTTGTACAGAGAAGGATGAGGATGAATTCACCTCACATCAGGAGAAAGTCCTACACAGAGACTCCCACAAAGAGCACTGCAGTGAGATGTTCCCGATCTGACCTCTTTCAATCAACCCCCTATAAGCTTATGCACTTTCATTTCTGCGAATTTTTATCATCTGATTACTAAGTGTGTGGTGACAAGCAGGCTGAAAATCATGGCACTGAGACACCAGAGAACAATTAATTGTTCAAAACACTACTTTGAACACTACATTATGGCACTACTCACATCCTCTGGTCCTAAGTAGGATGGTACAAAGTGGGGTGACATGGTTGGATCTGTAAAGGAAGCGTAGGAAGAACGGCCTAGTTCGCAAGTTAACTAGGAGGGGCATGGAAAGAGGGCTTGTCGTAAGGAGGGAGGATTTTCTTCTTTTGTGACACGTCAGAGTAGCCCATTTGTTACTGCAAGTGTGATTTGCACTTCTGAGTCCATACTCTTATGAGAAGGTGATATCACAGGGCCAGGGATATAATTACTGCACAGCTTGCCATGTGTTCTTAGAGAGCCTGAAAAGCACATTTTATAAATGATAGACTAAATATTCCACACATAAGACTAGCCTTAATGTGACATTAAGGTTGAGAAATCAAGCACTGTGAAGTCAGAAAATACAAAATGAAGATTGAAATCTAATTTTTAATTCTCCCAGTCAGTAGATATACCTTAAAATCTCTCAATGTTGTTATAGCCACAGCTGTGCAGATAACTGACTTTTTTGGTTTGATAGCCATTCTGAAAGTCTAAAATATTTCATTTGGGGTTGACTGAAACATAGGGTACAACTTGAAATGAAATATTTCTTTTTATTTGAGTTATTTTAAAAAGTCTTAATATTTTAATGAAATCAAAATAAATTTAGAAAAGTCAAGTCATTTCGAATTAAAATGTTTCATTTGGAAAATGTCTAAGTTTTGTTTTTGTTTCAACCTATACATTTTGTCCATTCTAATTACAAATGAATAAAAAAAATAGAACTATGGATAGGTGACAGTTTCTCCAACTAAAGAACCAGATTTGCATTCCTTTTTTAGCCCAATCTTGTCCCCTTCTAAAATCTCTAAAAACTAGCAATTTCCATTTCAAGTTTTGATTGTTTAACCTGTGGCAGTAGAAGATTCTCGCCCAAATGTAAGGATGTTCAAATGTGGCTTTTTTGAGAGAAGGGATTTCAGTGGAATAATAAGAATCAGAGGGGTAGCCGTGTTAGTCTGGAATTGCAGAAGTGACAAAGAGTCCTGTGGCACGTTAAAGACTAACTAAAGTATTAGAGCATAAGCTTTCGTGGCTAATACGCACTTCGTCGGATGCATGGAGTGGAAGTATCCTGCCCCTGGATACTTCCACTGCATGCATCCGACGAAGTGGGTATTAGCCCACGAAAACTTATGCTCTAATACTTTAGTTAGTCTTTAAGGTGCCACAGGACTCTTTGTCACTAGTGGAATAACAGTATCTACTGACAAGCTACCGAAAAGAAATATCCTCAGTTATTTTAGTGATCAGATTTCAATAATAATTCGCACTCTTTTTGAATCAAAATAATTCCATCCCTCTTCTTTCATATTCACATCAATGATATGAAGACTCAGCTGGCAAACTTTATTATTACAGGTTAAAAACTAAAACTAGGAACCACTTCCTCAAAACTGCTCTGTATTTTAACGTAAGTGAATATTGCTTGTATCTTTCAAGAAAACTAGAGCACTGAGGGTGAAATCCTGGCTCCACCGAAGTCAACTGGAGTTTTGCCATTGACTTCAATGGGGTCAGAATTTCATCCTGAGTATCAAGAGCAGCAGTGTCCAATATGTTCACCACTAGCCACATGTGGCTAATAGGCTACTGAATTGTGGCTAATGCATGTGGCTTTTTTATAATGTGGCTAATAAGAAAAATTCAAAACTCCAAGTGTGGCTAGCAGTGTGGCTAGCATCAGATTTCTATTGGACACTGCTGGTTTAGAGTATTCATTTTAAATAGCCTCTCCCACTAAACTCACATAAAAGGTGCTCCATCTTAAATAACAGAGGGGTAGCCATGTTAGTTTGGATCTGCAAAAGCAACAAAGTGTTCTGTGGCACCTTATAGACTAACAGTCTATAAGGTGCCACAGGACTCTGTCATCTTAAATAAGAAAATTATTCTTACAGTACATATACAACTAAACAATTTGTTTTCTGGTGTTATTCTTGTATCTCTGTGTTGCTCCTGTGCTATTCCTGTAGCTCCAGTGTTATCCGCATTAGTGCAGCTTGCTGACTCAGCAGACTTTAATGTTAATCATACAGAAAGACCACAGGCTCGGTTCTGTGGCAAAGACTCGGATCAGTTTATTGTCAATGAAGCACAATATTAGTACCATGGTTCACTAGTTATAAGCACACTAATGCATGTATGCCCATGACAAGGTATCAGCTCATTCAAGGTAATGTCCCCTAACCGATACAAAGATGCCTCTTTTTCCACCCTTCTTTCATACATTGATATAAACAATTTACATATTACATTCCATATGAGTTACCATCCTTGTACCATGTATAGCATTGTTCAACCAAACCATCCTCATCCATTATCCTGACATCCCAGCCTTATTTTAGGAGACGTCTGTGTGTTCTTGCAACATCCTCTCAGAAATATGTTTGCTTGGTCAGCTAGTGTTACTATTCTAACAAGGCCTACTTTGATTTACAATCTACTTTTGTTCATACTTATAGCTATGTCAGCGGCTCCAGCAAGGCCTATATCTGGTAACTAACAAATAATTTATTCAAGGACATTACAGAATTATGTTTTTCCCAGGTTATACTGAACATAACCTCCCAATTAATATATATCCTGATGCTTACTGACTTTGCTTCTATTTATGTGGCTATAATCACACCATGAGACGCTGACCCCCAACTTTCTGGTGTCCCTCAGCGTGCTTGATCCCTGCTCTGTCCAAGGTTCCACCCCCACTCCACCCCTCCCCCCAAGACTCCAATCCATCAGCCTCTTCCCAACCCCACTCTGCTCCACCCCTTCCTGTCCCCTTTCTGCCTCCGCCCCACCTCTTCCTGCCCGTTCCATCCCCTCCCACAAGCACGCCCCACCCTTGCTCCGCCGCTTCCTGCTCCTGCTCCTCCTCCTCTCTCCACAGCATCTTCTGCACATCGTTGAACAGCTGATCACTGGCTGGCGGAAGGCGCTGGGGAAGGAGAGGAGAGGCGCTGTTTGGCAGGGCTGCCAGTGAGTGCTGAGCACCCACTATTTTTTTCCTCACGTGTGTGATAATCTAGGCTTCAGTGAGGCTTCCATAATAGAGATAACCCTTTAAAAATAAAAACTGGTGTTTTCATTGTATCACACTATAAAATGTTAAAACATTAAGATTAAAATACTAAATCAAGTTTTGGCTATAACTGAGGAGCAATGCCATGCAAAAAACAAACATAGCATATGACTCATACCAGCTCAGTTAAAGTAAACATGTTGTTTGCACATATCATTAAATACCCTCGTCTGAATTTGTACATTCAATAAAGTAGGTTTATCATGTGTAACATCATCATCTGATGCATCAAATATATAAATAGAGAGGAAATGGGGAGGTGAGGGTTAAAAAAGGAAAGATAATTTTGTAAATGTATTTCTCCTTCTTCAAGCCCTCAAAGTAGAAAAAAAAACCCACTGCAGAGAGAAACTTAACAGACATCACTTTCAAAAAGTGTGGTGGCTGTGTAGGTCCTATGTGGTTTTGCACTCTGTAATCTGGGAAATTCCATAAACAAAATGTCCTTGTAGCTGCCATTTTGGACTCCTTCCACAATAGCAATTAAGTCTGAGATTTTCAGAGCTACCTCAGGGACTTGGATACCCAGCCTACATTTAAGTTAATAGAAAATGGGCATCCAAATCCCTTCAGTTAGCTTTGAAAATCCCACTCAAAGTTTTAAAAGCCTTTTTTCCTCTTCATTTTACAGGGGCATTTTAAAGCCAAAATAAAAATTTTAAAATGTCACACAATGGCAAGAAATATAAAATTGCAGCTGCAATATGAGAGTTTTCATGGGACAGTGCAAAATCTTGTGATTTATCCCAAGGCCCAACACAGATACAAGTTGGAGCACTGTATTTAACTTAGAAACACAGCAGCTGCACCTGCCATAGTCATTTGTCCAGAATGAATTTTTCCACTGTGTACCAATTCTGAAATCTATTAAATGAATTTAATATGAGTTTTTGTGGTATTTTAGTGGCTCCATTTACAGTGCATTGTAATGGGTCTAAATGACTCATGGACCTAATCAACCGGGAATGAAATTATGCCTAAAAAATGATATATATTAAGGGTGAAATACACTTTGTGCAGAGGATTAGTGCAAGGCCTATATACCACGTAAGTCCCCATGAGTAGGGCCTGAGTGATGCTTAGGCCTTGTGCTGGCCCTTTGGTAAACAGGTGAATTTCACTCCAGAGTATACTATTGTCTTAAATGAAAATCAACACAAAAAAATCTGAAACTAGTAAAATTAAGATTATGTTTTGATATCTACTACTAAAAGAGTATCGCCAATTCAAATAGTTTGTTTTGCATGTAAAATTATGGTATATATATAGTGTACTAAATTTAAGCACTATGATGTTTAAACCAATCAATTATTAACTCTTGAAATATTAGGTTTACAGTAGCTTTACATTCCATAGCTAAAAGATAGTGGCATGGTGTCACTATCTAGCATTATTAAAATTACATATCTCCATTAAAAAAGCAGTTATTTCTTGAGTAGATACTTTTTCCTCTGACCTGAACAATACCTATTTTTACCTCTTACCAGGCATGTGCTATTTTACTGCTGGAAGTTTTAGAAATCCTGCCTGAATTTTATACTGAGGACATTCTATTAATATTTCTATCACACAGTAGATTATTTTAATCTCATTTCTTCATTTCCTCTGACCTAGCAATAACTTTGTTTGTTATAATACCTGTTCCTGGTCATTTTGTAAAACATCTCATGGCTATCCCCGGCACAAAAATAGTTTCACCTTTTAATTCTGTTCTTTTCTTTTATAGTTTCAGTAAATGGAAAACTATAATTGTATTCACACTGCTATTACATAATTTTTAAAAAAATTAATCAGAAAGTTTAGTTAGCTGGATACTTTATTCATCAGTGAGATATTTTCAATGGAAAAATAGAATATAAAGATTACATATGAAAACAAACTCATTGGGGCTAATTCTCTATTGACTTTCACATTATGTAGTCTTTCACACCTGTGCAAAGCAAGTGTAAAATGTTATCAGATCTTAATAGTAGGATTTAACATCCCCCGCTCTTTGTACATGGGTAAATATCACAAAAACTGCAAGGCAGCAGAGAATCAGACCCCTTCAATTTTTAAAAATTCGTAAAGGCTGTTATCTCTTATATTGAAAATAATTCGTTACTATCATTATATATAATCATCTTGTCATAAGTAATAGTTAAATATAAGTCTTCTGACACAGCTTTTACAAATTTTACCTGTCTGGTCATTACTTTTGTGAAAAAGTGGATCAAGCTAACTTTGTAGTCTGGAAATCCTGAGAGTCATTTCTTGCAATTTATAAGAACAGGATTCAAGTTTGATTTGGTCACATCAAGTAAGTTTTGTGGTATTAGAATTCCACTGCAGATTTGTTTCTACATTGTAAAACTACAAGAAATGTGACAGAAATTGACTAAACTAGCAATTTCCATTCCTGAAAATGTGGTTCTGTAGTCAAAAAGCAGTACTGCTGGAGGTAGAGAAAAAATTGAACTGGAAAAACCAAGTATGTAGGAAGGTTCCACAACTCTTGTTTTCATAATGCCTGGCTGTGGACAGTACTATTAATCTTTCACAGCCTCTAAAAGGCAACATTTTTTTAAAAAAAAAACTCTTAAAGTTCCTCTCTTACTGATACACAAGTTGTACAAGCAAAGCTATGGGTCATTTTTCATACACTCACCTGCTTCTGAAGCCACCTTTCTCGCTTTCTTTGTTTTTTCCTCAAATTCTTCAACTTGTTTCTCTCTCTTTTGCTTTGCTTTTGATTGACAGCAACCAAGGAAAAATCGGCAGGCTGCAGAAAATCAACAGATGTGATGTGTTGCTGTCCAATGTCCTCTTCTACAGCTCTCACAGGTGAAGAGAGGTCCATCATGAAAGGCAGCTGGTCAGCAGTGGCACTCCCAGAACATTGATCATTAGTTTCAAAACTGCAGTCCCATTCTGTCTCTCTACAGGTTAATGTATTGCAGGAACGAACGGAAAACTTTTTTGGTAGCTCATCAGTATCAGAATTATACAGGCCCTGAAATGAATTATTATTTCTATTGGACTCTAATTGGAAGCTACCTCTTGGGTAAATGGATTGTGTTTCATTTTGCCTGTGGTAAATAGGCCCCTTACTGGAAACTCCATACAAACTAGGCAACAAGACAAGTCTCTCTCTGATATTCAAATCCAAACTATGTGTTTTTCTATGACAAGTTTTTATTGTGCATCTCTCATTCACAGGCCATGAAGCTGAAGGACTTTTTTTTTGATTAAACACTTTGAAGTGCAGTTTTTTATTGTTCATCTCAAAGCTGGTTGATCTCACCTCCAGGCAAAGTGCTTCTGTTAATCTTCCAGTAACATTCGTGTTTTTGGCCATGTCTGAAAGCCCTTGATTTCTGGGTCCCAAAATTCCACCTATCATGCTGTGCTGTATTTTGTTATTAGAACCAGATGGAACTTTGCAAAGTGACACATGTTTTACTGATGATCTTGCTAATCTAACTGAACAAGCTGGCTGATAATCAATCCGACTCTTGCAGAGATGTATATCTGCAAACAGGCCACAAGAACATTTTGTATTGCTGACAAAGTTAAAGCCTCCCAAACGGGCCCCACAGAATGGGCAGTTCAGTTTTCCAATCATCCACTCTGCCTATAGATGAAAGAAAAAACAATGACTTCATTTTTAACAAAAAAGAAAGAAACCACTAGATTATTTTTTCCTCCAACAAAGGGGTCCACTTTTTGTTTTGTGAGTGACAAAAACCAGACTGCACAGTAAAAACAAAACCAAACATAAATCAAACTAGACCTTTGAAAACTGTCCTTTATAAATAGAGGGGGGAAAAACAAAACCTCTAGAAAGACAACACATTACAAAATATAACTGCTTAAAAATATTCTTAAATATTCCTAGAAATTTTGTGGGTAGAGCGAGGATGGTACTGTATTACTAATAAAACATTAGTTTTAAATGATTAAATCAGTTAATAAAGTGAATTGTGATTTAGCAGGTATAATTTCACAGTTAAGCTTTCTGACTGCTGATACATCTTTTATGTACAAACACAGTGGGAAGAGATTTCCCACAAAAATGAATAAAGCTGCACCTACCATACAGATTCAAACGAGTTATTTTTTACTTTAAGTGACAATGTAAGGTTCAAGCAAATACACTAAAAATGAGAAATCCATAGCAGGCATCAGTAAAGGTAACCTGAATATTGTAGGTACTAAAACACATTCTCTAAGCAGTGAATTTTAACATGGAGTTATTAAGTGAAATTATCTACAATATTTTATCATTATTACACCACTGCTTCCTTTTTTAATGGAAATACATACCAAAGCTCCAATCCTGCAAACACTCATGCATATTCATTACTTATGAACGGAGTAGTTCAGATCAATATATTAATTTATTCAATGGAGCTCTTTGTATGGGTAAAGTAACATACGTTTTAATGTTTGCAGGATTAAGGCCCAAATGATTAGACAGCATTATAGACATAGGCTAGTTTTTCTAACTCAGGAACCTAAAGTTATATTATAGGAGGAGGTGGTAGCACTGCCTTTTATTAACATTGCCTGACACTTCCCATTATTCATACTGTTGCTTATAACTTTGGCAAACTTTGGGCAGAAATTTTCTATTACCAATGTCTGCCTCAGGCTGAATTTTTTGGGGAAGTTTCAGCCAAAATGGTATAGCCATTTCAGGGAAACATGTTAAGGAGAAATAAATTGTTTTGCAATGTTAAATTTTTTCTGGAGACCTTTTCTTTAACAAGCTCTAGTGCCCCCATGCTCATAGAGCCAAAACCAGGCTGATCGGAAGGGGCAGAGGAAGTCAAGGAAAGAGCGGGAGGATGGATCCAGGGAAGTGACTAGGACGTTGTTCTCAAGCGCACCCTCAAAATGACCGTGTCTAGCCTCCTTGGTTTCTGGGAGGGTCAGGCTGAGCAGTCAGGCTGGAAGATAATGGGTATCGCTGCTTAGACCCCTTGACTCTGTCCTTTCTCCTGGAGGAATACAAACAAGTTGTTCCCCTGGACCTAAATTATGGGGGAGAATGAAGCAGAGGACGGAATGGCTTCCTGGCCTGCTGAGGGGTGTGAAGGACCAAGGAACAGTAGAGAGGAACAGGAGTCTTTAAGGCCATGGAGCCTTGAACCCGTGAGCTCAGAGAAGAGCTCTGTCCCCTCAAATGGGAGGTCCTGAATAGTGGCCTGCATCTTCTGGGACATCTGGAGGACTGCAACCAGGAGCTGCGCCTCATTGGCCCCCACGGAAGTGACCACTTTGGCTGCTGAGCCAGTAGCATCCCAGGCCACTTGGATGGCTCCCCTTGCCACCGCTGTGCCCTCATCCACTGAAGCGGCAAAATACTGGGCTCGATCATGTAGGGGGGCCTCTTTGAACTTGTTAAGGGAGTCCCAAGATTAAAATAATATCTGCCTAACAAGGCCTGGTAGTTAGACACCCCGAACTGTAGACTGGCCGTTGAATAAATCTTTCTGACAAATAAATCAAGTCTCTTGGCATCTTTGTTCTTTGGTGTGTGACTAACATGGCCCGGCCTGTCCCTTTCATTCACAGCAGACATGACCAGTGACGCTACTGGAGGGTGCTACTGGAGAGAGCATTCAAACCCTTTTGCAGAGACACAATACTTCTTTTCCATCTTTTTAGAAGTCAGCAGAATGGAAGAGGGGGTTTACCACAGCAATTTGGCAATTTTAAGGACCCCTGGGTGGACAGGCAGTGTGACTCAGGCCAGGGTGGAGGAGAATATAAAGTTAAAGAGGTTGTCGGACTCCTCCGCAACCTTCTCAATCTGTAGGTTCAAGTTAACAGTCACTCTTTTAAGGAGAGCCCAGTGCCACTTTAAGTCGTCGGGGGGACTGCCACCGCTTTGTCTGGGGACAATGACTGCACCACCTGTGGAGGAGCAAATTACCCCTCCCTTTCCAAAGCAGGCCGAGAGGGCTGGTGGGAACATGGGACTGGCATTACTGGCATGCCCCAGGGATTCTAATATGGCCATTTTACAGATTCAACACTTGTCTTTTCTATGGGATTCCCCCAAACACTTCAAGTAGCTGTCGTGGGGGGCACTGATAGGCATTGGCCTGTTGCACGATGAGTTAAAGGTTCCAACCCTATTGATTAAGCTTGTGTCAGTATGATGCCACATGATGGAATTACTGTTTTTTCAGTCTACTTTTTTAAAAACCTGGGAAATTACACACACAAAAAACTGTTAAAAGATCATTATTAAGGTTACAAAGTCAAGCACTCAAAATTAGGAAATGACTGTGCAACCTTAATTTGTTCCCCTTATGCACATATATTATGATACAATCTTTAATTACATGATCACATACTATTTTTTTCATAAGACCCATGTCTCATTCAGTACTCAGACTGGACGGTACTCACTTAATGAGCAGCTATTTAATATTTTGTTTCCTCCTCGCTATTCAACATGTGGCCTCATGCCTTATTTACTGAACACTATCCAAACCCTGCTTTGAAGACAGAATTATTAATTTCCTCATAGACTTCCTAATGCTGTGCAACACTATAGTATCGGAATGCTTCGCAAAGTTTAATGAATTTATTGTCATAACACCCTCATGAGATGAGAGGATATTGCCCCATTTCACAAATGGGGGACTGAACTACACAGAGATTAAGATCAAAAGTATCCACTAATTTTGGGTGCCCAATCTGAGACACATATGGCCTGATTTTTCAGAGTACTTTGCATGATACAGTACTTTATATGTTCAAAGCACAGCTTCTGTGTGAGTGCTCAGCACTTCTGCAAATCAGACGAAGAGGCTCAAATCAGGTATCCGGAAAATGAGGAAACAGTGGCCACCTGTGAAAAGTTTGGTTTAAGTGACTTGTCTAATATCACATAGGAACTCTTTGGCAGAGACAGGGATAGAATCCAATTCTCCAGGGCAGCATTCAACTCTCTGAATCATGAGACCCACCCTTCTCTTCCTGTAATCCTTTGCCTCATTCACTACATTCTGACTTTTGCAACAAATGAGGCAGGTGTCCTACAGCCAATAGCCTCCTTCAGTTCACAATCCAGATTCATTCCCAGAACAAGTCCATCCTGTGCACTGAATGAGTCAGGATACTGTGGAAAAAAATAGTGTGTGATCGTGTAATTAAGGACTTTATCATAACAAAGGGGGCCAAATTAAGATTGCAAGGGCATCCTTAATTCTGGTATTTCCTAACTTCTGAGTGTTTGACTCTGCGCCTTTAATTTTCTTTTAATATAGTTTTGTACATGTAATACCAGACACTCTTAGCGGTTTATGACAAAAGTGCTAAAGTCCAATAAAATTCTCCCCAAAATGAATGATTGAATCCCAAAATCAGATAGAATAAAAAAAAAAACAAAACCACCAAACCCCACGCCAATATCATTGCTTATGTTTGATAAAAGGGGCCCCCTGCAATAAATTCCTCATTCCTCCTGGCCTTGCTAAACTTCCTTATCTTGTGTAAATATTGTTTGCCTTGTTCCCCCTCCTGTTTATTCTCTGTTTGATTGAGTAAGCAGTGTGTGCAAGGTCAGCCTGAAATGATATAGGAGACAACGCATACCTGGTGTCTTTCCTTTGTCTGTCTTAAACCTATAAATACTGATGTGTTGGTCTAATAAAGCTGCCACACGCCTCCAAAGCTTCTAGCCTGAGGGGGGTGTGCCCTTTGATCAAAGTTGCTGTTTCTTACATGGCCTCTGGCAGTTTCGAGCTATAGCCCAACTCCGCACTACCCGGGTGTTGGGACGGTGAGTAGGACAAGCTGATTTTTACCTAACACTTATATTTGCCTACTAAATAAATTCCACAATATTAGCTACTAGACTCAAAGTAGTAACTCAAAGAGAATATGCCAGATGAAGGAATCTCTTGATAAAAGTTGTCAGAGATTATTTCTCCAGGTTATATGAACAGTTAAAGACTCAGAAGAGCCAAAGACTATCTTTTCACCGGATTTGTAAAAGGCTTTAGATTAGTAGAATGGAACTATTTGCTATTCACTTCCCAAAACAGGCATCAGGGCAAGATTAAAAAAATAATAGTCAAATTCTCTACTAAATCCCATGCTAGAGTTTTCACAAATTATATCTATCCCTCTTCAATCCAGTTCTGTTGACAAACGCCACTCCTTTGCTAGCAGCAGCATTGAACTACTAGACAGGAATCAATTTCAGCAAAAACTAAAAGGCCAGATGATTAGCTGATGTAAATTGGAGTAGCTCTGTTTAAATAAATGGAGCTGCTCTGCTTTAATTTTGGATGATCAGGCCCAAGGTAAACAAATTCATATATAGCAGACCAGGACACACGATCCTGTTTCCATATTAGTATATATGAAAATAAATAAATACAGTAATAAATACTATATGTCAATGGCACCTTAATGCAATGGCTCTGAATCTTTCCAGACTACTGTACCCCTTTGAGGAATCTGATTTGTCTTGCGTACCCCCAAGTTTCACCTCACCTAAAAACTACTTGCTTACAAAATCAGCAATAAAAATACAAGTGTCACAGCACAGTACTACTAAAAAATTATTTTCTCATTTTTATCATTTAATTATAAAATAAATCAATTGGAATATAAATACTGTACTTTCATTTCAGTGTATAGTATACAGAGCAGGATAAACAGGTCATTGTATGAAATTTTAGTTTGTTCTGACTTTGCTAGTGCTTTTCATGTAGTCTGTTGTAAAACTAGGCAAATATCTAGATGAGTTGATTACCTTGGAAGACCTCTGCATACCCCCAGGGATACATGTACCCCTGGTTGAGAACTACTGCCTTAATGCATGTTATTGACTCAAGAATCAGTCCCCCTTATACAAGATAGAGGTATATCCATCTGATACATCAGAAATGCTGCCCTGACTAATGCCTGCTATTCCTCTTTATTCTCTAAATAAAATATCAAAAGCCATGCTCATAAATCCAGGAACCTACCTTTTCTATTGCACATTTTACCCAGTCTGGAGGAGCTTCCAAGTTTATGTGCCATACATTGCAAGTATACTGAGAAGCAGCTGAATAATGTAATTTCTGTTAAATAAAGACACATTACATTGTTAATCAACATTCATATATGTACTTGTTTCTTAGAATAGAGCTTTTAGAATCAAATACCAAGGAAATTTTTAGAAAATTATGTAGGGGAGATAATATCTGTTTACAAAAATAAAGCACTTCACAGATTGATTAATTTTGTTACTGACAAACTGCTAAATCCATACATCCTGGTTCACCCACTAAACTTGTAATTAGGTAACTGCTTTAAGTAACATTGTGTTTCTGGTTCTGCAGACAGTAGACAGATTCTCTGACATGTATTCTTTCATACCATGGAGAAAATATAAATAGCTGGTTTTGCCTTTTTTTTTGATCTGGCAGAACAATGTTTGATCTTGTCTACACTATAACCAAATGTACTAGCCCACTGATTTTACAAATGGTTTCTCTATGTTTCTGCCCGGGAAACCTCCCTTCCTCCCTCCTTTCTTCCTTTTTGTCTGCCATCTGTTGCAGAATAGGCTACTGCATAATCTTAAAAGTAGTTCTAATGTTTTTTCTAAAATGCTGATTAATGTAGTATAGACAAGGATATTACCAAGGTATATTACTGTGTTACTATGGCAATAATGTGAACAACCAAAAAGAAGGAACAAAATTGTGATGAACAAGTATTTGTAAATAAGAATATTTCTAGACAGCAGTTGAGCCTTAAAATTGTTAAAGTTTTACTAACTGCACTTTAAATAATTATTTCTATCCACCCATCCTTTCATTCTGAAGTTCCTGGATACAGGACTAAGTCATTGCAGCATGTATAAGGTATGAAACTCAGCAGGAAGGGCATAGCTCTATTGTTCTGGAAATAGGGGAAGGGAGGAGGTACCGCAGGCATCTCAAATGGATTCCTTACACATAGTGGAGGAGCTCCGGAAACTACAAAAGTTGCTTTGCTAATGCACAGCTGTCCGGAAAGAACAGATTCTGTCTTCTTCCTGAGGTCCACTGAGAAGACCTGAACAAAGTCAATTTACTCCATTTTTGCACAAGAGTCGGGATTTCTATCTAAATGTTAATATCATGTTCATCACCTTGGTATTTGGTCTTCAGATTTGTTCCTAAAGTTTCCACCTCTCCAAGTCTTCTTTACTTATTATTCAGCTGCCACTGTCTTTCACCATGAGTTTGAAGTGAATGATTTCTCTGAGCCTGGGTACTTAAAGAACAGTTTGGCTGACAACCTGTAGATCATGAACTCATTTCAGTGCAATACTCACTTTTCAATGTCCCAGAAAAATTAGCTACATTTGTTATCCTCTGTTGACATGTCACAGCAGAGCACTAGTTTCAGTTCCATATTCCTATGAATGATGAAAACAGAGTTCCCTAAGCAGTAATTTCTAGAGCATTCAGCATGCACTAATGGAATACTGATGCCCCCTGGTGCTCTGACCACAAGTTTCTTTCCCAGAAGGAGGTGAAACTATTCCTACAATACTAAAAATACCTGAATTATAAAGTAACAAAAACATTTCAAAACCTCAAATTCTGTAGAGGAGGGAGAGAGCTAATCTCTTATAAAGTGCAGCAACTTAAAGGACAACGATAGACAATTAAGTCTCTCTTTTCTGAAGAAATATAACCCTAGTCTTTGGAACTAAAAAACTCCAAGGATGTCTCCATAAAATACTCTCATAGATCTTGTGAGACAGACCAGTCCTCGCTTACAGACAGCCCTCCAACCTGAAACAAACACTCATCCGCAACCGCACAACAAAAACACTAACCCAGGTACCTATCCTTGTAACAAAGCCTGATGTCAACTCTGTCCTCATATCCATTCAACTGACACCATCATAGGACCTAATCACATCAGCCACACCATCAGAGGCTCATTCACCTGCACATCGATCAATGTGATATATACCATCATGTGCCAGCAATGCCCCTCTGCTATGTACATTGGCCAAACTGGACAGTCTTTATGCAAAAGAATAAATGAACACAAATCTGACATCAGGAATCATAACATTCAAAAACCAGTAGGAGAACACTTCAAATTTCCTGGCCATTCCATTAAAGACTTGATGGTGTCAATTTTAAAACAGAAAAACTTCCAAAACAGACTCCAACAAGAAACTGAGGAACTGGAATTAATAATAATAAACAATAAACAATAACAATAAACCAAGGGCTAAATAAAACTTGTGAATGGTTTTCTCATTACACTAATTGACTGCACTTCCCTAGTTAATTTACCTTCAATAATTGTTATCTCCTGTCAGACGCAGAGATCCATTTCAAAAGGTATTTTTTTCTCCTGCTGACAATGGCCCATCCAAACTAAACAGCCTCTTAGAATTGGTATGCTAATGTACAACCTTTTTTCTTTCTGTGTATATAAATACATCTTACTTCTGTTCCATTCTATGCATCCGATGAAGTGGGCTATAGCCCACGAAAGCTTATGCTGAAATAAACTGGTTAGTCTCTAAGGTGCTACAAAGTCTTCCTCGTCTTATCTATAAATGTAAGAAAAACATGCAACAGGAAGTAGGAACTGCAAACAAGGTTAATGTACTTGACAGTAGACAGACAGGAGATTTTTGAGTGAAGGAAAACATTAAATAAATGTTGATGTTTTTGATAAAGAAAGAACACACCTCTGAAAGCAAACATGAGAAGGAAAGATATTCCAAAAATAAGATGGGAAATATGGTGGGAAAGTTTGGATTCCCTTGCTCCAAATAAACTTTCTATAGCACACTAGCTGTAATAGGGAGCTAATGTCTACCTCACACAGGTAAGGCCTCAGAGATGGCATGCTAGCCAGACTGAAGAAGTCTAACAAGATTGAGGTTTTCTTATTAAATTTCCTGGTCTTCATGATAATCGAACCTTCCAATTTCAGTTACAACTGTGCATATCCAGAATAATTCCACTGCCTTCAAAGGAGTACTTCTGAATTTACACCAGTCTTACTGAAAGCAGAATTTGGCCCTGTTCTGAGAAAAGATCAGTATAAAGAAAGATTACTCTTAAATGATATCAAAAATGTGCATGGCAAAAAGGTTCACACAGTAATGTATTATGGCACATTTGAACAGGTTATGTGCATTATGTCGCTAATATATAAATTCACTCAAAACAGTTCTGATTATTTTGGGGGGATACTTTAGCGCACCATCCAGAGAAGATTACTATACAATTTCAGTAACTCTTGAAAAGTTATTTATATTGTTTGACTGACCGATTAATGTTAAGTAATTACAATTTATATATATATATTCCTTTTTAACACCAATAACCGGATACACTGCTAGATAGACAGATGTCTTTTGGCTACGTCAAGTTTTTTTATTTGCACAAGAAAGAATTCAAAGGATAAAAGAAATCTATAGCTAAAACATTTTTTCAAAAAATAGCAATTTAATTGTTGATTTTTAAAAATAACAATAATGATTTATTTTTATATTAGTTATTTTATCAACTATGCAGCCTGCAGAATAACTTTTCTGGTGGAATTTTTATACAGAGAAAATAAAAAGTACACAGGCTGTGCATAACTATAGTACATTTTCCCTGTGTTAGCATTTTATTTTTCCTCCTAAGATGACAACAATAGAAAGCATTCATGTTTCATTTATTTTATTCCTTTATTATTAAAATACTAGGAACCAAATAGCTTTCATAATCTCCTAAATTATTGCAAAGGTTTACACTGTAGAGAGAGCTGACAGAATGCTAGTGCTATAGCATTTCAGAACAAATTCAAACAATTGCATTACAAGAATAGTTGCAAAGATGAAAAGTCTTGGTAAAAAAATGTAAGAAAGTTATTCTTGACAGCTAATACTACCATTTTTTATCTGTCTAGGTGTTTATGTGATGTCCATGACTAACATCTGGAAGGACTCAAACTAATTCTCAAATATTGCTGACTCTGGAAAGAATTTCAACTTTCTGAAATATTCTTATTTTACCATAGAATTATTATAAAACAGTTTTAAAACTTTAGCTTCACCTTATGGGAGAGAAACTTCTCATTCTGTGCAGAGGACTGGATTTTACTTGGGGATTTTTTGTTAATAAAAAGGAAAAATCAAATGACAGCATGGTCAGGCATGAAGCATCACTGAAACTCATCAAAAATCATATAAAACATAGGGGGAAAAAGCTACTTTACTCATAAAGAAAGGTAGTAGGAATTTCCAAGTTTAAAAAATGGAAAAAGCCCTAAATCCTAAATATATTACAAAAAAAAGTTTCCTACCCGTGTACACTAACTTGTATATAATCTTCTATTAGAAATAATTTTTTCATTAAAAAGTCTGTCTTCCTCTCTTGCCCTCTCCCCTGTAAATCAATCTATAAAATGAAAACATTTTAAAACAGATTTAGCAAAGAGTAAATCTTTTCCATATGTGCTCTGTAACCTAAAGGCATAGCAAGAAATATTCTGATGAAAGTTAAAGGAACATTGAAGAGTTGTTTTCTATTTCTATAAGCTAACAATAAGCTTTTCTATCCTGAGATGTATATCACCTTCAAATTATAAGTTTTCAAAGCTAATTAGAGGCTACCTAAATTTAAACATTTAAATACGAAGCAAGAACATGGAATAAGTTGTTTAGCAGTTGACTGGGAGGGTTAAGTGGAATCCATGCAAACTGGTTGCCATAAATAACAGGTACAGTGTCAACTCTCTATTAGCAATGCCCCCAACACCAAAAAAATCCCAAGTCCTTCAACAACTATAGTAGGCATCACCTCTAGTCCAAGTAAGAATCACAGAACAACCAGAATACAGTGGAACAAGTGCAATTCTGCTAGGAGGGAGGAATGCAGTATGTGAAAGGGACACAGACCCCAGAACATATTGGAGCATAGTTTTGGGGGTGGGTCACCATAGCTTGGAGGACAGTTTCTGGGCCTAGTGATGCATATGTACTAAACAATTGCACTAGACAAAATTACTACATTGGAGAGGCACACAGCACATAGCTAGGGTCTAAGGATTCGTTTCCCCCTACATCTCTCTATACCAGTGATCACCAACCAGTCAATCGTGATTGCCTGGTCAATCCCAGAGGATCTCTCATTCGATCGCGATCTCATGTTGTGCAGTGGGGCTGCCCAGACCCCACACCGCTCCTGGAAGTGGCCAATGCACTCCGTGGCCCTGGGTCTCCCTCTGCGCCTTGCTGCTTCCTGCGAACACTGCCCCCGTAGCTCCCATTGGCTGGGAATGCGGAGCTATGGCCAATGGGAGATGCAGGGGCAGTGCTTGCAGAGAGGGGCAGCATGTGCTTGTCTCCTCCCAGAGGCCACGGGAGTGTATTGGCCTCTTCTGGGGCCAATATAGGCCAGGAGCCTGCCTTAGCCTCTCTGTGCCGCTGACCAGGAGCCGCTGAAGGTAAGTGCTGCCCAGAGGGAGGCCACACCCCAGCCCTGAGCCCCCTCCTGCACCCCAACTCCTTCCTACAGCCCACACACCGCACCCCCAACACTCTGTCCCAGCCCAGAGTCCTCTCCTACACCCCAACCTCCTGCCCCAGGCTCAGCCCAGAGCCCCCTCCCACACTGTAAACCCGTCGGCCCCAGATCAGAGCCTGCACCCCCCCGCCCCAAACCTTTACCCCAGGCTGGTAAAGTGACTGAGGATGGGGGATTCAAAAAGTGACCTCCGGCATAAAAAGATTGGAGACCATTTCTCTATACGAAGCCCATTTACTTAAGGTGTTCTCACCAAATAAGAGTTGCTACTAAGACCTCATGGTCAGTTCTTAAAAAGTATTTGGTGCCCAACAATGCAGATAAGCACCTCATTAGATCTTCAAAAACATCTAACTCCCATTGAAATTAGTTAGGTGCCCAGGTACTTTTGAAAATCCCACTAGGTACCTAAATACCTTTAAAAATATGGCCATCTGTCTTGCAGCCCAAACCTGTATTTTACTCACTCACACAGACACACAAAAACTAGCTAGGGAATTTGAGATACAGTGCATTTCTTTACACTCTTTAGGGATCATAGAACCTCACCAAATCATTAGAAAGGACTTTAAAAATAATTTAACTAAGGAATTAAAGAACACAAAATATACAAAGGCAACACAAAAATTGTCTTCAGAACATGAGAAATAATAAAAGTGGCATTCTGAGATGCAGTAGTTAATGTACTGTAAAAGGGATTTTGGGAAAACTTGGAAGATCTCGTTTTATCATAAACTGAAGTATAGTCCCAGTGATAAAGTATAAGACAGAATACATTCTTAATGTAATCACCTACCATAACTCCCATTCTCCTCAATGGGAGTTAGATGGATTTGTTGAGGAAATAATATATTCTTATCTATTCTTCTTGTGAAACAGTGAACAGGTTTATTCACATACTACATTTCTAACCCAATAACTAAGCATGCTTCAAAAGCTATTAAAAATCCTAAAGCAAAAAAAAAAAAAAGGATTCTAATTACTGTTTTGTACTTAATAATCCCTTTAGTGAGATAAAAATAATGTTGGGAAAAAAATCAATACATTGAGACAGTCATATTTTTATGCACATATGAATGATGAGTTCTGAGAACAATAGCCGATGTGACCCTAGGGTTTTAAATTGTGTAGTTCTGGAAACCAATATGCATTTGTGAGTTTGTAACTGTATAATATCACTGATCACTGACTGGCTGTAAAGTAATATTTAATGCTATATTGTTTATATTATTCTCCTGAAAGAATGAAAATTAATTTCAATCCCTACTCATTACATCCTTCTCCACTAGCAAGCATGGCATTTTGGAGTGTTTCTGGTGCATCACAAAATCAATATAGTGTATTCTGTTTACCTTTCTCTTTGATCCAACATCATAAAAGAGATCAGCAGGATAGCGAATATCTTGGGAAAGACAGCTTGATAATTAACTGCTGTCGCAAAGCAGCAGGAGGTGCTCATTCATTGTTTTGTGTGCAATTATTTTTAATTAAGATGTTGTGAATTTAAAAAAATAGTAATTGAAATGTGTAGACCACTCTGTTGTAAGAGATATCAGCTCTGGTGTGTTACGATATTTTTTTTTATCACATCTCCAGTGCCCTACCTTTTTAAAGTAAATAGCAGCAGTCAATCTGACACATAGGGTATGTCTTCACTACCCACCGAATCGGCGGGTAGTGATCGATCTTTTAGTGATTGATTTCTCGTGTCTTGTTAAGATGCGAAAAATCGATCGCCAGCAGCACTCTTGTCGACTCCGGAACTCCAGCTTTCCATGAGGCACAAGCTGGAGTCGATGGGGGAGGGCGCCGCCAACCGCCGCCGCCATGAGGATGGCAGGTAAGTCGGCTGAAGATACGCCGACTTCAGCTACGTTATTCACGTAGCTGAAGTTGCGTATCTTCAGTCGATCCCCCTCCCTTGTGTAGACCAGCCCATAGAAATATCTGGCATATATAATTTAACTACTAAAAATGCATGTCAGTATGAAACCTACAAAACTGTTAAAAGGTATTAAGGCAACAAGTTTATCAGGATTCAAAAAAAGGTTTGGACTTTTATATGAATACTAAAAACACCGACCTTTACACAAGCTAGCATACCAGTGTATAAGGCATATCAACCCTCATCATGCTGCAGAACATAAAGGTAATAACTACGGTCTAAATTCACAAATGGGACTTATGCATTGTAGCACCTCACTCCTAGGTTCTCTGCTGTCCAATACAATTCAAAGTCCCAAGTTAGGTGCCCAGACTCCCCACACATTATATGGGGAGACTTAGGAGCCTAACAGCATGTCTACACTTGCCATTTAAAGCAGAAAAAGTCCCATTTTGCACAAAACCCATGGAAGCGTCTATACCTGCCAATGACTTTTTGTGGTGAAACTCAGAAGTTTCACTGCAAAAAGAAAACCACCTTCATGAGAGGCCTACAGCTCTTACTGGTAATGCTTTTGCGGTGATGTGCAAGTGAAGACACATTCTTCCTGTTTACAGAGCTTTTAGCCTCCACAGGATATCCCACAGTGCCTAGGTAACTACTCTGGCCAGCAGCTCTGCTGCTCTGATGCCAGATAAATAGACATCCACCCCTACCCCTGTGAATACACAAACCAGCACTTTACATTCACCGTTTCCCTATCACCAGTAAAACTTACAGCACAAAAACTCTGCAAGCACTGACATCCCAGAAAGGGATTCTCAAAAGCCAGAAAACTGAATGGAGAGCTGCCTAAGCTAGCCAGGAATGAAATGTGGAGGAAATGGGCAGAACCACAAAAGGTATGTCTACACCGTCTGCAAGAGCAAACCTCCCAGCCCGGATTGACAGATAATTGTATTGATTTGCGTAGGCTGCAAATGAGGGGTTCGTGTGGTGGTGAGGGGCTATGTGTGTCTTGGATTAGTGTATGTTGTGTTTGGGTTGTGTTGTTCTGTCTTGGGGAGGGAGGTGTTATGCTCTGGGAGATTTGTGTTGTTTTATGCAGGAGGCTGTTGGGTCAAGAAATCTACTATCAGTGCAGTCTCCCTCACATTACCAATGAAACTGATGTATGCAAATTAGCTGTAGAGTAAGGGTGGTGATTAAGCCACCTCTGGCATCGCTTTGGTCTAAGACTCTTGGCATGGCATAGATACATGCCTTACTATAGCTATACACCACAGGAGTAATTTGTTAAGTCAAAATGTCTAAGAATGTAAAATCTGGATGGTAATAGATAACAAAACCCAGTGAGGATTCAACCTGGTGATATTCCAAACAGAAAGAGCCCTGAACCATGCTTGTTGCTGTTTTCATTGCTTCATACTGACTATACAGACATTTTGACAGAGAGTGACACACAGCGACATTCCTGGAATCTTTTTATATGTAGGTACTAAATCAATGGCAATGAGAAAATAAAGAAGCTATACTTACTTCAAATAGTTGTTTTCCATGATATTTTATGAGGCAATCAGAATTTGCTATGCATTTTCTACACTTCCAGCAATGAAGCATGTCAGCTTCTAGGCTATTCATTTCAACTTCTGGTTCTTCAACTGTTTATCTGTTAGACCTATAAAGACAATAAAAATGTATAATTTGTTTAAGCACCTGTAACCTGTTCAAATTACAGAAGGCGTCAGCCTGCGATTTTTAGTCACATGAGCAGTCCCTCACAGAAAGAGCCCTGTAGCAACAAATACTACTACTGCTTTGATTTTATACAGTACTTTTCATCCAGTTAGTTAATTACTCCTGGGGGAATTTTGCACCAAAAAAAGAAAAAAAAAATTCTGAGCACATTTTAAAATTCTGCAAATTTTATTTGTCAGAATCATACTACATAATCACGCCAGTTTCAATTATTTTGGTAATTTACTTCAAAATACCTCTCAGCAAGTTTGTCTATAACAACACGGACACTCATAAAAATTCCCCCAAGAAAGAGAGAGTTAAAGACACCTCTACGACAGCCCAGTTCCTGTATCTTTGCCTCCTCCGTCCCCCAAAGCTCAGCCAGGGGACCAGACAGCCACAACCTCTCCCTCCCAGAACCTAGCCATGGGACCCCCCAGCTAATACACCCAAACCCCCTACCACCCAGAGCCCAGACACCTGTCCCCTTACCCCTCAGAGCCCAGGGATCCAGAGGGAGAAATAGCCTGGTGCTTGGTCCCAGGCTTGCATGGAGTCTCCTGTATGCTGCTGTCTCCTTCCCTCAGAGCATGCAATTGCCAGGAACCCTTTATCTCAGGGGTGGGCAAACTATGGCCCACTGGCCATATCCGGCCTGCAGGACTGTACTGTCCGGCCCCTGAGCTCCCGTGTGGGGAGGCTGCCCCATCCCGTCCCCCACCTTTTCCCCTCCCCTAGAGCTATTCCGCGGTGCAGGCAGCACTGTGGCCCACTGCTACTGCCGGGCAGTGCTGCAGCAGTGTGGCTGGCTCCAGTGGTCCTGAGTTCCTGCCACTCTGAGCAGTGCGGTAAGGGGGCGGGGCTGCGAGCACCTGAGGGGCAGCATGTCTAGCTCCCACAGGCCACGCGGCCGCCAGACATGCTGCTGTGAGTAGCACAGTAAGGAAGCGGGAGGGGGAGGGTTGGATAAGGGGCAGGGAGTCCCTGGGGGCAATCAGGAGACAGGGAGCAGGGGTCAGTTGGATGGGGCAGGCAGGGGACAGGGGGGTTGGATAGGCATGGGAGTCCCGGGGGTCTGTCAGGGGGAGAGGGTGTGGTTAGGGGTCAGGGAGGCCTGGATAGGAGGTGGAGTCCCGGGGGCGTGGTTAGGGTGGGGGGGTCTTGGGAGGGGGCAGTCAGGGGAAAAGGAGCAGGGGGGTTGGATGGGTTCGGGGCTCTGAGGGGCACAGTCAAGGGGTGGGAAGGGGGTGGGGTCAGATAGGGGGCAGAGCCAGGCTGTTCGGGGAGGCACAGCCTTTTCTACCCAGCTCTCCACACAATTTTGCAGCTCTGATGTGGCCCTCAGGCGAAAAAGTTTGCCCACGTCTGCTTTATCTCCTTCCCCCTCCCAGTGGCAGTGTCTTCTATTTGCGAGCTGGGCTCTGCTGGGTCCAGAGGCACCAAGTGGCAGTCAGCAGCACTGCAGCCCATTTCTGTGAGGGAAAGGAAATTCAGCACGCACAATGTTAATTTCTGCAAGATTCTGCACTGTGCAGTATCGCAGATTTCCCCAGGAGTAAACAGTTATATAGCACCATATTTCTGCATGGTTCTTTAGAATACCAAAAAGATAAGGTCCTAACCCCATTAAGTTTACTATCTAAAGCTCTGATCCTGCAACTTACTCTGCGTGAGAGGATCCCTACCACTACAGTCAACGGAGACATCATTCCGGCCCAAGGGTTAGCACACTTGCAAGACAGAGACTTAAATTAAGACACCACCAAACAGGAGATGACAGTTGCTATTCTGTCTTTGCTCACCATTGTATTCCATAATTTTCTTTGGTCTTCCCTAAGACTCTTCTCTGAAGACTCTTTCCCATCCCAATCTCTCTTTCAATCTTTCTGTCAGGGACCTCATAAAAATCTCCCTTTCCCCCCTTCCCCACCCAGAAATCCACCTCCTGTTCCAGTCCCCTGCTTTTTCTGATTTCCTTGTGCCAGCTACTTGAAAATTAAACCTAACATTTATGTTTAAAGGGTCCTCTGGATCATGGTTCTCTGGCCATCCTTACTCTAAGCACAGGAAGATTACACTGAAATTAAAATCAGCATTTAAAATTATTGGCAAAAGATCAGAGAAAGGATTCTGTGTGTGCCTGCAATATCAATTTGCAACTGAGTCAACAATTTCACGCTTACTTCTATTGACTTTTCACTATTAATACAAACTGGGAGATATCTAACAAATTCTTTGTACAGCCTATCGCCTTTCTTTGCATTTCTCTCTAACAAGCGATAGCCTAGGCTGCATGTCATCTATCTGCTTGGTTTCTGAAGAAAGATCGTCTGATTAAAGCAAAAGCAATGAAATGATCCACATATTTCAAAACTGAGTACTTGTTTCAGCAGAAAGTACTTCCTGTTCATCTTCCTTTTTCCTTCACAATAAACTAGACTTCTGCTTTCTTAACAAAGCTTTAGTTGTAACAATATTCTGTTTACTTAAATGGTAACTATGATTATAACATACAACCAGACTATTAAAAAAAACAAAACAACCCATGCTCAGACACTGAAATGAGACAGATCGCTTCAGTGCTTTTCATATTTTTCTGCAGCTTTCAATCCACAGGTAAAGTATGAACTTATGTTAAAACTCAGTATTCTTTTATGTCTAGACAAACAATTAGAATAGTATTAGTAATGAGCAGGTGCTTCAGATCAATATTAGTTGAACGAAACATCCTGGTAGATGCATTTAAGCAAAAACAGAATATTTACATTCAAGACCTTGTCTTGCACATGGCAAGAATTTGAAAAATGCAAATGCTTTGAACCACACAGGATATCCCTGTGTCTTGAGTTTTGCTTACACACTTACTGTCAACACAGTTATTTTAATAACCCATCAGCATATGGCATATTTGAAGGAAGCAGTCAAAGGGTATGCAAATGTCTCTCTCAAGAAAGTATTCAATTCAAGCCCAGGTTTTGAAATGTAATGAATAATACCACTCAGGGAATGCTGCTGCAAATATAATTTTGAACACACCTTAAATGCATTGTGAACATGTAATTCCAAATTATGCATTTATAAATATTATAAAATTAGCTTTGACCTATTTGACGGATGGTAGTCTTTCTTGTCTATTTTATAATATACATTAATAATTATGTATTTAGTCCAACAATGCACCAGCAAAGATCTCAAGAGTGCATCCAATCTATAAGGACCACAAGGAATGTTTCTTTCTATACAGTTTTGAGTTTCTTTGACTAGCTCAAATTTGTATTTCAGAAGTTTCCAAATAAAGATCTAGTCCTTGACATTTACCTGTATTCAAACAAGGCCTGTTTATCTACATATTACATTATGCTCTATTTTATTTTTCATACCATTAAAAGAATCCATCTTATTATAACAACATCTGGCAGGCACTCACTCATTTATTTTGCTAAACAGATGATCACTTGTTTTTTGTTCCTTCACAATATGAGCATTTTCAAAACATTTTTTCTTATCTGCCCCATGTCCATCTGCAAAGACATTTTAGTTAATTTGATGTATTCATAATAAGTATTTTACAGTAATTCTCATTTCTTTCAACTTTTTCTGTCTGACAATGCCTCTAGTGTACAGCTATGTCAAACTAGAGTTTAAAAAATAAAAATAACTTGGAGGAACAAAATACAACACTTTGCAGTATTATTCTGCCCTAGCAGTTTTTAGTGAGAAAATTCCTGAAGATCTATTAAAGTTCTGCACACCTGTGCTTTTCTTCAGTTCTCCCCTTGAGGAAACAGACAATCTATAGCCCCATTTGTTGCAAATTAAGATCTGTGTAACAAAAGGTTTTATTTTAAAGTAAATGCCTGCATACAATCTCCCATAATGAACTCTTTTTCTTTAGTGCTAGACTAGGCAAAAATGTGTGTGTGGGATTTGTATTTTGCAGAAGCAGAATACGAATTCTTACTGAAGTGGATTAGAAGGTGGAAAACAGGTACAGTCTTAACAATAGATTACTTTGTTCTTTTGAAGCGAGTCTATACCATAATGAGTAGTGTTTAGGGGGACTACTTCTTTCTTAAGTACTTCCACAGCAGTACCGTAGCAATTTTAATTGCACAGTGATGTACTATCACAGATGACTAAAATTAACAATAGGATGGAGAACTTCACATTTAAATCATTGTCTCGTATGTTCAGAAACCTTTAGCTGAAGAGCACTGTGAACTGAACAGGCTAATCATAGCCAGAATATGAGTGCAACCTGAAATTCAAGCCACCCCATATGTCTAGAGAGGTTAGTAGTGAGGTACCCCAAGAATCAGTGTTTGCACTATTGTTCAATGTAGATAACTAACAACCTAGAAGGTGGAGTGAATAGTGAGGAAACAACATTTGCCAATAGCATTCTGTAGATTAGTCAAGACTTGGAATGACAATGTGGACCTTCAGAAGGACTAGAGAAGACCAGGTAACTGGGCAATACAACGGAAGATAAAATTCAACTTAGATAAGTGCAAAATAATTCAAATTAGAGAGCATAATTTTAACAACTAATATACACCAGAGTGCATTCTGAATTAGTTTAATTTCTCAGAAATGAGATGTAATCATAGTGGACACCTCACCGAGGACATCTCTGAAAATATTATAATACTGTTACATAGGTGGAATGGAGAAATCCACAGCCTCCTCTCCTCAAACACTGATCAGCTCCAGTAGCTCAGCATTGTTCCAAGCAGGGGATCCTTTGGGCTTGATTATACTGCCACTTTATAGCACTATAAAGTAGCCAGGAGCACTATAACTTCCTATCCATCCAGACTGGCGAGGCACGTAGAGCGCTGTAAGTCCACATTTCTACCGGTCCTGGTAATCCTCCTTGCCAGAGGATTAACAGCTGTAGCATATTGAGTGCTCCATTTTAGCTCCAGTGTAAATGGGTATTAACAATACACTGCTCTGAGTGATTACTGGAAACGCCCTCTAAGCCATTTAAGCCAAGTAAGCCTCTGTTCCCTTTGTTTTGAACTCGGCTGGAGGAATGCGGAAGTACGTTTTCAGAGCTGTAACTCGGCAAATCAGCAATGCAAATGTTTACCGAGTGAGCCAGCGTGAAAGAGAAGAGTAGCAGGCTTCGCATTTCAAAGATAGTGTGCTAACACACTCTCAGCATACCAAAAATCCACTCGCTCTCTCCGTCTGCATACACACAATACGCTCCCCCTGACCCACCTCGTTTGGAAAGCACATTGCACCCAGCTGAATGCTAGGATAGCTGCCCATAATGCACCACTCCCCGTGCCACTGCAAGTGCCACAATGTGGCCACGCTACACCGCTGGTGGGTCCAAGTGTGGACACACTATAGCACTGTCCCTATAGCCGTATGCAACGGCAGGTATAACCAAAACTGCTATAATGCTGTAAGTGTAATCAAACCCTTTGCTACATGGAGCTGGTATTGTCACCTGGCCAGATAAGTGAGCACTTGCCAAGAAAACAGGAAGGGGAGTTTCAAAGTTCCTGGGGCTTTTCAAGGGGAGGGGTGGATGTCTGTTTACCTGGTGTCAGAGCAGCAGAGCTGCTGACCAGACATATCCTGCGGAAGCTAAAAACTTTATAAATAGGAAGAATGTGTCTTCACTTGCACGTCACTGCAAAAACATCACCAGTAAGGGCTGTATGCCTCTCATGGAGATGGTTTTCTTTTTGTGGTGAAACTGAATTTTGCCCCAAAAAGTCATTGGCAAGTGGAGACGTTCCTATGGTTTTGCGCAGAAGAGGGACTTTTTCTGCTTTAAATGGCAAATACAGACACGTCTTTAAGCCCTACAGTGGTGCAGCTGTAGCGCTAGACAAGCCCCAACTCGCTGGTCTTTACCATCCTTGGCAGCAGGATAGGGTAACCAGACAGCAAGTGTAAAAATTGGGACAGCCAGTGGGGGGGTAAAAGGAGCTTATATAAGAAAAAGCCCCCCAAATCAGGACTGTCCCTATAAAATCAGGACATCTGGTCACCCTACAGCAACAAGGCACAAAACATTTGACATGCATTTTGTCAGCAAGGAAACCCACAGAGCTCGCCAAGCCTGCGGATACCAGCAGCGCTGGCGAGGGATCCTGGGGGTCGCTCACGCTGGCCTCGGGGCCCCACTGACAGCGGAGCTATTTCCCCATCGCACGAAGCGGTGAGATCACGAGCTCCAACCGGCTCCCTGGAGACGCAGCCCCAGGGGTGGGGTCACGACGGGGTGGGGGTTGGGGGTAAGTGGAGACGAGCCACAGGCGGGTTTTCCCCTCCCCAACCCCACAAGCAACCTGTGGCTCGTCTCTCCGGGGGCGGCGCCTGGGGAGGGGACCCAGCGGCAGCGACCCCGCAGCCAAACCCGCCCCTCTCCGCGGAGCGCGGCACCCAGGAACGGACCCAACGTGCCCCAGTGAGGGGCCCGCCCAGCCCCGCGCGGGGACCGGGCCGGGAGTGGCTGTGTCCCGGGCTGGCGCCTGGCGCGGCCTCCCCGGCCTCGGGGCAGCAGGCCAGGCGGAGCCCGCAGCGCCCCCGCTTACCGGACAGGGGTGCCTGTCGGCTAGGCCGCGGGGCCGAGTCTTGGCGGAGATCCCGGGGCGGCGCAACAAACTGCCGACGGGAAGAGACGGGAGACAAACAGCAGCGAAAAGCGCTCCGTGTCTGTGGAGTCCCGGCCGGCTCGCAGGGCGAGCGCGGTCCACGAGGGATGTGGGGCAGGCCGGGGCCGCTGCTGCACCGGGGAGTGCGGGGGCTGGGAGACGGGATGGGGGCTCCAGTGTGGGACAGAGTTAACAGCTGGAACCTGCTGAACCCCCCCCCACCCCGCCTTCTAGGGTGAGGGAGAGACAACAGGGCAGCGCAAGATGCCCCTTCACTTAATCCGACTTAACCCGATTTTAGGGCTGGGGTCTAGACCCTTTCGCTGGGGTCAGCTGCATGTTTAATGGCAGTGTGGATGGAGGAGCAGATGAAGACACTCTAGTGTTGGTATCCCGGAGTCCCTGTCAGGGGCCAGACTCCATTGGACTAGACGATGTACAAACACACAGTCTCTACACATCTCAGAAACTATACCACAGGAGACAACAGAGGGCTAGACCCAGACAGGTGTACAGTACAAGAAAACAATGAGACATTATCAGTGACCGGCAGGAATCACAGCACAACAACAGTCTAAACCTCAGTCAAGTTTTTTGTAGGAATCATCCCATATGAACATCCCCTATTAGAAACTGGCTCTGAGCTGTGTTGCCAATCATAAGGCAGGCTCCAAAAAAACGATGACTGGCGTAAAACACATGAGATTTGTGACAGTAATAACTTTTAGGTTCATTTTACTTCCCTTCAGATTTTTGAGCCATCAGGGTACACCAGGGTCACGTTTCCAGGTTCTCCAAAACCACAAGAGCTAAATACTTTTTTAATGAAAGCAGAGTCTCATGTAATCACAGAGGTAGCCACGTTAATCTGGATCTGCAGAAGTGAGAAAGAGTCCAGTGGCACCTTAAAGACTTACAAAAGTATTGAAGCATAAGCTTTCGTGGACTAATACCCATGCATGCATCCAACAAAGTGGGTATTAGCCCATGAAAGTTTATGCTTCAATATTTTTGTTAGTCTTTAAGGTGCTACAGGACTCTTTGTTGCTCATGTAATCACAGGATTCCAGGAGCTGGGGTTTTAAGGACAACACCAAATATCTCAATAATTCACAATAAACTTACAGCAAAAATACTGCTGTTTCAATGGGACATTTAAACTTTCCCATCAAGCTTTTTAAACAAATCTTCCTCATTTGGCTTGTCCAAGTCTCACATCCATATAACATCAGAATGGCTCCACTGGTCAGATCAATGGTTCACCTAGCCAGATATCTTGTCTTCTCACAGTGTTCAGTGTCAGATGCTTCAGAGGAATGGACAGAACAGGACAATTAGCAAGTGATTCATCCCCTGTCATCCAGTCCTGCTTTCTGGCAGTCAGGGGTTTAGGGACACCCAGACAATGGGGTTACATCCTTGATCATCTTGGCTAGTAGCCATTGATGGCCCTATCCTCATGAACTTATCTAATTCTTTTTATACTTTTGGCCTTCACAACATGCCCTGGCAATAAATTCCACAGGTTGACTGTGCACTGTGTAAAGAAGTACTTCCTTATGTTCATTTTAAACCTGCTGCCTAATAATTTCATTGGGTGACCTTTGGTTTTCATGTTAAGGGATAAATAACATTTCATTATTCACATCATTCATGATTCTATAGACCTCTATGCAACCCTCAATCGAGTTGTCTTTTTTTCTAAACTGAACACTCCCAGTCTTTTTAATTTCTCCTTGTATGGAAGCTGTTCCATACCCCTAATCATTTCTGTCTGCCCTTTTACACTTGACTTGCCCGAGTTTATGCTCCTTTCTATTTTCCTCAGTAGGATTTGACTTCCAATCATGGGCGGTGGGTATAATAGGCCAGGGGAGACTCTGTCTTGCTGGCACTGCTGCGGCCACCAGACACCTGGTTATGGGGTTTGTCAGGGGAGGTTTTTGTTTTATTATGCCCCAGGCAGGTTTGTGGATGGCTGAGGACACAGTATTTGCTATTCGGCTTCCGGGGCTCATCAGTTATCTCCCTGGACTCCAGAGAGATTACTAAGGAACCAAGAAAACTGCATTAGGGTTAGGCAAATACCGCCTCCTCAGCTGCCCTGGAACCTGCCTGGGGCATAGCAAAAGCTTCTTTCAAGGAGAGTCTGAGATGCTTTTCCCCATGGCAGCTTGGAATCTGGGGAGGCGCAGCGTGACTGGCTCAGGGCACCTCCGGCCAGGGACGGGACCACTCGGGCCTCTGGCCAGCCTCAGGCTCTTCCAGCTTGGTGGTGGTGGTGGTGGTGTGATTGGGGTTCCTTGGATGGGGGGAGTAGGGGCAGAGCTGGGGCCTTTTAATTTTTTTTTTATTTGGGGTGTACATATAGTTTGAACCTCTATTGTGGTGGTTTTAAAAAGTTTCCATGCAGCTTACAGGCATTTTACTTTTGTGACTCTTCCTTTTTAATTTCTGTATAACTAGCCTCATTTTTGTGTAGTTCTCCCTTTTGAAATTAAATGCTACTGTGGTAGGTTTCTTTGGCATTTTTCCCCCTACAAGGACGTTACATTTAATTTCATCATGATCTCTATTACCAAGCACTTCAGCTACATTTGCCTCTTGGACCAGATCCTGTGGGGTACTTAGGACTAAATCAAGAATTGCCTGTCCCCTTGTGGGTTCCTGGACTAGCTGCTCCAAAAATCAGTCAATAACGGTGTCTAGAAATTTTATCTCTGCCTCTCATCCTCAGGAGTCATGTTCCGATTCAATATGAGATAGTTGAAATCCCTCATTATCATTAAATTTTCTATTTTTGTAGCCTCTCTAAGCTCCCTGGGCATTTCACAATCACTGTCATGATCCTGGCAAAGTGATCAGTAGTATATTCCTACTGCCTGTATTTCTTTCCTCAGTCTACATCAACTCAATGTATACCAAATTTGCCTTTAGCTTGCACCCAAACTTGCTGTTATCATCTATTGTTGAAAAATATTTAAAGCTTAAATGCTAAATCATGAACCTGAGTTTATAGAAGTCCTTATTCCATCTCTGTCTCAATTATTTTAATCTCCCTGAGTTTGCATTCATCCTAGACCATACATTCAGTGTCTGTACAGATATTTTGCATGCTACTTGTATTTTTTTGTCTTTAAAAAATTGTTAATGATGAAACATGGCAACTTTTTGCAGTGATATAAGGTAAAACCACCTGCCACACAGATGTTTATGTAAAAAAGTCCTCTTTTAAAGATGAAGTCATCTGTTTCCCATTTTAGGACAGAGTGGTCTGTTGGTAAATATTTTAATATATAGTGACCTATCATTTTTCCCTGATGCAAGGAAGGGTAGTCAGAGTAGGACCTGAGGCTGGAAAGCGCCAATTTCTAAAGAAGACCCAGTTTCCAACTCCTTCTGCCAGTCTTACTTCCTGCAGTCCAGATAGGCTTCCTCCCAAGGAAGAACAGGTGGTTTCCATCACTGCATTGCCCTCCCTTCGAGATTTTGGCTGTATGACTCCCTAGAGAATAGGAACCTCACTGATGGATTGCCATGCAGATCCAGTCAACCAGCATATTCATCAACTGCCCTTGCTACATCCCTCATCCTTGGAAAATTCTGCTAACATTTTGGGGTTGTGCTGAATGCTCACAGACCCCTCCAGTGGAGGAAAGGATGCATCTACTTTCTGATGTTGCGAACTCCCATCATAGATATTCTATGGCTGGTTAATGAGCTATAAAAAGGGGTCAATGTATTCTACAGTTGTAAAATTGCCATGGAATCCTCTCCTCTCTGTAGAAGACTGACTCTGAAGCTAAGCTTCTTGCTTTTTAAAATGTTCCTAGCCCTTCTGTTTGTGGAGAAAATCTTGCAATCATGAACATGAAAAACTGATGCATTGTTGTTTTCCTGTAATCTCACAAACACTGGAACTATAGTTCAGTGGTGTGAGCTATCCCCATTCACCACAATAGGTCACCAACTCTGAAAGCTAAAAACAAACACTTAACTCTTTCACTATTCATAGTTTTAGCAGAAATATCTAGCTTGTGCTTTTCCCAATGTCAAACTGCCTCTCACCTCTACCCTCATGGGGAATTTGAGATCTAAGGCAGGAGTGGGCAAACTATGGCCCACGGGCCCGTCCTGGCCAGCCCCTGAGCTCCTGACCGGGGAGGCTACCTCGGCCTCTCCCCACAGCCTCACTGCGCCGCACGAGCAGCACTCTGGCCCGCCACTCCTGAGCAGCGCTGCAGTGGCGTGACTGGCTCCAGCGAGGCTCCGAGTTCCTACGGGGCAGTGTGTCTGGCTCCAGCGGAGCATGTGGTTGCCAGACACGCTGCTCTGAGCAGCATGGGATAAGGGGGCTGGTGGCTTGGATAAGGGGCAGAGGGTCCCAAGGGGGGGGTGGTCAGCAAGGGACAGGGGGCGGTTGGATGGGGCAGAAGTTCTGGGGGGGCATCAAGGGATGGGGAATGGGGGGTTGGATAGGGTGTGGGAGTCCTGTGGGGTCTGGATAGGGGTTGGGGCAGTCAGGGGTCGGGGGGGTTGGGTATGGGGTGAGGTCCTGGGAGACAGTTAGGGTGGGGAGTTTCAGGAGAGGGCAGTCAGGGGATAAGGAGCAGGGAGGCTTAAATAGGGGACTTAGATGGGGGTGGGGTGCTGGGGGGTGGTTAGGGGCAAGAGGTCTCTGGAGGGGACAGTCAGGGGACAAGGAGTCGGGGGGGGTGGTTGGATGGGTCGTGGGTTCTGAAGGGGACAGTCAGGTGGCGGGAAGTGGGAGGGAATCGGATACAGGGTGGGGCCAGGTTTTGGGGAGGCACAGCCTTCCCTACCCAGCCCTCCATACAATTCTGCAACCCCGATGTAGCCCTCGGGCCAAAAAGTTTGCCCACCCCTGATCTAAGGCCATGTTGACACTACCACTTTTATCAGTGTAACTTATGTCGCTCAGGGGTGTGAAAAAACACACACCTGACCAACATCAGTTATACCGACAGAAGTGCCGGTATGGACAGCACTAGGTTGGCAGGACAGCTCCCACTGACATAGCTACCTCTGCTCATAGAAGTGGTTTTATTATGTCGATGGGAGAGATCTCCCTGATTGGCATAGAGCAGCCACACGAGCAATCTTACAGTAGCACAGCTGCATCACTACAGTTTGTTGCTAAAAGCTTGCTAGTGTAGACATAGCTTAATAAGTAAAACAGGAAATAGTGTACTATTTGTATTGTTGTGGGTTCAGTGAAGCATCCTTGAGGCTGGTTGGGATGGCAGCTGTCCTTCATTTAAGACAGGTGGCTGCTTAACTCTCTCTCACAGCTAAAACAATGGTATATGTGAGACCACTCAGGAATTTGAACCATTTTGGCAGAAGGCATTGGCTAGGCATTGTTTGGGTAAGCATGTGTGTTGGGGCTGTAAAGAAAGAAATGATCTCCCTTTATTTTGGTTCCAGCTGTGCTCAGGAAAACAGGACTCTGTACATTCTTTGTAAACAGACAAGCTCGCATCAGAGATACCAGATTCTGCCATCTCTCCTTCAAACTGGAAGAAACTACAAGAATCTGAAGCTTGGCAAGTCACTCAGTTAAAAAAAACTATTATTCATTTCACAATCTCACACTGCCAGGGAATCCTATGCACAAGTGCAGTAGTCATACTGGAACTTGGCAAACTCAAGCAGGTGATTAAGTCTTTTGTTTTTTTAGCTTGCATAAAGCAAGTGGTGCAGAGAAGAATTGTCCAGAGGAGACATTGTCCAGGGGAGAATTGTCCAGACTGGCTAAGCCAAGCTTTTATCAGCCAGGAGCCAAAGATAGGAGAGAGGCATCAGAAGAAAGAGGCTTATGAGAGCGAAAATAATATAATTATTGTATTTTATTTATAATATTGTAGCATCTAGGAGCACTAATTGATATACCAGAACCCCATTATGTCAGGTGCTGTACAAACAGAACAAAAAGATAGTATGTAAGCTCTTTGGGGCAGGGACTAAGTATAAGCCAAGAGATAACTGATGGACAGACAGACAGATGGGGAGTATAAGGAAACAATATTTGTCAGCATGATAGCCATTCATCTCAGCACACCAGAAACCTAACCATGTCTGAGTTTTTGTATAGGCATCACAGCAAACAGGACCAGCCAAGGAAGCACATGCCTGGGGCGGCACATTCGAAGGGGTGGCATTACGGTCAATCTTAGGGTGCAAAGAAGAAGAAAATGAGAGACAGCCTGGGAGAAAGCACAAAGGTGCTTGTTTGAAAATTTGACAAGTGAGAGATGGAAGCTGATATAATGGGTCAACTGGAGGCAGGAGCTGCTATCCTGATAGTGAATGAGAGATGATAGGTATGATGGGATAGGCTGCGGAGAGCCTTAAAATGAAAGCAATGGTAGGGAGGGAGCCAGGTGAGAGGTGACAGGGTCAAAGTGACTGGCTGGGTAAATGATCTTTGCAGCAGCATTCTCAGTGGATATGAGTGGGGCAACACTGATTTGTCAAGGTCACAGAGAAGATGTTCTAGTCATTGAGATGTAAGATGATGAAAGCCTGGGCAAGAGTTTTAGCTATGTGGATGGATAGGAAAGACCATATTTTAGAGATGTTGTGCAAAAAAAAAATTGGCAAAATTTAGCTGGATGTGAAGTCCTAGAGAAAAGTCTGAGGTGAAGGTGACAGGCAGGAGGGTCCTCAGTGATTGAGGAAAGAGATAGCAGGGAGGGCTTGGGCAGAGGAAAGGTTAAGAGCTTTGTTTTAGCTATATTGAGCTTGAAGCAATGGCCGGACATCCACAGTTATTCATAAACTTTTTTCAGGATAAAACAAATTTATCTGGGGTTTGGACCCCATTGGGAGTTGAGCATCTGAGTGTTAAAACAGGAACATTTCTTAACCTGCTTTCAATTAAGTCTACAGCTGTTAGGGGATGTGGTTCAGAACTGGGTCTGAGTTTGCAGCAGGCTAGTGGGTCTGGCTAGCAGGTCTGGCTCAAATCATGTGCCTGGAGTAGTGATGGGTGTGCTGGAAGATTAGTGGCATACCAACAATGGAAATTGTAATAGTAGTGACAATAATAGGAGGTAGGGTTGAGTCCAGCAGCGGGAAATAGCAGTGGCATCAGATATCCACTTCCTTCAAATAAGTCGTCTGGCTTGTCATGATGGCCCTGTCGCCCTTTCCTGCTTTGGAAGAGAGGTAGAGAGAAGAAAGGAAGGGAGATAGCACTTACCATTTCATCATGGCTGGGTTAGAGTTATAAAGTGACCTCCTGATCAGCAAGTGGTGGTGAATGCTGGAGGAGCAGGGCTGGGGCTCAGGGCTCCTTCCTCATATGAGAGTAGAGCCCTTTGGCAGCCTCGTTCATGGTGATGGTTCTGTGCCGAAGGAAGAGGCTGCCTCACTTTCATGTTTTAGACAATTTCTCTTGTTTTTGTTTCCAAACAATTTCGTTAACTATAACCTGTGCTCATTTTTATAAACAATTTGATATAATGTGTTGACAGGTGAAGACAGCCTTTGGTCACATTTACTCACATTGGACAGTTAATACTTCCAGCTAGGAACAAGCCGCAGTTTACACAACAATACACATTGTCAGTTTTCTGAGTTCTTACTTTCCTGAACTTTTGGGGAAATTGCTGCTGCTGGAATGTGTGAAAACCATTGTTTAAATTACAGACAAAAACTGACAGTGCTATCTGCCACCTTGTGATTCTGATAAGATTTCTGGTAACAACATAATTATGTAAACTGTAAGCTTCTTGAGGCAGAGACCATGGTTTTGAATATATTTGTTCAGTTCCTAGCACATGGGGCCCTAATCCTTATAAGAGCCTTTGGACTCTACTCTGCTTTAAATACTGAGCACCACCACAACACAGATTGACCAGAATAGCCCTGCTTTGAGCTATTGCAGCTTAGAGGAAAGACATCACAGTATTATTGAGTTTGTGAACTCAAACGTCACAGAAATTAAACAGCATGGCAACTTCTTTGAAAATGAGCTTGCACTGAAATGAACCATTTTTTCCATCTTGTTGCATATCTGTCAACGAGCTGCTACTCCCTCTTCACAAAAGCTGTCTCTTTTATTTCCGAAAAGAGGGATCATCGGGGTCCTTCGTGAGTCTAGAGTGATGATTACTGTTGGGATGCTATGCTAATTGCTTCTACGTTGCTCCATAGAGTATATTGGTTGCTCACAAAAATAACTGAAGATGTTTTGGCTCTGACATGATTGAATAGTCATCTTCCATAGAGGCTGAAGAGGATTATTTTGGAATAAGTTTAAATAATGTACAATATATTAAAAAATAAAACAGAAAGAAGCAATATACGAAAGAAATATATGACAGCTGAACTGTTGTGGGTTAACAGGCACTTAAGTAGAGGGTCTCACTAGTTTCTTTAAAGAGAGGAGAGAGAAACAAGAAATCAAATAGAAAAACAAGGAATTAATGAAAGATCAGGCTACAACTGTTTCGTAAGTAGTTTAGGGCCCACTCCAGTGAGATACTGGATGAATGAGAGTGGAAGGCAGTGTGTTTAATGCTGAGAAATCATGTTATTTTCACCTACATTTTTCTTTTGCATATAAATGTAACAAGTTGTGTCACCTTGAATTGTATTGTATTTTATGCTTTGATTAGTTATTTAGTTTAGTTTATGAAAAATGTAAGACTGGAAACCTATGCAGTTTGGATATTTCCTCCCCCGATATGGGGGTTCCAAACTTGAGGAGTTCCTGGAGTAAAAGAGAGGCAACTCTTTGACCCATCTAGCAGCAGTTCATATAATTGCCCCTATAGTTCTCCTATAACCTTGCCTAAACTGGAACACTGTTGATTATTTAGGGAAAGTTAACATATATTGATCATGGCTTTCAATAAGCAACATAGACTCCAGAACCTTTGAGGTCCTGTTGCGGTGGATATGAGCCAGTGAATATAAAGGTTAACCAGTTTGCCTTAAAAAGACTATATTCTTCACAAGATCTATATACAGTATATAGCTGAAATATATACAGTGAAAACTGTTTTATCCGGTACTTCACCAACCGGAAAGCTCTATAAACCAGCATTTCTGATCATCATTGGAAGTCCGGTTTGTAGTCTGGCTGGTGTAGGGCAACTAGGAGTGTTGGTTTGTGGGAGGGAGCTCAGGGTGCTGGGTCCAGGGTGCTCACTTTGGGCTGCTCCTAGGCAGAGGTGCAGCATGTGGCTCTGCATGCTGCCACCATCTGCAGGTGCCACCCCCATAGCTCCCATTGGCCAGGAACCATGGGCCAGTGCTCTGGGTGGGGCCAACACACAGAGCCACCTTCCATGCCTCTGCCTAGGAACAGCTGGGACAGGTTGCCGCATGGAGGGAGCCACCTGAGATGAGTGTCCCCAGATCCAGCACCCCGAGCCTTCTCCTGCAAACCAACTCCGAGCCCCCTCCTGAACCCAAACTCCCTCCCTCTTAGTTAACTAGCATTTTTCACTTACCAGCATTCCCATTCCCCATCCCCCACCTGTGGATAAAATAGCTTTTACTGTACAAAGTTATCAGACTCTGGTTTTTGCCTCTACAGAGAGGCACAGTAGACAAAAGTGGTTATAGCTAGTAATTATTTTTTCTGTATGTTACTAAGTATTTCTTAATCCCTATGGAATGCAAAACTTGTTAGGATTAAAATTTCTGCCTGATTGCACTACTTTAATGCTCAAGGAAAGGCAGATTTGTCTGCCTACTATGACATACTATTATTGGTCCTTTAACAATGAAAATACATACATTCATTTTAGACATAGCTGTAGTTCCATGTTGAGTACATCTACATTAAGAACTTCTGCATCCAGTTTACACACACACACAGAAATGTAAGACTGAGGGACCATGATAAATCATTAATCCGCACCCCTCCACTGAGGTAAAACTATGTATTAGCCAGGCCATCTCTGCGGAGGTGTTTGTTTAACGTGTTCTTAACCTCTAGTGAGGGAGATTCTACCCAAAACCTCTCTAGATAATTTGTTCAAGTGCTAAACTCTTACATTTAGGAAGTTTTTCCTAATATCTTACCTAAATCTCCCTTGCTCCAATTTAAGCTATTACTACTTCTCCTGCCCTCCTTAGTTAAGAGAACAATTTATCCCCTTCCTTCTGTAACAACCTTTTACATACTTGAAGACTGTTATGTCCCCACTCAGTCTTCTTTTCGCCAGACTATATAAACCCAATTTTTTCCAATCTTTCCTCATAGGCGATGTTATCTAGATCTTTAATCATTTTTATTGCTCTTCTCTGGACGTTCTTCAATTTGTCTACATTTTTCTTGAAGTGTGATACCCAGAGCTGGACATAATACTCCAGTTCAGGCCTTATCAGTGCTGAGTAGAAAGGAAGAATTACTTCTTCTGTCTTGTTTACAATTCTCCTGTTAATGCATCCCAGAATGATGTTTGCTTATTTTGCAACAGTGTTACATTGTTGACACATACTTAGTTTATGATCTACTACACCCCCTTTATATTTTTCTGCAGTCTTCTTTCATAGGCAATCATTTCCCATTTTGTATTTGTGCAATTGATTATTCCTTCATAAGTGGAGTACTTTGCATTTGTTCTTATTGAATTTCATCCTATTTACTTCAGACCATTTCCCTAGTTTGTCAACATCATTCTGATTTCTAATCCTTTCTCCAAAGCTCCTGTAACCCCTCCTAATTTGATATCATCTGCACACAGAAGTACGGGACCCCACTTGATATGCCCTTCCAGCTCTATTGTGAACCATTGCTAATAACTCTGAGTTTTGCCTTCCTGTCAGTTGTGCACCCAACTTACACCCAGCCCCCTGTCCATCACCAGCTGTAGCCCCAGCCTTGGCCCCCTTAAGCCTGTCTAGGTTCCCCCTCCCAGACACCCTGCTCCTGGCACCAGCTGAGGGGGAGGGGTGGCTTACAAGGCAGGTGTGGAGGCCGGGATTTGAACCTATTCTGGGCACCCCCCAAAATTATACAAACCTGACACTAATGCTCCCACTCTGCATGAAAGTAGAAAGAGCCATCAGAGCAAGATCATTTCTACCCCAGGGCTCAACCCCTGCAGAAGATGCTGTGCATGGCAGAGATTCATGTAAAGTGGGATGGTCCAGCACATAAGGCATTCACAAGAAAAATCAGGAAACACAGGTTCAGTTCCCTGATCTGCCAAAAACTTCCTGTATAATCTTGGGCAAGTCATTCTGTCTCTCTGTGCTTTAGTTCTCCATCTGTAGACATGGACAACAACACTTCCCTAGCTCCCAGGGGCATTGTGAGGATAAATACATTAAAGATTGTGAGGTGCTCAAATACTATGGTGATGCAGGCCATGCAAGACCTAATCAAGACAGATATGTGGAGCAGAGGCAGCAGTGCACTATGCACCCTCCAGCAACAAGTAAGGATCTTCCCAAAAGATGGTAGACTTCAGGTGGAGAGGGTACAAGGCTGGTACTGTCCACCTGTGCATCACAATGCAACTTGCTGGCACATACTGAACCACATGTAGTTAACATAAAGCCACACCACTCATTTATATTATTCTCGAGCAGAATCTATTCTACGCTATATACACCCCACAGTAACTTCTCTAATCAGGTGACACTTATCACAGGAGACATTTTGGCTGATATATCAAGTTCCCGAATGCCCAGACCTTGGGATAGTCCCATTAGACTAATGGGAGTGTACTCTGCCTATATTCATCAAATGTTCTTTAAGGCATTTTAAAGGAATGTAAAAATAGTACAATTAGAAAACACCGTTTAAAACATTATTTAGGTTGGAAAGTCAAGCACTTGAAAGTTAGGAAATGCCAGTATTACGGTTGCCTGTGTAACCTTAGTTCTGCCCACTTGTGGTCCACCTGTGCACTGAATGAAGCAGTGATCCGCTGGACAAAAATAAGACAGGATCATGGAATTAAACACTGTATTATAATGCAGCTCCTTGCAAGCACTGAAGTAAGGTTGCATGGTCAACTATAAATATGGCATTTCCTAACTTTTAAGTGCTTGACTGCAACACAAATAATGTGTTTTTTTTCAATGCACGATTTTTTGTATGTAATTTTCTAGGTTTCTTTTTTTTTTTTTTGATGGAAAGTTGTACAAATTATCTCATGTACGACTGTAACAACCTCCTATCATGCATCATCAGCATGGTTTGAACCCTGAACTTTCAGCACTTTACTAATATCTCATTTGAACTACTAAATTCACTAACATCTGGAAAAAGCTGTAATTCATGGGAAAAGGGCCACAACTGTTGTATCTTGGGTCCAGACAGTGATATGGGGGGAGCTTGATCCCCATAGTTTGGGGTGGGCTGCTAAGACAATGTGCTGGTTCTGCAGGAATTATGTGGGAAACTTGGCTTAGCTCTCTTTCTCCCGCATAGGAGCTAGAGGAGCTCCTGCCTCATGTGGTACCCTAGAGATAAGGCTGGAAAGGATAACAGGAGAGACAACAGAAAGGAAGAAGTTATATTAGCAGATGGCAAGGGAGTAGCTTTCTCAGAGACTGTTCTAAAAGATGGTTGGATTTAATTGTCCACGTTGTCTCCTATGAAACATCTATTTGTAAGAACCTAAACATGTTTGTTGCAATGGGAGGATTAAGGGTAATTATATCATCTTTGGAAAAGGGGAGTCTTATTAATTCTATAGATTGTGTTTCTTTATCAATAAGAGACACGAGCATCTGTGGACTGCCAGTGTTACTCAGCTGTAGACGTTGTTGGAAAATTCCCAATAAAATGAAATTTTGACAAATATGGGAATGAAGATTTTTCATGAACCACCTGCCCCCACGTTTTCCAACCAGCTCTGTTCAAAAATTCATAGTTATGGGAGCTTTAATTTACACGAGACTCCAGTAAATTCTGATGTTTTTACCACTGTCTTTTTTTTCCATTGTAGAAACAGTCTCAGAGAGCAAAACTTGGCATAACTCCCCCTAGATCATATCAATTTCAGTTGCTTCTAAGCTGAGATACATGTAAATTAAATGAATTATGCCTGTCAAACTGGAAATTACTTTGAGTTTAAAGAATCATTAATTCAATTTAATTTTTAATCAGTGTTTATATGTATGTCTAATGAATTTGATCCTGTATCTGACAAATGTCAAATAAATAGAAAAAGAAGTAGAGAGAATGAATAAGTCATTTGACTGACAGAATACTATGCAATCTATTTTCTGTTTTAAGACACACAGGTTTAAGCACAATTTCTCCTTTTACATATTGTGTTTAGAAAACAAAAGGACAAATCACCTTGGCCAGGTAGGATGTTTACAAGAGATGCAGCTATGCACATCTTGAAAAACTGCATTATTTTCAAACAATTCAGAAGTCAGGAAATGATGTTTGAAGAAGATCTATGTACCTATCTCATAATGCAAATTTAAATGAACATGCTACTGGTCAAATATTTGCTGCATGAATAATAATTATTTTGCAAGAATTTCTAGTGAGTACTCAGGTGCATATTATGTTTGTTTCACATTCTTTCAATGGACTCCATTAGCATATTTCCGAATTCCCTCTTTACGGGAATGTTCCCTCTTTACAGTATGTTCAAAGGCACTGTACTTTATAAAACTAAATAACCCTCAATATGTAACAATAATCAATTTGCAAGTAAAAGTTATTTAGATATTTAGCAGTTACTCTAAAATCAGCATGTTTAAGTACATGCTTTCAGTTTCAATAGTCAAACAAATAATTAGAATGTCTGATGATGGCACTCTTGTTCATTTTACTCTCAGAGTATGACATCTCCAATCACACCTTACTTTCAGCTGAGGAAATAAAAGATTGTCACTATTTGAAAATGCTAAATGTTATCATTTGGAGGTTGAGCCAGTTATCTCCCTTCTATAGCTCTGAAACTAGAATTCCAGTATCATAATCCTATCAATATTGTGAAGAGATTGGAATTTGTAATTTTACAGTATATCAAAAGAAACACGAGTGTGGGTTGGTGCTTCGTATTTCTAAGATGATGCTGTGTTCAAATATCCTGTTACATGCAAAAGAACCTCCCATACTCATGTCTAATAATGGCAAGTATACCATGAAAAATCATAGTATGACGCCCCTGACTTCATCTCACAGATATATAAAGTAATTTTTGTCATACGTTCATCTAAAATGTGTTTTGCTGTGAGATCTACAATGAATGATTTGTTCCTCTAAGTTATTTGTCTATTATCAGTCTCTATCTAGATGGCTTCCATGACCATAATATTTGATCATCTCTCTAGTTCTTAAATATAAACGTCAGTTTATCAGAGCCTAAAACTTTTATGGTGTCAGTCTTTTGAGTTCTCTGCTCAATGGCACTGAACTATCTAATACCCTGTCTTTGTTTTATAAGTAGACTTGTAACGAAGATATTCATTTTCTCAAGTTTTTCAGTTGGCCAACTCAGCTCTGTGATTTTTCCCTTTTGTAAAATACCTTGGAATGCTTGTTCTAAAACTTGTACAAAAGCTAGTTTTTATTATGCTCTAAATCTGTTCTAAAGACCAGACAGGTAAAGGACGTTAAGTAAACAGAAAATGATAAAAGTTTTAAATTGATTCTTTATTGAGATCATGATTGTCCCTTCCAACCTTGAAGTCTATGAGATCGTAATCTTACATGTCAATATATAACCTAGGAGCAGATACTAGTTTGAACTAGAGTAAGACTGGAGAAAGATCTAGGCAGTAATCACTGTATTTGTGCCACTTTATTGAATATACCAAGGGACAGACTAAACTGACTTGTATTAAGAAGACAAACACTGATTTAGATTAATGCTATGTCAGGATTTCAAATATAGGAAAGTTTGCAGTGTAAATTGGATAGAGGGAAAAACCTGGGTAGATTTAAGCGATGCATACAAGAACATGTTTTAAGAGCATACAGTATAGTAGGTTTCATTTATAGAGTGCTTAGAGGTCCTGATCCTGCAATTTGCAATGGGCAGGAGACAAGGGGACTCTGTGCATTGTAAATTGCAGGACTGGGGCCTACGTGTACATGGTATTTTAGAGACAAAGACGATCTCACTCCACACTTGTTTATAATCTACATGTGATCATATGCATTCAGAAGTAAAGGAAGACATGGTGGGATTGGGTTAAAGTGAGCACAAGGAGTGTGACAATTTATAATGATGTGATATTTACATTTTACTGTGCATAGGAAAGGAATGTAGGCAGCTTTGTAATGTAGGAAACCCTTGGCACTTGGTTTTCATGATAGTGTGTGCGACCCTCTTGACAATTTAAGTAAATTATAGTGGACAACTCTTTGGGGCATAGTGGGCTCCTGGTCTATGACTGGGGCTTGGAGGTGCTACCAGAAGACAGACAGACAGACAGACAGACAAACAAACAATAATAAAAAATAAATTAGTAAGCACTCACTTGTTTCATGTGAGCTGCCATTCTTCAGCAAACAGTTGAGCCTTGGGTTTCTCATTATCATTGCACCAAATATCGGGCATGGTATTCCCTCCTCTTTGCTACATAACTCCAAGATCTCTGGCTGTGTCCCAGTAGGTTGCTATAAGAGGCATTGGGAATCTTTTTCTTTTTAATTGGACTATTAACATCATTGACATTCTAGGAAATAACGGTTTATTGATTTCTGTGTTAACATTGTTATTCTTTCCAGTGAGGCACATATTACTTACCTACTATGTTCTGAGATAACACAGCACAGTGACTTTGTTATAAATTAGCATGCTACACCACATTTTAAATGTAATTAAGGAGAAATAAGTGAAGCAATTGAATCTTCCTGTGTCTGAACCCTGAGTAACACAACACATCTCTATTTCTACAGAGATACCCCATGATAAAGATGCTTGATTCTCTTTACTTGCCCTGATCAGAGGATAAATGGTAGGAATTGTTTGTACTTTACATTCAAAATAAATTTATCACAAGCCAGGCAGTAGCTAGGGGCACCATACATATCTTTGATTAAGTTAAAAATATTTCCTACATATAAAAATTAATATCTAATGACTTCCTAAAGCACCTCAACTTTAAAAAGGACAGTGAAAAGGAAGACCTTTTAACAATATGATAAGGAAAAATGAGTAATTTATTTAAAAACCTGGAGAAAGTAATTTACCTGAATGTAGGTAGGTTCAGGCCTAAATGAATTTCTTGCAGTTCTTAATTCCAGCAGTAAAGAAGAATTCTGTCCCTCCAGGACCTTGGGAATCAGCCTTAAAATCAATAAAAGAATGGAAATAGAAAGAAATAGTTAGCTTGGTTGTTCCGGCCTTAAAGTGAAGAAAGACTGAACTCCTGTCCCCATGTGCCCTCAACAATCCCTTACTTAATCTCACTAGCCCCTCCTCCACCACCATCATGTCCTCATATTCTAGTATGTAAAAGCCAATGTGTGTTTTGACAACAGTTTGTGATACACCTTTATAACAAACTCAGGAGGACAAATTCTGCTTTCATTTGCATCTAGATAAATCCATAGCATTCCACAGAGTTGCACAGATGAAAATAAGTACAGAATTTGACTCTCTGTTTCCATTGGGTTTTTTGTCCTTCTCTTTCATTTTTAAAAAATTTAACAGTATATTTTGGTGCATCTTTACCTCCATCCTCTCTAGCATCTGTTTTGCCTCAGTCATTTTTCTGTTTAATTTTTTTCTAAATTTCCTTTTATGCCCCTCAAAAACTTTCCTTATATCTCCTCTATCTTCAAGGTCCTATTTATTTATGTCTTATTCATGTTCCATATTTTCTCCCTTTCCATTTTTTCTCCGTTTTATTTTCTCTTCTCTGCCCTTTGTCAGACTTCTCTATTAAATCTCTTTCTTTCCTTACTTCAATTTAGTGGAAACATGTTGAGGCCCACAGTGCACCCAGGAGTATCTTACATAAGGCAAACATAACTGCTGTCTGTACTAACTGTGCTCCAGATAATCTGCCACTGGGCCGATGAGAGATCAAAAGACATTGCCTAAGGGCTAGTCTACACTGGGAATTTGCATATGTCTCAGGGCTGTGAAAAATCCATACCCCTGAGAGATATAGCTCTGCAGACCTAACCCCTAGTGTAGACAACGCTAAATCGACAAGAGAATTTGCCCATCAACATAGCTACCACCTCTTAGGGAGGTGGATTCCCTATGCCGATGGGAGAACCCCTCAACTAGCATAGCTAGTGTCTGCACTGAAGTGTTGCAGGTGAGCGCTGCAGCTGTGCTGCTGTTGTTGTTTATGTGCAGACATTAGTTTAGACCCATCTGGAAAAGGCTTGGCTGAAAATATGAACTTTTCATCACACTGCAAACGCAATAGGCTCTAACAGACCAGTAGAGGGACTGAGTTCCACTGTCAGTGACCCTCCATTAAGAATGCCCTGACTCAAGCCCAGGAGAACAAACAGACTAATCAACAGCACTTCTACTGACAAAGCAATCATGATGATGACGATGATGATTATGATGCATTGGGGCGGGGGAAGGGTGTCAAAGACAACCAGGTCTCAAACAATATAGAGGGAAAGCAGTTTCTTGCATTGGTTGGGATTCTTCTCGCCTTACAAAAGAAATTTAAAGAAGCTAAGAACTAAAGCTGCAGAAATAATGATTATCTGAGTAAAAGTGTAGGACATTACTGAGGAATTATTTTAAAGCACAGGACTCTGATATTTATTATTGATAGTTGCTACAAATCAAATATTGATGAATGATATTAAGCCTTTAATAGGGCAATTTATTTTCTTACTGGAATATATAATTTTTCACATCTGTTCATTAGAGTGTAGATTGAAATGATACATTTTTGTGCAGAAAGATTTATGTGTTAACATTAATTTTATGACTTGTTTTGGAAAAAAAATTATGAACAAACAGCAAACAACTCATAAAAGCAGATTGACTGGTGCAGTGTGCAATTAATTATGTAGTAATGCCCAGAAAACTAGGCATTCCATAATGATCAATATGTTGTAAGCAAGCCGCAATATAAACTCACCAAAAACAATAGCGTCAAAACTTTTGTTCTTAATGCTTTTAATGGACTTCCATGAAGGACATTTCCTGGAAATTAATAAAAGGGAGGTAGGATTAATAATCCTCAACTTCTCCATGGGTCCTCAACATCTCGCAACCAGTCATTAATCCCCAGGCGTGAGGCTTCTTCGCACTCCCAATCAGAGGGAGACCCCTCGGGCCGGTCCGAACCGGCTGCGTTCAGGTTCTGTAAGGTGACTGGCAAGTAGCGCAGTCCCTAGATGCAGCTGGGGCCTGGGCTTTCAGGAGCTCAGGTAGCCAGCAGCAAACAGTCTCTAGAGGGCTGGCTCTAGCCTGGGCTTCAGACACAGGCAGCCAGCAAAAACAAAGCAGTCTGTAAGGGCTGGGGCTTGGGCTTCAAGGCACAGGCAGCCAGCCAGCTGACAAACGGTCTGGGAGGGCTGGCTATGGCCTGGGCGTGGCACAGGCAGCCAGCAAGCAAACAGTCTTTATGGGCTGGGGCCTGGGCTTCAGGTTCAGGCAGCCAGCAAACAAACAAACAACAGTGATGGAGAACTGGTTATAGCCTGGGTGTGGCACAGGCAGCCAGCAAGAAAACAGTCTTTAGTGGACTGCCTCTAGCCTGAGCGTGGCACAGGCAGCCAGCAAAAACTGACAGTCTTTCATGTTCCCCTGTTCAGGGTAGGGGCGGCTGACTCAGGGAGTGGGTACCTCTGTCATCCAGTCGGCATCCGGTTCCTCGGGGTACACGGCAGCAGGTACTCCAGGCCAGTCGTCCTCAGCATTGGGGGTTGGAGCGCAGCTCGGGCACGAGTCTCCTCCAGGCAGCAGCAGGTCCTGCAGAGAGTCCTTCTCTTCCCCTGCTTCTCCCCATTCTGGGCTGCAGGGCTGGCCTTTTATAGTCCCGCCCTTGTACTTCCAGCGAGGGGGGCAGGGCGGCTTTGGCTCCACCCTCCAAGGGGTATCCCCAGCTCCTTCACACTCCCAATCAGAGGGAGACCACTCGAGATCACTACACCAGGATAGAACATGAAACTCAGTAGCTCTTACTTAAGTAACTTTAATCTTTATTAGGTTAAGCTTTGAACTTGTATGTAAAATGTAGGGATCGATGGTGAACATGATGGTTTTGCTCTCAGGAGGAAGAAAGAACTGTTAAATAATGAGTGTAAACAAAAATCGGAGGACACTGGAGTTGAAGTATTCAACAACTGCTTTCTTTCAATTTCTACTAAAATGAGAAAAGAGTAGGTAGAGAGAAGTGAACTGGTTCAGACAAAATAAAGATGGGCCTGAACCTCAGCTTAAGCCTTGAATATGCCTAAAACCTGGCTTGCTTTTTACCAGTCACCATCTAGGTATCTCTCCTCCCTGATTTTCAGAAGTTTGTTAAACCTACATGAAAATAGGGAAATCATAAACATGTTCTCTTGCTTCTATAGCTTGGATAGAGCATCAGTTGACTGGGTTTCCATGAACTAAGAATAACTGGTCAAAGTGCATCAAACTGGAGGGAGATAAGAAATAGGGTTCAACAAAATCAGTAGTAGGAACAGTACTATTCAGTATTTCTCATTAATGCTTCAGAGAATATATTAATTTGTAGATTGCTAAAATTTTGTGATACGTTGCCTCCTCTGTTTGGAATCAAGCACAAAAGATAGAAGAAAATTATGGAATGATTGAGAAGTCTCAGAAAGCAAATCCTTTATATGTTGATGAGATTCGGCTTATATATTCAGCACTAAAGTACAGAGTAGAAATAGTGAAGAATTGTTTGAATTATTATCTATAAACATTATAACTTGAAATATACCAGAAGAGTATGCCCCGGTGAAAATGGCAAAACAAATAAACAAAAAAAAACGAATGATTTTTTGTGATACTTTATTGCACTTTTTTTCACCCATGACATTTCAGGTTTTTATAAAACTTGTTTTTAGTGGAATTTAAAAGAAAGTTGAAAAGCTTCTTGTGTGGGAAAGTTTGAACATGAGAGTTTTGAAAAATTGGAGGAAAATATGTAGTTGCCCCAAATCCTTGTGGTAGAGAGGCTAATAAGCAGAAAGACCTGAGTTCTCTTCCCCATCTTATCTCATCTGCCGTTGCTCTAATGTTCCTATATAAGAGCAAAGTATTTTCTTTCACTGGGCCTCAAATTGCCAATGTCAAAAAGAGAAATATTTTCTTCTGTTTTACAAACAGGGAAACTGAAGCTAAGAGAAGTTTACTGAAATGCCCAATGTCACATTAAGTCACTGTCAGAACCAGGATTTGGACACAGGCCTCTTGATGTCCATTTTTACAGGTAGCCCACAAGATCACAGTGCCTCCTAAGCAAGTAATTGACAGGTACATTTTCAGGAATACTCACTGATTTAGGTGCCTAATTTGAGACACCTAAGGCTAGAGTCACAAAGGAACTTAGGCACTGCAACACTGGGGGAGATGGGAAGAAATCTCCCTCATGATTTTTAGCCCCCCACTCTCCCTTTTAGTCCCTCAGCGTCCAGTTGAAGCTGTTCCAATATGGATAAATCTATAAAGAGTCATTGGACTAGACAAAAAGTGAAAACTCACACAAGAATGAGAAGAATGCTATTGCCTGGTGATTACAGCACTCACCCAAAATGTAGGAGAGCCACAATTCAGTTCCCTTGCTCTAATTATTTACCCACAGTGAAACAACTTTTACAGGAGAGGCTGAAGGAGCCCAACATCAGAATATCCCACTGGCTGGGGCACTCATCTAAGAGATAGTAGATTCCCAGTTCAAATTCTTTCTCCCCTTTCAGATAGATGGGGGAGGAGGATTTAAACTGGTGGTCTCCCACATCCCAGGTGAGTACCCTAGCCACAGGGCGCAAAATTATGAGGGGAACCTGCTGCCCCTTTTTGTGTGAGCTTGCTCTGAGCACACTTACAAGCTTGATGTACACAGATGAGTTAGGCAGGAGAATACCTACCTGATCCCCAGTTTGTGCATCATATTGGGTCTTAGGTATCTGGACACCTGGTCAGAGATAGAAACATGGGCACTGAGGCCTAGGCAAAAACTTAGGCACCTAGCAAGTTTAGGTGCCTACAGCATTTGGTGGCATCTGAGTGAGGATTTTTTGAATACTGGTGGTGCCTAATTCTGGGATTTATGCACCTAAAGCAGCACCTGGGCACCTAAGTACTTTTGTGTGTCTAGCTTTTAGAGTCCACTTTGGAGATTTGAGAATTCACAACTTCAGCTTTTTTCAAATGAATGTTGTAGGTGCTCAGCCATTCTCAAGACTCAGACTCCTAGAGGTCTCAATCTGGGCATCCAAAATTAGCAAACTTGTTTCAAAACCTAGACCTTAACTTCTCTTTGCCTACGTTTTTCCAACTATAAAATGTGGTAATGACTTTTTCTATGTGAAATGTACATGGTTTGATATGACTATATTGCTACAGGGAGGTAGGTGTATCTCCGTCCTCTTATGCAATGGTTTAGAGTTGGGGAACAGGAGTTGACAAACTGCTGATTTGTACAACAGGGCACTGGGCACAAGGCATAATCAACAGATGGCTGTTGAGTACAGAAATAGTTTCCCCACAACCCTCTTGTCTAAGTACCCCTAACTATGGTGATCTTCACAGCACACTGCAACTCTTCTCTATTCACCTAGGTACTTTGTTCACATTAGTCCTCTTCCAACAGGACTGCATTACATTGACACAAACCAGGTACCTTTTAGCTTGTGTCAGTAGTGTCCACATGAGGCAGTTCCAGGGCAACACTTTGGTGCACTTTGCATTTCACACCCCATTGTTTCCACAGCAGCAGTACCTGCAGGTAAAAGTACCTGTCAGTGTGGTTTAAAGGGAAAGCGCATTTTTACTTTGATATTTTCTTTTAATAACATTCTCCACATATATAAAGATTTGAATTAAATCATTAATTACAACTTATTTGATACGCCGAAGAATCCTAAGAAACTACTCTCACTGGTCTCTAGAATTCAATATGTCTAACAGAGGGCGAAAGATAACAAATGCCCCTTAAAAATCAAAGTATTATTCAATTATTTATGTGCTTGTCAAACACACACATCTTTTTTAGAAGAAATAAAACATTTACAAAGATAAAGGAGTTTGAACTTGCCCCCAACAAAACAGAAAATCAAGATCAAACAGCAATGGTGGAACACAAAGGGAATGCATTTTTGTCATTGAAATCATCATCAGAACACTAAAGTTAAGAGAGAGACCCATGTGACAAGTCAGTGAAATGTGTCTCTGTTCAGCACAAAATGTATAAAATATAAAAATCCAGCACTGGCGGGGAATATAGTTTTTGGATGACCAAGTAGGCCTTTCCACATTTAGTTTCTCTGATTTTTTGATACTGCATTCAGAGCAACACCTGTTCCTGGGGATTAACATAAGAATGGCCATGTTGGGTCAGACCAATAGTCCATCTAGCTCAGTATCCTGTCTTCCAACAGCAGCTAATGTCAGATGTTTCAGATGGAATCAACAGAACAGGGCAATTATCAAGTGGTCCATGCCTTGTCGTCCAGTCTCAGCTCCTGGCAATCGGAGGTTTTGGGACACCCTACTCATGGCCAGAGTGTGGGAGCGGGCTCAGGGCTGAAGCAGGGGGTTGAGCACCCATTTGGCCCAAGGGATGCAGGTGGGGATGTGTGTGGGGAGTGCAGGAGTCAGAGAGGGCAGGTGGCTGGGGTGCAAGAGTCATGGCTGGGAGTGTGTGAGGGGGTGCAGGAGTCAGGGCTGGGGGTGCAGGATCTGGGAGGGAATTGGGGTGCAGGAGCAGGGTTGGGGCAGAAGGTTGGAGCGCTTACCTGAGGCAGCTCCTATGTGGTGCAAGGGGTGAAGGTGGGAATGTGTGTGTGGGGGTGGGTTGCAGGAGTCAGGGTACATGGGGGCTGGGTACGTGTGGAGGTTGCAGAAGTAAAGGAGGGCAGGGTCGCTAGAGGAGTGTGAGGGTGTACAGGAGTCAGGGCAGAGGGCCAGGGTCATGGGGATGCTCCCAGCCCCCTGCCCTGAGCAACTCATGGGTGAGAGAGGGTATATGTAGGAGGAGTGCGAGGGCTCCGTCCTGCCATGATTCCACCCCCTTCCCCAAGGCCCCTCACTTGCCTCTTCTCTGCCTCCTCCCCTGAGCACGCTGAGTGGAGCGCAGGCAAACAGCTGTTTGGTGGTGGGGGCGGTGGTGGGAGGGTGGGGGAAGGGCGGGAATTTGGCATGCTCAGGGGAGGAGACAGGGAAGAGAGGAACTTGGATGCCAGCGACTGCAGAGCCTGCAGTAGGAGCCCAAGGAACTGGAAGGACCAAGCTTCTGCCCTCACAGCTGCCCAGCCCTGCAGCCTGCTGTCATTGGGGGGGCCCATGCCAGGGCATCCCATTTTTCATTGTAAATCCACCTCTGGTGTTGTGTGTTGTACAGGAGCAGTGATTTAAAGTAAAACTGGGGTACCCTACTCCTTTGAGGCAGAGGAGCTGGGATTTCTGAGAGTAGCCTGTGTCAGGGTTTGGATGCCACAGAAAAACGCTTTTAAGACACTCGTGGACTGAGGTGCACCTATTGTTTACCTGCAAGGTAAAGAAAGCCAATAACACTGTGACTCTCTATACTTCAAAGCAGCACCCTATTCACCACTGTCATATAATTATATGTTTTGTACAAATTATGCCTTGTGAAGTATCATTTTAAAAGTCTTTATCTGCTGAAAATTAATATCCTATTGGATTGTATATGCTATTGTTATATGCGGAGTTATGCAGTTTTGGGGTGTGTGAGTGTGTGAGAGAGACAGAGAGAAAATAAGTTGTGAAGTTGGGAACACACAACCAGCCTTTCAGGTACAACAACAGAATAGCCAGGGGTGCTGATAGCTCATTAAAGGGAATCCATTCTCCCACTGGCCATCCCAGAAGACTTCAGAGAGAGCACATAAACACTAGAGACTGCTTGACCAAGACTGGTCCTAAGGCTACGTCTACACTGCACTTTTGTCATTAAAACTTTTGTCACTCAGGGGCATGAAAAAAAATACCCCCCAGAATGACAAAAGTTTCAGTGACGAAAAGCACTGGTGTGGGCACCGCTTCATCGTCAGGAAACTGCCAAAGCTACCACCTCTCATTGAGGGTGGTTTTATTTTGTTGTCAGGAGAGGTTTCTCCTGGTGACAAAGAGTGGCTACACTGCGTACCTTACAATGGTACGGCTGTAGCCACACAGCTGTACTATTGTAAGGTGCACAGTGTAGACATAGCCTAAGATGGAACACCAAAGTGGGAAGCTATAAAGAAATCTGTAAACCTTCCTTAAAACAAAGGGGGAGAGTCAGCAACTGCTTTTGGACTCTTAGCCCAATTGATTAGACTAAAACAAAAGGTATTATTTCTTACCTTTCATGTGAAGCATTGAAGTAATTCTTGTGTTAACCTAATAAACTGATGTCATTACTCATTGTAGTAATTGGCCAGACAGTTAAATTGAACCATTGATCTATTGATTTAATTTCAATTACAACCCTAATTTGATCATTGCATTATATTGGATTAGAGAAATTAAGAGTAGATTGGTTCCTGAGATATTTGCTTAGCGTCATATCCTTTTAATAAATCCATAAAAGCACATAAGACTGTCTTCCCTCTGAAAACTTCAACATGGGAAAATGTATTTAGAGCTAAAGGTAAAAACATTGAGTAGGTCCGGCACAGCATTAATTATTTTGATAAAAATCCTCTTACCATTGCACTGTTCCACAAGCTAATACAGGGTTTTTCAAGCTTCACCATAGCAAGTCTCCCCTGTTGGCCGGTAAATAATCTTGCCTTTGGTGTTTCCTAAAAGAGAGGGAGACTTTAGCTCTTTTAAATACCAAATGTAATAAATGTCTCTATTACCTCCCCTAGGAGAGGGAATTTATTGGTTTTTTATGGCTATATCTGTTTCTATGTGTGAAGAATGTATGCCTTTGGTCAGTAATCGCCTATCAAATGTCTCTCCTCATGGTTGCTATGTTCATTTCTCTGTTGAAATAAAACAAAAGCTTTCTATGATTTATAAGCATCCAAGGCCACCCAGGAGTCTCAGACTCTTTTTTAAAGTAGTGGATAGAGATATGATATAATATACGCCAGCAGTGAAGAACACACTTGTTTCCCTCAGGGATTTTGTTAAAATACTTAATTAGTCTTTAAAAGACTTATTTTTTTCTCCCTCTGTAGTACTCTTCAGCAGGCCAGCTCCACCTTCCATTCCTCACTACCAGCCCGAGACTTAACATGGCTCTCACCATATCCCATGACTGTTTATTCAGATGGTGGCCAGTCCCTGTATGAACAAGCAAGTACACAAGTGATCACTAGGCAATGGGAGATCAAAAGAACCCCCTTCCCAGTCTTAGGAACCTACTCAAAGGCCAAGCACAACCAGAACAGGCTCTGCTCTCGTCCAGAAACTGCACAAGGACCTAGCTGCATGAAATAAGTTAGTGCATGAAGAAAAGGTGTGTGTTCTGCAGGACTTTCCAAATTTAGCACAGCAGCACTTACATTTGTCTTAATCAGACATTACCTGGCTTTAAGTCTTCTTTACCAGAAATGGAGCTCTCTGATAAAGTTCAGAATGTTGCTCATTTGAGAAGGACAATGAAAACTCCTCCTACTCTCCTTTTGTATGGTCCTGATTTTGATATTCAATTGATGCCATGTTAGGCAGGGACTGCAGCTAGTCCCAACCTGTGGTAATAAGCTCCTCCTCCCCAGAAAGTAAAAGCAACCTTGAGTGCACCCTATCGGGCAGAATAGAGCACACTTCTGGCAAGAGTTATTTTTCACTTGTGCCTCTCTAATCTGTTGGTTGGCTGGCTGAGGGGAGAAGTGGGAGAGAACTGCACAGAAAAAAGGAGGAACAGCAACTATAATTAGTTTCATATCTGCCGATCCATCCCAAGGGGGCTTAAGCTGTTGGCTGTTAAGTCAACACTTAATGTATTGGAAGGCCTGTAGCTGCTTTTAACTCTTTCCATAGAGATGCAAAGTCTTCACTGTGATGGGCAAGATATGAACATCTGAATAGATAGATCATTTCAATGAGTATTATTTTCATACCATTGCAACTTTTGGTCCAGTACTATCTGTGCATTAAGGATAAGTACGTAGGGTCATATTTTCCAAACCAGTAGTGAGCCGATTTGGATTCAGGGCATCAAACCCAGTTCCTCTCTATTTACATTCAAATAAAGATCTGCTGTGATTATTGGCAGAAGGCTGATCGATAGAAGCACCTCTGGTAATAAATCCTATTAAAAGAACACAGATTGTATCATGAATCTACCATCAGCTACTGGATTTATAAGCTACATTTTCACTTACTTGACAATTAACAGTCAGTTTACCTACCCTATTAGTTCAGACTGAAAAGGATTTTTCCCACTGTACAGCACTACTATGAGTTTGTGCTGATAATTTACCAACTCTCCATTGTATTCCTAGATAGCTTAGAGTTTGGTCCTGGGTGTATGATACCCTGCAAATAGAGAGAACACTGAAGAGCCATTACAAAAGCATTGTGATCTGAGAGGACATTTCCCCAAAGCATGGCTGAAATGCACCACTGAGCAGAGGGCTAGCACCCCTCCTCTGCACCATTTACATCGAGTTTAAGCCCCACTTTGAGGACTGGAGAATCAGGGGCAGATGTAGAATTGAAGAACTGGGGGAGCAGGTGCACACAGACCTATCCTGTCTTGCTTGTGGTGTTCTGATTGAATTTCAATTTCTATCCCTTCTCTGTGTGCCTCAGGGGCTCCAGGGAGCATGTGGAAGAATTCCTGTTCTTTGCCTGAGTGGGGGGAAATTGGAGTTAGCGCCTCAAAAGTTTGCATTTCCTCATCCTCTACCCTTCCTCTTACTGCTGCCTGCAATTGGTGTGCTGCAGGGCCAGGAGTCCCCAGCAGTAGACAAGTGATCTGCACTCTATAGTATATCAGCTGCGCTACATAATGTCTTTACTGCATATTCCTCCTACCATCGCCTGCTTGCAGGCATCTGTCATGGAACTTCACTCTCTAGTCCCCTGTCCCTGGAGTTTCATCTCCCTGTGCAGCTTTTCCCAGTCTGTTGCTAAGGAGCTTCCTCTGGACAGCTCTTAGCCTCTCTGGCAGCTGCCTGAAACCCCTTCACCTTTCTGTCCTCTCTCCTCAGGACCAGCGCCAAGGTATAACAGCCTTACCACAGCTGTCCTTTCTGAGTTCTCTCCTATTGGGCCTGAAGTCCTTTCTTTACAAGAACCACCCAATCTGGTTCTCCCCAGCTGGATCTAAGCCTTAGTTAGAAATCTCCCCTCCAGCTGTCACAGAATGGGCTAACTGGTCCCTCAGACTCCATGCTACCCATTTATTTGCCATTGTGGGGCTTATGTCCTAATGCCCTATTCCATTAGAGGACACACAGGTTTCACATTTAAACAGTATTTCCACACTTAGAGGTTAGAAACTTAAGGCCTGATTTTCAGTAGGGCTGAGCATACAGAACTTTACTTTAAATCAATAAATGCTGTTGGGGTTCAGCATCTCTGTAAAAAAAGTTTAAATACAGTACTGGAGAAAATGTTGAAGACACCAAAAATGCAGATCATTATAAATCTGTAACAGTTTGGAATGTCCATGACACAGTCTAGTTATCTTTCTGATAATACTGTTCCCATTGATTGACAGTTAATGTGGACTACTAAACTGAAGGATTTTTTGGGGTATGTTCACTGTTTTTGTTCTACCAAAACAATATTTTGTTCATTTAAATCCTAAATAATGTTGACAATTTCCATTGGGAAGCTCATTTGTTCCAGTTTACCATTTATGAGAACTCCTGCACAGGTGAAACCAGAAAATACTCTAGAAAAAGGAAATTGGGCATGCAAAAATAATCTATCCATCTGGCTAAGTGACTCTTACTCTTAAGAGGTTTTACATTTTTATGCCTCTTCAGCTGCAGCGTACAGCAATATTTGCACTGTTGGATAAATAGACAGACTACAAGGAAAAAAGTCTCAATTGTAGTCAATGAGAGTTTCTCACTGCTGTTGATCCTTCCTGCATATCTTGTCAGTTTCCAATAAGACGTTAACACCGACCTTTATAGACAACTTCAGTTTGAAATCAGACCTGAACTTCCACACAGTCTGGGGCTGTTCAGGTTTGGGATTTTGTTTCAGTACCTTCTTTATGAATGTCTAACTTTAAAAAATTCTGAGGTGTGTGTCAGTCGGGAAAAGACTGTGTTTGACCCTCGAATTACTGTAAATGGGAACACTAAAACAGTGACACCATCATTGTTTATCACTTTAATATTTTTATTTGAGGGCAGAGGTGCTGATGAGATGCTACAAATGAGCCATCATTAATTCATTACCTTATAGTCTTTCCGCTCTGGTAGAGAAATACAGCCAACAGGTCCATTTCCCTCCCAATGTGATGACTACTGAGAGCAGCTTTTGCCCTGCTGACTTTCAACAATGAAGAGCAAGATTTTTACTTAGCTCTCTCTGAAGAGAGACAGTGAAGACTAAGAATTCTCTGCCATAATACTTTAGTACTGACAGAGAGGCAGCCAAACTATTCCCTCCATTTGAGAGCTATTATGTATTATCAAATAATGTGAGATGACCCAAGAGGGTCATTGTTTTGCCAAAGCCACCATGCTGTGCACTCTACATGAGCAACCAGTGTATTAAATCTACTCATATTTGTTTTAAAACACAAACACTAATTTTGTAACAAATGGATTCTCTCAACAGTAATATCTGCAGATAAAGATGTTCACTTTGATCAGTTCAGATGAAAGAAACCCAAGTCTTCTTTCAGTAGTCGAAAATGGAAATAGAATAATTCAAAATAGTTTCTGTATTTGTACAGTCCCTAGCACTATGGGGTTATGGTACATGACTGGAGTCCCTACGTACTGCCACAATACCAAGAATAAATAGAGGGAGAGATTCTGTTTATCTGAATATCACATGACTGGCTTTAAAAATGAAACAAAAACCTACAGTGGATATTAAGTAAAAAGTCATTTTGTTACTAGTAATGTTAAGCTGAATAATATTTAAGGGCCAAATTCTGCTCTCCTTATTCACCCTGAGTAGCACCTTGTTCCATAGATACTTGTATTGATTTCTATAGTATTGATTGCATTGTAAGCTACTATTCAGTGTAACACTGGATATGTGTACACTGGTTTAATTTGCAGCTTCAGTATACCCACATTAGCGCTGATCGAGCTAGTGTGTTAAAAACATAAAAGTGTAGCTGTGAGCGGTTGGAGTGGCTAGCCATCTAAGTACATACCGAGACTAGCCTGCCACACCACTCTCACCTCCACAGTGACACTGGTATATTAGCTGACTGTGCAGTCAAAACTAGCGCAGGCATTGCCTTTCTGAGTTTCAAGTGGCATCTTCCATCTCCAGTGTAAACATACCCTAAAGGTGGCAGAATGTGACTCCAAGTTGGGAGGAAAAAATGAAAGAAATAGGCTGAGGCCACCATGCTCTGCTTTTGCAGAAAAATGTCTTCCCAGGCTAATTGCTTTTCACTGTATCTCATTGTAGTTCTCTTTTGTTTATCTATTAGACATGGAACCCTGCATCCTGTGAGATAAGTAGTCATCACTTTGTGAACTGCCTGAACCTGGCTGGTCATGATTTTTTACCATGCTGAGAAAGCTTTGTAAACCCTGTCATTTACTGCCATTCTAATTTTATTAGCCCTGATCTATAAACTTCTACAACTGAAAGCTATTGACAAGCCTATTTGCACCACAGCAGAAGGAATAAGTTTCTTGGCCTGATTCATGAATGTACCAAATTAATGATCTGTTCCCCAAAAGTCTCACTTACAATGTATGCTGTGTAGTTGTAGCTCTGTCAGTCCCAGGATAAGAGTTGTGTGTAACTCAGAAGCTTGTCTCTCTCCTGAGTTGGTCTAATAAAGGATATCACCTCACTCACCTTGTGTGTCTCATGAACAATGAAACAATGAAACTCAAAAATTTCACCACAAAAGGAAAAACACCTTCACAAGAGACATACAGCTCTCACCACTGTTCTTTTCTCACTGCTGTGAAAATGAAGACACATTCTAGCCATCTAAAAACACCTTTTGGCCTCCAGAGGATATCCCACAGTTCCGAAAGCGATCACTCTGGCCAGCATCTCTGCTGCTCTGACACACAGACATGTGCCCCTCCCCCTGTAAGCCCCAGGAAGTTTGAAGCTCCCTTTCCCTTTGTTTGTAGATGTGGCGTGGAAAGCAGCCAGACAGCAGGAGGTTTTAAAAAAAATAGTATGAAGAAACCAGGAAGCAATGGGGCTCCTGAGACATGAAGCAGGGCAGCATGGGGCACTGAGCAGGGACCCAGAATGCCTTCCGCTCACCGCTCCCCCATTCCCACAAGATCTATTGAGAGTCATCACTTTGCTGCCCTACAGCACTGCTCTCATTGGTGATGGAAGTGCTGCTAGTGTAAACACTCTCTGATCCTGAGGAATTGAGTGAGTACACAAACCAATGCTTTACGTTCACCGGTTCCCTATTAACGGTGAAACTTATAGTGCACAAACTCTGTAAGTGTAGACATACCAAAAGCCTAGTGCAGACACCTCTAATGTCTAGTATACTCCATTATAATTAGTGGCACACAGAGGGATTTGATCTGCTGAGGACTTCAAAAGCTTGAGACTAACCTCCTTGGACAGGGCAAGCATGTTCACATTGCACAATGGGACTGTTTCCTCCTCTGTGGCCATTTCACAGAGGATAGCTATTGTCATCTGCTATTGTCCTTTTTTAAATAGACTTGCTCTGTTAGCTCAAGCAGTGGTGCTGTGAGCATTAGGGGTCCCAGGTTCAAAGATGAGTGACACCCCAACCAAAGATGCAAGCTAATCATTGTTTGGGCCCTCTATCATGCCTGTAATATACTATATATGCCCACACAAAGTAGTCACACCAATGGTACACAAATATTTGCTTCACTGATTGGACTGCCCCTGTGCTCAACAAGGCTAGTTACCAGATACAGTGTTACTGTAGGCAGCAAGGTGTGGCAGAGCAGCAGCACTGGTTCAATTGGCCCTCCCTCTGAAATCCTATCATCAAGGCCTGCTCTAAGTTTTTTGCTGCCCCAAGCAAAAAAAAAAAGGCGGGGGGAGGACGGTGCGGCCATGGCACGGCTGGAGGAGTGAGGGGGAGATGGCACAGCCGAGATGCAAAGAGGGGAGGGGGAGCGGCACAGCCGTGGAGCAGCCGGAGGAGTGAAGGGGGCGGAGTGGGGGGGGCGCTGCTGGAATGCTGCCCCTTACAAAGTGCCGCCCCCCCACTCCGCCCCCTTCACTCCTCCGGCTTGCCATGCTGGTGCCCGGAGCCGGCCCTGCCTATCATGCTCCTGGCCACCCTTAAGTGATGACAGCTTCAAGCAGATTCTTTGTCAAGTGGGTCCATGAAGGGCTAGTAACAGGCTACCTGAAAGCATCTGAGATCACACATGGTTGACCTTGGTCCCCCCCAAAACACTCCTGTTAGGGGTGTCCCAACATCAACTGAGGTGGGAAGTTCTTGACCTTCACCACCCAAAAGTGGTGGTGCTCACTATAAACAAAACAAAACAAAGACACACACAAAAACCTTAGGATCCAAGTTATGGAGGAAGCTGCCGGCTCTCAGTCATGGTACCTGCAATGGTCTAGCCCTCGCCTCTTACAATGTATGTGCAGGACAGGACTGTTCAAACCAGATCAAGTTAAAAATGGAAGTGAATGCTAAATAGCGTATATATCACACACTTACCGCAGGGAACTGGGTTGGGCATTGTAAGATAGGCATAAAAATCCACAGGCCTTTCAGTATACGAACCAAGTGCCAGTAAGATTGCACTCTGTGTGCAATCAAAACCAGACGCCTTCTGTGGATGCTGTGGACCATGACATTTTGCACCACTTCAGACAAAAGGCTGCCGGCTGTAACAATACACTTTTCTGGTTTAAATTCACCTAGTGAGAAGTTAATTTAGCTTTACCTGAGAACACATGGTAATACAATGATATATTAAGAAGACAGTGATTAACTCTGACACAATATTCTGCTTGATTAAATACAAAGGTATCAGAGAAGCACTCACACAAGGCAGGCAAGTTAAGGATATTAAATTGTTAATCTATTCCATACATGTCTGAAATGAACAGTCAAGTGTTTTTCCAACCTCATCATCCTCCCAGCAGGGCTCCCATCACTAGCAGAAGTGGAACTCCTTCTTTAAATCCAATCCAATCCCTCTATTTATGCTTCAAATCTTAGATGGCACATGCAGCAGTGACGGAGGAACATTTGGGTGTCCTATTCCGTATCTCAGACTGCTAAGGCTTTCCTATAGATGACATTAACATCTGCCTACATCACTGGAAAATGTATTGTAGTTGTATTCTCCTTGCCACATGCTGCTACCAACTGCAGGTGAAAAATCAATGGAGCTGGGTTGAAGCAATAACCTTCAGACATGGATGGAACAAGATTTTCTTTGATTGCCAACTTAGTCTACGTTCTGAGAGCCAGAGAGAAAAGAAGCAAAATGATGAACCTGCAGGCTAGAGAAGCTAAAAGTTTATCCCACATATTAAAGATCTAAAGGTGTTTCTCTCTTCTAATGGTTAAGGGGTGCTGACTGTTCAAATTTATGTAATTTCAAATCTTCTCAAAGGCTTCAAAAACACATTTTGAAAGTCCTCCCTTGCCATCAAGCTAAGAATTGTTAACTCAAGGTAAAAGTAAATCCTGAAGAGAAATATAATAGAGTATCCTCCCATGGAGGGATTACTTATCCTTTCTGAATCTGAGTATGCTTTGTTCAGGTCCTTTGTACAGAGGAGAATGCTGCACAAATACCAGAAGAATACTGACTGTAAATAGAGTGCAATGTGGTCAGTAAACTGTAATGCAAACCTCAGAAACAGAGAGAAATATATCAACTCTGGGCAGGAACTGAATGAACATTTAAGGCTAGCTGCCTTCTGACTCACAACTCCTATGCATTTCAGAGGATTCCCTGAGTATGGGCTGCAGAAGGAAGCCCTTTGAGTAATGGAAGAGACCACTTATAGTTGGAGTATAGGGGTTATTTCCACAGCTTCTCCCCTGCATATAAAGTATATTATGTAGCTCAGAAAGATTGTAGTTGTGATGGGTCAATAAACTACCTAAGACAGCATGCCAAACCCACGAAAAAACCCTGCAGAAATTGGGCTTCTTTTTGGCTTAATTGGCTTGTGAGTTGCTTATTGGCTAGTTTTTGGCTTGTAGCTTGGTGCTTTTTTTTTTTTTTTGACCGGTTCCTGGGAAGCGGGGAGGGGGGCACACAGGGGTCAGGGGCAAGCAGGGGCAAGGGGGACAGAAAGTCAGGGGTGCACTGTGGGCCCACCACAGTCCCAGACTGAACGCCGTGGGGATCTAGTCACAGAGTGTTGGGGTTCTTAGGGATTGGCTTGTTTTGAAATGGGCTTACCTTGATTTTTGACTTATTGTGAAAGTCAGGGTGCTTATTTACCACGTGAAAGTTGGCAACTGTGCTACAACGGCATAGGTTATTAAATGTCAGAGTCCCCAGCCTAAGAGCTTGCAATCCAGACACAGAAAAGAGACAAAGGAGATGGGGAGGGGCATGCAATTATAAATGTTAATTGTTATATATTGGACATGTATATTAAAAATTGTGATAAAATGTTAGCACATTTGTCTGGTAGATGATTTTCAATGCACGTTCGTGCTTCTGCTGCCACTGAATGGCAGTTTTGCTACATTGACTTTGGTGGAAACAGAATTTAGCAAATGATCTGTGAAATTCAACAAAAACAAACATTTTCCCCACCCCCCGCTGAGCTTTTTTCTTCTTGTAAACCAATAAAATAAAATTTAGCAAACTCCTATGTCTTGTGCCCTCCTAATGCATCAATACAGCAATGATACATGCCTATAGGTACAGCAATATTTTCCGAAGAGGCTGTAATAGGACTGCATTTTATATACCAATAACTCTGCAAGTAAATGGTACACCAGACAAGAGGAGTCAAGTGGTCAGATTAAGGTTCTGCACTGCAGCCAGTGCACAGGCTGAGCTATAAACATACAGACAAAATAGGCCAGGGATAATGTGTTTCTTAACAATAGACTAATTTTTTTTTATTGCACTCGTGACCTGGAACTAGTTGTCTTGTCTGACAGATCCTTTGAAGAGCAGTTGAAATAATGACGTTACAGACATAAAAAATGAAATTTTATTTTTTCCATTACTTACAGCCACAGTTAATTTGAGCTAGAACATCTTCCTTCTGTCTCAATTGGCTTAGGAGATTATTTATGAGGATTAACTCATAGGGTTGCTATGATTCCTATTTTGAAAACATTCTATCACTTGCAGCAAAGTTGGCATAAAACAGATAGGAAGATACTACAGAATTTAACAAGTCAGTGGAAAATAAAATATAGGTGGTATAAATGACAGAACACCAGAAACAAAGTCAGGAGACTAAACTATCTTTATTTACAGAATAAATAGCAACATTAACAAAGATTTGCCAGTTTATGGCATTGAGCTGTAAATGTTCTAATGTAGCAACACATTTCTCTTATGTTTCTAATTGAAAAAGTAGCTCAATAATTAAACACATTTAGGTTTATCTTCTATATCCATTACCTACACTGAATTTTGATCTGAAAACCTCAGGAACTGTATTCCTCACGTATTGTTTCTTTCCATTTGAAACAATCATTTGACTGAACTGCAGAACAATTATGGTTGTAAAAAATGTTACCCATTGCTCAATTGAACAGTCCAAATGACTTCAGTGAGACTTTCCAGGAGCAAGGGAAGCAGGATTTGGCCCATAGCTAAACTGCTATTTTTAAGATTGATAAGGTTTTGCACAAGGTCTTTTGAAGAAGCAATAAGATTTTTGCTGATTGTTTAAATAAAATAAATTTGTGGTTCACTCATCAAGGAACTACCGCATCCAGGTCTGTCTACAAGTTCCTCTAAGATGCATGCGGATTCCCTCACTGTACAGCTGTGCATCTTCCCTGTCTGCAGTCATAGCCTTGCAACACTCCACTTGGGCACTCAGAGTTTTGAGCTGCTTGCATCTGGTACATATATTTTACTTGGCCTTGCAAGCCATAGATATGATTCTTGGTGCAAAAAGACTGGGTCATCTGTACCCTACCTCATCACCTCTTGGCCTTCTGATTTCATTGGTTTCCCCAGCTCTATTCTGGACTCTGGCTTATGTAATTTTTTTCCTATCACTTTTAATATCAGAATAATTGTGAGTGTAATTATTCTAATTATACCATTAATATTCAGAATTCAGTTAATCAAAATTACATTTTACTAATGGACAATAACTGCTTGTGCAATCAGTTACACATTTATGATCTTGGAGAAATATGGTGCAAAACTCAATATTCATCTTAATTGCTTTCTAAACATTTTTTTTTTATTACAAGTTTAATCACAAATCCCTTAATTACTATAAAATACAGCACGTTCCTAGTGTACTGATGCTACCCATGCTCCAGAGAAAGACATTACCTCCAGCTCCCTTGTAGTGTTTAGGAGAAAGGCTACAGAAGTGACTGTTCGGGAAACAAAAGGGAGAGGAGAGCTAGGGCTCCATACTTGTGAAAACTGGTTTGAACCCTATGCTGCAGAATTTCTCTATTATCTTTCTCAATAAACCGATGTAATTTGTTTTTGTGTTGTAAGCACGAATGCCCAGGAAAAGCCACTGTTCCCCCTGCCCCCGCTGCATCGTTTCACTAGGTTACTAATAGTATGATAGCTGTGTTTGAGTAGAGCATAGGTGGGCAAACTATGGCCCGCAGACCACATCCAACCCATGGGACTATCCTGCCTTGAGCTAGCTAGCTCCCGGCCCCTCTCCTGCTGTCTCCCCACCTCCACAGCCTCAGCTCACTGTGCCACCAGCACTCTGGGTGGCATGGCTGGCTCTGGCCGGACCGCACGGCTGTGAGCTCCTGCTGCTCTGAGCAGCATGTTAAGGGGGTGAGGAGTGGCGGGGGGGGGGGGGGGGGGGTTGGAGGGGGGGGGGGAGGTCCGGGGGGGCAGTCAGGGAACAGGGAGCAGTCGGATGGGGCAGAGGTTCTGGAAGGTAGTCAGGGAATGGAGAATGGGGGAGGGGAGCGGAGTTGGATAGGTGTAGAAGTCCTGGGCATCCTGTCAGGGGTGTGGGGTGTGGATAGGAGCTGGGGCAGTCAGGGGACAGGGAGTGTCCTGGGAGGGGATGGTCAGGGGACAAGGAGTGTGGGGGGGTTTGGATGACTCAGGGGTTCTGGGGGACAGTCAGGGGGTGGGAAGTGGGAAGGGGCAGATGCGGGCAGGGGCCAGGCTGTTTGGGGAGGCACAGCCTTTCCTACCTGGCCCTCCATATAGTTTTGCACCCTGATGTAGCCCTTGGCCAAAACGTTTGCCCACCTCTGGTTTAGCTGCTACTTTTGGAGTCCTGGTCCATGACCAGGGCTCCTATACACTATGGTAATGCAAACAAACATGACCTCTTTTCATGGATGTAAGCAGATAGCCAACTCTGAACAATTCAGCACTCCCCCCTTCCCTCTAGTTATAGTATTAAAATTGCAGTTCACAAGAAAAGAAAAGCAAAATCACTCCACAGTTAAATCCTTTTTGATTTTTTTTCTTGCCAATCACTTCCTTGAACTTTGACTAACAAATCTCTAAAAGAAATCTGATCTGAGACCTTCTTGATGTCCCCAGGTGAGCAGGTTACAGCTTAACTAAACCTCTCCTGGCTGGGTTACAGCAATTTTATGCATTAGCCAGTTTGCAATTTCATTACCATCTATTAAGAGACTAATTCAAGTAAATAGAGTCGTACATTCTTTTCCTCTGCTCTGCTTTTCTTACATTTACATTTCTATACAAAGCCTGGAGCAGCTGGAAATGGCCATAGTTAATTTCGTTGCTACAGTGTTCCATGGGCTATTATTTTCATGTAGTCTATAAAAGTCAGCTTTTACTCAGAAAAGCAGTTATAAAATATTGTCCTAAGCATATTCTCAATGACTTCCATATAAGATCTGCTCAGCTTTCAAAAAAAGCATTTTTGCCTTGTAACTACCAACGTTTCGTACTCATCTGGGATCTGAAAGGCAAATGGTGGCCTTTTCCTTCTATGCACAATAAAGATTCTGTTTATACAGTCCCCATGATGATGCACAAGGAAGAACTGAGGCTCCGTCTCTCCTCTATATCTGAGCTAGCTCTGCTGTGTGAATAGGAGACTTCTCTGGTGCATCACTGAATGTCAAATTCTCTCAGATATCAATGGAGTAAGATGTTTATATGAGGGCAGAATTTAGTGATAACACTAATGTAATCTGTGCACTACCTAAGAACGTGCATTGTACATGTCAAACGTTGGGCGCTGTACTCCCTTACTCACATTAAGACAATAATTAATGACAAAGGACTAGATTCGACAGTCAATTAGGATAGGTTTGTTCCAGCATCCTGGTGTGAAAGAGAAAGGATCCAGCTTGAGGAGGGTATCACTTTGGGAGAGGGATCACCAGGTTATTTTTAACTGCCTTAGTGACTACTACACTACCCCCCACCAGCCTCTCTGCTGAAAAGAAGGTGGACTGTGGGTGCAACTGTGATTCCCAGCTGCCAGGCAGCCCCATGGGCTTTTATCTGCTGTAAACTACTCAGACTGCCATCAGGCAGCAATGAGCTTTACTGGGGGACTGGTCCAATGTTGACTGAACGTGTACTGAGGGGCCAGAAAATGGTATAGTGCTGAGTACAACTCAGCTAAATTAGAGGTGTGCCTGAGAAGGTCTGGGCAATGGACTCATGGCCACAATCTCCTCACAGGTACTGAGCTCCATAGATTCATGAGGTATTATTTTTACTTTGAAATGGCAAAACGTCTCCTCTTTTCCCAGGCTGATGTTTTGACGTTTGGAGTTGGGGCCCTGCTGCACTAGCAGTAATGAAAAACAAATGCTAACAGAAGAGACATTTTCCCAAGTGAGCTCAGGGCATGCTGCCACATGGCTGAGCTCCCCTCACGAGGAAAAGTTTTGAAGAGGGTACCTGTGAAGGTCTTTAGCTTGGTATTGAAAACAATGATGAATATTAACCTCAGGTGTTTCCTTGTCTAAGTGGGAGTGTAGAGTAAAAATCATTGCACACCGTCTCTACTAAAATGCCTAGGAAATGATGAAGTACTGGATTGTCATGTCATCCATTCGTGTTTCGGCTTTTTACAAGTAGTTTTTACAGGATGTTTTCTCCATTTAAATCTACCAGCCTGTTCCACTTGTTCTGTTGCAGAGGGATATGCTTTTTTGTTCTATCACTCAAATCAATGTTCTGTCTTTTCATTTTTTACTTGGCCAGTGCATTTCTCTCTCTCTGATTCAAATGAGTTTTCCTAATGATGTTTTAAAGAGTCTGTTAGCTTTACGTGCTAGACATTTTCCTTTCAGATGATTTATACAATTTTGCTGGGTTAAATTCTTCTCTCTCTCACTCACACACACGGAGTGAGAAAAGAAAGGAAGGGACCAGGAACATAAGAATTCTGGTTCCACCTCCAGAGGCGGCACAGGGATCTGTACTAGGTCCTGGGTTTCAAGATTTTCCACTCTATGGTTTAGCCAGAACTCAAGCTGAGGCATTGGCAACTGCAAAGTGGGGGAACAGTTGTCAGATTGTCCCACTGCATTGCATGTTATAATCTAGTTGCACATGATCTTCTGTTGCTTTAGGTTTACATTCTCTCAATACAACTGGGCACTGGGAGTCTAGAAGAACACACTACGTGACTTTGAGCAGGCCCTGGATAACTAGGAGCTTTGGTTGCACAGCAAGAGACACAGGCTTATCCTGTCACTGTGCGGCTAGCAATCAGCGTCTTGTGGCTGATTGTAACTGCTACTTGCACACTCATGGGGTGTGTGCAGCCAATGCAAGAACCTCCTTTGCTGTGCTATCTCTTCCATACTCTACTGCTAGCTCCTCTTTAATGGGCATGCAGCGGGTCCCAAGAGGGAAGCCACTAGGGAATGCATATAATGTTAAAGTGGAATTTGGGGGCAAGTAGGCCAAGGGATGAGAGCCTGAAGCTAAAGGTTTGTGTGGGCATGAATGCATGCACAGCCTCTCTGACTTTACCCACTCATGCAGAGCAGATCATCACCAGTTCCACCGCCAGAAGACTTTCCACACTGACAAAGGCCAGGGCAGGATTTGCTCCATTGTGCATGTTAAAATAAGTGTAATTTTCACATTGCAAGCTTTAGCATTCGCCTACTTTAAGCTTGTGTCTGTGGCTGGAATGAGCGTAGCCTTGTCTGTACACGAAAGTTGCAACAGTTTAAAATTAATTTACTTAAACCATGTTAAAATCCTAATGTAGGTTCAGTTAAACTAGTTTAACTCAGTTCAGCTTAGTCACTAAATTACCTATGTAAGCTAAACAAATATACACCTGGGTTGACCAGGTTTAAGTGCAACTGTGTGTGTTTGCACCAGTTTAATTCTATCAATTTTAATTGATTTAGTTAAATCAATGCAACTTTTGTTTATAGGCAAGGCCTGTGTCTCTGTTGTTGTCTCTTCCTCTCTGCCAGCCTCATGGCTGCCTTTCCATCATGTTTTTAATTTTGTTTCAGAACGCTAATCTGAGAAATAAAAAGGAGAATGGAAGTTAATAAAATTAATATTAAGAAAATGAAAAATTGTATCTCTTGTGCCTGAGGATGGCAATTATATTAGATGACTCAAAAAGCCAATTAAAAGTACAAAAAAGACCCCAAAATAAAGAAAAAAAAATTTAAGAGCACGATGAAAGTATTCTTTCCATATTCACTTTTTTTTTTCATAGCAATTATTTAGTTAGCTCTTGATTACAACTATTTTATCTTCAGGTGAGTAAATATTTCATAGGGGAGGATATATGTTCATAAATGTAAATGTAATTAATGTTGTGTAAAAATATGTATATATTTCACTATGTTTTTAGTACTGGGGGGCACACCTCTCTCTCAAATACCAAAGGGTTTATTCAGTTGCCTATGAGCCCCATTCTGATGCCTGAGAATCCTCTCTCTTAATGCAAGGTGGCACAACATATATGGGGGAGGGGCTAGCAGCCGTCCATAACGAAGTTCTTTATGAGGATACTATTGTTATGCAAAAAATGTAAATGATGTGGGTGGCGGAAAAAGCCCAACACCACCATTGGTTGAAGGCAGGAAGGGATCTATGATTTGCAGACACAGGTTGAAGTTAGCCCTGTACTGCAATATCTGCCAGGAATATCACTCTTAGGAGAAGGGCGCTCTAGTTGGAAGCTATAAAAAGGTGGGCTGCTCCTCAGCCTGAGGTGGACCGAACAACACTGAACTATCAGCCCTAAAAGCAGTCTGGCCTTCGGACCTTCGAACCAGACATCCAGCAGGAGAACAGAGGGTCTGAACCCAAAAGAATATGCAAGTGAATCAACTGAGATTATACCATATTATACAATATTACTTTACTGTAATATGTGTTTTATTTAAGCTGGTGACACATGGGTGATCAATGATCTTGTGAAATGTATGGCTATTAACACATATGAGGCATTATGGATACTCACTGATATTATGCTTTAAAGTCTGTGACTAAACAAAGGAGGAAAACAAGTTGTCTCCCAGGCAGGAGGGAAGGTAGTCATTGACTTGTCTCCAGTGTAAATTTAGCATTGTGGAATCCAAACAACGGAATCCACATGTATATCAAAACAGCAGGAGGATGGGAAGTCAATCTGGAAGGGAAGAACAGGAGGAGGTTTTCCTGACTTTGAAAACAAAGAAGAATTTTGGGGACATAAGGAACTGCTGACTGACTTTGGGGTATTCAGCACTGAGGGGATGATAGGATGCAGCACCCTTCAAGCCTATGAAAGGAGGGTACCTTAGTCTGGCAGAATAGGGATGCTGAAAACTGGATGCAAGTATGGAAATTGTATAGGCAAAGATTGTAAATTGCTACAATTAAGTTTTCGTCACTAGAAAGCAAGTTGTGTTTGTTTTATTTGTAGCCTTTCCTCTGTCTCCTATTTTTATTTATTATCACTTAAATATGTTTTTTGTTAATAAACTTAATCTTGTTTTACTATAAAACCTTTTCAGCACTGTGCTTCAAACTGAAGGGTAAAAGCTTCAGCCAAACAAACAGGCTGGTGTGTGCTTCTCTATGGAGGCAGAAAACCTGGTAAGTTCTGTTAGGGTCCAGTGAGAGGGACTGGACAGTGCAGGGGAGACAGTTTAGGGGAGACATGGGACTGGAAGGGCTGTTGGAGTCACCCTCCAGGAGTAACCAGGCTGGTACAAACCAGAGTGAGGCCACTGGGCTGTAAGCAGACTGCTGGTGTCAGGGCTCAGAGCCAAAGATGCACAGCACAGGAGCACCTAGGTTTACAGGGAAGGTGGTGACAGAACCCCTTCCTGGTCTGGGTCGGCCCTCAAAGCATCACAGGCTTATTGTTAACAAGTTAGTCATCTTGCCAGCTCAGACAATACTATCACAAGTCTGGCCAATTTCTATTTATAAATGAGAATTGCCTTCTTAACTGCATCTAGTATAGCAGCTAAGAGTCAAAATCCTGACATCCATAACTTACTACCCAACCAGTCAGGTTCTTTATGATCAGAGACTTAAATCCAAGCTACATCACTTTCCTAATTATACTGAAGGTTCACTGTGGTTTTGCACAGGAGGCAGGAAAGCATGGTGGAGCCAATGTGAATTTTGGAAAGACAATTTGATCAGTGCTATATGGACTGACACTTGTGTCAAATATTTCCCACAGAAAGTTTATGTTCTTGTTTTGCGATCTGAAACCCGAACAGCACATGGCTATGATTAAAATTAGTGTTTCAAATTGATATCGTTCTATCAGATACTGCCTGCTGACAAGCTAAATTAGTCACGGATTTCCTTGACAGGTACAGTTTACCAGTTGAATTTTGCACAATTCATGTGAAACACCTGCAGCAAACAGTCATTTAAAGGGACTTTCTTCAATATTCTTGTCAGTACAGGCCTATAGATTATTTTCATACCTGAGTTTCTGTATGGGCATGTCTATAATAGGATAAAAGGTGTTTTAAAAAGACATGTTAGTTAATACATTTTTAAACCCTAGTGTAGACAGCACAAGTTGTATTTTAACATCTATTAGCTGGTCAAGATTAACCTTCTGATTCCCTTATAGGTTCTCTTAACTAATTAATACACATTAAAATAAACTTGCCCTATGTACACTAGGGTTTTAAAAATTGTTGGTGAAAGTGTTAGCCAACACATTCTAAACCCCGCCCTCCACCAAACGTCTTTTATCTTGGTCTAAACATACCCAACCACAGTACTAGCTAGCAAAGAAACCAGTATAACCCCTTTGGTAAAATGACACAGGGGACCTCATTTAGACCTCCTTTAAAAGATTCGTATTTTCAAGATTGTCAAATAGATGTAAAACCATCATATGTTAAGCAAACTTAATGCAACCTTTTGTAGCAATCTGTCTGCCTATAATTAGACAATGATAGCAATATCTCCATAATATGGTAATAACTTGCTATCTCTGTATTGCAGTTTCTGACTATAGGAATACAGGAGTTCTAACAGATACTAGCAAATAAAATTAATTTGACTTTATGACTAAAGAGTAGGAGACATACATAAAAAGAAATATTGAAAATCAGGTACCATGTCAACAGAATAGTTTATAAGATTTAATTCATTAGTGATTAGGGACAAGTTTTAAAAGTGACATTAATAAACGATACAAATGCCTTCAATTTTCAGATTTCTCTGTGATCGAGAAGGTATGTGTATGTATGTGTATATATATATATATATATATATATATATTCCACCCAGATTCAGCAGAATCCAATCAAGTTTGCATATAATGATTTCTTAAAGTCTATTCAGCCTTTTCATGAGCTTCCTTACCACAGGCACTGGAACGATATCAGTTAATTTACAATAACGACAATTGACAATTATAATTGTTAATGATACGTTCATAGCAACTTTTATCTAAGAATGTCAAAGCACTTTCAAAAACCTTAATGAATTAAGTCACTCAACATTTATGTGAGGTAGGTAATTATCTTTGTTTTTCAGACAGAGAATTAAAGGCACAGAGAGATTAAGTGACTTGCCCTTGTGTCAGGATTGCCTCCCCACTCTGAACGCTAGGGTACAGATGTGGGGACCCGCATGAAAAAAGAAATAACCCCCCCAATGTTATTTTACCAGCTTGGGTTAAAATGTTTTTCCCCAGAACACAATTTCTTCTGTATCTGGACCTGGTACACTGCCACCACCAAACTAGGGCTAGGGTAGTTTGGGACCCTTCTTTCCCTTTCCACTAACCCCCCAAACTTCTTCCTTCCCTGGGAAGCTTGAGAGAAAATAAAAAAAACCTTGCCTGCTCCTGCGAGACGTGCCCGATCCAAAACCAGGATCTTACACAATGAAAAACAAGCAGTCAGCTTCTTAAAAGAAAGGTTTTAATAAAAGAAAAAAAGAAAGGAATAAATCCCTTATAACCATCAATAGAACAGCATCTACCATAATCAACAAAAGGATTCAGAAACCAAACCTCTCCCGCGAGGCAACTTTCTCCCACTGTTGATATCTCTGCTGAAGCTTACAATATCAAGAAGCACCCAGCCAACACTCACCACTGAGAACTCTCCAAGTGATAAAAAGAAGGTAAACTTACTGACTACAGTACTGATAGAATCTATAGTTACAGTGAAAGACATAGCTGTGTTCATCCCATGGCCGAGGTGAACAGAGAGAGACCCAAAGAGAAACTGAAACTTAAAATCCTTTGTCTCCTGAGGAATTTCTCATTGGTCAGTTGTCCCCCTCTCAGGTTACCTTTAGCTTAACCCCTTACAGGTAAACAATAATTTTAGGCTACTTCACATTTATGACACCTTGGTTACATAGGAAGTCTATGGCAGAGCCAGAAATAGAATCCTGATCTCCTGACTCCCAGTTCTGTGCATTAACCACCAGATCATACTTTACTATTCAAATATTAACTGTTTAATTGCACAGAGGGATGATGTTTACCTGTATCAAGATTAGTAATCTTGGGTCTCTTTGCTCGTACTGGTATCTGAAGAAAGTCTATGAGGTTCTGAATTGATACAGTTTTCCTTTAATGCTTTGCCAAGGCCAACATCACTTCACTAATCTCAGGAGTATAGGATGCTGTAATCATGAATTTCATGCATGTGTTTCCTAAAGACTGAATAAATCATCCCTTCTGTATGACGAACATTTTCTCCATCCCCACAGCTGTACTTTGATCTAAATGGACAGAAGAGAGATGAATTTTGTGCAGGTGTTTGAGTAACTTTGGCTTGCGGTTTCCCCCAAGTTTGTTACACTGCAAGACGTAACGACGAACAGGTGATTTTTGTAAATTCAGTGCTCATGTGCATTACAGAATTACTTGCCATTCTGATATCTATGCAGTTTCTCTTCCTCCCCTCATCCTACAGTGTAAACTTCTGTGAGATGGGTAAACATCCAGTAATACTCCCTACAATATTTTTTACCCCCTTAAAGTCCATTCTCCTTTTGTGGCTATGTAATGAAAACATCGGTGCTCACATACTGAAGTGATGAGCACAGCATCAATACCTAGCTAGAGAGATGAATCCCGCTGAGATACTTTAACATGATTGTGTACACCTGGGGCATTTTTTCCAGAAGAAAGAGAGCCCCAGTACTAAAGTACAGTGCAACTCCTCTGCTGAAATGACACAAGTAGAACAAAACGGCAAGCTAGCAACATAAAATAGTGCCTCTAGTATATATATATTAATTAGCTGAATAAAGGTTGACTTTATGATTACTTAAATATTGACATACTAGTAAGGATATAAACCCAAGTGGTAGATTTTACAATATATATGCTATTCGCTATTTCCTCCTCTGCCCTCAACCCCCCACTTAAGAGCAGAGTTAAGGCTGCCTGTTGGTATTTTGTGCCCTTTCAGAATATTCAGTTCAGCTAAACTTAAACCTCTGAGAACCAGGAATTGCAACATTAAGGTACATGCTAACATAACCTTAACTCTGCCCCTTCAAGCTGGCAATAGCAACTGGAATTCTCATGTACTCCAGCTGTGTTTACAGAAGAGATTAGGGAGAAGGGCACAGACATGCCCCCCTGGGGGGCGAGGCTTCCTCAGGTGCCAACTCACATGGAAGGGCAGGGAGAAAGGCTCCAAGGGGCAAGGCCCCATCAGTTTCCAGCATACACAAGGGAAGAGAGAATGTGGAGTTCACAGGCACCCCTGAACTAATCACCTCCCTCTGCCCCATGTCCCCACACCCAGTGTCCCACCACTCTCCTAATCCCCTCCCCATGGCCCGAGCCCCTTGACTTCTCCCCTACAACTGATCCCCATTTATCCCCTTCTCCTAATCATCCCTCTCCTTTCTGCAGCCCAACCCTCTCATCTATTCCACCCTCTAATCCCTTCCCTTCTTTATAATCTTGCAATACCTCCAGCATTTCTCCCACATGCCCCCCTCACTGCTCCAATCCCTCATATTCCCTAGCTCTGCACCATAAAAGTTAAGAATCTGATAAAGTTCTAAGTAGCTCATGCTAGGGGCTGCAGATCAGAAATTCCTTGATCCTCAACAACTGGAAATATGATTACATTATCCTGTCTTTCAACTTCCCTCTAGTTAATCAATGCTAATTGATTAATCAGTGGTGGCTGTGTACTGTAATAATCCCCCCCTTACAGATGGAAAACTAACAACATGCTCAGCATCACTCTCACATATTTAGCTGTACAAATTAGGGGGCACATTTCCCCCCCCCAAAAAAATGCTCTTAGATAGGTAGATAGTAACATCTTGCTTGCAGATCATTCTCAGATTTCTCCCAAGGAGAAAGAGCTGGTCAGAAAATGTTCATAACAGTTTTCCTTTGGAAAACATTTTGAAGAAACCAATTTTTGTCCTGAAATCATATAATTTTGACAAAATTTCCCATGGAAAACAACTGTTTTGAAATTTAAAAAATATTGTTTCCAACAACGTTATTTTGGAAAAATTTCAAAAATGTGCTTCACAATGAAAGTTTTGTTTTGAAATTTTTTCCTTTGTTTTTATTATTTTTGCATAGTTCATGCCAGGTCAGTAGTGGTAGTGTGTAACATGGCATGCTATGTCATAGCAGGTCACAATAGTTTAGTGTCTGTCTGATGCTAATGTAATCCTTTCAAAAGCATCAGGAGTTCATGGGATAGTTAGTTGTTCATAGTGGAATCTTCTCTGTAAATATCCCACATTGAGAGCAAAATAGAGACTCACTGAATCCCAGGCATTTTCACAAGCTGCTGGTGTTTTACAATGGATTGCACAATGTTGAAAAAAAAAATTGCTGGAGAGAAATGAATGCCTCAGCCTGTCTTTGCACAGTGGGGCCTGTTTGAGAAGCACACTATATTTACACAACTACCACTGTAATCTTCAATCATCCCTGCAGTGCATCTGAGTGGATGAAATCATTCAAGTCACATGTGTTCTCATTATTCAACATAATGCCAGGGAGGCCCTAGGCTAGACAGTGAGGTGACCAGCCAAGAACTTTGCATGATGCACAGTGCATAAATCATGTCACCCTATGTTATAAATTATACAATCAAGACACACTATAATATGATGTGATAAAGGGCATAGGACTTGTGCAATATGTACCATAAAAGGAATTTTCCTTCATTGGCTGTCCAGCCTGGGGCCTTCACAACTCCTGTTATAGAAAATGACATAGCATGGATGATTCAACTCATTCAACATGCAAACACCAGATTGGGTTCTGATCCTCAAATGGATGAAAGAAAAGCTGAGGACCAGACTGTGAGAGGCCATTGTGAAAGTTTGCACCAGGGTGGTGGAGTCTACCAGAGACCTTTTCAGCAACTGCATAAGGGCTTCTCTGCCCTTTGGAGCATATGTCACCAAAAAGAGGACAGAAAAGGATGGGGGAGGAGTGGTGTCATAGCCCTGCCCCATGTCAGCACCACTCTCTCTCATCATCCCATAGGCTGCAACCCCCTAGGCAAGTTTTGAGATTCTAGGCAGACATATATAGCTGCTGTCAGAAGTTTCCCTGGATAATAATTTTTCTGGATTCAATCACTGCAAAGTAGGTCCTTTGGGTTAAGACTAGATTTGGTTTAAGACTAGATTTGGTTTCTCCTAAAAAATGGGTTTTGGGACCCATCTCCTCTTTTGTCTAGAGAAGAGGGATGATCGCCACCTCTGGGGACCTGTTCACAACCCCCAAGATGGGAACCCATGTTGAATTTAGTACACAGTAAGCCTGAGGCTATGGAAAACTTAGTGAAATCCTGTGGCGGTAGGATTTTTAGATTTCCCATCATTATAGATCAGAATAACCTGATAGTTTTTTTGAGTATTAAATGCCTTAGCTCAGTGGTCCCCAAACTGTGGGATTTGCCTCCCTAGAGGGATGCAGCGGAACATTCAGAGAGGCTCGGCAGGGTCTGGGCCAGCCCCCTTGGGGGCAGGGAGGGAGCATCACCCAATCCCCCCCCACCCCCAGCTCCCAATCAGGTCCCATGGCTCCTGACCACAGGTGTGGACAGGTTATATTATGGAGGAGGGGGCTGCACAATGGAAAAAGTTTGGGGACCACTGCCTTAGCTACCTATGAACTCCACCTGCTTCAGAATTAAAAATAAAAATCTATCACAATTCAGTGTACTCTATTGTCAAAGTCTGTTCTTTTGCCCAGACTGTTTTATATGGGAAAGTCCCATAAAGGGCAAAATATCATCTTTTCATAGGACTTTTTTTTCTTTAAGCAACCCGATAGAATTTGAGAATAAATTCCTTCTAAAGAATTCTATAGAATTGTTTTAAAAACCCCTTTAAAAAGGACACCATTCTCTATGAAACTCAAGAGAGTAATTTATATGTTTTCTTCCTTATTACATCACATAGGACTTCCCCAGAGGGTTTCTTGTAACTTTGGGCTCCTCATGGGCTCAAGAATGAGTCATGACGTATGTCTGAAGATTGAAAAATTACATTTTGTTACAAAATAAAAGAATCTCTGGGAGCCAGGCGTTATGGCCAGGAATACCAAGGACAGGATTTGTCCCTTTTCTTTAAGCCAAGCTGAAATAGTATCTAGTTGAAATCTGGGGCAGTTGTTGTCCCTGCATTTGACTAAAACATGCACTCCAATCTTAAGAAAGCAGAGTATGGAGTAACTGCCTGCCTCGGTACCCAGATCTCAGTACAGAGAAAGCTTTCTTCATGCACAGCTGTGTCCAAAAACATGCTTTTATGGGCAATTGTGAGCAAGAAGATGGCCAAGTAATTTTGGGGGTATGAGATGACTAACAGAACTGTAATTGAGTAGGGCGACCAGCTCTTTGAGCTGGCAAATGGGTGATACATTTCACAGAGGGGAAAGGGTTTTCAGAGCTTGCAATGGTCTAGGAGATCAAAATCAATGCAGAGTTCTGCTGTATGGGCCCTATATCTTTATGATTCTTCACTGGTGAATAGCACAAGAGGGGGTCAGGTTGGATAAAACACAGGGAAAAGAAATCTAGCCATAGACTTCATAAGTGAATTTCAACTGGCAAAGAAAATGTATTAGACCAGTTCTATTACACTACTAAGAAAATGCTGATGAAAGAGTTTACTCAGCTGTGAGCTAAAGGGAATAAAATACAGAAATTATGGAAACTAGTTCATGTATGAAAACACGTCAACTATTGTTTCATTGCTAGGATTCTAAGTGAGACTTATTTTGAGTAGGAAGCTCTTAATAGCCACTGATGGGAATTGCTTGCAAAGAAAAAAACCCTCTATCATTATTTCTTGGGAAATCTTCTCAGTGAATTTTTGATCCCTAGTTTGCCTCTACTTAATTGCCTAAGTTTCAGGGCTTTATGCTGCATTTTCTCTGTGCTCTCTCACTGCTTTAGGGAAATATTTCCTTCCATTTATTTTACATTGATAGTTTTGCTTGTTTCTGCCCAATCCCTTGCTTGGTGACAGACTTTGCTGATGTTAAAAAACAAATAAATAAAAATCAACCTATTAGCTGTTTCATGCTGTTGCAGACCCTATTTATATTCTGGTTCTGAATGGTGAGGAGGGATGTCTGTCCACTGAAAGAGGATTTCCATTCTAAAACAGGGCTCACGGGTTCTGGCAGGCTCATTGGAGATGCACCAGCATGCAGTAGCTCAGCTGACAAGGTCAAAGGATGATTTTATAGTGGTTGCTGTGGAGTTGAGAGACATTCTCCCATCAGTCAGATGATTTGGGGCAACCTAGCCTGGTTAAATGTGAGATCAGCACAGGTAATGCCTAGTGTATTAAGCAAGTCCCACGTCACATGCGCCTGCTCCACAGAGAAGAAGCCAAACAGAAGATTTGTTGGATGGCAGTTTCAGGAGTTCTTCAGGGTACTGCTGGGCAAGAAGGATGGCATGACATAGCTCAGTGTCATTCGCTGACACTTGAATGATATGACTCTCAAGGATTCACACCCAGTCCCATGCACTGACAATATGCTGGAGACATGAGTAGCTCCCAATGGTTCACTTCACTGAATCTCCACAGAGGGTGCTGGTAAGTGGAGGTAGAAGAGTCACAGGGAAGGGCTTGTGGCAGTTGACTGCAATGCAAGGCACCAGCTGTGTCTGAGTGGTTAATGGAGCAGGCCTTCAAAGAATCCGCTATCATTACCGATGTGATCCAAATGTACATCCAGTGAACAATCCTTTGGAGTCATCAGGATGACTCCAAAGGATCTGTTGGCCACCCAAGACATGCCCACGTTGCTTGGATTCTAAGGGTATAGCTGGGGATCACACTTGGGCTAGCTGCCTGAACTCCGACTCTGGAGGCAGGGTGGGCTTGAACTCGGGTGGCTAATCCAAGTCTCTGCCAGTGTCACTTTGTCTACACTGCTATTTTTAGCACGCTAGTGTGTGTCTGTCTAGCCAGGCTGAGAGGCTGGCTCCCAGCTGCAGTGTAGGTGTACCGTAAGTGGCCTGCCTACCCATAGAACTACTGCCTCTCTTGTGAATGGGCAGTGCACTGTGGTCAGGGTTGAATGTTTCTTGGGCAGGTGGTGGGAAAGCAGTATAATGGGCTTCCCCTCCCTCAGTAGCTGGAATGCTGGTGGCTGTGGTTTGAGAGAGGCTATGTGGGAAGCACAGAACTGAAATCAAAAGTCCTTTTGGTGAGCTGTGTGGCTCTGGCTCTATGAAAGTTTGTTGGATTTTTAGAGAATATGGTGGCTCTTGATTCCTTCTGCTACCCCCCGAGTTAGAGCGATGCTAGATTTTGGTACTTGTTCTGGATTAGAACTGAAATTTTGTTTCTTTTGTAAAGTGTGGGGATATGAAGTCATGGAGAAGTATAAGGGTTCATCTGTTTGATCAAGTCTTTAGCCTGGTAACTGATTTTTATTTTTAATTGTTATCTTTGCTGTAACATCTGATCAGGATCTTTGATGTCTTCTCCATATACAATATATTACAATACTCGCTCCAAGGGCACTCAGTTGAAACAGAATATTTTGGAGCCTGCTGTACAATCTTAACTGGATTTTATCTTAACTTCATGCAGTGTTGATGGTTCTGAGGAAAGCAATTCAAGTTATTTCCATTACAGAGACTATCACAAGAGGAATAACTGAATAAATCTGTGTGAGAGGCTCTGAAAAGTTGTGTGAACCATCTGCAAGTGGAGTCATGAAGGGGAGTTATTTTTACAGTTAGGAAATACTGGGGTAGCAATTCTGAAAGAGTGATGTCTCAAAAGACAATGCTGGCAACCCTTAAGTGCTTCATCTTCCATAACAAGCATGACTGACAGCCTTTAGGTGGATATGATTTACAGCCATATTTAAGAGGTATTGAAATACAATAAAGAAGAAAATTCTCACTTTTTACAAAACTCCAGAAGGTAAGGAAGGTAAAAAAAATATAGGCCTGTATTCTCTGTTCTGTTCCACACTGTGTACTGGTTTACTCCTAAACAGAGAGGACATAAAATCTGATCTGGAATCATTTTAGCACGTACTCTGTACAAGTGTAAATGAATATACTAAGTACAGTGTGGTGGGGAATAAAGCCCATAAAGTACCATATATTATAGAATTATGTATGCAACATGGATAGATTTACAACACCGTACCTATATACAGTAACTCCTCGCTTAAAGTTGTAGTTATGTTCCTGAAAAATGCTACTTTAAGTGAAATGATGTTAAGTGAATCCAATTTCCCCATAAGAATTAATGTAAATGTGTGTGTGTGTGGGGGGAACATTAGGGTCCCGGGAAGTTTTTTTCGACATACACACATATACACAGAATAAGTTTTAAACAATTTAATCCTGTACACAGCAATGATGATTGTGAACCTTGGTTGAGGTGGTGAAGTTAGGGGGTGGAAGAGGGTGGGATATTTCTCAGGGAATGCCTTACTGCTAAATGATGAACTAGCTTTTGGCTGAGCCCTCAAGGATTACCTCTCACACTTTACAAGGCAGCAGGAAGGGAGGGAGGGGAGACAGCATGTCAGACACAGAGACACAGTGTATGTGTGAGGGAGTCACGCATTGCCCCTCTAAGAATGCTGACCCCCCTCTAAGTACACTGCCTTTTTAAGTAGATCAGCAAGTTGAGACAGCAACTGCTGCTAGCACGCTCCCTCTGTCCTGAGCCTTGAGCCCTGTCCTGTGTCTCCGCTCCCCACTCTGTGGATGGGGTAAAGGAGTGGGGAGGGGGACATCCTGACATTAGCAACCCTTCTCCACTCCCTGCACCCTTGCACAGCAAGCAGGAGGCTTCCGGGAGCAGCTCCAAAGCAAAGGACAGGAGCAGCACATGACAGTGGCAGGAGGGACAGCTGAACTGCCGGACAATTGATAGCCTGCTGGGCGGCTGCCACACAGGGAACTTAGGGGAGCTGATGGTTCAAAACCCCCACCAGCTAGCTCTAACAGGTTGCTCTTCCTGAAAGCAGTGGACAAAGCAGGCGGCTGCCAAATGATGTTATAAGGGAGGATAGCACAACTTTAAACGAGTATGTTCCCTAATTGATCAGCAACGTAACAATAAAACAATGTTAATCGGGATGACTTTAAGTGAGGAGTTACTGTATTTCTAGTCCACCCATCATTGTGGTATCTGGGCACCAACTAGTACAGTCATTTCATATTGCATTACTACATCTGTTCTGTACGATTTATGTAGCATAAAGAAAGGACAGATGGTCTTAGAGGGCAAAGCAAACAAGCTGGCTAAGATTTTTAGACTATGTTACACGAATGCAAGGAATAATACCAGCCTCACAAACCACGTATCACAGCACCCTAGTTTTACTCCCTTTCACTATTATTCAGCTGAACTTTGCAGTATAGAGCGGGGCCCACAAAATGTAACACAGACTGAGGTTATGTTCCTTTTTGCCCAGAATCCCAGCTGATTGCTGGAAGTGGGAATGAACCCCTTCACCTACCTCTTCTTTGGTCCCTCCCAACACATGGGCCACTGGCTTTCTGTGGGTCTAGAGACAGACTAATGGATACAACCTGACCCCATTCCTTTTTGTGGGGGCGGGGTAAATAATTCCTTTTACTACAGAAGATGTGAGAAGACCCCACCTTCAGCACTCAATCTCTTTGCAAAGCATTACAAGGCCAAGGTATTATTCACTGATGGTTTCAGCTACGTAAATTAAAGGAATATAAACATACAGCATTTAAAGAAAAATGACAAATGGCAATTACCTCACTTCTTTCCAAACATAATTGACAGACATTACGGACATAAAGTGAGAACTAAAGAAAATTAGATTTTGAGTATGCCTTTGTATGCCTATTTTTGCCTGGGCCTGTACTGCATTTACATTGGCAAATGAACATTTAGGTGCTTGCCTGTCATGTGTGTATGCAAATATCCTATCTGTGCACACAGCAGTAGGTCTACAAATGCAAACATAAAAAGCCACAGAGACTTTGGTCCTCACTGTATGAAAATGTGTTGGTAAACTATTAGGGTGTAAGAAGGTCTACTTTTGATCCTATCTTATTCAGCAGAGTGTAATATCACAATTGTTGGAATTGTGGACATGTAATTATCAATAACTGATAAGTTTAAGAGGCTATCCACAACCTTATGGAGAAAAAGCCAATCTTTGCATCTACATGGGGCATTCTGCAACATGTTAAAATGATTACAACATCCAATCTTACTAATTCTCTTCTCGCACCACTATATGATAACCCATGCCTCACGATCAAGGCCAACTCCATAAGAATTTGAATAGAAAAAAGAATTAAAAATTAAAGCTATAATACCAGATGATATACATGTAATCGAAGGAGGCCAGTGTAAAAAATATCAGCTGCCATTGCCTCACAGTTCCTTCTTTCAGCAGCTACGCTCAAGGATTCATGCAAGGATCAGGGACAACTGGTTTGTTTCAACTCTCTCACTTCTAGAATTAAGAAATATGGAAACAAGAGTCATGTTGTAGGAATTACTTGCAGGTGGTTTGATGCTCTGTATAAACCCCTCAATCTCAGCCTCAAAGGAAAATGGGGAAAAGAATTTTTCCTTACAATCACAACAGAAAGCTGGGAGGACACCTGGCTTAATGTGAAAGATATTTCCAGTTCTTTATCCTTGCGATTCTTAAAGAGGTACTACTGGACTCCAAAACATTTAAGGCTAGATTGCATTTTGAACATTCACTGTGTTTCCAAACAGCCTCATGTCAATCTTTCCCACATCCTCTATATCTGTCAAACAATGCATGTGTTCTTGAACGTCATATTCGATGCTCTCAAAAACTGCAAGTGTTGCTTTCTTTTTTCTTTTCCAAGCTTGTGCAAGGAGTGCTTGATGAATTGGTATTGCCCATTAACATTTGGATTTCAATCACTATTTTAATGGCCAAAAGAATTATTTGAGAAAATAGAAATCTGCAATTCCTCCCTCATACACAGATTGGCTTTAATGAAAAAAATGACTCTGCCTAATAGAAACTCCTGGAAAAATGAGGATGGCTGGTCACACATGAAACTAGTGATACGTTTGCAATTTAGTATATATTAGTCCAATACTCATAGGTTATGTTCTCACTTATTTATCTATTCAGACACTTTAATAATTGAGGTCCTGTATGACCTCTACAGGCTCAGTTTGTTTTTTTTATTCCATCTTTTACAAATAATGAATATAGAAATTTGCTATTTACGTGCTATTTCCATCTTTGTGTGGGTTTAGATGCTTTGTTTCATTATGTGTTTTTTTATATATAAAAATAAAGTTTAAAAGAAACAGACATGGAGGCTCATCCCTAGTGTTTGGAGCAGTGGCAGTCAGGTCTAGTGATTGGTGCGGTGGCAGCCAGGCCAGGAACCAGAGCCAAAGTTCAGCCCCAGAATTAGGAGTCAAGAGCAGGTTTGGAACAAAGCAAGAATGGGGCTGGGAGCCAGGCTCGAGCAAGGGCGGGCTGGGAAAAAGGCTAGAGATGGAATAGGCCTGTGGAGTCTGTCACTGTTGTCAGACAGGGAAGAGTTCGAAGCCATGAAGTGATATTGGGCAGATGGAGTGGCTCTTTCTCCTGTGAGGTATATTTGCATCCCTGAGAATCACCAAGCCAGCTCTTGGTTTGTGTTTTGGCTGGAGCCTAGCACAAGAATGACTCATCAATGCATGTGGCTTAATCAGGCTCTAGTTCAGGAATGAATCACCACTTCAGATTTCTATCACATATTTACTCTGGCTATATGAATGTTTATATGTATATGTGTGTGTGTTTATAATATATTTATATACACACACATAAACACATGCATGTAATACACATTTTATATATACATACAATGAATATCTACGTGTATACCCATGTATACACAAATCATAGAACATTAGGGTTGGAAGGGACCTCAAGAGGTCATCTAGTCCAACCCCCTGCTCAAAGCAGGACCAATCCCCAATTAAGTCATCCCAGCCAGGGCTTTGTCAAGTCTGGCCTTAAAAACCTCTAAGGAAGGAGATTCTACCACCTCCCTAGGTAACCCATCCCAGTCCTAAATATATTGTATGTGCACATTTTTATGTCCATAGTAAATATATATGCAAGTATAGCTTGGCAAAAAGCATAGGAGAGTATGTAAACATTTCCTAAAGGGAAAAAAAAGCAAACACTAACTAGTCTTTGGAGAATTCAATGATTCTGAATCTGACTGCATTAAAAGCCACAACATGGCAAAGAAAGCAACCATATTTCTGCATATATGCAAGACTATTTTTGTTTTATAGTTTGTTGAGCAACCAGTGAAATTAGAAACTATTTTGACTTAATCCAAAGGAACAAACCAGATTTAGTAAATGAGTGTAACTGTGATGAACTTTTAGGGGCCAGTGATCAAGCATAATCCAATGTAAGATGTATGCAGAGATCTATTCATAAAAATTACAAGTTCCAAGGGCAAATGCTAATGGAATCTGAAGGAACTTGAACAAAATTGATGGAATCAATTACAGAACCTCTACAGTGAAAAAGTGGGAAGCTTCAAAGCAACAGATAAGGGTAATAAAATATTCTACATGGCAGGCCATATTACTGAAGCTGGAGAAGAGAGGTGTAACTTACACCTGGGCTATCAAGCTAGCCAGACTGGTATATGTGGGAGTTGATCAGACAGGTAGAAGAGGAAGTTTGATACCTGCCCTCCCTGTATGGCTTTTTACTGGAAAAGGCATTTCTAGAATCTGCAGGGGGATCCTTATGGGATGTGCTGAATCAGCAGATTCCCCAGCTACCTTACCTGCATATAGTCCCGCTTCAGGGCATTTAATGTTTTGGTTTATGTTGGCTCCCTATGTGCACTTTCTCCCCCGGTGGCCCGCCCCCCCCCCCAAGGGGGAGAGCAGGTTGTAGCTGCCTTCTGCCACTGCCTGACATTCTGCCTCCAGGTCCCTGCTCCTGGCCTTCCACTAGTGGAAATAAACGTGAACCTTGCCTCAGTACCGTCTTGTGTGTTTATTCTACAAATCGGAAAATATATGCCATTACATTTATGTGTAACCTCTGAAAGTTTTTATATATGTAGATGGGGTGTGTGTTCCTTTCAAGAACACTAACATTTTTCTAGGGCTGAAGGGCAGGAGAGTCTGATGGAACTCTAGGGATTTCTTTTGCCTTCAGTCATCTTACAACTAGTAGAACTTTGTCTGATCTTGTCTAGCAGCACCTGTGCTGCAGAGACAGCGTTCTCAGCCCTGCATGGGTGTGTATGTACTTGCATATGAGAAAGAGAGAGAGCGTACACGCACGATCAAGTCTTGCTCTAACCATTAGACAACACTTTCTTTTGACAAAGATAAAAGCCAATGCTAATTATTAGAGAAGTTAAAAGAACAGCATAAAGCAGCTATTTCAGTTAGCACTAGAAAAGACAGTATCCCAACTGGTTCGGAAGAGTGACATAGGACTGCTCTGTTAACAATTCCTAACTCAAAAGAAGGATTCCTGCCTCAGCATGTAGTAGATAGGCAGTGAAACAGACAATGAAAACATGCTCTCATGCATACGAGAGAGACTTCTGAGTTCTAAATGCTACATATTATTGGTTGACAGAATAAGTACTTTTACCTGGGGGACAACACAGAGGAAATAAAGTGGCAGCATTTTACTCCCACAAACCCAAACTCAATCCACAGTGCAGGTGTCCTTCATACAGCAGCTGTTTCTCCTCAAAATGATCAGCACTGAAACAGCTAACCATGTTGATATTTAAATTGCCATCATTAGGTTTCAGAGAGAGCAACATAGGGAGAGAAATACAGCAGTTCACACCCCTCTGGGAGCAGTTGTTTCAATCTGTCTGCTTACAAACTCAATAAGGCAATACTGTATGGCCATTGAGTCACATTTGAAAGGATAGATTTTTTAAACCTACACTTTGAAAGACCAGATCTGTGCTGGTATGGCACGACACTCCACTGAGTACTAGGTCAACCCATTCCTTGGTTTTACCCCTTGTACACCAGCTCTGGTGTTGCTTAGCTCAAATAATATCCACTATCTGATTCCAAAGTCATTGCTTTGCAAAGTGATCTCTATAATTTAAAAGTAAGCACCGCCAAAATACTTTAAAGAAAGTGAAGGGGTTTGTGGTTGTTTTTGTTAAATATCTGTCTGTAACATGGAATTCATTTTCATTTAATTATAGCATCACAAGCTGAAAGGGTTTTTGTCAAGGTTTAAAATGGGATATGCCTTTTCTTCCTTGCAGAAGCAGAATCATTTTTAACGTTTTTTATTTTCGAAAATGAATGATTATTTGCTTTTTACTCTAAACAATGAAATCAGTCTAGCAGTTCAGTGCTTGTGAGAAGCCCTAAAACAACAAACCAGTGTGCATGACTGATAAATGGGCAGCAAAGAGGAGAGAATGGTGAAGAAACGTTATTGCAAACTTCCAAAGAGATATTCAAATAAGAAGAAAATATTGGAGCGAAGTTATTAAAAATACATTGACTATGTCCTTTGAAATATCCTAAAGCTAAAATCCAAACCATATACTGGAAGGAATAAAATTATAAAGAAGATTCTAATTCCCATAAATTAGAAGTAGCAACTAGAAGTTGAAGCCAGTTTAGAAATTAAGCACAAATTCATAACAGTGAGAGTGATTAACCACTGGAACAAACTACTAAGTGAAGGAGAGGATTCTGCATCTCTTGCTGTCTTCAGATCAGGACTGTATGGTTTTACAGAAGAGATGCTTTAGCTAGGCATATTTTATGCTTTAGTCAAAATCACAAGTTACTGGGCTCAGTGATAAGGTGCTTTACTCACTGCTAGGATTTTGCCTCCTTCTGGCCATTCTGGGAATTAGCTTCATGAGGTCAACACCCCATCCCACAGTTGCACACCCTTTCTCCATCCTTTCTTACTGAAGCCTCTCTCTCACCCCAGGATTTGCTTCTTTCAGAGTCAGCCCTCCAGCCAGGTCACCATTTGTGTTTTCCCCTTCCACAGTACCAAAGGGTTTTTTCCACAGTCCCAGGCAATCTTCCCACTCACTGCCTCATAATGCCACTTCCTCAGGGACTGGCAGAGGAACCCAGGCCCACCCCCTAATTCAGATTCTGGGACCCTCTCACCAGAAGTCAAGGTCTGTTCCTGGACCTTTCTGTCTTTTCTGGAGCCTTTTCATTACCATCCAGCCTTCCCTTTCTCCCTCCCTCTCCTCCCAGGCGGTAACTGCAGGCTATATGTCTCTGCAGTCCCCAAACTCTCCTCCCAGGGTATAGATATCAGTTTTCCTAGCAGCCTCCCTTCTACCCCAATTTCCTACCTTTTTAAATCCAGCCCAGTTTACTCCTCCTCAGCTGGGCTCCCTCATTCAATCAGGGGATTATTGAGCTACCCAACTCCCCTTAGCTGCAGCTTGTTGGGTGACTTAGCTCCCTTCTTGGTCTGCATTAACTCTTTCAGGGCAAGTCTGGGGTGAACACCCCATCACATCCCCATCTCCATGCCTGGGGACAAGGCGAAGGGTAATAGTCCCTGAGATATAGAAGCTCAGACTAGATGATCTACAGGGCCCATCTGGCCTGAAACTATGAATCTATGAAAAAAAGTCTCTTTTCTCTACTTCCCAGCATGCTCTTTCACTAACTAAATTGAAGCTACTTCAACAAATATGTACGGGGCGAGGGAGGTCTTGTCATACCCATCTACCAAACATTTCTCTATGCTGTGAATGTTGCTAATTTCAGTGGTCTCCTCTCTAATGTCAGTGAAGCTGCCAAAGGCTTCTAATCTGTAGCCAAGTTCAGTGTCACTGTCAAGCAAATTCAAACAACTTCCTTTTTTGTCATTTGGGAAAAAATCCCCTCTAGGTATTGAAGGAAAACATAAAAATCTCCAAGTCCTATAACCAAAGGAAAGTCAATCCTCTATGTTAAGATAAAGGATAAAGCAACCTTTCCTCTAATACGCTCTTGGCAGAATCTTACAGGGAAATCTGCAGATGCTATGCCCAAAATTTTTGTGATGAAACTCAGAACCAGGCAAAAGTTTCCAAGATTCCCCATTACCCTGAGGAACCCCATCCAGGTTTCTTTGTTGATCTCCCACTTTTCAGATCCCCTTCACCACCTCTAATTCTTCTTGCCTGGGTCTGTAGCATAAGGGCTGAGCAAGAAGCACCCAGAATTGCACAGTGCCTCTCAGCAGGCAGAAACAGATTATACTTTCAAGTTGGAGGAGTGAAAGATGTCTTCCAGCTGGCCAGTAATGTTACTGATGTGCTGCCACAGGCAATTAGGAAGTGTGGGGGGATGACCAGAATCTGTGCCCTAAAGTCACCACTGTTTAAATCAATCAAGGCTAGCCAATGACAAACCAAGTACCATTTAGGTCATTTTCTGCTGATTATCATTTAGTAAACTGAATAAAACATGCTTCTTAATGTAAATTCATAAATGCCTTGGGGATACTACTTCATGAGCAGTTTGACAGGGGCTATAGAACAGTGCAATGAATATGAGCTTTTCTAGTCCAACATCATAATAATTTATGGGGCCCTCACTAATTCTAGCAGAGAGAACTTCAGATGCTGAGTTGCTTTCACAGAATCATAGAAGATTAGGGTTGGAAGAGCCGCAGAGGTCATCTAGTCCAAACCCCGGCTCAAAACAGGACCAACCCTAGCTAAGTCATCCTAGCCAGGGTTTTGTCAAGCTTGACCGTAAAAACCTCTAAGGATGGAGATTCCACCAACTCCCTAGGTAACCCATTCCAGTGCTTAACCACCCTCTTAGTGGTTTCCTAATATCCAACCTAGACCTCCCCAACTGCCACTTCAGACTATTGCTTCTGCCACCACTGAGAACAGCCAAGCTCCATCCCCTTTGGAACCCCACTTTGGGTGGTCGAAGGCTGCTATAAAATCCCTGTTCACTCTTCTCGTCTACAGACTAAATAACTCCAGTTCCTTCAGATTTGGACAAATTGTCAAGATAAAAAAATCCTGAAGTCCATGACAAAGGATACATGAGTTTATATACCCACGTTTACCCATGAAATTATTGCTAGTGAGCAGACAAACTGGTCAATTGCAAGTGTAATTGTCTATTTGGGCACTAGCTAGATGTGTATATCTATGTGGCAATTGCACAGAAAAATGAAAGTGTGCAATTGTGACTGGGGACCTTGGGCCTCCTGTCTTGGTCCTTATTTTGTAGGTTTGTAGCTGCAGAACGGGGTAGTGCCATTGGATATTACCAATCTTTTCACACTGGAAATAACAGTGGGAATAATAATTAAGTATCTAAAGCTCACACTTCCCCAGTGAGTACTTTCTTAACACTGAGGTGGGATTTTCAAACGAACACAGCCCTGTCCTAACTCTGTTTCCATTGAAGCTAACTGTATAGCACCCATAAAAAGATTGTCATGTCTGCAGCAACCACACCTAGCAGCTGTGACCCTCTCACTCACACAGAGGTTGCACAATGCATCAACATCATTAAAGGTCCATCAGACAAACTTCCATCCCCACTCTGGCCTCACACCACAACCCACCTACAGATTGAGAGATGAAGGCCCTGCAAAGCACAGCAGCGTCTGTGTTTCTGCATCCTGGTTCCTCCACCCAGACAAACTGCATCAGTTCTACTGCCTGTGCCATTGTGCCTGCAGGGCTGAGGGGACAGGATTACTGAGTATAGACTGGAACAGTTTTCCCTTGATGTAATTTCATCATGATTGTCTTAATCATTGTTTTTGAAGATGTGCTGGCATTTATTCTGAGAGCCAGATAATTAGCCAAGGGGTTTCCTGCTTTTTATCCCCAGGCTTCCATACTTATGCATGTTCCATGTGAACACTATAACCCATTTACATTAAACCCTGTCTTTTCCTTTTTAATGGAAAGATTAGTCTTTAAAATTACCAGTTTCATTATTGTTGGATTATATTAGTCCCGGTCACTGGTTTTTATTGCACTTCTTTGTAACTCCTACTAAGAAACATTTAACATCAAACTTTGGTCACGGTTTTAACACTTTCTTTAACTGCTTGTTCTTTAGTGACAGGGGCCTCTTGACCCCCCTTTTTTGTTACATTGCTAAGGTTTCTGGTTATATTGGTTAGCCCAGCTTTTCCAAATACTAGTCACAAGAAGATGTGAGGAATTTTGGCCATTTTGCAACTCAGCTACGAGTTTTATCAGCTCTAGTCAGCCGCATCACTGGGCTTGTTGTTTGATCCAGGCACTAAGACTTGTTTCTTTTCCAGTGTGGAAGCCATTCCTGTTACTTCAATATATGAATATATGTATATAATTTACATCCACACAATAGGCTGAGAGGTAAGGTTAACTTTTAAATGTTTTCCAAGCAGAACCTCCACTGTTGTTTCCAAATGTTTAGTATCACCAAAAAAGGATTCAAATCTGGGACAATGTGTGGTTTTCATGGCAGCTCTCACAACGTCTTGCACAAACAATACCTCCCTGGGCTCAGATTCACCAAAGCTGGAGCAGGGAGGAAGAAGCCACACAAATTTCACAGATTGTACAACATTTCCAGAGGTGTCTGAGCCCTTGAAACTGACATAAAGGATGTCGGAGCAGCATTTGGGGCTTTCCACCACCTTTCTCCCATCCTCAGTCCTTAGAGCTATTGTAAATTGGCTTAGCCTCAGGGGTGTTCTAGACTGAGATGGAATGTCCTGTAGGGGCTGCTAAAGGCTTCATGGAAAGAGCTGCAAAGAGGAAACTATTTGCATTGTACAATATGTTTTGGGTCCTATGAAACCTAGTAAATGATCTTGAGTGTCACCTATCAGCATTTAATCTACTAACTATTAACATATGTCCCATTACAGACACTCTTGCAACAGAGGCTCTTCCACCAGTTCAGCATTACTGGAGCACTGCAGTCTCTGGCCACCCCCGATTTGACTCCTAACACCCACCCACTACATTGGTGGGGCCAGAAGCAGGTGGAATTGAGCCAAATAAATGGGCTTTATGCCACCCCTGGATTCTCCTACACAAGGAGAGATTCTAATTGCCCCGTTAGTGAACTTCTATACTCTCCTTTGTGCAGCATGAGTGGTTAACAAGAGTCTGGCTAGGAGTTTTATTTTCCCTAAGCAAATTAACAGTAAAGCCAGTAAAATATTATTAGATTAAAGAATAGGGATGGTGGGTGGTACTCTGGATTTTGTGTCCCAGATTTTGCAAACAAGTCTTTTGGAAAATGTAATTTTTCAATTTATAAACTGTTCCATTTTTTTTTAAATCCCAATAAAATTTCCTGGATTTTCAAAATGGCAAATGTTTTTGCAAAAATTGCTTTTCATTTTTCAACCAGTTCTAATGTATGTGCAGTAAATGAGCCTAATTATATTGACGTGGTTTTAAGGTTTAAGGGCCATATTCAATACTCCTACCTCAAGCAAAATTCCCATCAAAATGAGTAAGGAGTACAGATTAGGGTTCTACATTATACTCAAGTGTTTGACTGCATTCAGTAACAATAAGGAATTAAAATACATGCTGTTTTGGCCCTCAATTCAGCAAGATACTTGAACATGTACCTCACTTGAAGCATGCAAGAAGCGAAGTCACTAGTTCTGTTCACATGCTGAAAGTTAGATAAGTGCTCAAGTGCCTTGCTCAATTTGGGCCATAATTGCTTACAAAAGGTGTTGAAAACAGCAGGACAATATCTGCCAGATTTATAATTGTCCCTTCTAGTTCCTGCTTCTTTACTCCCCCTCTCAGATTTTAGTTGGTTTCTCAATGGGATCTGTGCGGTTTTCTTACCGTTGTTTCTAAAAATGTCATATTGGTAACTCCTGTTTCTGGATTGTGGTGTACTGGAAAAAAAGCTCCTGATTCAATTAATAATAAGCTTGAAATGTATGTTGGATGAAATCCTGGTCCCAGGGAAGTCAATGGTAAAACTCCTATTGACTTCATTGGAGCTTGGATTTTACCTGTTATTCTTACATCACTTTTGAGTACTAGAAAGTATTTTTCTCAGTATGAGCCCCAATTCAGGATATACTTAATAGTTCCATTGGCCTGGTGCCTCCTGAAGTACCTAACGTTATCACAAGAACTTAACTGCCTTGCTGACTCACGGCCCATATCTTCAGTATAAGTAATCACTCTGATTGGAGAGAATTTAAGTGGTGCCTAGAAGAAAATTGTTGTCTTGTGAACACAGATTCCAAAGACCCTTTGTGAATGGATTTATGCTCTCCATAATCCTGATTATCAAATTATTTTTAAGAAAAGAGGCATTAGGCAGCTTTCCATAAATAATGACTAACCCTGCAGCCCTTATAAATGCAAAATGTACGTTAAAGTCAGTGGGGAATTTTCCTGAGAAAAGACTGGATGACTTGCCCCTAATTTATGATTAATTGATATTCCTCTATTAAGAATTAAGATATAAATTGGGACACTTTCCTGATACATATGAGGTGGATCACGCATCTACTATCATCAGAGAAGGAAGAAACTAAAGCAGATCCATCCTCAGTGAACAAAGACAGGCAATTGAATGGAAAATGTAAAAAAAATGTTAGCAAAAGTAATGTGTACACCCTGAAATTGCTCCTAGGCAGCTTTTATTTATACAACAGTCACTCATGCAGGAGGCAACTCAAGTTCCCATAGAAAACAGAGATATTATAAGGAAGCTGTTATGGTAAGAGTGACCTGTTTGGGAACAGTTTGTGCACTGATGCAGCAAAAACTGTCTGTCATCCAAATCAGGCATGCAGCCCTGGAAGCTGTGCCTCCTGAAATGGTGATCAGTGTTGTGAGAGGCTGACTGTCATGACGCGGTGTGGCAGATATTCCAGTGACTATCCCACGTATCAGTTGGCAAATATTTTCATGTTCATAGATACACATATTTTCACAATTGTCAACGCACCTTAGCATAATCACGGATTTGCATTCATTTCCTGTGTCTCACGGAACTTTCTTCATCCTCATCCCTACAAAAATCAGGCAGAGAATGTCCATGTTTAAAATGTTATTACCAGCATGGTTTTACTAAGTGCTAAAGAATAAGTGAGAGGCAATTGCATACTAGAAAGACCCTGCAGGGTGCCATGTCAGCTGGTTTTTCAGCCTCTTCTTCGTATCTCCACACAGCTAACACAGAAGCCTGGACAATATCTGAATGAGCCAGATCCTCAGCTAGAGTAAACTGACATAACCCAATGGAAATCACTGTTAATTTTCTACCCTTTCTTATAAAACAGAGGATATTATTTGTATTTATAGACATGTTTAATTCCTTTTGAATCCTAGTAAGCTCTTGGCCTCTGTTATAGCTTGTGGCAGTGAGTTCCACAAGTTAATTATGTGTTTGACTTCAGTGGGGCTATGCTGATTTACATCAGCTGAGGATCTGATCCCATACATTTAAAGGGTTAACGCTAACCATTTCTCAAGCTTCTTAATTCAAGAACATTCTTTGGGATTTGCTGTTAGAATCCTTCTATTTCATCTGAACGATAACAATCAGATAATAGGTTTAAGATTAGCAGCTGTGTTAGCCTGTATCCGTAAATAAGACAAGGAAGACTTTGTAGCACCAGTTTATTTCAGCATAAGCTTTTGTGGGCTATAGCCCACTTCATCGGATATATATTTATTTATATAAATACATCTGACTTCTGTTCCATTCTATGCATCCGATGAAGTGGGCTGTAGCCCACAAAATCAGATAACGTATTCAAAGTTAGTAAGATGGTCAGCATTATCACCAATAAGAAATGGTTAGGAAGCCTGCTGTGTATTTAAAAGTTGGAGAGAAACTTGCTGGAGAAACTGAAAGTGTACATAACCAGTAAGGGTTAAAACTTGACTAAACATGCCTTGGATAGCCTACTGCAAGGAGCTAGAAATCTTGCCTACAGAAGCATGTGCAACATAGTTCTGAAAAGTCAGAGCATAACATCAAATAAATTAGCTTCCCAGATGTCATGCACAGGTAGATGAAAATTTCACACATTCATATTTAATGTCAAAAGGGAAGGACTTAACACTGTAGCCTTATTTACAAATTTGCTACTTCTGGGAATGGAACTTTTGAGCATTGCAACAAAAACCATGGCAGCAAGTGGGATGTTCAGAAGAAGAGCTTGGAGGGATAGAAAGATTTCCATGTGCAGAGAGAGTGAAAAAACTGGGATTATTTAATTTAGAGAGGAGATGAGGGGCATGATATATATAAAATTTGTTATTGTATGGAAGCTCATTCTGATACTCCTATTTATCTTTTCTCATAAGAGAAGAATAAGAAGCCATCCAATTAAATTTAAGATGTAACACATTTAAAACTGATAGAGGGAATAATTTTTTTTTTTTACACAACACATAATAAATCTGTGGAACTCGCTGCCAAATCTAGCACTGATGCCAAGAGCACAGGAGGATTCCAAAAGAGTAAGAGATTTATGTCACTCAGACGAACGCTCTCAGTTATATTAGCTAGAATATATAAGGGATATAAATCTAAATGCTTCTGCTTCAGAACATACATCAGTCTCAGATTGCCTGGGATTAGGATACAGCCCATAGATATTTTAGTGCATACTTGTCTGTCTGATGCTGGCCATTGTGACACAAAGATGGACCATTGGTAGGGCATTTCCTAAATGCAGATAGAAAACCGCCTGTGTGAACCTTTGAATCGCTACTGGGCCAAATCCTTCTGTTAGTTACACTGGCGCAACCCCCTTGATTTAAAGAATTTCAAGCCAATTGATTTGCCTCATTGTAGCTGAAAGGAGAATCTGGCTCAGTGTTTGGAAGCTCCTGGTGTGATGCCCTGGCCACACTCCATTCAAAGGGCAGTTTTTTTTCTGTTAACTTCAGTCGGGTCAGGATTTCACCCCTGATTTTTTCAGAACCTGCTTTATCTAACTGTCATTCTAACTGATTTGTGATTATACCGAGATACTGACCAATGATATTTTAACCACTGTTTAGAGGCTATAAATCCCAAAGTCAACAGAAAATCCCTCCGACCTTTGAGCTATACAAGCAAGATCATAGATGCTGTTTTTCCAGAACTCAGTTCTATGTGGTTTGGAAGCCATGCAGATTATTTTCCTTGGATCATACTGTCACCAGAATAATGAACTATAAGCATGTTCTTTCTTATTTCTCCTTGTCCAGCAATAATTGGATGCAACATAATTTATCCCCAAGATGGCAATTTTGCTTTGACATTGAGGTAAACAAAACCAGATTTATTTGGGTGTTTGTGCAAAAACCACCATCTCACTCCTAATTTTTTTCCCCAAGAAGCCTTAGCTGGCATATTAACTTATAAATTGTACCAGAAAGGCCCACAGAATAGAAAATGGAAAGCAAATAAAATGTTCTGCAAAGAGACTGAATTCAAAGTCAAGGATCACACTATTGACCTCTTACTAAAAAGGAAGAGGAGGTGGAACAGGAGTGGTAGACATGGATAGACATGCAATATTTCTATATGGTTGAAGTATTAATCCCAACTAACTGTATTTCAAAGAGTTTTTGTTAAGTTTTTGGTTAAACTGAATTCAGAGTGTATGTAGCCTGATTTATGTGGTTAAACGGGGACTAATGGGGAATAAACTGGTCTTTATGTCCCTGCATGGCTTCCATTCAAATCTGCTGCAGGGACTTGGGAGGAAGTGCATTCCTGGCACTTCTCCCCCTGGAAGGGCAGCAACGGAAAGAGATTCTACACCTACCCCATTGCAGTGGCCAGCATAGTCCTAGGATGGAGGGTAATTAATCAATTACTGGTAAAGGCTAGTAGCTTACTATTCCCTGACAGCAGGGAAGGAATTGTTCCCCTTAGATGCACAATTCCTTCCTTCCCTGGGCTGTTCTGGGCCCCCCCAGTTAGGGGCCACCCTTTACCCTGGGGTAGAGGGAAAAAGGACAGGCTAACCCCAAATGACTAACCAAACATACGTCAGGTAGAAAAATTGTTTGAAATGAAAATGGAAGATTTTGAAATGAGTAGATTGTGCACAATCCAGTTTGATGATCTAATATGAATGGCCATAAACTATGACTTCTAAAAAATATTGAAGTGAAGGCCTGGATAATGGGCTATTTCAAACTCTAGAGTCAAGTTGTTCAGAATGTTCTAACCAGCATGTTTGAAATGCTTTTATTTTGTGAACAGATGAAAAGTGCAGGCTCTTTTTATAGGAGACATCAAGCAAAACCAAGAAGTGCATACAGTTGTTTTGTACTAATTCCCCAGACATATTATGTTGCACAAAGCAATTACATGGCATTCACTACATTGCTACTTCCAGCAGATTCAAGTAATCTCATGGATTTAGCCAGCTGTTTGTGTCCCACAACAGAAATACAAAGGGTACAGTGAGAAGATAAAGATAGACATATAAATATTTGATTTTACAAACCTAAGAATGATTTTGTTTTAATTTCATAAATGTGTTGTAGGTGTTAGTGTGGAAAGAGTGAGCATTAACCTCTGTAAAGAGCAGTAAGTGAAATAAAAATTTCCTGGGCTGTTTTAACTGCTTGAATTGTCATTTCTTGGAGCTAAAAAGAAAATCATAGACACAAGACTTGGTAGATAATTAAAGGGAAAATTGCTTTCTAACTAATTTTTTCAATAATGTAGGTACTTTTAATTTATAAGTACCTCAAGTGTGAGGTTTCTGGCAGTAGGAACATATAAACAGTTGGACTAGAACAACTTTTAGAGTAATACTATTTGATGGTCTTGCCAGATGTTATTGGAAAAGTAATTTTCCCTGAATTTGCAGTAAGTTTTGGAATTTGGCCCATGTCCTCTTTGTGATTAAACATTAATGATATTTGGACATAAAATAAATGATTTATTTTATATATACTTGCAAGAACTTTATTTAATTAACAAGATAAATTCAGTCAGTAGAGCTCATTCCTTCCTAAAATGTAACTTACATACACTGAATATACCTTTTCTTCTTATAGGCTTTTCTACCATTAGACATACAGTCTGTGATTGTGTTACTAGGTTATACACAGATTTGGTTTAAAATAGTATTTCTATTAATAGCTAAGTAAGATATTGCACGACAAATTTTCACAAACCTTTTTTGGAGGGGAAAAAACCACACACTTGACTTACTAAGTCATTGAACTCCTTTGGGAAAATCCTGTGCGACACATGGAATAATAGTCTCTTTCCCTCATAAGCAATGTTGTTTTGCTTTCCATTGCATAAGCAATGGAACAGACTTTTTTATTGATTAAGGAGAAAACAGATCCTACATAACTCATCTCTAATCTTCCATGTTGCATAAAGCCCTGACATGACAGCAGCCTGACGCCACTAATAACATCTACGCTTTGGTGATTTAACTCAAGAACATTATTATTTTTTTAATTTCTGATAAAGGTTTACTGTTTTATTACATCCCTAAAGCTGAGACCTATAAAAACATAGCCAGGGAAATGATGAACTGCCATTGCACTCAAAAACACTTACACTTCTCTTTCTATTACTTTGGCTCCTTTGAATAATGCTATACAGCTCCTACTTTCAGAAATGGCAATTCCTGTTGACTGCTGCACAAATCATTATCTAGAAGCCAATATTTATTCAAAGTCATTTTCATGTCATTCGAATAAAGGTCCCTCTCACATATAGTACAGGATAGTCTATATTTTAGGGGGGAAATAAATCTCTTGCCATTTATCCAAAAAGGGGGGGGGGGCAGAAAGCTGAACGATTAAAAGTGAAGTGAATAAAAATAAAAATGAATACAAATTTAAGGCTGAGAACATCCTTATAAATCCTAGAATGAATGGTTAATACTCATTTTAGCAACTGTCCAGTGTGACAGAGTCAGGCCAGAAGGGTATAGGAGAGTGCTGGAAGGCAGGTATATCAGCCTCAGGATGTGCAGGTCCCTGTTCCCTGGATAGCCAAATAAAGGCTCCTCCGGGCCAATCAGGAAGCTTCTAGAAAGGAGTAGAAACAGCTAGCCTGATTGGGACACCTGAAGCCAATCAGGCACTGGCTGAAACCAGATAAAAACCTCCCAGTTAGGCAGGTGAGCTGTGGGTGTCAGGAGCTGTGGGAGGAGGTTATGCTGTTGGTGAGACTGAGTGGTGGACAACATATCATATGCAAGGAAGGAGGCCCTGAGGTAAGGGTGAAGTGGAGTTTGAAGAAGTGGGGACTGCTGTGGGGAAGTAGCCCAGGGAATTGTATTGTGTTTTGTGGATAAAAGGTCAGCCATCTCAGCTGATACTATTAGGGTCCCTGGGCTGGAGTCCGGAGTAGAGGGAGGGCCCGGGCTCCCCCCTTTTCTGCCTCCCTTAACTAGTTACTGAGAAAGGGAAGTCATGCTGGGCCTAGATGAGTTTCTGAGGCCCCTGAATCTGCCAGGAAGCGCAGGACCCACAAGTACAGACTTGGAACTTTGTCACACCAGCTACAGTTTAATTGCCAAATTACTGGCATCTGGTGTATACATTCAACTACAGAAAAATGAATAATTTTAATAGTAAACTGTTTTTATGGCTTGTTCTTAAAAGATGAATGTAAATGTTTACTGAGAAGTAGGTGCAGTCATCTTAATTAGCAGTTAGTAAAGGACTTATTCAACCAAGTAGTTGTGTTATTGTAGTTAGCCATTCTAGAATTATGTAACAGTAAGTTCTTATTATAAAGATCTATTTGGTTAATGTCAGATGAGAAAAATGGCCTGGGAGAGTATTTTTGTCTAAGGCAATTGTATCTTTTAAAATCAACGGGTTTTGTTCTGGCCCTTTAAGGATGCCTCAGACCATTGAGGTGGTGTAAAGCTCCCTTAATGTTGGTTTAACCAACTGCATGGGTATTCCCCTGACAAAGGGTAATCCCAGAATAGCAGATCCTAAGCCCCGGCACAGGTAGTGTGATTAGGGAAACAGGCGTGTGGCTAGAACTCTGCAGCACTCTGGTGAGCTCTGGTTGCCAGAATACTCCTCTGAATATCATTGCAACTAAGGCTTTTCTTGCTGTGTGATCCCAGACCTGTGCTCAACACTGTGAAGATGAAGAAAGTGCAGGGATGGTTTACAACACCTTTGTGGCCCTTTTCCCCACCAGAGAACGTCCGGTACAGGAAGTCCAGTGCTGAGGATCTGGCCTAATGTTTATCATGTCATTTTCAGTCGCTAAAGTGAGAGACCCAGATTCTCTGAGCCAGTGTAAGGAGGTGCAAGTTGTCCTCACTTGGGGTTATGCTATAACTATAACTATAGTTTCTTCTGAGAGTTCCCGGCATAAAGGAGACTCATCTATGGCCTATGAACACTGACAACATTTTTGACTGGGCACCGATCATTATTTAGGACTCCAAGTGAAACAAAAAAAGTAGCTACCTGCAGCCTGCTAGTATTCAAGGCAATATGTGACACCATCATCAGTAGCGTAATAACCAGGGACAGTGCAACTAGAGACAGTCTGTTCCCTTCTCTATACGGAGCAACTGAAATCAATTTTCTGAAATACAGAATAATCTTTGAAATGAAAGAAATAACCACATTCAAGCTCACTCAGGGCACCAGTCCCAAATATTGAAGGGCTGAGCAAGATCTGCCTTTGGTAGTGTGCTGTGGGAGCTGGAGTGGCTGTGGGCAGGGGAGAGAAGCAGCATCTCTGCAGGGTTGTTACTCTGAGAGTGGGGAAATGGCATGTCAGGAGTAGGGCAAGGACAGCCCTGGGGAGCATGCTACATGGCCTGCTTCTCTTGGGACCTGATGGAAGCCTGAGTGGAAATCCATGTGGGATAATGTCCTTCCTGGCTCTCGCTGAATTAACTCTCGCTGTACCCCGTGCCTTCCCTCCAGAGCAGGGATTATGGCCCAGGTGGAGACTGCCAAGGGCAGCAGAGTCCTTTGAAAACTCATCTTGCCATGGCCTGGGGGACCAGTAGAGGAGCTAGGCCTGGAGAGTCCTCATTGGGACTGTTCAGTCATCGACATGTTTAGTAATATTCCAGACTTATGTTAAAGTGCTCAGGCCCTCACACCACTAAGGAGTGAGATGGCCCTTTGTCTGCACCACTTCTCCCTCTCATGGATGCGGCGCCCTCTACTGGCCACAATTTAACTCCCTCCCCAACACACCCATTTCACTGATGTAACTGGAAAGCAGGTGAATACTGGAGCTGACTGAAACGTTTCAAAGTTTAAAAGGATGTGAGCGTGTGTGTGAAAATGTTCCCCCTGTCTGACCTGCTCTAGATAAGACACCCATTTTCTGAAACGTTCATCGCTTTTGCTGCCCCCCTCTCTCAACAATCAAAAGCAGTCCGCAGTGCCTCTGAAAAAACAAACCCTAATTACCTCATTTTGGAGCAGCCTAGAGTTGAAGCACCCAAGATCAGCGGACACTTGGGCAGTTCTGGGCTATGTTATCATCCCAAGGCCACACGAGTCCAGGGCACAATCTGCCCTCAAACGCCGGGCTCCTTGCTTCCCAATGTTGTGCTCCACCTATTTGCCCAGGCTGGCTAAAAATGACCTCTTAACCAGAGGCGCGGGGCTGTTGGCTTTTAAAAACTAGATCTAATCCCCTGGAAGCCATGACGGTGCTGTGAATTTCACCTACTATCGGCAGGGAAATAATGTCTAAGCCGTGTTGTGTTCAGGAGCGAGCCATGCCTAAGTAGCAACCATTGACACGTCCTGTTTCCCCTCACCTTTGTACAGCGGGGCAGAGAGTTTGCCGGTGTATTTAATCAGAGATCATTGCAGACTACAGCTAGGTCTGCCCATCCACTCTACGTGCCCCAGGGCTTTCAAGCAGGAAAGTCTGAAAGCGAAGTAAAGTGAAGTGAAGTTCTGCAGCTGCACTGTCTCCCTTCTAACCAATAAGTCGCCCCCGAACTAAAGAGGTTATCCGACCTGATCCAGTTCTGAACACAGCGCTATCTTTGGGGCCAACTCCTAAATACAGATTAACAAGTCTGAGGGTGTGGACCTGAGTCACTGGCCCTAATTTTACACGTCATTGATTTGGAAATTGTCAAAAATCGTGCTATCAAGACGTTTGCATGGCAGCAACTCAGACTATCCTGAAAGATCCTTTCCGGTCACTAAAATTACTGGGTGACAAGGGGATAAGAACCACACCAAGTAAGCTTCCCAGTAATGTCACCTTCCAAGTAAAGCAAACGTTAAACCTGTCAATCATCAAACTTTGTATGTGATCCCTGATCAGAAGCTGTCTCCTATTTTTCTGACTGTTTGGGATGATTACTGGATATTAACCTATTTATTTGGGATACGTCAGCCTGATACTATCTTTATTTAAGATTGTTCCCACTGATATTTTTCTAATTTCATTCTCTCTTTCAGATCCAGCCTTTCCCTCTTTTATCAAGCGCAACTGTACCGTTAGTTTTATCTCCCGAGGATCGGGATGGCCATCGTTGGTTGCATTGTAATTTCCTGTAATGCAACTTTAAGACAGATAGCTGGGCGCTGCTGGGTTTGGAGGGAGGCAGAACTTTGCCATCAGATTTCAGAGCCCTGGTACCAGGGCTCCGATGACAAGGGCCGTCCTCTTTGTTTCGGGGCTTTCGCTGAAATGACACGAAGCACCACGCATGGGGATTTCATTACTACAAGCGCGTTGAAATGATGGAGTGGGAACCGTGCCCGGCACTGCATTGTGAAACAACACATCTCAGGACACCCACACCACACTACTGGATATCGACCTCGCTTGATTTGTTCCAAGGTGCTGTATTGATTGCTCTGCTACCCATCTAACAGCCCAGGAGTTTCATGATCACTGGTCACAGAACTATCACTGGACACAGTGTGAGAGGAATTACCTGGAGCGTGCGTCTGTACCTGCCTATACCCACTTCATGGCTAGTTAGGTCCGCACACTTCACTCGGCAGCATGGGACATCCTGTGCTATTTACTCCTCGATAAAAGGAGAGCGTGTTCCCTGTATCTTGAAGATCCAAGGCACGTATATTTCCTCACCGCCACTCACCCTATTTGCATACATTTGTTTTCCTTTGTAATTCACATAGCCGCTCATTTGGTCCTTTCATTCAAGCAGTTATAAAACCCCATTGTCATCTAATAGAGGCGCCAGATACGTAAACGCTCAAATCGGAGCGACACCCGGCACCGGGGGGATTTTTAAGGGATTGGCAGCTCTGTGTGGCACGCTAATAAAGCGCAGGATTTCCCCAAGTCTAGGATGCACAAAGGGCGCGTCTGGGTTGGTTCTGCTTGGCTCCAGGCGCCGCTTGCCAGGCTCTCCGGGGAAGTTTCCCCCCGGGGAGGCGACGCCGCGTGTCCCAGGGCCTGAAGTGCTGCGGAGAGAGACCGACTCCTCCAGCCGCCTCGGCTGCGCTCTTCCCGGAGGGTGCGCCCGACCCCCCCGCCGGCCTCCGGCGTGCGAGAGCCGCGCTGCCCGGCAAGCCGCCTACCCGCAGGTGGCGACAAATGGCCTTGAAGTTTGGAGCTGTCCCGGGTGCTGCAGGCGGAGCGCGGCGCGAGCGAGCTCAGCGGGTCCAGGCAGCGGCCGAAGACTTTCCCCCGCATCTCGGGAGCAGCGTCTGCGGCGCCGGCTGCTCTAGCTCAGGCCGGGCCGGGACCCCTCCCGGTTCCTCGCGGCTAAGGGAGCGGCCCCCGGGGGCAGGAGTTTGCGTTTCAAAGCCGCCCGCGAAGGCGGGGGCTGAAGCTGCGCGGGGAGGGGACTAGGAGTCGGCCACACGCTCCGTTACGCGCCTCAGCCACTTCGGCCCGCACAGGATCCCCCCGTTCCCCGGGCCTGGCACGTGGCCACCGCTGGCATCACTCCGGGCGTGTTACTGCAGAACCAGCCGCCCGGGACGATGCCCAGGAACGACGCCGCCCGGGCGCCCAGGCTGAGTGGCGCATCGCCACGGTGAGGCTGGAGCGAGTTTGGCGCCACGCGGCGTGGGGGCCCCGGGGGCTGCAAACGCGGCGTTTCTCCGCGAGGGACCAACCGGGGCGGGGGCTTCGCATCGCGTCGCTTGTCCTCGCCCCAGCCCCGCGGGTGCGGGAGGATGCTCCGCCCGCGCGGTTGATGAAAGGGACCGGAGCACAACGGCAGCCCGGCAGCGAGAGCCACCCCAGAGGAGAGGGGGCGGGGGAAGAGCGAGAGCAGGGACGGGGGCGGGGGGAGCGGGAGAGCCGATCAAACGGGGAGCGAGCGGGAGGGGAGAGGCGCAGCCAGGGGCGCAGCGCGAGACAGAGGCGGCGGAGGGGAGAAGCAGCCGGCGCGAGCGAGGCTGCTCCGCGCCAGCCCGGCCGGGGAGTGCCGGGGCCGGGCGCTCTGCGGCACTTGGCCCGGGATGGACAGGCACCGGCGCGCTCCGTGACCCGCGCGCTCGCTGGATGCCCGCCGCCGCTCCCGCCCCCGGCTCTCCGGCGCGGCGCGCCCGGGGGCCCGAGGCGATGACTCGAGGCGGCAGGAGAGCGGAGCCCTCGCCCCCCGCCAGCCCGAGCCCGGAGGAGTGACCGCGCCGCGCGCTGCCCCTGCGCTCCCAGCTGCCCCGGCATGGATGTGGCCAACACCAGCGCCCAGTCCTCCGCGAGGGGCCAGGGCGCCGCGGTGACCCTCAGCTACCAGCTCCTCACCTCCCTCGTCCTGGGCGCCCTCATCCTCTGCGCCCTGCTGGGCAACGCCTGCGTGATCGCGGCCATCGCCCTGGAGCGCTCCCTGCAGAACGTGGCCAACTATCTCATCGGCTCGCTGGCCGTCACCGACCTGCTGGTCTCGGTGCTGGTGCTCCCCATGGCCGCCCTCTACCAGGTGCTGAACAAGTGGACGCTGGGGCAGGTCACCTGCGATATCTTCATCTCCCTGGACGTGCTGTGCTGCACCTCCTCCATCCTCCACCTGTGCGCCATCGCCCTGGACAGGTACTGGGCCATCACCGACCCCATAGACTATGTCAACAAGCGGACGCCCCGGCGGGCTGCGGTGCTCATCAGCCTCACCTGGCTCATCGGCTTCTTGATCTCCATCCCGCCCATGCTGGGCTGGCGGACGCCCGAGGACAGGTCGGACCCCGACGCCTGCACCATCAGCAAGGACCACGGGTACACCATCTACTCCACCTTCGGCGCCTTCTACATCCCCCTGCTGCTGATGCTGGTGCTCTACGGGAGGATCTTCAGGGCGGCCCGGTTCCGGATCCGCAAGACCGTCAAGAAAGCGGAGAAGAAGAAGATCGCGGACACCTGCTTGACGGTCTCCCCGGCCCCCCTGCAGAGGAAAAGCAACGGGGAGCCCAGCAAGAGCTGGAAGCGGACGGTGGAGCCCAAGCCCAGCGCGTGTGTCAACGGGGCCGTGAGGCACGGGGAGGATGGAGCCGCGCTGGAGGTCATCGAGGTCCAGCACTATCACAACTCCTCCAAAGCGCACCTGCCCCTGCCCAGCGACCCCTGCGGCACCCCGCTGGCCCCCTCCGTCGAGAAGAAGAACGACAGGAGCACCGAGGCCAAGAGGAAGATGGCTCTGGCCAGGGAGCGGAAAACGGTCAAGACCTTGGGCATCATCATGGGCACGTTCATCCTGTGCTGGCTGCCCTTCTTCATCGTGGCGCTGGTCTTGCCCTTTTGTGACAGTGAGTGCTACATGCCGGACTGGCTGGGGGCCGTCATCAACTGGCTGGGCTACTCCAACTCCCTCCTCAACCCCGTCATCTACGCCTATTTCAACAAGGATTTCCAAAGTGCTTTTAAGAAGATCGTCAAGTGCAAGTTCTGCAGGCAGTGAAGGACACTACCTTGGCGGGGGCTCCCTGCGCGTGCTTCACCAAACTCCACCACTCTTCCGCCACTACATCGTCTGCTCGTGCCCCTCCGGTGACCACGCTCCTCAGGACTGCGGCGGGGGGCAGCTCCGCTTTACCGCGCACCGGCTCCTTACAGCGCCCAGCGCGTCGCAAACCCAAGCAGTCCAGACTCCGGTGCAGCGTTCCCCGGGGAGACAGTGCCGCTCCGGATTACGATCCCTCGCCCCCCATCGCGTTACAAACTGAGTCACACCCCTACTGAACTACTGCAAACTTAGCACTTGCAATTCAGCGCTTTGGAAAACTGACTGGCACGTGTTCCCCAGCTAACCTGAGCGCCGGCTGCTCCTCTGAGTTTACACAGTACTCAGCCTGTGTAATGACATCCGATTTCGCCACTTGTATTTATTTGGGGTAGACCTTGGGTTTGCAGATCCTTGCTTGTGGTCGCTGTCATCCACCTTGTCTGCCCGAGTAGCATCGGTTAAATAAACCATCCTATGCATAACACCGTCTTGTCTGTTTTTCTTGGATTAAAAGAAGATTGCAGAGCGCTCTGAGTCTAACCTAGATCTGGTCGAGTAAGTACGAACGTGGAGGGGTTGAAGCAGTTCTTTCCCCAGTGGAGGAAGGGGCTTCAAAGTTACGTCGCTGGCAGCGAGATTGAAAAGTGAATTTCGTTTCTGGGGGGAAAACATAATTTTCTAACCTTTCAAAGTACTTCGGATCACATTACTAACTGATATGTCTGTACCGTGTATTTAGAATAGCCCGCTCGTTACGTTACTACCTTTCAGTGCATGGGAGTTACGTTGTTTACATGAGAGGGATTTTGCTAAACATGAAGTCATTACAATTCACCTAATTATAAACAGATTTAAAATCAGCCTAATCGAACGAGGATTTCTCGTTAAGAAAACATACGGAACCCATCTGCGTGACTATCAGGCGCAAATACATACATTATTTACAACCTTGAAAATGAGACGCAAGTTTTCATTTTGAAAAACACCTTAAAAGTATTACTAGGAATCACACTGCTCCTTTGGGAAACAAGCAGCCGTGCAGCATTTTACTGAAGTTTGAAACTATTTGCTAGGTGCTGCTTTCTCTCTCTTGCCCTCTCTCCTCCCAGCTAAACCAGGGTAATCCCATTTTGATGCTGTGTAGTGAAAAGGGCAGTTATGAGCTAAATGAAGGAGTCTCTCTCCTAGCACAGGTGATTAGCTACGGTATTGTTGCTGAACAAACACTCACACTACAAAGAGAGTGTGGTGCTAGTCACACTTCACTTGCAAAGTGTGGAAAAGTAAACAAATACTGTCAGTTCTGATTTCCTGGCAGTTCAACAAAACTTTCCTGAATACTTGACCCAATGCTAATTTCCCCCTTTTACGCAAAAACTTCAGCTTTGACTCAAGAAAGTGGCAAAACTGGGGTGTTTTTTTTGATACTAGGTTATTGATGAGAGTGATGAAATAGCCTGATTTGTACTGAAAGGTATTACTAACAGCTCTTTCTAAAGTCCGAAATTGGGGTAGCCTAAACTGTGATTTCAACCGAATTGCCAGAATGTCTGTTTTATACAGTGCCTCAGTTTCATACAGGGTATGCATCGTGATCTGTTATTCCGTTCAGATCTGACAGGGTTGCATATTATTTTGCACTATTAAACGGGTTGAATTCTTTGTATTTGGGAAGGTAGTTTGAGATCGACCGCTTGAGCCAAAAATACATAGTTTTCTTCTTTAGTTTGTCACAATCTGTACTACCTGTAGGTAAATGGGAATGTTAATTCTGTGCTTCAGTGAATGTAAATGTCAAGTCGTTTATGAATTTAAACAGCTTTCAAAGTTAATTGATAGCAATGCTTTGAATATGTTCACATAGTCTAATTTCTGATAAGAACATTTATTTGACCTCATTTTCTCAATTAAAGTGAACTTTGATCTTATTTCCCCCTTTCTCTCTGATCACTCCTAACTACGTGTACATTCTGGATTTTCTTTCTTTTAAAACGAACTTGTATTTTTAAGTGCAAAGATACCAAGGAAAATTAATGTACAGTCATTGAGGAAGGAGTTGAAAATTTAGCCTACCACTTAAGTTGAAGATCTTGTGACTTGAGTTCAAAAAACCAGCAAGTGCGTTTTAAGTGACTGGTTTTAATTTTGTTGAACCTATAAGAAATTTATCGATCTATCATCTATTTATCTATCTCCACATGCACGTATCCAGTAGGCGGGCGTGTGTTTGAAACAATGATGCAATCACACGTGTGTCTGTGGATGCGTGAGAGTGAGTGGCTTGATGGTTTTATGTACACCTCACTTCAACATTTCAAACAGAAACCTGCTTAAATTTAATCTGAACGGTGCATTTTAGCCCCCACCCGTTTTTTACTTGCAGCAGAAGTCAGCCATTTCAGAAACTTTAAAAAAACTTGCTAAAGCTGAAAACTTTGATCGTAGCCAACAGATCGATCCTTCGCTTTCACCCGCCCCCCCATTCAATAGCTCCGCAGTACAGTAGGCGGCCCGCCGGTCCCAGTGAGGACGCGCACGCGCTTTGCACCAGGGACGGAGGGACAAAGGCCGAGGAAGTGTTTGCAGGCGCGAGGCATCGCTCAGCTCATTCGATCGCTCCCCGAGGATTCCGGGCCAGGCGCAGTAGCAAGGCGGGGGCTGCAGCCCTCTGCTAAAACCACGCGTGTCTGCCAGGGGCCCGCACAGAGAGAGGGGCCGGGGCTGGCAGAGGGGAAGGGAGCAGCCTCACCCCTCGCGCTAGTGGCGGGCTCAGGGCACTCGCCTCGGGCGGGAGTTGTCTCCTTTTTCTTCTGGGCCGGGAAATTTATGGCCAAGCTGCTCCCCGAGCTCGCTGGGCCTCTGGCCGCAGCCCTTGCTCGGGACTCAGCCTGGGCGGATTTTGGTCTCTTGACCCCAGACGCCGGAGAGTCCCTGCAAGCAAAACTCTGCACCTCCCTCGAAAACCTCCCCCAGGGGAACTAGCGAGAGAAAGTCAGTTCGAGGCAGACGCTGTGATCTGGCTGTGAGAGGGCAGCTGCCAGCCTGATCATTGGGTGCCCTAAAGGAAGATGAAAATGCTAAAAGAAAGGAGCACGAATCCCTAGTAAAGACTGTGTATTAGCACCACGGGAAGAGGTAATAATACTCACTCCAGTCTGTATGGTAAAGAACCTGGGTGTAACTGCTGCGGTAGATATCTAATGATAGGAGGGGGAGGGGGTTTCTAATGTAAAACCAGAGCACGGTCGTGTAGATTTTCCACTGGTTTCACAAAAAGGTGAAAAATAGACTCTCAACAATCCACTTTTGCTTATGTTATCCCTGTCATTTTTTTTTACTTATATTGTTCATGTATAACTGCTCTCCCCTGTTTAAACATCATCAACAGTGGGGACACTCACCTCAGGGCTAGGTTGGAAAAAGAGTTGAGAGAGTGTTAACTACAGTTAAAAATCCATAGGCACAAAGTATTGACATTTTGTTTTCAAGTTTCCAGGTTGATCCTGATAACACTATCAATTTTCTTTTCTTTTATGTGGCAAAAAGTAGTGAACACGCTAGAAATACAGAAAAGAACAGATTAACCTCCCCCATCAATAAAATAGAAGAGGGGCGAGGAAAAATACATGTACTACAGGAGATAGACATTTCACTGAGAAAACTCAGTTGGTGGGGTCTGTATCTGTGAAAATGCTGCTGGGGAATGTTAAAACTTGGATCACGTCAGGAAAACACAAAACCAGGGTTGGGTTCTGTTAGCTGAGACAAGGGAATATCACAGTCACTAAGCATGGAGCAAAGCAGAGTGCCAGTTTATGGAAAGGCCACTAGGAAGTTGATCTTATCTACACCATGGCAGAAGAAAGAGTCACACACTCCACTCTTGAACTTGGTATGATAATTCAGAGAAATCCAAGATCTCAAAGTCAGAGGCTTAGGGCAAAACCAAGTTCTGAAAAGCTCCCCAGGGGGTAATACCAAAAAATAATAGGAGCTAAAGAAGAAATAAGTAGCATCTTTATGCAGCAGCAGGGCACTGCTATAGGGGAAGAAGATAAACCACCTGGAAATAAAATTCATATAATTTAGAAAAGTTTCCTCCCCTCCTTAGAATAAAAGGATTCAGAGATGCAAGCTGCTGTTTACAGAATCATAGAATCATATGACTGGAAGGGACCTCAAGAGGTCATCTAGTCCAGTCCCCTGCACTCATAGCAGGACTAACTTTTCCCGCACCACTCTGCTTCCCACAGCCCCCATTGGACCAGAGCGGCAAACCGCGGCCTGTGGGAGCCGTGATCGGACAAACCTGCAGACGTGGCAGGTAAACAAACCAGCCAGTCCCACCAAGGGTGCTTACTCTGGAGGGGTGGTGTGCCAGGTTGCCGATCCCTGATCTAGACCATTTCAGACAGGTGTTTGTCTAACCTGCTCTTAAAAATCTCCAATGATGGAGAGTCCACAACCTTCCTTGGCATAACAATGAAGGATGGAAACAAAATATATGGAATAGGAGGGTTTTCACACAGAAGCCTCTGACACAAGAACTCACATGAAAATGTATCATGCTCTAGTGGGAGAGAAAAAGCTGTACCATGTGCAACCAATCAGCAACCAATCAGCAGGCCCATTGCATTAGGAAGGGAGTGGAGAAATGACAGACACAGGAGAAAAAAAAAATCAGGCATGTCTCCACCACAGGCACGGCTTTGAGTGGTATCACTTCCATTATCCCTCACTCACTCTGGAGGGGTGAGCAACAGGACACACAAAATTCAGACCCAAAAGCTGGATTCTGCTGCCCTCTGACTAGTACCTCACTCTGAAAATAGTCCCACTGAAATCAGCAGGAGAACTCACAGAGTTTGGTACTACTCAGCCATGTGCAGGGACAGCGAGATCTAGCCTAAAGACTAATTAGGTAGTAGGCAGAATGCTAAGCTCTTAAATAAAAAGCTCTAGAGAGCAAGTAGAAACAAAGGCAGAAATCCTAACGAGAATCTACCTTTCTGCTAAGCAACGAGGGTTTAAGCGTATTTGAGGTGAAGAATATTGCTTTGACTTCTGATCAGCTCTCTTATCATATATGTACAGCAACTTGGGGGGAGCTTTTTCTTTTCCAGTATCTTGATGTGATACAATTAGAATTAATTTGAGTAAACGTTAAGAGGCCAAGTTGTGCAGACAAATGGGTCAGCTATGTGCTTTCACCAACGAATGTAATTTCCTGAATTATATTTAGCTTTACTAGAATTCAACTCCTTACAAAGCTGCAAGTGACATTCTTTGTAAGCGGTTTTGAAAAATTTCACTATGCAGAAAATGTTGCACAGAAGCGGTATATAATAAGCACGAAGGCTGATATCCTGGCCCCTTTGAAGTCAATGGCAAAATTCCCATTCTCTTGCCCCTAGTTTATCATTTCCGATACAGAATAAATAGCCTGCTTTCAAGGATGGGACATCGTGTTTGTGTGCTGTAGTTTTCACACTATCTTAATTTGATTTCCCAATATGATTAGAAAAGGACTTACTGTTTTCAAAAGAAGAATCAAATCTATATCAAATCTATATTTGTGCTTGGCTGCAGTATTCCATTTGCTCCACTAACAAGCAACTTCCTCACAGTTGAGAAAGCTTTATTTTCTTTTAAGATGGTTGTTTAAGCCCAGGCAATTGAATACAGAGAAATTCCAAATGGAAAGCAAAAGCTTTTACATCTGAAATGGGGCTGGAGGGAAGTGATCCTCAACAAACGTAGTCAATTCCAAGTGATTCCCTATGGCAGCTATTGAGGCTGTAAGTTCTTTTTCATTTTAAAATGTTTCTTTGGGGTTCTGCAAAACTAAAGGAAAGATTGTAAAATGTCAACAGTGGCAGAAGGTGTCTTTAAACCCCTTTATGAAAATGTATCATGCTCTAGTGGGAGAGAAACAGCTGTACTGTGTGCAACCAATCAGCAGGCCCATTGCAAGGGCTCTGTTCACCAGAACAAACATTAAATGCCCAGGCAGATGGAGACCATGTTGCTTCCAGTTCCCTCACAAAACATTTTTCATGGTGGTGATGGCGGCACCCAGACCCCAGCGTGAGCAGCAGGAGGCTGCTGGTGAAAATTGCCAACCATTAAAATATGACAAAGTTTGGGACAGATGCCCTAAATCATCCACTAGTTAATCCCCCTTCCATCCACCTGCTCTGTAATCAAGCTGTCCCACTGAATACCAGTATGAGGATTGCTAAGAGGGGCCAGTTACACATTCAGGGAATTGAAAGTGAAATACTGTTTCATAGATTCTGAACCTGCCTGACAGGCTGTTTTTGGCCACTTAAATAGAGTTGCTCGCACTATATATAGCTTGTCTACACCTCTTTACATGTTGAGCTATCATGCAGGGATAATTATCACAGAGCTGCCTCTGTAATGGTGTAGTCTGGATAGAAGCCTAACAGCAGCATGTAAATTCAAAGAAAGAAATGGGGTGTTAGAGACTTATTAAAGACAGCATGTGAAATCAGAGGGAAAATGTCACTCCACACTACCAGTGCAATACTGGCATTCCTTAAGTTCATCAGTTAACTATGTGTAAATGGGATACAGCAGGGCAAATTAGGTGCATGTGTTTTTGTAGTCACATATCTATACTTGGCACAGGGAGCTCTGTCTTTTAAAGAAGAATTACAGAGTCATACTCAGTGGTGTTGCATTTAAACCCTGAATTTTGGTGCTAAATAGCGACCAATCATTGCCAAAGTCAGAAATATCTCCTCTCTCTCTCTCTCACACACACACATTAAAAAAGTTAGGTTGCAAAGTCAAACACTTGAAAGTTAGTAAATTCCAGATTCATGGTTCCTTGTATAACCTTAATCCTATCTCCTTATGCAGCTCTGCCTTCTGTCCATCCTGAACACTGAATGAGGAAAGGTTCCCAGGGGAAAATAATATGCAATTATGTGAAGAGACTGTATCATAATGCATATACATGATACAGAAGAATTAAGGTTGCAAAGGCAACTATAAATCTGGCTTTGTGATACTCTGTTCAGATGACTCTAAAGTCAAACTTCATTCTCTGGTTTGAAAGAAAGTAGTTGATTGTGATCTAAAGCTACATGGTGTTGAAAGATAATAATTTACCTGTTTGAGATATCAGTGGTTCAACTGGGGTCTGAGGTCTGGATCCAGCCTATAGGATGATTTTGTCCAGGCCCTGAATGATTTTCAGCTGCTTGCAGTTCTGCAGGCACATTGTGGCTCCATGCTCTGAGGCCAGACTCTCCTCCCTGAGTGAGGATAGTTGCTTTTGAGTCTCTGCTGTGAGGATAGCTGTCTATTGTGGTGTGTGCTGCAAGGAATTAAACATGGCACATTACAACCTGGTGCAACAGGATGCAAGTAACTGCAGTGGCTGCAACTAAGAGAAAAAAGCTAATGCAGAGAAAAGAGCATTTCAAACTAAGTGGGAAGAAGATTGCTTGTTCATTGAGAGTAATAGACACCCATGATGCATTGTGTGCCTGCATGTGAGACCCTTTGCTGCTGTCCCCGATATGCTACTACAAATATTGATTTCCCCATGGAGACTGTAGGGCAAGAAAAAACAGTAACCCTTTCCTCAGGTTCTCATGAAGAGGTGAGCTATTCTCTTATTTGAGTTAATGTTATGTGTAAATGGGATATAGCAGGGCAAATTATGTGCATGTGTTTTTATAGTCACATGCTACACTTGGCACAGGGAGCTCTGTCTTTTAAAAAAGAATTACAGAGTCATCCTCAGTGGTGTTGCATTTAAACCCTAAATAGCCACCAATCACTGCCAAAGTCAGAAATATCTCTTCTCTCTCAGCCCCATCAAGGCCTCAATGGCTAAATCCTAACTTAAAAAAACCCAAACTGATTCTAGAATGTAGAATTGTATTTCTGTATGTGTACCGCCAGGGTGCCACCAAACTAGCATCCAACCCACAGCGTAGAAAAGGCTGGACGATCCTTCATCCTAGCCACAGGTCTTTTCGGCTCAAGCATAGTTGTGAAACCATTAGAATTTGTGAGATTTAGAACCTAAGCATTTTGTTTTACCGTTTGAGATGTCCCTAGACTTTCACTTCAAACGATACTGTCAAATAATGTTGTCAGGAGAACAGAGCTGGGCTTTGACTGAACTCCAGAATGACCCAATGTGTCCGATAGAGTGAGCCATAGTCAGAGGTCTTGCCCAGGCGCAGATTCAGCCAGCTGCCTTTCATCCGCAAACAAATCTCAGCCAGGCATCAAGCAAGCTGGGAAATGGTGCAATCTAGGTTTGATACAAATGAAATGTACATCTGGGTATTGCCCATGTATTGGTGGCACTTCAGTCTATATTATCATTGGTCGCAGTATTACTGCCAGTCCTGGACAGCCTAGGCATGGGCCAGGACCCCATTGTGCTAGATGCCATACAAACCAACTAACAAGATGCACAAACTGCAGCTTTGGATATGAATGTATTAAAGACTCAGAACCATAATCACATGGCTTGTAGCCTCTGTCCTTCTGGTTAGTTAACTGTGCACTTTTGGGTGTAAGCTAGGAGACTCCCAGTCTTGAACATTATAGGCATATGCCTAGTGCACATACACCTTGAAGACCAAATTGGTTAGCATGTCTCGCTCTCAGACTAATTGATATTTCCCATCTGAAGTGGATGGCAAAGTATCTTTGTGTATTCAGTGATATACCCAAACTGGGCTAAAACCGCTCCCCAGAAATTTGCTTGGCTTTTATGAATAAAAGTAAAATGACTAGTGTCTTGGGATTTTTCGCTGGGTGCGGGCTATTATTTCTGTATTATTTTTCTTAGTACTGGTGTGTGGTGCATTTTAGAAACCATTAATTAGTTTATGCTCCCTTTGAAGTATTGGTGATATGTACTTGTCCCCATTTTATAGATGGGGAAAGGGAGGCAGAGAAGTGACAATACTTGCCCAATACAAAAGACAGTGGCAAAAGTGGGCGTAGAACTCAGGAGTCCATAGGTCTTGAGTCTCTGCTGAGACCAAGTTTCTCTCACAGGCAATTTCATATCCTTACTGTTTTCTCAATATAACTGTCTTTCAACAATACAGGTAAATTGGGTTCATGGTATTGCCATCATGAAAACCATATTCAAATTGGCTAAAGATTTGTGTGAGAGATGATTGGACAGTTGAGGGAGAGCTACTAGCTTTAGCTCTTAGCTGAGAAAGGAAAGGTTAGCACTTGGATTTGGCAAATGCTAACCCTATGAAATCATTTCTTAACCTCTAATAATTTTGAACAGTTTTGTTAGTATAACTGATATAGTACTGTACATTCAAATGCATCAGGTTACCTAGTGCAGGATGTAGTTTTCATTCAAAATTGAAGACAATGGAACCTCTCCTGTAAGGATTGCTGGATCTGGTCAGTAAAAAGCTAAACAATTTCAACCAAAGTTTAAATTAATATGAACACTGGTAATTTACAGTCCAATTACATTACTGTTATTTTGTTAGATTTATAGATGCTTGAATGAGCAAATAGCACGACTGAGTGACGTATTCTACCTTACACATTTTGGACTTTTTTGAAGTGGCTGAAAAGTTATCAGAAATTACCAATGTATTATCTGTATCATAAAGTTAGTATCTATAGGATCACGCACAATTTGCGTAGTGAAAGAGCTTGTCGTTTGATCTGGTCAATTAATTCAAAACTTGGTGTAACTTCGTTCAATACACAGTTCCTCCTTGAGGCCTGTAGGTTCCCAAAAGTTGGGGGCTGCCCCTCACAAGTCTCGTGCTGTGGTGCCTAAGCCCTGCAACTTCCCAGGCCTTCTAAATCCTGGCGAGGGAGGTCCTGGGTGGCATTTTTCAGGATGTTGACTCCCCTAGCTCTGATCCCAGGGGATCTCTTTCTGGATGTTGCTGCAGATGTCCTAGTTGCCACATAGTTCTCAATTAGCTGGATAGCTTCAACCATTGTCTCAAGCTGGTGACATAATACCCAATCCCTTCCCCTGGTGGGGAATATCCGAGTAAATTATTCAAGCAGAATTGTTTCTGCTACTTAAATCCCTGTCCTTGCCTTGGGTCTGAACCATCAACAAATACCAGTCTCAGTGTTTCTGTGCTATCATGTGGCAACAGGTGCTTGGAGGAAATCATTCATTCCCAAATCACTGGCAGAACGTGTCCTCTGAGATGTCCAACAAATCCAAAATGGCTGCCTTCACCATGCATAATCCCATGTGTTGTTGGGTGATAGGTAGCTTGCACCAGCGGTGAAGTATGAAGCCAGTCAGACTGCCTATTGGTACAGTGCCCACTTTACTGATGCCGCCACCTGATCAAATCCTTCAAGAAAGGCCTCTGGACCATCTTCAAATCCCATCTTCATCAGGCTGACAGGTACTGGGACCTGCTGGATCCTGTCAGATGGCATAGTTGTTGCAGGAAGCTGCAATATGGTCATGAGCTGCTGTACCAGCTGTTGTTTTTGCTGTTGCTGCTGAGTAGCTAAATCTCAGATCAGCGGCTGCTGCTGGGTGGCCATTTCTGCATTTGCTGGTGTCTGGAGTTCTATTCTGCCATCCATTTCAATAGTTGTTCAATGTTCATGTTACTGGGGAGGTTTAAGTCCTGACCTGCTCCCTTCCACAGGGACTAGATCCATGCCTATAAATTTGCAAGTTGCCTAGGTGGTGCCCTCTTGTGTCCCATCATGGCATGACTCACCCAGCTATGGATTCCCCAGGGTTGGGTGCCACCCCTCACAGGTCCAGTGCCATGGTGCCTTAGTCCTCCGGCTATAGCACACTTGAGTCTCACCCTTTCTAGGGTATTAGAGTCCAAAATAAAAGGAAAACAGTGCACTCAAAATCAGGGTCATTCAAAGATTCATCAGCAGAATCTCGCTCTTCGACTCAGGGCTTGTCTCCATGTGGCCAGGACTTCTTTTCAGTTTTCCTCAGCCCAGTTGTCTCTCTCTCAGGAGGTTCATGTAGGTAGCAAGCTGCCTCAGACTTTTGGCTGGAAGCAGGCTTCCCTTGTTGAGGAAGAAGCAGAGCTCTGCTTTCTTGCGTGGTCAGTCCCTAACTGAGCTGGGCCTCTTCTTCCTAAGCCACTTCTGCATTCTTAAAATCTACTGTTGATGTAGCAGAGCGGGGCAATTGTGGCAGTTGTGTTGATTAACCCCAACCCTGCCAGTCTGGGCCTATCTGACCCATCAAAGCTTGATTTTCTTCATGTATAGCTCAAAGAATGTTTATCCTTCTATGGGATTACACAAGTGAAGGTTGCAGGACCGAACCCTATATTTGTATGGTTAATCTGGGATCTCCAAAGAAGCCCAGTGGAGGCAGAGGGTCTAATCTCATTGCATAACTACCTTAGGACCTTTAGAAAATCCCAACCTTGGTTATTTTTTCTGTATTTCAATTCTAAAACCATTAGAAAACAAAAACTGATTACAAATTAGGATCTGGGAGATTTTGACAATGTTCTAATATTGTAGGTATGATGTACCCAACGCTCACTGAAACCAACAGGGATTTGGAGTGGGAGCACTTTCAGGATCAGATCCCTTAGAAGAAATGAGATGTGTTGCAAAGAGGCGGAGAATTAGTTATGTGCTTTAAACGTCTATGGCTTTCAGCCTTTAAATTGGAGCAGGCCTCAGCTTAAAACAACGTGGCACTCTCTTGCTGAGTTCTTGTCTGGGTCGGAGCCATTTACAAATACAGAGTATTTACATATTTCAGCAAATAAGTGTAATGTTATCAACACACACATATTTATACAAATTAGGGGTAGGTTTTGCTTTGCCTTAATGTGGGAACATGGGGGGTGGGTGGGCAGGGAGGCAAGGAGCCTTCCTTTTTCTTGCCTTCTTTCACAAGGGCTTGGGTCAAGTACAGGCCCCGTCAGTGCTCGCAGGAATATCAGACGCTCACAATGTGTGCGATTCATTTGCAGTGGCTATGACCCAGGCATCCAGCTATAGCGCAGAAGGGAGAATCCCTCTATGCACAGGGCAGCTCCAGAAAGTGTGCCTTGGAAGGCAGGCCCCATCTCCTGGGGTTTCCAGGGGTCCAGCAGTTTCTGTGCTGCCTCTTACTCACGGCTTTGCCTCAATGGCAGCATGGGGCCCTTAGGAAAAAAACTGAAAAAAAGGGCATCATTCTCCCTTAAAAGAAAAAGTCTTACAGAAATGACATGTTTAGTCATGGAAGTAAACAAAATGTGGCAGGTGCTATCTCTCACAATCATAGACAAGGCAACAACCAAGCTAACCTACAAATGCTAAAAAGTGAAGAAAATGTGAGTCTCAAAAGGTGTGATTCTTAATGGGCCAAGTGCAGTGCACTGCACTAGTAACAGTGACCATAATAATACACAATGGCATGGAACAGCTCCTAGTTTAGTAAAGGTTCACTTAAATACATATTGCTTTTTACACTTTTGCATGGACAGAAGAGATCTGGAGCAAGTCTGTGACATGAAATTCAGTTTGAAGTTGTAGCCTTATTTCTTTTTTTAAAAAAGACACTGGCCATAATCATCATTTTCATCTCACAATCAGCTACTTAACATAGGACTGTGAAATATCAGTCCATTGCTGAGAGTGCTGGTAATATGAGCTGTCCATGTAAAAAACTGGTGGGTGGGGCAGACAGGTGATTAGACAATAGATCTGAACAGCAGCAGAGAGAGAGAGCTTTTGTGGTACCATAATACAGGACATATGCATCTTATTACTTTGTTTAGATACAGAAAGCCCTAATCATGACACATTACTCCAACTTTCATTTTCCAAACTGGAGAAAATATTTTCATTTGCAGCAGTTATACTTTGTTAATAATAAATAAGAGTTCATGAAATTTATCCCAGAAAGAGAAAATATTGTATTTCATCCAGAGGGTTTACTTCAGACTCCAGTAAATAAAGAAACAAAAACGAATGAAGTAATTGCATTCAGAACATAAAGAACTCTTCTTGCTCTATATTAACAAGAAAGAATTTGATGATCAGAGCTCAGTTTATGAAAATCTTCCTGTTCACTGAGCAATTGGAATTCTCCTTTTCCTTCCTGGGCAGATAAATATTTATTTTGTATGTAAAAGGTAACAGCAGTAATACAGTAGCATTCATCTTCAGGAACTTACTAGAAACCACCTACTACTATGTGGTTATAGTGATACTTTTCTGTCATTTGCCCAGGAAATAACTTTGTTTTTACAAGAGCAGGTTATGGCGACTGCAAACTATCCCACATATAGCAGCTGTGTGGGAAGCCTTTTTCAACTGGTATAAAGGAATGCATGTTGGTGCATTTTTTCTCTTTTGTAGATTTGTGAGATTTTAACACTTCAGTCTCGGTGCACAATTTATACTGTTGTCAATTTCCACATGACATCCACTGCTGTGTTGTTGTTGTAGTAGCCCTAGTTATTGGTTGAAAAAATATCTGGAAAGTAAGCTATTGTAATTATTATTCTGGAGGGTTGTCAGTTTTGGCATGGAACCCATATCTTCTTATGAATAGAAACAGTAGTAATATTGAAAAAAGATACGACAGCAAAATTATACAGTGCCTCCATACTGAATATGTGTTACTGTAATCTGGATTGGGTAGGTCCTTTGCTAGATGTCGTATCAGATCTGTTTGGGTGTGTTTGAACATATCTGCCTCTAATGACTGACATTCTGAGAGGATGTAACCAAACCCTAGTCCTGTTGCAGCCAAGAGAGAGAATTTTAATTCAAGTGGTCTGTGCTTTGATACTAAATCCCCTGGGCTCTAGCCCACATATCACCCATGGACAATACAGCAGATCAGCATTAGCCAGATATGTAATCCTGCTCCTGTGGACGTCAATGGCAAAATGCTTATTGAGTTCAATGACAGGAGGATGATTGGGCTGTCGCTTTCCTGGAAAGCTGATTTTTTCAGGCATTGTGACAAATGCCATACTGAAGGCCATTCTGATTAGAACACTGACTGGGTGATGATGGTTTAAACTTTTGACTGGGAAAGACTAAATTCTACTATAATAGAGACAAGCCACTGTGTGAGAGATGGGGGAACAAAAAAGTAAAACCTGTTCTCCTCCTCTACCCTCTCTCTTCTAAGTCTTTCTCCCCTTGTCCAGTGGAAAACAGGGGGAGGGGTAAAAAGAGGGAAGGAAAGGAAAGGGAACGCTGCCCCCAAAAGTGAAACCTGAAAATGAAATTTTATTCTGTTTTTGAATCCCGAAACAAAAAGAAACATTTCAATTTGAAGTGGAACAAAAATTTTCCACTTAATTTGAATTTTTTTGTTGGAAAAAACCCCAAAAGTTGTAGGAAAACTGTTTTGATTTTCCAACCAATTCTAACGGTGTTTCAGAGTGACGCTAGGCTCACTCTTGTCAAGTGCCCTTGGCTGTGCTGAGGGGTTGAGATTAGAAACGTGTAGCAAAGACAGCCAGAAGGGGTGAGGAATTAGGCCACAAGGCAACTCCAATGGAAAGCAACAGCTAACTTAAAGCTCAAGTGGAGATCTAAAGGATTGGTGTAAATAGATTTGTTCATCTATCTATAGCAATTCACAAGACTAACTAATAAACCATGTCAGAACACTAGCCTGCGAGATTCTCCTTCTCTTACCACTGCCCTTGGAACCAAAAGCATGAGCCATAGCAAACACCATATTTTTAGTGCAACAGTGGCAATAGCAGCCCACATGGATTTTTTTTTTTTTTTTTTTTAATGAAAGGAGCAAATTAAGGAGGAGCCATGTCCCTCCTGTACTTAGATTACTTGCAGCAAGGGCTATTGCAGGGTAATATCAGCATTCACAAAATCCCCCAAACATGAGTCTTAATTTAGCATCTTGCCTTTATCCATTGGACAAAGTTGCAGGCTCTGGAAGAAAGAAGGGAATGGGGTCTGTGCATTGTGTGCAGTACTAGCAATTAGATAAAGTTATTGGGCTTCCATTAAGCAAACCCGCAGCATTTTTCTATTCAGGTAGGAGCCAGGTTAGCTTCAGTATTTTAATTTTTGGCTTTTGACAGTATCCTTCATCCACCCAATAATGTGATATGTTAAAAGGCAGATTTTTTTTTTTTAAAAAAGATATTACTATGACGGTGTACCCTATAAAGCTTTAGGGAAATATGCTTACAAATGTGTATATATATGACATAACTGGAATGTGTTTTATGCTACATATGCCATGTAACATATCTCTGTAAAGGTTATGATTTACTGAATATATTCCTCCTATTTGTATGTATAATTTTTGTGTTCAAAGTTAGGAATATTGGCTGTGTACTTGCTTGATTTCTAAGTAGCATTAGTAAAAATATTTGGTCAGCTTTCTGAGAAAAGACTATTATCAGTAAGTGCCCAGTCAAGAACCACTTAAGCCAACAATGAATTTGGAGACACCAATCCACATCTGAGCTTTCCCAGGAATGTGGCTTGGCTGGTAAGGAACTCAGTCTTGCAGGGACATGTGACTTTCCCATGTGACTCCAAAACTCCATTTTGTACCTGGATTCTACACAGGGGGAAGGAGGGGTGTCCACTCAGAAGAGAAATCCCTGGGAGACCCCTCCATTTGGTCTTCAGCTGGCTCAAGAGAGAGCCTTGCCACCTCCAAGGATATCTAAAAGAAACTGGAACAAAGGACAGTAACTACAGGGGGGTGTGAGTGATTGCAGGACCCAGACTAGAGGGAGACTAGTCTGTAAAAGGAAGCTTACTGAAACATCTCTGAGGGTGAGATTTTGTCTGTATTCAGTTTTATTACTATATTAGAGATTTGCATTTTTTATTTTACTTTACTTGGTAATTCACTTTGTTCTGTCTGTTACTACTTGGAACCACTTAAATCCTATTTTCTGTATTTAATAAAATCACTTTTTACTTATTAATTAACCTCGAGTATGTATTAGTACTGGGGGGGAGGCAAACAGCTGTGCATATCTCTCTGTCAGTGTTATAGAGGGTGAATAATCTGTGAAAATTGATTTATTTGGGGATTGAACCCCATTGGGAGTTGAGCATCTGAGTACTAAAGGGAGGAACATTTCTTAAGCTGCTTCCAGGTGAGCCTGCAGCTGTTAGGAGACATGGTTCAGTCCTGGGTCTGGGTTTGCAGCAGGCTAGCAGATCTGGCTCAAACCAGGCAGGGTACTGGAGTCCCAAGGTGGCAGGGCAAGGAAGCAGGGGCAGAAGTAGCCTTAGCGTATCAGTTGGCAACCCCAATGGGGTTTCTGTGATCCAACCTGTCACAATTACAATAGCTACCACCATGTGCATTAGAACTGTATTGTGATATAGCTAGAGATGATACAACCAGCAAATATCAATTTCTTATCGGAATAAGTATTTGCATACAGGTATCTCTGGTCACCAGTCTGGGAACAGGGCTCAGTAAAACACTGGAAAAAAAATTAGAAATCTCTTTCCTTGAGAAGAAAGTTTTCCCCGCTACGGTTTACTGGCTAACATTAGCACCAGAAAAACTAAAATACTGTTAGAATGGCTCTTATTATGTCTTTAGCAGTTACTAGAATATTATTAATGCAAAATTTCCAGCCTAATTTTTCAGACTGCAAAAATTCATATAGCTTAATTAAGCTTTGGATAATATCCAAACTTTTGAATGTTCCTCTGAAGTTAGCCAGGACTCTGCAGCTATTGAAGTTCACCTGCCTCTAACTGTTACATCATCCTGTGATCTCAGTGTTAAGATGCTATTTTTACAGATACTGCTGGTCATTTCTAGAAGCACTATGTTTTGAGGGAGATTATGTAATGAACGGTGGTATTCAGTAAATATAATGGACTGGAGAACCATTTAACTCTAAGTGGTTGGTTCAGATCTGGTCCATTTCATTAGTGATCAAAAGTTTGGTGGCCCATGTGAACTGATTTGGTGGTCTGAGTTTAGCTGCTAGCAGACAAGTGTCTAAATACATAACATACTGTCATGTACTGTTCACCAGCTGTAGTTATTACTTTGGATGAAAGCTGACCACGCTAATGAGTAGACAGACAGTAAAACCACATAAAATCAAATACGCTCAGTATAGTGATGGCTAGAAGGGGTGGCTATCTCATAAAAGTTGTCAGACCTGGTGGGAGTAATTAATGTACTATACTGGCCAGTTCTGGAACACGAGGTTATTAGTATCTGTTGCTATAAATCCAAATGGTATGAATTAGAGCACCAGTCCTAATAAACTCCTGAAGAAGGGCCAACTAAGAGGAACAACTTCCATTGATTATATTGGCCAGAGCACAAGACTCACCCATCTATATTTTAATTATCTGTTAACTAGTAAGTGGTGGGACGTTATTAGAATGATCACTATTATCATTGTGCCTGGATTAATATTGATGCATTCATGGCAGCATGTTTTAGAAATTTAACATTAGTTTAAAATTTTAGTTCCCTTAATTTAAATCTGAAAGATGGTTAATAATTTGTCATAATTCTACACTGGGGATTTATAATGCCCTATAACTGAGAATTATTTGTGACTTATAAAAGGGGGATTTGTGAAAGCCAGGTAGCAGCTGGCTATAGGAAATTTTAGTCACATCCAGGATTTGTTTGTGAGGCTGCAATTTTGCAAACAGTCCTGTGAACAATATTCCAAGGAGGGGACAGTTAGAGACTGGCTTCCAGTCATTAAGTTGGCCAGAGCACAAGACTCACTAAGCTATGTTTTATTTCTTGCAGGCTTTGCTGGATGATGTTCAGAACGGGGTGTTCCATCTGTACATAGACAGCGACAGTGATGGTAGCTGGGGACCCAGATGAGTTATTGGAGCAGTTACATGCTTCTGTACTTTCACTGTACACTCAGAGGATAATTTTGGCTGTGTTGCAAACGTTGTTCTACTGAGTAGAGCCGGTTGAATGACTAATTGTCAATACGTTACAGTAGCTGAAAATTTTACTGGCTCTTTTTTCTGTTCACAAGCTATTAATCAAGTTACTTGGATTTTTACAAATTTAGTGCAAAGGAATCCTAGTGTAAATAAGAAACAAACATAAGTATTTGCTGAACATGGGCAAAATTTTTATCCTACTGGATGTTCACAAATATCAGCTTTGCCTCTTGGCTATTCCCTATTTGTGGTGTGTGATTGATCACCCAAGATACATTATATTGTTTCTATTCCCAGATTAGATGAGACAAGTTTTAAATACCAAAATAAATTGTCTATAGCAAATAAACACCAAGTAACAGTGAAAAACACTTACTTAGTTCTGAATACTCTCCTTGCTCACATGCAAGCAATATTGATATTTGTATGGAAAACCATCATTTCCCAAACATTCATGCAAAGGTCCTCACTGATACAGATGTTCACAAATAGCTAATTAAAAAGAGCACATAGCTGCAATGAACAGGCATTTGGAATTCATATGGATGTCTGCAAACACTGTTCTGTTTTCTTTACCCCCTCCCCCACATATTTGACCAGCTCTAGTTCTGTGTTTGAGTACTGTGATCATGAGTTATTTTAAATACTTTCACTACACACATTAGATATATGGTTAAAATGAATTAAGACTGTGTAAGCAAAAACAGCCAGGAAGAGGAAAGTGAAAGATCCATCAAGATGGCAGAGTGAGCAAGCACTGCTGATGACACAGATATAAAATTGTACAAAAATCCATGGCACATTTGCTTTCTATGAACAGTCTCAAAATAAAATCTCAATTTGTCAAGTATTAATAAAGGAGTGAATGAAAAGGGCCATGACTCTTGGTCAAGTGAATTAGTGGGTTTTATGCACAAGAATATATTTGGTATGTCTATTTGCTCAGTGTAACACTAATATATCTTTTCTGTTACATTCGCTGTTATTGCTCACTGTTTCAATGAATGATGGAGTGGGGGCATTTCAGTCTACAAAAAGAAATTGGAAGATGATACCCTAGGTACAGGCACTGAGGAAACTAAGCAAATGTTTCATAATAATCTGCATTTTTACTATTTCCACCTCACACTACCAACAATCTTACCTGGCATCCTTGTCGGCAGTCTTAGCAAAGACATCACAAACTGAATGGCTGTGGAGACAGTTACCCTTTTGCCCCTATGGGTAGTCTGCCCAGGTCAGGGTGGTGGGCTGATGCCGAGGACTTGCAGTGTTTCTCTGCAGTAGTATTGCGCATGGGCAGTGTGTGAACCTCCTGTTCGGGAAGACTAACCCCTGGCCCTGTGCCTTCTGACAAAGGTCCCCCCTCTCTCTTCTGCCTCACCCTCTGTTGGAGCGCCAAGCCTCCACTGCAGCTGGAGAAGCCCTGCCTCTGTTGCGCTGAGTCCAGCCGACTCACTCTGCACAGTGACCTGCCCCTCCCAGCTGCTCTGAATACTGGCCCACCGCCTCACCTGCCCTAGCTGGCTTCAGGGGAGAGGCGAGCAAGGGCAGGAAGAGGAGCAGCCTGGGAAGGGCCACACAGGAAGAACGCAATGTGGGAGCAGGGCCTTGGGTCAGAGTGTGGGCGGTGCCATGCCTGGCCTCTGATACCTACCACCCAAGCTATTGTGGTGGTTAGATGACTTCAATCTTCAGAAAAGGGCATTTCACCTGAATTAAATTTATTAAAAACACAAACACACACACACCCTGTCCTGCTCTATCCATTGGTTTCTGAATCCCCCCATCCCCATTCAGATGAACATGGCTTTTCCTGAAGAAGTTCAGCTCGTTTCTGTCATAATCACTTATTGACACAGTGCAATAATTTCTTCTCTCTAAAAGAGCAAGGCATGGGCATTAGAATCTATGGAACCTAATGGCAGGGTCGCGTCTCATCTAGCAGTAGAGTTATTCTCAAATGTCAGACGAGATGAACATCAGTAGGAAAACAACGAGGCTCAGTTAGTGAGTCTGCTCAAGTATTGTTTTGTTGGAGTGGGGCTGCGCACTGTGTTAAGGCTGACTTGCTAAATAAAAAAAACCAGTGAAAACTTCAAGTATGGTGCACGGCGTGAAATTTGGACACTGGACGTTCACGCCACCCTGTGCCAAGGCAGTACATTTAACACACCAGCCGCAGTGGGTATCAAACAGTTGGTTCTCAACTTCCTATTGGTTATGAGTAAAAGATTATTTAAAAGTTGTTCAACACAATTAACTTTTTCCCTCCCTTCCATTTTTAGAGAAACCCTATGCTAATATAAGAACATACTGGCCACGTACACGTGACCATATCTTCCTCCACTGGCTGGACCAGAGAAGCCTGCAACTCCAACCAGGTAGTGGCTATGCCTTTAGCTAGAGTGGTAGGAGTGTGTGCTTTTGGCGCTCAAAGCGACAGGCTTGGGCCTGGGTCACTTGCAGGTTTAAACTAGTGTAAACAGTGGATTCTCTTTAAACCATGATTTGAGGACTTCGGTAATTCTACCAGTGGTTATGGGTCTATTACTGGAGTGGGTGGGTGAGGTTCTGTGGCCTGCAATGTGCAGGAGGTCAGACTAGATCAGCAGTCCCCAAACTTTTGAGGAACACCCCTCTCCTTCCCTGCACCTCCTGGGGACAGGGATATGGATGGGGTAAAGGGGCTGAGGCTGGGGCCTCATCTGGAAGGGTGTGAGACTGCAGCCAGGGGCTGAGGCTGGGGGTGGGAACGGAGCCGCAGCTGGGCCCACAGCCAGGTGTGGCTCCAGTCCTGGCCTCGTCCCCAGACTGGGAATGGAGCCACTGCCAGTGGCCAAAGCTGGGGACTGGCATAGGCCCAAGAGCGGAGCCATGCCAAGGCTAGGGATGGGGCCAGGCATGGGGTCGGAAGCCAGGGATGTGGCTGGGGACAGGACTGGACCAGAGCTGGGGGTGGGGAGCAGAGCTGGGGGTGGGGAGGGGTGGGCACTTCTCCATCCCTCCTTGCCCCCTTGGGGGCTGGCCTGGGCCCCGCTGGATCCCCTCAATGTTCCTCCATGTCCCCCTGAGGGGGGCGCACCCCACACTTTGGGGACCTCTGGATTAAACAGAGGTGAAAGTAAGTCAGCAAGAACCGGTGTGCCGTACTGGGGCAGCCCGGCTTCCCCAGGGGGCAATTTAAAGGACCTGGGGCTTCCAGCAGTGGCTGGAACCTCAGGCCCTTTAAATTGCAACCAGAGCCCCACTGCTGGAGCCCTGAGGTAGTGGCTGTGGGGCTCCAGCGGCTATTAAAGGGCTCGGGGCTCCTTCTGCTTCTACTGTTCTGGCCCTTTAAATAACTGCTGGAGCCCCGCCTGCTGCTGCTACCCTAGCAGGGGCGGGGGAGAGGAGGAGGGGCACTTACCCTACAGGGCGGGCTGGGGCTGACTCTTACCCTTCAGCCTGAGGCCCCGCCCCTTATGGGGGCCAGAGCTGGCCTCAGCCCCATACCAATAAGTCATTAGACTTACTTTAACCCTTGAGACTAGATGATGATGCTGGGCCCTTCTGGCCTTAAATTCTGAGAGTCTATGTTCTATCCTGACTAATAACCTGTTGTGGGTTAATTGTACTTGGTGTTGTCAGTCATATTGAGATGTACAAACTAGATTTTATCATGACTAAATGCAACTTGACAGCTTCACAAAAGCTCCACAAATTAATCAATGGGAATTTTCTTGTTTTCTGTTTGAAGTATTGTTTTTTTTAATGAAAAATAAAATGTGACTGGCTATTACCATGAGAGGTTTGGCCTGTCTTTTCTCTCTCTCGCTCTCTTTTTTTTGTTGGTATGCAATTAGCTGGTTAGATTGCTGCTCTGAGATCCATATTCATCTGCTTGCAGCAAACCAATGTTGCTAATGGGCATTTCAATCCTAGCATATTGCTTAGTCCTGGCATTTACACTCTTTGAGCCTTGATTCAGCCAACAATCTATCAAGTTTTTGCACTTGCTGCAGAAGTTTAAAAAATAAAATTGCCTTCCATGGCTTTTTGCAGGCTTCTGTGATCCAGACAAGGGACATATTTTCCACCCTTGTTTTTGTACCAGTAATTTTTCAGGGAAGATGCTGAACACATAACACACAATGTTAGGAGGATCTGCCCAAACTTTGAAATTTAAAGAGACATCACTTCGTATTTTTAAAATGTTTTCCTCTCTGGCACTATTTTGTCCCTGTTTCCTGCAATAGTCTCCTTTCTACCTAAGAATAAACTTCATCTACTCACTTCATCGCTACTCCCTTTCCTGCTGTCTTAATCTGTGCCTATTTCCCATTGATCTCCAGGCCAGGCAAGCATCCAACAGATACTGTGATACATACCACTGCAAAAGCAATCAGTGCCTCTTTTCCCAACCGGAATCCAAGAATATAGCTTCTCAGAGTCCCAAGTCTCATCCCAATCATGCATTCTCTGTGCATAGCCAAAATACCCACTGAACTCAGTGAGAGCTCTGTATGTGCAAGGAAGGCCCGATTGTTCCATTAATATGCATACCCCATTCTGCCAGTCTGGTAAGCAGAAGTCTGAGCTCCATCAACATTTCAGATATCGCCCTTAATTTACAACAATGTGAGGCTGCAGAGGTAGGAGGTCATATTCTTACCTTTGTTCTATTGTGTTTCTTTTTAACAAGTTCCAGCTGTTTAAAAAGGAAGTTCTTAAAATGTTTCCCTATGAATCTGTACAAATATTTAACTTGTTGAAATGTTGTTTAAGCAGCTATGATGCTATGGCAGCATCTACTGTATTAGCCTTCTGGCAAAGCAGGGATAAAATGTAATTGCAAAGTATGACTAGATAGCAGCAAGTCTTACAATAGGAGTTACATGCAGGTTGCCCTTGTAAACATCTTTGATAAGTTTGATATGCATGTAATTATATGACCATGACTGACAGTTCAACATAACATATATCAGAATCTTGAAAACTCACTGGTTGTTTTATATCTTCAGATCCATTGAGAAGAGAACTTGACAAACTGCAAACTGTGCAAAAGTCAGACAAGGGATGTGAACATAAAAAACATATTACCCAACACAAGCTTCTGATCTTTCCCATTTACAAGGCTGAATTATTTCAAGGGAGGAAAGAGTCAGACAAAAGGGGAAGGAACCAAACAGACATCCCAACACTCTAACATACTTCAGATATCAGCTTGTGAAAATTTGGGACAAGTTATAGTTAAAGCCACAATTCCTAAAGGATTAAAGACACTGATAATTTACGTATACTAGCTTCTGTGCTAACATTTAAAAAAATTAAAGCACAATGAATATTTACATATGACCTTTCTTTAAAAAAAATCTTGTTCTTAGCAATATACAATACAGTATATTGCAGATTTAACCATTTTATTGATGCTAAATAAAGTACATCTCAGAAGATCAAGGATAACTAAGATTTCGATTCAAGTCCTTGTGCACAAGATAAAGTTATGTGTTCTAGAAAAACCTGAAGCCAATTGGGAAAGAATGATAAAATATTTGTAAGTGTGATGGATTTAGATGCAAGAATATTAGACCAGCAATGTGTTCACACAAAGTGATACCAACCAAACAAGAACTTTTTATTTTGCATTTGGAAAGCGCTAACTCGGTTGTTCTAATTTTCATGCATGCATTTCTCAAATCCAGGCAGAGTTCTGATCTGGATGTAAATTCTCAGATTCGGCCTGATTCTGCAGCTCCCAGTGAAGTCAGTGAAAAGGCACAGTATTAATTCAGTGGGAGCTGGAGTGAGCCCGTAAGCTGCATATAAATACAACATGGTGATGTCATTTGCTAGAATTCAGCGTGGAGATAGTGTCAGTATATGGAGCTACTGATACTTGCTCTCTCTTTGCATTGTCACCTACAACTCAGTGGAGTGAGCCACAAATTCAGATACTTCCCCATAGCTATCAGCATGGTCTTTTTGCTGCTTAAAAAGCTGTGATAGTGCTCTGTATGAAGGGACTGGTTCCAGGAATCTCTCCTGGTGCTTACCCAGAATGCTGCAGAGGCTGCTCAGAGAACTGTGTTGGTAATGCCAGTGAAGAAGACATGTCTCCTAAGTGATACCTATTTGTTTCATCTTTCTGGGACTCTCCATTTATCTCTATGCTGGTTTCTCTGGGGATTTACTCAAACTCTAAATTAGGTTAAATTCCATCTGGAGTTGACTTAGCATTTATGTCACATTATGGGGTAAATGAAAATTGGTTCCTTTCCTTCACTGTTAATTTCTTTGACCATTCCATCTTTTAACTTGTAAAATCAAAACCCATGGACAAATCCTGAGATTTAGACAGTAGTGCACAAAGATGTGCTATCTAACATTTACCATTTTTTCCAGGTAAATCTAGGTGTGACCCAGGGACTTCTTGAGGCCAATTGGTAGATGACCCAGGGGATGCATACAGCTTTATAAGGACCCCCTCGGTTAGGTATATGCATAATAATTCGCCAAAGGGTGGCATGTGAGTTCTTTACTGAGAGCCAGTGGTCATCAATCATTTTGAAAAGTATGTATGGATAATATTTAAGGAGTTATTTCTCTATACTGGAAATTATGTTCTCAAAGCTTTGGAGTGAAGGAAGGCAAACGGGGTGATATGCTTCAGACTGTTTCCTTCCAGACAGGCAGTAATAGATTCATATCTCCCTGTCTGAGCATTGCTCAGCAAGAGATTGTGAAATCTTCAAGAGAGGAAATGTACAAGAATAAAACAAAACATCAGGAGGGGATCCTGTTTATTAGTAAAGGACAATATGTTGTTGGTGTATAGCTAGAGTCCAGAGGTACTGCCCTGCATCTTTCACTGAGGAGACTGCATGAAGTCTCCTGAAGCATGACGTTTCTTAAAATAAACACCATAGGAATTTTTTTCCTCCTTCACCTATTGTCGTAGTGATAGTTTCCTCCATCCCACAGTGAGAAGGACCCTAGTCATTCTACTTGTAATGACATAGATTGATTCCTCCTATCACAGGCTATGAAGTGCACTTCAGTAAGTAGTTTAAAGTTGCTATGCCTTCTGCAGGTGTTAACAGCTGCACAGTTAAGAAACCATCTTGCAATGTGACAACAACAACTTTATTCTGCCCACAAAATCTTATCAACAATTCCCTAAACTTATCTGCTAATTGATGGTGCTCTTTATATCTTTTAATTGTAGACATATAACTCTCTAAGACACACACAATCAGTGGTAGTATTGGAAAAACACAAACTTCAGAGACCTATTTTTTATTTTGCAAGACTCGAAGTGGACCAATTTCCCATTTCCCCCCCAATTTTTTGGGAAAACATGTTTGATATAGTTTTCATTTGGAAACGAATAATTTTTCTGTATTTTTAATTATTTTTAAAAGGCTATTTTCAATTAATCTTTTAATTGAAAATTCCATCCTGGTCTAGTCAGATACCGAGAGAGAGAAAGAAAGAATGCAGCCAAGCTAGATTACAGCAGCATCAGTGTTCTGCTTACTAAGTAAAGCTACTCAAAAATTGGAATATCCCTCCTTTAGGAAAATCCAATATTTCAACATTTGTTTTTGTTCCAAATTGGGACAAAAAGGTGATTTTTTTTCCCACAGGGTGAAATATTCTGAAAAATTCACAGTGCATTTTCAATTAACAGAAAAGATTCCTGTGCTCCCAAAATAGAAACATTTTGTTTCAGTTTGTTGAACTGACTGAGGGTATGGTTACACTTACAGGATTATAGCGCTATTGGTTATAGTGGTCCCCTTATACAGCAATATGTATAGCGCTATTGTATGTCCACACTGAGACGCGCCAGTGGTATAGCATGGCCACATTTGCAGCACTTAATGCGGCATTAAGAGCAGCGCATTAGGGCATGTATCCCCCAGTGCACCTCTTCCCGATGTGGCGCAATGCCTTGTGGTAGGGGGGGGTGTCACTTGCGGGGCATTCTGCATCCTGTTCCAACTACCCATGATGCTTCGTGGCATATCCCAGCAATCCCTGGGTTTCCGTCCACCTCAGGCACCATCTTTCAACAATTTCAGCAAAGCGCGCTCCATCTTCCATTTTCGTGTGCCGCAATGAATCCACAACTGCTGACGGACATGCTGACGACTGTTGCCAGCACATCTCTGTGTGCAGTGGAGTTAATCCTTGACATGCAGGATGACAGTGATGCGTCTGAAGACGAGATCGAAGTGGTGAACGCGTTTGACATGAAGTTTCTTGTGTCATTAACAGACATGCTGACGGCCATTGAATGCTGCTTCTGGGCACGGGAAACGAGCACGGAGTGGTAGGATCGCATCGTCATGCAAGTATGGGATGACGAGTAGTGGCTGCAAAACTTTCGCATGAGAAAAGCCACTTTCATGGGACTGTGTGCTGAACTCGCCCGCCGCCCAGCGGCGCAAGGACACCAGATTGAGAGCTGCCCTCCCGGTGGAGAAGCGGGTGGCTATCATGATCTGGAAGCTGGCCACCCCAGACAGCTACTGATCGGTGGCCAACCACATTGGGGTCGAAAAGTCGACCGTTGGAGTTGTGCTGATGCAAATGTGCAGGGCCATTAATCGCATCCTGCTACGAAAAATCGTGACTCTGGGTAACGTGCATGACATTGTTGCTGGCTTTGAAGAAATGGGTTTCCCTAACTGTGGAGGGGCGATAGATGGGACCCATATACCTATTCTGGCGCCCGCCCACCTAGCCTCTGAGTACGTTAACCGAAAGGGGTACTTCTCCATGGTTCTCTAGGCGCTTGTGGATCACTGTGGGCGTTTTACTGACATTAACACGGGCTGGTCTGGAAAGGTGCATGACACATGCATCTTCCGCAACACCGGCCTGTTCACGAAGCTGCAAGCCGAGACATTTTCCCCAGACCAGCGGATCCCCGTGGGGGAAGTCTAAATGCCCATCGTGATTCTTGGTGACCCCGCTTACCCTTTAATGCCCTGGCCCATGAAACCCTACACAGGGAGCCTGGACAGCAGCCAGGAAAGGTTCAGCTACAGGCTTAGCCGGTGTTGAATGACTGTGGAGTGTGCTTTTGGGCGTCTCAGAGTGCACTGGTGCTCTCTTTATGGGAGGCTAGACTTGGCCGAGGATAGTATCTCCACGGTTATTTCCGCATGCTGTGCCCTACATAATCTTTGTGAGCGGAAGGGCGAAGGCTTCACTCAGGCATGGTCCTTGGAGGTTCAATGCCTGGAGGCCACATACGCACAGCCAGAGAGCAGGGCTCTTAGAGGGGCCCAGCACTAGGCTGTTAGGATCAGGGAAGCCTTGAGGGAGCATTTTGAGGCTGAAAGCCAGTTCTAAAGGGAGGTGCAGAGGGAGGGAGGGAGGGAGGGAGTGTGCATTCTTTTAACAGGAACAGGCATTTGCTTTTCTGTAGCCTCTAATAATCTATGTACACTGAATAAAGAAACCCATTTATTAAGAAGACAATTCATTTATTGAACAGGTACTTCGGTTGCTGAAAGAAAATATTTTGATGCATGTGAGGGGGAAGCGGGGGAGGTGCAATGGGGGTGGCATGGGGTCAGTCAGAGATCGGAATATGTCCGGATCTCTGAGTCTCTAGTGCCCTCACAGTTGCCGTGTCCCCCGAACTCTATTTGCGGAGGGCAGTAAGGCATATTATTAAGGGTTGACTGCAGTGGATAAGGGTCCTAGGTTTGGGGGTTGTTTGGTGAAGACAGAGGGGTTGGAGGCAGCTGTGGATGGTGATAACCATATAGCTGATGATAGTGGCCTGGAGGGTACAGAAGGCCAGAAGGGGAAGGGTTTTGGGGCAAATGATAAAGGGGGTGGACAGCGCGGTGCTTCTCCTCCTGAAGGGTGGCAATCCGCTGCATAGTCTCCAACTGAAGCTGCAGTAATGAGAGCAGCTTATTGGTGCTTTTCCGCCGGTAACTTGCGTTCTCCTGCCGCGCCTTCTCCCTCAACTTGCTCTGGTCCTTCCTCCACCTCTGTGCAATTCGATTCTCCATTACAGCCTGTTGCGTTACTTGCTGTACTAGATCCTCTTTGCTCTTTCGTGGCCTCTTCCTCAGTCGTCTCAGCCTCTCAGCTGTTGATAACAGCGATGGCACAGGGCTCAAGGTCGATGGTTCTAAAAGAAAAAGATACATGTAACAGTGGCTCCCTTGTAAACAGCAGACATGCCTATGATTCCCCCGCATTCCCTGTTTGCCTGTCCTGCAGAGAGCACACAGACAACAACGGAGCCCCTGCCATGGTGAGTCCTCTCCAGATGCAGGGGGAATGATTGTTTCCCTGCCGTGCTGTGCTGTGGCGGGGTGGGATGAGTGCCGGGAAGTGGCGGGAGCCCTACTCTGAACACTGTTCCAACATTCTCCGTAGGTGTTTGTCCTGGAAGATATCTCGCTGATGCGGATCACTGAGGAAGAAAGGGAGAGGATTCTAACGAGATGCAGCTTCCGCCCAGGGCCGTATGCAGCGTGCCTCTGTGCAGCAATGCTCTCCCCACCTATTGTAGCACAGTGGCGGGGACTAATGACCGTGACCAGGACGGGGGCCACGCTGGCTCTCCCGGGAAACCTGTGCTGGCGCATTGCAAGCACTCTTATTGAGACCCTTGAAGAGATTACTGATGATGACTACCGCGAGGTGATAGACTACATCAATGCTCTATTCCACATGTAGGCAAGCATGCAAGCACCCCTTTCCACCCCAAGCTGCCTGCCTTCCCCATAGAAAAGCAGCTTTACCTCCGCAACCCGCTGCTGTGCTGCCCCCTGCAACCGCCGGATGCTGCGGCTGGCTGCCCTCCTCCTGGCTTGAGAAGAGCTCCTGGCTGCATGTGTCCAGAGACTCCTCCGTGCCCTGGGTCGCTGCCGCATCCTCCTCCTCCTCTTCTTCTTCATCCTCCTCCTCATCACCCCCGCCTTCACTAGTGGGGTGGGAAGTGTCTGTGGTGGTCGATGGAGTGACCGTAGGATCACCACCAAGTATCGCGTGCAGCTCCTTATAAAATCTGCAAGTCACCGGGGCTGCCCCAGAGCGGCCGTTTGCCTCGCGGGCTTTGTGATACGCATTCCTAAGCTCCTTTACCTTAACATGGCACTGCAGAGTGTCCCTCTCATGGCCTCTTTCCGCCAAGGCCCGTGATATCTGCCCATAGGCATCATAATTCCTGCAGCTAGACCGCAGCTGAGACTGAACAGCCTCTTCCCCCAACAGCTGATGAGGTCCAGCACCTCGCTATTGCTCGACGCTGGGGATCGCCTATTGCGAGGAGGCAGGGCACGTGGAGTCATGATCAATCAGAATGATCACCTGCTAGGATTCCCTGAGAGCACGCTTGGCTGGAGCAAACAGGAAGGGGATTTTCAAATTTCCCTGGAACTTTAAAGGGCGGGTCTGACATGTGATCACCTGAGGATAGGACAAAAGAGTTTGCAAGTGATGACCAGAGTGGCTCGAATGGGAATTATGGGACGGGCTGGAGGCCAATTAATGCGCAGAGGGTGTCCACATTCTCGCTGTAGCGCTACAGCAGCTGCGCTACAGCCCTTATTCCTCATGCGGAGGTGGATTAGCAGGAGCGCTATAACTCCGCGGTTATAGCGCTCTATGTGACTTGCCAATGTGGATGGGGAGGAGGTTATAGCGCCCCTGGGGGCTTTATGGCGCTATAAAGTGCCAGTGTAACCATGGCCTGCATGCTTCGTTTTGGCTCAATTAAAAATTACACTTCATTTCATTTCCCTGCCCCAGGGGAGTTGTAGTGTGGGAGGTTGATGCCCCATTCTCCTCTATGTGCCAGGCTCCCAGGTCAGACTACCTCTTTCACGATACTTCTCAATTATATGACTCCCATGATGCACCGTGCAGCTTCATCAGAGAGGAGTCTGCATTTCATCATGGGAGATGTAGTCTGTTGGGGAGTCCAGCCCATGAAGAGAATGGGCACTTCAATGACCACTGTTAGCCGCTGTTCAGCAAAGGTCAAATTGATCACAAACTAAATATCAAATTTAGATTTTTTTTCTGATGAAAATATGAAATTTTTCAACAAAATTGTTATTTCTCCTCAAAAAATTTCCATAGGAAAAATCATTCCAACAGAAAATTCTCAACCAGCTCTATTAATAAACTCTCTCTTGTGTTAGTTTAATTATTTTAAAAGCTATTTCCATTATTGAAAACTCCACTGTCTTGTGACTATGCTAATGACTGGCAGAAAGAGAGACTGTAATGGAATACCAAACAAGGAATTTCATTAGATTAAGACAAACAGATTTATCCACAAAGTTATTTTGTCTCCCTGGTTCACTGTAGACCTTCTGCCCAGAGCCTTCCCTACCCCTGTGGCAGATTTAAAGAAACTGCTCACATCCAAACCTCCACTTGCTTTAAGGAATTCTCTTAACTGAGTAACAAATGAATGGTGATAGTCTTTTGGATGTAAAGTTGCCTGTTCTTAAGCAGCAAGAAATTTGCAGGCCACTCAGCTTGTGAAAGGAATGGGTCTACTAGCTCAAGCACCTCGGCTGATAGCAAAGGTAGAATCAGACAGAGAAAGACGTAGGTTCTGAGTACCTCTTAGGCTAAAACTAATGTGGAGAGCCTTGCAATAATCTAATATGGCTGTGAGAAAAGAATGAATGACTGTGGTGAAATCCACAGGTGAATGGAAATGTTCCAACCACGAAGCTAGGCAGAGGCAAAAGACAGTATTTCTGTAAATTTCTGCTAATTTTCCAGAAGCGGGTGCAGATCCAATATGGTTGCATGTGCCAATTGGATAAAGGCACATAGAAATGTTAAGTTAATGCATCTAAATGGCCATTAGAAGGTTAGACAAACACCTGTCAGGGATAATCTAGATAATATTTAAACCTGCCATGAGTGCAGGGGACTGGATTAGATGACCTCTCGAGGTCCCTTCCAGTCCTACGATTTGTATGTGTTAATACATCATTTGCATATGCAATCACAACAATTGTGCATGTAAATTTGACATATAAAAATTGTATGTATGTACTTTTTAATGTATGCACATTTTGAAAAACAAGGCCTGTATCTTTTTGCCTACCTACAGACAAGAAAGGAATGTTTGTTTGTTTTGTTTGGTTGGTTTTATTTGGGGGGTGGGGAGGAGGGAGGAGGAGAACCAAGGCATTTGAGTGACTGGGAGGGAAAAGATGACATGCCTGGTTTGAGAACCATGATATTGGGCTGAAATCATACTAAAAAAGAAGCCTGGTTTTGCTATATTCTCTGAACAGTGTGTGGAAGATTAAGCAGACATACTTCTTTTAGAATTTATACAAACTTCTCACGTAAGAACAGATACAGGTGTTTATGAGGGAAATCCCAGAATCAACAAAGAACAAAAGTTTATTTAAGCACAAACTGGTCCAACAATCTTTTTCAATGCTAGTAAATCTAAGATCACTAAATGTTGTATTTTAGGATATGATCATGTAACTGCGTTCATAACTTTCTAGGTTCTGCCAAGTGATTGCTTGTTGCACATCTCTTCAAATTAAATTGTTGACAAGTTGGTTCAATGCTCTTACCAACAATTTGCAGAGGTTAGAAGCCTGTCAGAAAGACTTAAGTGTCGATTTAAGGGATTGCTTTCTGGAGTTATTCCAAAATGACAGTTAATGTACCGATAGCTTTCCTTGAAAACTCTCCAAAAAAGAAAAGAACTTGATATCTACATCAAAAGTAAATTGTACACAGGGAGGCTAACAGAAATATATATTTAGAACAATGTTGTAGAGAATATATATTATGTATATATATATATTTCATTTAATTTATGTGCACTAACTTGTGCACATCCAGTTAATATGCACTACATATTTTCATTTAGAAGCCACAACTTCTATTGACTATTGTTACTTGCCAACCTACAGTTACCTTGCATGGTAAAGGAGCATAGAAAAGATGTCTACAAATCAAAGAGATTAGTATGTAATATATTACAGGAACAGGAAAAATGTTCAAATAAGCAAAGGGTTTAACTTATGCTGATTAAAGGAAAAGTAAATCAAAGATAAGAGTAGCATTTCAGATTTAATTCATTACATTGCATCCATGTCTTGAAGCAGTCTGAACATAAGATATGAAAGCTTGGCCATTAGTGTAGATCAGTTCAAAATCTAGGCACAACAGGATGAAATATAATAGAATGAATGCCAAACACTTGATATCTAAGTCACCTTTGATAAACCTTATCAGCATAAATGTATAGAAAAATAAAATGTATAGAAGATATATCACCTCCACCTATAGTGGAGGCAGCCATCAGACACCTTCCAAAATGCACATCTCACCAGTCTGCCTTAACTCCAGAAGCCCAGCGTTGTGGCTACAGTTCAACTAAATTTCTTTAAGCTTCCTCAAACTATTGAGCTGCTAGCATTAAGTACTGTCATCAGCCTTGTATAAATTATCTATATATAAAGGTTTAGCACTTTCTGAGTTAAATTTATTGGCGCCATAACTTTTGGAGTCAGTTACATTGTTATGCATTACCAAATAAAAGTGTATTTGTTATTTATATCGAGCTGAAAGAATGAATGGTGCATTGCTATACTTAGAATGTGGCAAAGAGCCAAGAATCTCTGTCCTTAAAACTTTTATCTAAGGGAGAGAGCTGCTACAATAGAGTATTCTTAATAACAGCACAGAGCAAGCAAACTGAATGGCTAATGATGATTACAGATGGAATTTTTTGTGGAACAGATGGATTTTCATGAGTGGCCCTTAGCAGAATATCAAGGTACATTACTGTGAATGCTGTTCCAATCATGAGTGAGGCATGAAAGAAGTAGTCAGGAGTTTTCCAGGGGAAAAAAGGACCTAACGTAAAGCCCATTGACGTAAAAGGAAAGATTCCCATTGGCTCAATAGACCTTGGAAAAGGCCCAAAGGGAGCAAGTAAGGGAGACTCGTGAATGGAGCATGAGACAATTGTATGGATGTAGACAGTGTGGGGTTATAGTGCTTTGAATATGATGAGAAGTTCTGACTTTATAACAAGTTAGTATTCAAAAAATGAAAAAAAAGCTATAAACAGGTCAACTGCCTCTCCACATTCAGAGATTCCCTTTATTGTCTTCTACCAACTGACCCACAAATTCAATGACCTCTTTGTACAGACTCTGTGGACTAGCAAGGAATAAATAAGCATAAGCCCAGACATAACTATCCAGAAGTGTGTTCTAACGCAGTGGTTCTCAACATTTCCAGATGACTGCACCCCTTTCAGGAGTCTGATTTGTCTTGCGTACCCCCAGGTTTCATCTTTCTTAAAAACTACTTGTTTACACAATCAGACATAAAAATACAGAAGTGTCACAGCCACTATTACTGAAAAATTGCTTATTCTCATTTTTACCAAATAATTATAAAATAAATGGATTGAAATATAAATATTTTACTGACATTTCAGTATATTGTATATAGAATAGTATAAACAAGTCACTGTCTGTATGAAATATTAGCTTGTTCTGACTTAGCAAGTGCTTTTTATGTAGCCTCTTGTAAAACTAGGCAACTATCTAGATGAGTTGATGTACCCCTGGAAGACCTCCACATACCCCAGGGGTATGTGTATCCCTGGTTGAGAAGCACTGTTCTAAGGTGACCACAAAGGGTTTTCTTCTTTAAAAAGTGTCAGCGTGTAACCTGTCTACATACAAACTTGCTTCTCAATACACATAGGCGGAGTTCCTCGCTTGCCCATCCAAAGACACTGTTGTATGGGTTTGAAGTAGAGCAGGTTACAACAGAACTGGTAGGACAAACTTGTAAATCTCTAACTGTCATAACCCCTTTGTGAAGTAGGCAAGTACTATTCCCATTTCACAGTGTGAGAACTGAGTCACAGAGGGGTGAAAGTCAAAACGAAAATTAAGAACCTGAAGCCACACCTCTGGATTGTGTGTTTGAAAACTTTGGCGTATGAGTTGTTAAATGCTAGAGATAGATTTAGTGTCAGAGCTGAGATTTGTCCCTTTCTCTTAGGTCAGGTCTATACTACAGACCTATATTGGTATAACTAGACCACTCAGGGGTGGGAAAAAACCATATCCCTGAACCACATAGTTAGGTCGGCCTAACCCCCGATGTGGACAGAACTATGTTGACGGAAAGCTCTCCTATTGGTGTAGTAGCATCTTCACTAAAGCACTACAACAGGGCAGCTGTGCCGTTGTAGCACTGTACATGAAGACAAGTCCTCAGTCCCTCGTTTAATCCACAGGATCATTCTGCATCTCATGCTACTGAGCTGCTCCAACTTGTGACCAGAGAGCATCGCAGAGGAACTGGCTTAGCCACAGGTAGCAGCTGGGTGGTATACAGCCTTAAGCGATATCCACATTCAATTAAAAACCTGGGGCTGGCCCATGTCAGCTGACTCATACTCATGGGGCTCAGGCAAAATGGCCATTTAATTGCGGTGCAGACGTTCCAGCTCTTGCTGCAGCCCGAGGTCTGGGACCCTCCCATCTCACAGGGTCCTAGAGTCTGGGCGCCAACCTGAGGCCAAACATCTACACCCTAATTAAACAGCCCCTTAGCTTGAGCCCTATGAGCCCGAGTAAGCTGGCATGGGCCAGCCACAGGTTTTTAATTGTAGTGTAGACATAACCTTTGTGCTGTCAGATGTTCCTTAATATCAGTGGGCTATGGTTTTTCCAGAGCCTGGAGCCCAGCTCTGCCCCTCTGTGAGGTAACAACATGTGTAATCAGTGCTTTCTGCGAACCAGCTTGGAAAGATTAGCTTTTTAATCGGTAAATGCTGGCAACGTTGATTTCACTGTACAAACACAAACTGACAACAAAATATTTCCATTAGTGATCACTGAAATTTATGGATTGGCAAAGTAAGAAAACGCCATTTGAGGACAGTGTGTGTTTTCAAGATATTTACAGGCATACATTTTGACTTGCGATGATAACAATTTGTGTTTTAGGGGTTATAAAGCTTTAACTTTTTGAATCTCAGCATCTACTGTCACTAAATAATTACTGTTTGATACAAACCCCAGAATTCTCCACAACTGTTATCATTTAAATATATAAAGATGAAAAAATGCTTAAAAACAAAACATTAAGATAATCCGGTAACATTTTTAAAAAATAAATCAGATTCTGCCAAGCCTGTTTATGAAGAATCAGTGAGATGCTTTCAACCTTAGCACTTGGCTTACATTTTCAAGGCTATCTTTGGTTTAACAAATGCCCTTTTTAATGAAAGCGGAGAATCTCCTTTGTTTCTTGTTTCCCCCAAATCAAGGAAGGAGCAAAGCCCAGCTCCAGACTTGATGCAACATGCTCATATTTACTGCTTGTTTATTTCAGTTGCATTTGTGTGAGATGAAGATGTTGTCCTTTATCTTCCAATATTGGGGCTTTTCAGACCTAAAGCAAAACAGATTTAAGGTATGAAGGATCCTGCCTTTGTTAATGTTAGGTGACTTCTAGGATAGCCTTTGTGCAGAGGTTGGGAAAATAATCAAATATGCAGCACTGATTGCAAATTTCTATTTAAAATGCCTAATTCTAACTTTCAAATTGCTTCCATCATGTGCTGCATCCCATTTTGCTTAGTAAATGAGAAGTGCTTCAAGCTACAGCTGAAGTGCTTTTTCTCAGCAAGCTAAATGCATTTCACTGATGATTGAGAAGGTCTATTTCAACCTCTGACAGGAAATGACCAGGACTGTCAGGTCAGACTGTCAGGAAAAGAATGAAAGCCTCCTCATATTCAATCAGCTCCCAATTACAGTTTATCAGCAGGAGAGCAGATCAGAAATGAGTTTCTTTTCAACTGGAACTATCTGAATACAGTTTTGTGAGCCAGGATACTTCGAAACTAATAAATAACCTATTGTATTTAGTTCTCATTAAATAGTTTATCTATTTGATTTATCTGCTTCTTTTTATAATCACAGGTTTTTTAAATGTGAAAAATATCAAAATCGTCTGTCAATGAGAAATCTCTTTTTGTTGATATTTTTGAGCAACAATCATGGCTCTTTTCTTTTACCATTATTTAAGGATTTGCCAGGCTTATTTCTCTTGACAGACCATAGTTCAGTTTCTGATGAACTCATCATATTGTAAAAGCTAAACTTATCCGGAGACTGCTAAAGCTATGAAACTTGACACAGCAAATCTCTTCTCAGGAATAAATTGCGATTCAGATCTTGTGAAATATCCACCATGTTGGATGTTTGTGATAAAAGATTTTTTACTAGACTTTACTATGGGTAAAGTTAAACTATATTGCCCAAAGGAATTTCAAGGGGAAGGTGGTTATATTGTATGAAAACAGCTGACCTCTTTATAGATCAGTCCCAGAAACGAAATGTCAAAATAATCATACAATTTAAAAAACAACAGAATCTTTACAAAAGGCTCAGTCAGAACCATTGGTCACCTTGACCAAATGGACAAAAAAAAAATCTATTGTGTCTCTGTTCACTTTGTAGTATACAAATCAAGAACAGTTTTAGTGTTCATTTAAAAAGATGGTCAGGCAAATAAATATGTCTACACCCCTCCCGCCGAAAAGGAACATGAACTTATAAACAAAATGATGGGGTTCACCTTAAGAACCTCACTAAGGAGTGACCATGCCAAAATATAAAGCCATATCTTGATCCAAGTATCAATTCAAGCACTCCTCACTAAGTTAAGTGCACATGTGCCCTTTCCTTAAGGGAACTAGGTGAATAATGGAAGAGACAATTTAGGACTAGAATGTGCCACTTAGGCACAGCCCAGTCAGGGACTGTGTGTTCTACACCACCAAAGCAGGAGCACCAGGAGCTATTATAACTGCTCCCAGGGACACCCACTGACTGCATACCCACTGCTGCATTCTTCTTTATTTAACAGTCTTAGTATGGTAGCATGTAGAGGCCCCCATGTCCCTACTGAACCCCTTTTGGGTGCATCATATTACTTCCTGCTGGCTGGCCAGCACATCTGTGGAGGGCAGAGCCCTTTCTGTATTTCCTATTCCTCTTCACGCCTCTTTAGGGGAATCATGCACCCCCCCAAGAGACATAAGAATTGTCTGGCCTTTATACAGACTTCCCTGGGGAGGGGTAGCCTGTTGCTATGCAGTGAGGGAGAAAGTATAACAATGTAAGGGCAGTTAAGATCCTGCTTTACATCCATTTGCTGTTACACTGGGGGTGGAAGAGTGCTGTGTGTTTGCTTTTCTTGCTATGCATGAAGCCAGCAGTGATTACACATCCTATTCTGCTCTGATATTCTGCTCTGGCAGTGTGGGTAAGTGGCTGGATGCTATTCTCTTTCTGCTGTCTCAGCACAAAGGGAATAGTTTAGTTCCTACCCTTGATATGTTGTACAACCCTGAGGAAGGCAGAGTCAGCTGAAATGTCGGCCACTCTTATCTCTTTTTCCCCCCTTGCGTTTTATTAATGCAGTGACGGACAAACATGAGTTGTTCTTTTCACTGAAATACTCTGGGACAGCAGGACTCCTTTACAGATACTAAATGCTGACTTCGGCTAGCTTTGAGCACAAAAGAGGAAGAGTGAGCAATTCCTGTAAACTGTAAAGTGAATTGGGATTTTCAAAAGGTGCCCTTAATGGGATTTGGGCATCAGAATCCTGTAGGCATCCTTCAATCTCTCAGCCTAACTGCTGAATTTTTGAGTGCTAAATTTCCCTCTTAAACTGTACATTTGTCCTTTGATCCATCACCAGTAATTAGCACCAGATTTGCTGGCATCCCTGATTTAATTTTGTTTCTGTCCTAAATGACACCCTGCTTTTCAATTCACCATGCATTTCAGTGTGAGTTTCCCAGAGCTTGAGAGCTGTAAAGAGCAGACTCACCAAGAAGGGAGATTTTAGAGGGTGTCTCAGATTTTTGCAGCTCTAGTTAAATGAAAGCTGATGCTACAACACAATACTTCCCTTGTCCACAGTCCAACAGTAATATTTTGTCGGTTGCTTTTCAAAGAAGAATGGCAAGGAGCAGCTGGCTAAGTTGGTCTTGATACTTGTGGCATTATTGATTGGCAGAAACTGTTCACCAAATGACTTGAAAATGCACAAATTCCTCACTGAGGAAACGGGAATGAATTCGTACTAGTTGTTGCACGGAGGGATAAAATGCACCTCCCTGAACCAGCTTAGGCAGCTGTGACCAGAGAATTCTCAGAGGAGGGGAGTGAACAGCTTCTCATATTGCTGCCTCTGCTAGGGGAATGGGATATTCTGCTGAGGATTTTCAGAGGTGCTGAAAATCTCCCCCAGACTTCATCTTGATGCATGTGGCATCAAGGAATTGCAGGTGCTCAGCACTTCTGAAAATCAGGCCCCTCATGTCTGCCAAGAGCTAACCAGCAGAGGCTGCTCAAGTACACTAAATCACCACACCTCTGTGGCAACTTTACCAGGCCCTATTCCCAGCCATTGTGGCCATTCTCTGGGCTGACTGGATCATCTGCAAACACTCCTGACTGGAGAGAAGTTGGATACCCTACGAATACCACAATTTGACACACTCACCACAGCAAATTTTCTGTGAACAGTTGTGTGAACCAGGGATGAATTTGTCCCACACTACAGTTTTCATATCAAAATCATTTCACAGATGAGCTTAACATTAATGCTCCCAGCTAACCCCCAGTAACAAAAAAAAAAAAAAAAGTTCCCTTTAACTGTCAGGTTGCATTAATCCATTAATTTTTATCACTGTGGGACCCTGTAGTTTTACCCTGAAAATGTCCTCTACACTTTACATCTCCATATATTGAGCCATATTCTGATCCATTTACTGTAGTGTAAATCCAGAGTAACTCTATTCAAGCTATGGAGTTATTGAAGATTTACACGGAGGTAACTAAAGTCAGAATCTGGCCCATGACTTTGTGGGTGATTGGTTTCCCTCAAGTAACACCACAGTAGCACAAAAGACAACAGCCTAAATCCTCTGGTGCACAGTTCAGCTGTGCCTTTCACTATGTTTCTGCTTCACCAGACATAAAATCTGTCCACTCTTGTTTCCCTTATACTGAATATATTAATTTGTGAAATGGCAGAAAAAAAACCCAACAAAACCCATCATGCCAGTCCAAAAAGTACAGAAACGTGAATCTAATATGCAGTTATTTAAGCTTAAGTTTTGTCATATGACTAGAGACACTCTTTTAAAATACAAAAATGCCAAATGAGCTTATGATCTGAGTCCAGTCCCTAAACCACCCTCACAATTAGAATTAATCGGCAGCCTTGTCAGCAGGCACAGTAGAGTGGCCAGGGATGAGTCAGAAGAGTGAAATACCCCCTGGGGCCAGGCAGTACTTCATTTTTCAGTAGCACAATGTTGACTTATTTCATTGTTACAATTGTGTAGATTGGAACAAATATCAAGAAATACTATAAAACACGCCAAACATTTTTATTTTTGGAAATGGCACTATGCGATAATACCCTGGTGAGAGTGTTCCTGTCAGGCCAGATAGTGATAATTAATTACTCCCTCACATAATGGACTGTGCAGAGCTCTCTAAGGTGTCATATATCAGGGAAAACGCACCTACTGTGCCACTCCTTAGAAAGATTCAGCATCTATTCCTTCCTCAGCCAGACAGCTCTGCTTCTTGTCACAGAAAGGAGGCAGCCACAGTGTGGGCCATAGTGGCATTAGGTCACAGCCAAATAGTATGTAAATGGTGCATAACACTATGCCATACTTAAGATGACCATTTCTAAATTAATAAGGTTTTGTCTTGTAGACTAACAAGTGTGCCAAACCTGTGCAAACTGGCAATATGCATTTATCGCTGCCTGGAAGTTACAGTGACACATAAACAGAAATGAGTGACCCTAAAAAGGGTCAGGGATTTGTTGGGTTTTGTTTATCACAACTTATTCAAACCCCTTCGATGAGGAGCGATTTCTTTGCTATTTACTTTGTTGTCCTTCTCCCATTGTCACCTTTAGTGTCTTTTTCATGCAGCTTCTTAAGCTGAGACCAGCCCCTCCTGCTCCACCATTTCCTCTTTCAATACCCACTTCTTTCCTGCACCCTTTTAGCCCTCTTATGACCATGCTGCACTGTGCTTGCCTGTCTGGTATCTATTGCGGTGGTTTGTTTTATACTGCATTACACTCAGTTATGCCTGCAGATTATAAATTCTTCAGGGCCTGAACTCAATCTTTTGTCTGGCACATTTTACTTGCAATAAATGTATGGACACTTAGCATCATAAGATTTCTAGTACTTCCCAATTTTGCCCTGGTGAGAAATACTGCAAGGGAAGATTTTCTCTCAGATTTTTTTTTTTTTTTTTTTGTAATTTCAACTTCCAGTTCCAGAGGAATAGCTGAAATTTTGTGCAGGGCTCCAAATACCTTAGTCTGATGCTTCCTGAGGCACCCTAGATTGTAAGGCACCTCACTACCCCCTGTCCTCAGCACGAGGAAGCCATGTCTGAACCTAACGTGGGTCAGCTTCCTGACTCCACTGGCCATGGGCAATACAAACACTCCCCAGCTTCTGCTGTCCCTCTGAACATTTGTGATAGGCATGATCCAACCCTTGAGTGCTTCAAGCCTCTCTCTGGAGCATCCTGCCCCTGTTCACTGGACACGCACGGCATTCAGGTTTGTTGTTCCTGAAGAAGCAGTTCTCCCCAGCTTACCAGTCCCACCTCTGCTCACTACTCCTTTTCACACACAGCACTCAGATGTATTTATAGTGAGCCCACACAAAGTTTTATTTAACAAAGAGAAGCAATTCAAATGATGGCACATAAAAATATTGGACACAAATGTTTACATATACAAGAAAAATCATAAAAAGCATTCTAAAATCTAAACCTTAGCCCAAGTTCCTTCCAAAGTTTTTCAACCGGGCCTAGCTGCAATCCTTTTTTCCTGAGGCAGCCACACTAGTAACTTTAAAGTACACCTCACCTAGCCTGCAATAGGAGAAATGAACCTATGCCTTTGGAAGCAGAATGACTATGGTCCTTCTCGCTGGGAGGTGGAGGAAACTATCACTACAACAATAGGTGAAGGACGAAAAAAATTAATATGATGTTTACTTCAAAAAGCATTTTTAAGAGAATGCTTCAGAACTGGGTCTCCATCAGGAAGAAAAAAGAGACACTGCAGCAGACCAGAATAAACCCAGTTGTTGAAGAACAGTCAGGTAGGTTTTCTGTAGAAAACATAGGTGCTTACCCATATCTCATTGCTGCATAAAGTGTAAGGCACATTTTTCATAGGCCTATGAAGTGCTCTATAAATATGCTCCTGCTATAGAGTATATACATATGTATTTTGTTCTGAAGAAATATAATTTATTCCATGCTGAAAGCTAGCATGAGAAAGCTTAGAATGTCTTTATTTTCTGGATTTCCTGCACATAAATATTTAAATTTTTGTTTCACCCTCTCTCCTACTTTTAAAATGAGTTTAATATTAATCAACCTATGCCAGATTGAAAGCTTTTGATGTTAAAGCCCTCTCTATGTTTAAAACAGATGTTGCATGAATATTGTTGGTGCAAACTTCCTCACACTGTCAAGTATGTATCAAACTGGAGTTGGCAGAACTACCTCTACAGCTGATAGCCTGTTCAGTTCTTGTTTTCTCTGCTGTGATCACCACCACTTGTGCCTTGTATGATGTCCATTAGAAACTGGATTCCGATCACCAATTCACTTAAAACAGACAACAAAAAAGCCATCAGATAGTAGGGGCAATTAGCTACTGCTGACCTGGACCAGATGAGGATTGGCAAAGATCTAGATATGAAATCCTCTGTCAATTCCTGGCATCTTGTAGCAAAAAGAGAGGACCTTAGACTGTGGTTAATGCACCTCTAGTGGTCTGTGGGGAGCCAGTTGGTTACATGGTGTTGATTCTCTTTTTTCCACTTCTTAAATTGTACTACAAAGAGTTAAAATACATTAATATTAGTTTTCCATGAATGCAAGTGCTGTAGCCACCACAGAGATATTAATAATTGCAAATGGGAAGTGAGGTGGTCTCTGAGACCATCTTTATTGAAACATATTATTCATGTAGGACATGACTCGGGGGTCAGCTGCAGCTGTGATCACTCCATTAGGCACTCCCTGCAAGCAAAAGGCTTTGACCTGCCCTCTTTCCAGAGTGGAACTTTGCAGTTCATCCCACTTCAGACTGGATAACCAGGCTACAACCCCCACAACACCATGGCCCTGCCATGGTTACAGAGGCGAGCTGTGCTCATGTATGCCCTTGCAGTCTTGCATTGGTGCACCCCATCAGGTGACAAGTTCTGCTACCTTCACCTCTCTCCTTTTGATCTTAGTTTCTGGCTTGAAAAAATAAGGCCTGTCACTGTTCCCCTGACAGGCAGGTAGGGATTTTCCAATAACTCACTGACCCTTAAGGACCGTTGGTATTTTCCCTGGAAATACCTATTTCTGTCATTGTTTCATTTCCCGCTTACTCCTACTTCACAGCCTCCATTGATTTAATGCTGTGCAGTCAGGCAGAATAATATCAAGCAGACAAACTGACGCACCCATAATAGTCATACAAAATATAGATTTCTCTTCTTTTCCACACCATGCTTCGAAAGAGTTTGAGGACTGAGTTTGGCCAAAACTTTCAAACTTGGGAGCTGTGGGTGCTCAGGACCTCAAAACCAGGTCACGTTTGCTTAGCTGCCTAATCACAGATTTTAGGTACCAACTTTTGTAAAATTTGGCCCAGTCTCCATTTCGCTAACCTTTTTAACCTTGGCTCAGATGGTTATAGAGAGCCTCATTGCTAGGAATGAGCTGTACACTGGAAAAACCCAATGACAGGCACTAACTTAGCAGTATTCCGCAGCACGAAGAGGATTATGAACTGCAGTATTCCACAGTATGAAGAGGAGTGTAGCCACCAATGGCTACTTTCTGTAACACGATCTTATCTCCTTCCCACTTTTTGCTATCTTTTTGTGTATAAGTTAATACCCTACTCTGCTGAAGCAAAAACCATAAGGGATTCCTGGTCAGTAGTAGCACGGGTTACAAGGCAATGCCCCCACCAGGATACACAGCAATGTTTGTTCTGCTGTGATTCCCTTTTTGTATTATTAATTTGATATTATCTCTCTGACTCATGTAAATTCAGGAAAAACAAGTCAGAAGAAACACCACTTAGGGCTTCTCCCCTCATAGGTTTAGCCAGGGAAAGACACTGTCTTGGTTAAGGTCACACTCTGGAAGCTTATTAGAACAGGGGACATCTCGTTTTCTGTTTTGTAAAAGGCAGAGCACATTGCTGGTGCTTAATAAGTTAAACACTGATATACTATTTTACACCATGATCACATGAAATTCAATGCTATTTTATATCCTGTCAGCACAGCCATTCTTATGTTCCAGCAAGTCATGTACAGATAATTCTGGTAAGGCATTTGGGAAAATAAAGGGATTGCTGCAAAGAGAGAAGTGGGTATATATGTGCTATGCGGTTTAAGTTATGTGTTCTGAGGAGTTTAGCACACATGACCAGAGCCAAGCTTCCAGCTCCCATATTTCCTTCCCATTGCTAATGTTTTAAATACAAGATGAATTCCCACTTCAGATAAGGGAAATCTGATTCTAATAGCATTCCTATATAACAAAAATGGCTTAATAGGCTAAAAGTGTCCTGAGAAGCCAATGTGCATTTGGATGGATATCCATATACTGCAAAACCAGTTCTGCCTGATGGGCTTTACAAGGACTGAAATTAATGACCTGATTCTGCTTATATTAAATCTGTATCAACCCCCCCCATGGACTTTAGTGGGAACAAAATTGGGTAAAAAAATCATGAATGCAGTAGCATATAATGCAAATTTTTCAGAACCAGAAATAATGTGGCATGGGACAGCACTGTGACTATGCAGAATTATGTGTGTTTTGTGGCCCCAGCTCTGATAAAAAATTTTCCCCCAAGTAATTTATGTGAAGCTCACAATGTTTGTGCTTGGAAAATATGGCTTACACTGTTTTGTGTAAGTAGTGACAAAGAGTCCTGTGGCACCTTAAAGACTAACTAAAGTTTTAGAGCATAAGCTTTCGTGGGCGACAAAGTGGGTATTAGCCAACGAAAGCTTATGCTCTAAAACTTTAGTTAGTCTTTAAGGTGCCACAGGACTCTTTGTAACTTCTGCTATTCCAGACTAACACGGCTACCCCTCTGATTCTTGACTGTTTTGTGTGGCTAGCCTAAGTTTTCTCTGAAGTGCTAAATAACGCTTTTCAGTTGTGCCTCACTGGGGCTGTACAGCATTTCAAAGATGGAAGAGGCAGATGAAACAGCATCTTCCAAGCTTTAAACCCTGAAGTACATACTGCATCATGTATTTCCTTAAACTGAAACTGAAAAGGTGACATCATTACTCTATCCTCAGGGCTGCATTAAGTCACACATAACCGGTTACAGGAACTGACATATACTTACTTAAGAATTATCCTTACAGTACCTCTCACAGTACATACAAATGTGTAGAATTGCAGTGAGCCATGTGCTAGAGATGGAATTTGTGGCATATAGTTCTTCAGGCTCACTTGAAATGCTTGTGGACTCATGCAATTGGGTGTGGATGAAAAACAAGCTGATAAGATGCCTGGTTTTCTGTATTTGACTCAATTGTTCATTTGAGGCCTGGTCTACACTGTGTGTGGAGGGGTCGACCTAAGATACACAACTTCAGCTATGTGAATAGCACAGCTGAAGTCGGCATATCTTAGGTTGACTTACCTGGCCGTCCACACGATGGCAAGTTGACGGCTGCTGCTCTCCTATAGTCTTCTCTTCCGCCTCTCGCTGAGGTGGAGTATAGGAGTTGATGGTGAGCATGTTCAGGGATTGATTTATCACATCTACACTAGATGCGATAAATCGATCCCTGATAGATTGATCACTGCCTGCTGATCCGGAGGGTAGTGAAGATGTACCCTGAGAGTCAAGCTTCTTAAGGAAAAAGAGAGATAGGGACTTTGTGTACCTGGAATAAAAGCACTCCATTTAACAACTTTGTTTCTGTGAGTTCCTCTAGCTGTTTTTCTCTTGAGACTCAAGCAATATTTTAAAAAGTCTTAAGTCCCCAACTCCTCACCAAAATAAGTCATCTGGTAGTCACAGCATTATGTGATTTGAGTCATGTACAGAGCAAAATCCCTATGGAAGGAGCAGGTACAACTCTGTCTTTCAGAAAGCTGAAAGAGAAACAATTTCTTAAAGGAGCCTTGTTTAAAATATTAAAAAAAAATACTTTAAAAGATAGGGGGAAAAGTGTACCTAGAGACCAAAAATGAATAAATCCTTAATCAATTAAATCACGGTTTACAAGTTCCAATATACAGTAACTAGCTCATCCACATTTCATGACATCCCAAAGGAATTTTGATTGGAATCCTTTAAAGCACAGGTGAACTCTACTACAAAACAGTGGGAGAGTTTTCAGAAATTGTTGGAGAGAGACTGCAGCTAAAATTCAGTCCCTTTGAATTTAACCACGGAAGAGAGCTACAAGGGTCAATGACCATGGCTCAGTAGGGATAGACAAATAGGGAAAGTGGTAAGCAGAATTTTTTTTTAAAAAACAAATAAGATGATAAATAGGATTAGGACATCTATAACGGTATCTAGCATAGAAACAAGTTAAAAGGGAAGTCAGAAGTGCAAAAACCCAACACACTTAAGTTCCTTAACTATTTAGTTTCTTTGTGTACATTATCACTAAATGATAAACAAAAAGGGACAGCTGATCAACTACAAACAGTGGGGGAATGAGTAGATTATTTTCTCTCTCTCTTTGAAGTGGAGTGATTACAGTACTGCTGAAATAAGATCTTGTTTCCTGAAAGGGTGGGGCTGACATTTTTGTGAAAAAACTGTTGTGACGGAGTCAGACCAGAAGGATATAGGAGAGTGCTGGAAGGCAGGTATATCAGCCTCAGGATGCGCAGGTCCTTGTTCCCTGGATAGCCAAACAAAGGCTACTCCAGACCAATCAAGACACCTGGGGCCAATTAAGAACCTTCTAGAAAGGAGTAGAAACAGCTAGCCTAATTGGGACACCTGAAGCCAATCAGGGACTGGCTGAATCCAGATAAAAACCTCCCAGTTAGTCAGGTGGGCTGTGGGTGTCAGGAGCTGTGGATGGAGGTTGTGCTGTTGGTGAGACTGAGTGGTGGACAACATATCATCCAGAAGGCAGGAGGCCCTGAGGTAAGGGTGAAGTGGAGTTTGAAGAAGCAGGGACTGCTGTGGGGAAGTAGCCGAGGGAATTGTATTGTGTTTTGTGGATAAAAGGTCAGCCATCTTAGCTGATACTATTAGGGTCCCTGGGCTGGAGCCCGGAGTAGAGGGTGGGCCTGGGCTCCCCCACCTTTTTCGACCTTCCATACTGGCCTGTGATGAAGGTAACTCACTAGGTGGTGACTCTTGCCAATTATACTGAGAAAGGGAGGTCACTCTGGGGCCTAGATGAGTTTCTGAGGCCCCTAAATCTGCCAGGAAGCGCAGGACCCACGAGTACAAACTTGGAGCTTTGTCACACTGTATACACTTCTTAATGTACACACACGTGTATAATATGCTGTGAAGAATTAAGAGAAATGGGCAAACTGTTGACCTTGTTTTGCACATGCAGAATTTCTGATGTATTCTTTTCTTAGACTGTGGGATTTGCCCATGCCCATTCCAACAAGTGAGCAGAGGTTCAGCCTCCCAAATCAACAAGATCTCTAATAATCTGTTTTGCTCTCTGGAGATCTACTAACTTTGGATTTCTACACTACCTCCTTGTTTCCCCCTTCAGCTCCTCACTTCAGCAGCATTGTCGCTGCCCTAGAGATTGACAACAATAGTTTAACAACAACAGTTTAACAATTTTTGGCATAATTTCAGATTATTAAAAGTGTGGATGGGAGAAGTATGAAATCTGGCTTTCATAATTTTGTAAAGCATTGATTGTCCATTCAGAGCTTTCTAGAAATGTGCATAACTTTAATTAGTCTCTGTGATTTATTTTATATGCATTTCTATGGCACTCATCACTATAGTGTCTGAGAACCTAACAATACTCTTGAGAAATAGAAACATATCAGTATTCTGATTTTACAGTTTTACAAAATCCATCATATTAAACTGAGTAAATACCTAAATTTTTAGCCTAAAAATGACTGCCAAATCTCTCTGAAAAATTACATTTCTCAGCATATATGGGGGTCATAGATAAAAGAAGCCACCTTTCTCTTCTATACAGCTCAAAGACAGACTGGAATTTAGTTCTTCTATATTAGAAACACTAATATAACTTTATATCCAGCATAGTACATTTTATTCAGCAATTTCAGTAGCTGCAATTTAAATTCACACCCTATACTGTTTTAGAACTTCCCTCCATCAATTTAACGTATTTGTTTGCTGTATAAGATTTTTTTTTTCCGATCAGCCTCCAAAACCTATTTTTAGGTAGAATAGTTAGCATAGCAGGTCATACAAAGAGCCCTTTTGCCTAATAATATTTGAAATCCCATTTTCTTTAATGCAGGAGTCCGTTCAGCCTCTGGACCCCCAGAGGGACCATAATAGATTTTTATTTGTAACTTGTGAAAATGACAACTCTACAAACTATAGATATGTCAGCAAATATTAGAATTTGGTTTTCAATCCCTTCTTGGCTGATGGATTCTCTTATTACCCATTTTAATTGAAAATGATGATTTTATCATGTAGACAAGTATAAAATAAGCATGGAGCAATCAGCTAGAACAAACTGTGGAACAATCATGCCACATATTGACCAAGAAAGGAAATTATGAGTTATTGTGAAATCAAAACCCCAGTGACTTTAGTGCTGCGTGTTATGCCTACACAAAAAGAATGACTGCCTGATTCTGATCTCACTTATGCCTATGAGAAAATAAATAATAATGCCTCTGAAGTCAATGACATTAAAATGTAAAATCTGATGTGAGATCACAGTCATGTCCAGACGGATATCAACAGAAGGACAGAAAGTCAAAGGAAGTCGTAAGGTCAGAATGACTTGCACATCTGGAAACTATGTTCACCTTTTCATAGGAAAACTATAGTATTTAATTCTTTGTATTACTCTATTAAGTTAAAGATTTTTTGAATATTTGTTAACCCCATTTCTGCTCTGTGGGTTTACCTGATAATGTGCTACCTGAACTGTGTAGGCAGTGTTAATATATACTACTCTCTTAGAGACTATTTCCAGTATGGGAATCAGAACTATTCCCTGTGGCAGCTTCTCTACAAATCATCAAAGGGGAACTACCTCTTCAAACCAGGTATTGAAGTAGGAGGCTGCTTGCTTTATGATTATGGCAACAAGACTATGAAATGGTGCAGTTGCTCCCTAGCTAACATGACATATTGAACCTGTGTGTTCTGTGTGTTATTTAAATTCTTCTGACTGAAGACATCTCAGTATTGCCAACAATAAGTTTTCAGAAACTATGAGTAAGCCCCCTCTCACACTCCTGTGGTTCAACATGATAGTGGTTTAAAAATCAATGTGAGCAAATTTGGGGTTGTTTTTATTTTCCTTCTGAATTTTGAGCCTTTAGAGTTCACATTTTCAAGCTTTCCTCTGAAACCAGGAAGGCTGACAATTTTTTTTATTTAAATGAAAGCAAATACTTTCACATAACATGACTCCAGCAGCAAGGGCTTTAAGAAAATACCAGATATGAGAATTACTAATGCTACTGTATAGGTAGCTGTGGGAAACGTGTTGCTCTCTCACACAACATAAACAAACATATATTATCACGATCAATATTTTAGACAGTCTTTTGGGTAAACTTATTGTGATAGAACCTTTTGTGACAAAACAAACTGCAATAGGAAATGCAAAAACTCAAGAGGTACAGCCACTAAATTTTATAAAATCCTGTCCAGGGAAATCACATACAGTATAAAGCTCCACAAAGGAGAACCCAACTACAGAGATTCACTGAGGTGGTTTCTTCCTTTCTTACCTCAGATGGGTATCTCTTTGCCTGGTCTGAATTTTCCCTGGAACCAACTTAGATACCTCTGGAATATGTTGTGACAAAGAAATATCAGAACAAGTGAGACTTTCCCTTCATGGAAAACTCTACATTATAATACATTATAATTAAAACCAAGCAAATGATTTGCAGTAAATAACTTATCTAACAATTCAGCATCTTTCTCTGCCTGCAGAACAGTTGTGTGAAAATATCAGGTACCTCAACGTTATTCATTGTTTGAATTTCAGCAGTTTTTAAAAACGAATAGATTGCTCACAAGCAATTTGCTTGAGTATTTGATGTTCGACATTTGACTGTGTTGTTTAGGTGCAAGTGGTCAGGTAGCTGAAATGGTATTGTTTGTTCTAAAACACTTCAGGTGGGATTTTCAAAAGTGGTCATCTTGTCCCATTGACTTCCAGAGGAGCAGTTAGGCCAATGCTGAGCTCTTTTGAAAATCCAACCTGTTAAATATTTGCATAAATTACAAACTGTTAAAAGTTAGCCTCACACAGTACAGTAAATATTCAAGAGTCATGGAAAATGTACCCAAAATACCAGAAATACTGTGGCTTAACAGGCTGAGATTTGATGGCACAACCATACATAAAAGTTACCAAAATACTTCAGAATATTACTGCTTCCAGTTGTACCATTATTTAAAGACCATAGTCTGTGATCCTGCCAGGTGGGCCCTGGCACTCACTGAACTAATAGAGCTCCATTCATTCAGAGCACCTTGCTGGATTATGGCTTTAGTTATCTTAAGGAACAGCAATAGAGTGGAACCACAGAGTTGCAAACTGACCAATCAACCACATCCCTCATATGAAACCAGAAGTATACAACCAGGCAGAAGCATGTACACCCCACCCACCCCCAAATAGAGTACAATACTATGTTAAATGTAAACTACTCAAAAATAAGGGGAAAGTTTTAATTTTTTTTTGACAAGGAAACAGTTTCTTTTTTTCATTTAAATTAAGATGGTTGAAAGCAGCTTTTTGCTTCTGCATAGTAAAGTTTCAAAGCTATATTAAGTCAATATTTGTTTATAAACTTTTGTAGGAACTATAACATTTTTTTTCAGAGTTAGGAACCACCTCTATTCCTGAGGTGTTTGTAACTCTGAGGTTCTATTGTAGTTAGAATTCTTGCCTTCTAGAATTTTTTCTTCAGACTGAAGATGAGCCTGAATTGTCAAACTGATGATTTTGATGATGGGCTATTAATGATTCAGAGGAAAAGAGTTTTTTTTTTTTTGTATTGTCAGTAATTGCTACTTCTCTAAGGACCTGATCACACAATGTCGCCACAAATACAAACCCTGCATCCCTATGAAGTCCCACTGGCTTCAGCGTCACCCCATGTGTGCAGGGGTTTGCAAGTGAATTACATTACTAAACTGAATGTGTAAAAAAATCCCATAATTTCACTGGGAAGAAAATTGCTACTTCAGCACCTAATTTGGTAAAGTCATCCTTGAAAAGTACGAATCTGATTCTCAAAAATGCCAGTGTTTTCTGTGTCCGACTGGGGCATATTAAGATACCTGGCTTGAATTTATTAAATACAAAGATAAAGGTTTCTCTATCACCAACACTCAAAAAGATAATTAAGAGTGTTCAACAAAGTTCCTCTCTTATTATTCTATTAACAGTTACTAAATTTCAGATAACCAGGAGACGCATCAACAGATATTGGCCAATTACATGGACTATCCAATATTGCTTCAAAAATTCAATAAAGAAATAAATCTATTAGTACCCACTGCTCCCTTTCTCAACTGCATTGAGTAATGATTAACAGCTCTACATTTATTTTCTAACATTTCCAATTTATTTTAACAGTAATTTTTGAAACAGGATGTTAGGAAATGTCTTAGTTATTTAATTCAAATTTTCCTATGTTGCTTGAGACAAAGAAATTCTTTTAAAGTGATCAGCCAATGACTAGATTTTTGATACTTCTGGTATCCAACACCATCTAGCTTTGCCTCCCATTTTTGATCAGGTTATATAAAGTTATTAAAAAAAATGCCACATCCTCTGGATTACAAGATCCAGTCTCACTAGATAAACTTGTCTGGAGTGATAAGGAAGCTGACCTCTGAGGCACACCTGTATCTGAGGCTTCCTCCTCAACTTTGCCTGAGCCTAATCTTAGATATTGGCTCATTGGTGAGATTCTTCTGGTGATTTACTCTGTTTACCAAATTCTAATTCTAACATAATAGAAATTCAATAGTTCATACTACTCATAATTCACCTATATGAAAGGACTGGTGGTCTGTATAGCCTTTTGACAAAGATTTAATAGTAGTATATTTGAGTGGGGTCATATCTCTGGAAAAAGCAATGGAGTAATACTACAGAATATTCATTAATATACTGTGATACAATTAAAATTAAATGGCACTATCTAAACAAAGGAACAGGGTGCACTGTGAAGCAATCTCCTTGCATTTGTTCTGTTTATTCTCTTGTGTACTAATTCCCAAACCTGTACTTTGCAATGAGTCTCCCAGTTATCAGTGCAAATTAACAAGGTACTACTCTGTCAGATGGTTGTGGTAGTGGCCACTACAGATAAAGCTGAGTTCCAACTTGAGTGACAAGCTTCCTCCTTCTGTTGCTGATAGTTTTTCCAAACATCCTGTTTTGGTTTATGTTCCTATGCTTCCCAAGTGGTACTTTAACAAGTTGTTCTGCCGAGTTTTATAATGATGTGATTAATTTGTTTACATGTATTATTAATTTAGCACTTTGTATTTGACCCTCATAAATAGCACTAAAAATACTTTGGATGAAATTTCACCTCATTTTCACCCCCTCCCCTATTGCTGTCACTTCAGTAACTACGTAATAGAGGCAGAGGCATAAATCCTAAAGATTTATTTTTACGGAGGGGATTTTCTGTTTACCAGGTATTTTTAACTTCCCTGCCCAGCTGTCATCAGTTTGTACATAGTCATTTTAGCTGATTATTTCATATACTGTATTACATTTAGAATAACTCCACTGTAACCATGGTAACCATTTTTGCTTAAGCACAGTTGAGCATGTGGGTTCATTTTAATTTAGCTGAAGAAAATGGAGAAATGCTCTTGAAAGCTCCTGAAATCATTTAGGTTATTATTGGCTTTCATTTCAGGTTCAACAGAGCTAGAATTGCTCATCGCCTCTTTCTGTCCTTTTCTGTGAACTTTTTTTTTTAAACTTAGCATACGTGGGCTGCAGCACATACATATTGAATAAAAGTTTGTGGAGGTTTTCCATAGGCAGGTTTCCTTCCTATAGTTTTCTCTTTATGTCTAATTAAGCGTCTAATTTGAGGCTTAACCACACAATTCAGACAGCAAGTGTGAAAAATCGAGACTGGGGTGGGAGATAATAGGTGCCTATATAAAACAAATCCCCAAATATTGGGACATCTGGTCATGCCAACTTCGGCACCTTTTAGAAGTGCTAAAAAGTGCTCCATACCCTCTTGCAGTATGGAGGCCGAGTCTGTAGACTCTTTTTTGGGAAGGAAGGTGTCTCTTTTCATGTTCTGTACAATGGTAAACACTCAATAAGTGACGCATAACTCTAGGGGGGATTGTGGCCCCCAGGTGTGCATGGGGATCCTTTGCATGGACAAGATGCCCATGTGCCTCTGTGCCCTTCCCTCTTCCCTAGATCCAGCACTCTGTCAGCATTTTGGAGCCCGTGCACTGTGGAAATTGGACGTGCACCTCCCCCCCACACCTTCCTTAAACTGGACAGAGAAGAGGCCCAGCTGCCTTGAGTGCTGGACCTGTTTGGTGCATCTGGATAGGGCATCAAACTTGAGTGGCCCTGGAGAATGCCACTCACTGAAGTTTAGCCCATCCATCCTTGTCATCAGTCATGATGTGGGGGGTGGCCAAATAGGGTTGCCATCTCTGAAACGCAGAAAAACTGGCCAATTCCCCTCCCCCTACCAGCCTAACCCTCTTCTTCCCCTTTCAGGCACCCCACTATTCCCAGCCTGATCCACTTCTTCCACTCTCAGGTCCCTTCCACCCTTTACAATCAGCTTGACCCTCCTCTTTTCCTCTCAGGCTCCCTCAGCAGCCTGAACCTCCTCTTCTGGAGCACCCCATCTAAAGGTGTCAGAATTGTCTCCCCACTCTGAACTCTAGGGTACAGATGTGGGGACCCGCATGAAAAAAAGAAATACTCCCCGCAAGCTTATTTTACCAGCTTGGGTTAAAATGTTTTTCCCCAGAACACAACTTCTTCTGTGTCTGGACTCAGTATGCTGCCACCATCAAGTGAGAATGTCTCAAACTATTGGACGTGGGCCACTTAAAGCCCCTCTTTCTCTTTCCACAAAACCCCCAAACTTATTCCCTCCCTGGGAAGCTTGAGAGAAAAGCCTCGCCTGATCCTGCGAGACGTGCCCGATCCAAAACCAGGATCTTACACAATGGAAAACAAGCGGTCAGATTCCTAAAAAGATTTTAATAAAAGAAAAAAAAGAGAGGAATAAATCCCTTACAACCATCAATAGAACAGCATCTACCATAATCAACAAAAGAATCAAGAACCCAAACCTCTCTCCCAAGGCAACTTTTTCCCACTGTTGATATCTCTGCTGAATCTTACAATATCAAGAAGCACCCAGCCAACACTCACCACTGAGAACCCTCCAAGTGATAAAAAGAAGGTAAACTTACTGACTACCTTACTTGCTAGAAAGCTATAGTTACAATGAAAGAAATAGGTGTGGTTCATCCCATAGCCAAATTGAACAGAGAGGAGACCCAGAGAGAAACAAACTCAAAATCCTTTGTCTCCTGAGGAATTTCTCATTGGTCAGTTGTCCACCTCTCAGGTTACCTTTAGCTTAACCCCTTACAGGTAAACAGCAATTCTAGGCTACTTTATACTTATGACAAAAGGTGTTGCACAGTCATTGTGTGACTAATTAGATTTCCACTGCCTTTACTGAGGGGCAGGACGATGTGGGTACAGTACACTGGGGGAATGGAAATGGAGGACCACTGAAACTCGAGACCTGCTACCTGCACCTTCCTCACATCCACACTGGAACCTGGGGGAGGTACAGGAAGGGCAGGCCACAGCTCACCTGAGCACATACCCAGCTCCCTCAGGATAACTAGCTAGCTGAGCATCTACTCACCCCAAGACACATGTCTCAGGGGTTTTGGTAGTGGTTGGGCACAACTGCATGTCTGGACAGGTGTAGAGTCAACAGTGTAGATATACTCTGTCAGCCAACACTATGAAGTGAGGGTTATGGAAGAATCTAAGATACAGGCTATGCTCATGATTGGCAAAGTGGGCATCCAGAGCATGTGCAATTCCCTTTGTTGTACAGAAAAATAAATGTTTTTCTTATTGTTTGGAAGCCCTGGTGAAAGATAATGCACATCATATCTGCTGGCCTGGATGACATCACAGATCTAGGTAGACTGAAACATACCTGGCTGCTTTTGACCGTTATTAATGGAACCTGAAAATTCCTCTTGCCAAAGCGCTATCAGGCATAAGTCCCAAATTGCATAGGTTTCTCTTTGCAAGTGAGGTGATGCAACGTTGTTGTCATTAGTATAGCTGGCTGAATAATGTTGGGGAATAATTTTTATCAATAGTTTTTCCCTTCCTCACCAATTAAATTATTTTCAATCTTTTAAAAATGATTGTCCACCTCTGCAAACGGCCAAACAAACAATATTTGTCAACTTTTCCTGTCCATCAGAAAATAGATTACTTACTAATAGTTTTCGTCAGTATCCAGACAGCTCGTGTTGTTGTTGTTCCCAATGTTATTAGCCACCTCCCTTTCCCCCAAGTCTGCTCTTTGGTGCCAATTTTAAATGGACATCACCATGTGCCATCTTCCACGAGGACGTGATCCTGAACCCTTTAAACCAATGGAAGTTCTAGCATTGACTTCAATGAAAGCAGGATGGAACTCTATAGCAGCAGATGTGCAAGTATAACATTTGTTTTAGTACAGTTCGTCGGATTATAACAGAGACAGATTTTTTTGATGGTTCAAATTCTCTCCCAAATCTCTTCAGCCCTTCCCTACAGTAGTCTCACATGTAATATTGAGTTGTGTTGGTATAGAATCTTTCAATGGAGAATCTCAAAATACTTTAAATAATTAATTAAAGCCTTATAAAAATCCCTATGAGGCAGGTGGTATTATACTACTTTTACAGGTGAGTAGACAGAAGTAGAGAAACTACGTGAAAGAGCCAGACCTAGAATCACAGGATATTCTCATCCTGAGGTTATGATTAGCTGTGGCTCAGACCTCTGACTCTAACCACTAGTCCATAATCTGTCATGCTAATGTGTCCCCTGTGTTTACTGCACCAATAATATGTCTCCAGTCTGAAAGGCGGCTCCACACACTACCTTTTTTCCTTCTGAGCCTGGCTAGCTCAGTTGGTAGAGCATCAGACTTTTAATCTGAGGGTCCAGGGTTCAAGTCCCTGGTCAGGTGATGAAATGTTTGCTAAGAAATTAGATATCTGTCTCTTGGATGTTACCTTCTTTCCTTTATAAACTTTAAACAGCTGTTTCCTTGCAGGGGAGAGGGGAGAAATCAATAACTGTGCACTCATCATTTGTGACTAGTTTACTTCTGCAGAGTGACAAGTGATTGATTTGCCTCATCTCCCACTCAAAGGCAGCTACAGCTCCTCTATTCATGCTGTACAATAGGAAGAGAGAAGTGGAAAGTATTGGGTGAGAAGCAAATTTGAGGGCAGATGTCAATCTTCAGAGTTCATCACTGGAATTCCTGCCATTTTAATAAGGGGGACCCAGGAACAAAGCCCAGATGTTTATCTGCAATGCCAAATAATCACAAATATGCAAGAACAAGTCTTCCAAAATAGGCAAAAATCCATAAAAAAATTGACTATTTTTTTAAAATCGTGCATATGGCATAAACATGTAGATCATTGGATTCACTCAGTGCTTTGGCTTACAAACAAACAGTGTCACCCAAAATAACAGAATGCACCCTTCTGGAATACATGGAGTCCTGTAAGAAATTTCTCTAAATTAAAACTTATTAGCTGAAAATGCACCTAGCACTCTATGAAATACACATGCTACACATTGCTCTTCAGTGGAAGTCTTGCTTCATTTAATTATAATAATGTAATGTATCCTCTCTTCTGTGCTTTTCTTTCTGGCTTTGTTTTTTGAACAGTTCAGTAAAAACATATAAAAGAGAGAGAGAAAATCTTCCTAGCCCCTGGTACCCAAAAGGAACAAAATGTTTAGCTATATTGGATTGGAGCACTGGGCTGCCAAGTCTGGCATTCTGCAATATCAGAGACTAACCACATAATGGGCAATAACTTTAGGCACCTTTTTTTAATACTACAGCCCTGGCCAACTGTGAAATGTGTATGGGGGGCGGGGAGGGAAGAGGAAGTTAATCCTTCATCTTGACAGCTGGCCTTTTATGTCTTTAAGACTGATTTATGATTACCCCAAGATACCAAGACAGAAAAACATAAAAAGGGGAGGGAGATGGGAAATTAGCATGAGAACTAACAAGTACTTATCTCACTAAAACAAAAAAAGAGACTATGTAAAAAAAAATAATAATCAGGAAATCAAAATAATTTTCAGAAAGATTCTAAAAAAGTCAATATTAGAATAGTTCTTAATTTAACTTCCCACCCTAATACTATTAACATTAGCTAGATCTGGATTAACTATTCATAATAATCTGATGAATTTAGAATGTCTTTGCTCACAAATTATTTGTGAACAGATGATGATTTTCACAAAATTAAGTTTTTCAAAACCATATGATTAAAGTTTCATGGAAACATATTTTATCCTATGGCTTTTCTTGCAGTCTTCCCTGTGACTATTCACTCAGTGTGTTCACTAGTCATTATTGATATTTAATATTCTTATTGCAGTGACTCTTAGAAGACTTCGTCAATGATCATGGCCTCATTTTGTATTAGATACTGCACATATACAACAAGGATACAGTAATGGTATCAAAGAGCTTACAATTTAAGGATCTGCCAAGAGACAACTGAACCCTATTTGTTATTTAATGAGAGTGGTATTTCCTAACTGGAATTTGAACAAAGTATTTCAGGATTGAAACTTTGCAAAAATACTTATTTTCACATATTCACCAGATCTCTGCCTTCCGTGAACATTCCTGTGTGACAGCTGCATCCTGGCTGACAAACTGGGGTTTGAATCTGGGAATTAGATCTAAAAACACGAGTCTCTCCTGCATGAGCAAAAGAATCTGTCGCTGGGGCTATAACAGATTCACATCCTCTGTGGATTGGACAGGAGAGGGGAACACAACACACTGAATAGCAGGTTACACTTGTGAACAAAAATGTGTGCATATTAATGTTTGCAAACAAGAAACAAAGCTGTGAACCCTGATGAAGTAATTTCACAAGTTTTATTTAAACTGATGTTTGTGAATAACTTCTTGCATTATTCAGCCAGCTCTGCAGTTTGTGGACAGCTTAACAGGTACAAGCATAGGGGGTTTGCTGCCAAAGCCAAAATCTAAAGGATATATCCTCCCCTTCCGTGGTAAAGCTGTCAGGAGGGAGACAGGCAGCCCAAGAAGATGCAAAATTATTTTGATGGAACTTCCCCTGAATGATCTCTTTGTGGAAAAAAGGGATTTGAGAGCATGCAGAGAAATTAGAATGGGAAACTCCATGAGCTGCATAACCCCAGACCAATGACCGGAAAGGAATAGCATTTCAAATCCCTCAGCAGAACACAAATGAGTGTGTAAGCTGCAAAATCCTCTAAACCAGTATAGCCAGGTCTATGGTCCTGTGTGGAGGGAGGATTGGCCTAATCCTAATCATTGCACAGGCTATCTTCCCCCTGATCTTGCACACTCGTAGAATTCAAAATGAGATCACTGGTATCTTGTTGGCAATGGTGGCAAAATACACTAGGTTTGCTGTCGTTATGCATGTTGAAGTCTCCCAGCAGAAGGCCACAGATACAAAAGCCCCAAAAAACTCATCTCTTCACTTGTCTCCCTCGGAATTCCAGAGATCATCTCTGGTCCCACCTACATAGCCGGTCACACCCTGGACCTAATTTTCCACCCAGATGTCAAGATAAAGGACATCACAATCCAGTCACTGACTTGGGCAGACCGTCTCTTCATTAGGCAGTGCTCAGAGACTAAGGCAACAAGAAAGACCTGTGATCCTAATTTGACCAACAAATTCCAAAGCCTGTCAAAGGCCAGCACACCATTCACAAGATGAATAGCTGAGGACCTAGTGAATTGCCACCACTCTACACTGGCTTTAGCCCCAAAATGGCCCCTTCCTCCCCACACTGATCTCTCTCGTTTTTGGACCCAATGCAAGGAATGGAGAGTGGGGTGGAAACTCAAGCACAAATGGTGGAAAACAAATGGTGATTCACACAGGATGAGACAAATTCCTTAAAGCATATGCAGAGTATTACAGGCCAAGTGAATCTTCCTTTTAGTGTCCATTGAGGCTGCCAAATCCTACTCTAAGGAGTGACTCAGGGTAGTAGACAACTTCATTAATTCTGAGTGCCTGGATGTGAGCCAAGCACCAAGTGCTGCAAAGAGCTATCATCCTACTTTGCTGAAAAAAGATTATGCTCATTTGGGAAGGTTTCTCAAACAGCATGGATCTGCTTCACCTATACTCCTCAACCAACAGCCCACCTCCATTCTCAGAATTCAGTATACACTCAATCAAGAAGTTCTATAGAGCCTAGAGGTCTTGACCCAGGCCCTTCCTGGCTTGTGAAATGGAGTTATGAAGAACTGGTGTCATTCTTGACCAAAACAGCCAATTCCTCATTCAGAGAAGGAATCCTGCCTTCCTCCTTCAAAAACACAATAATCCAAGCATCACTGAAGAAACCCACTCTGGATATTTCAGCCCTGGTGAAACACTCCCCAGTGTCAGCCCCCCTTATCCTGAGCAAACTTAAAAAGAAGTTAGCTCATCTAATGGGATCTAACATTTTAGACCTGGCACAATCTGGATTTAGGCCAGGAGATGGAACCAAAACTGCCTTTCTGGTGCTTATGAATGATCTGTCAGTGGATAGAGGGCAGACATCCATTCTCATCTTCCTGAACCTCTCTGCAGCATTCAACACTACTGACTGATATTCTGCTGCCTCACCTGAGAGAGGTGATAGGGGTCCAGGAAAATGTGCTAAAATGGCTGGAGTCCTTCCTGTAGGGACACACCCAACAAGCAGAGATCGGAAACTTCACCTTCACCAGTACATCCCTCAATTGCAAGGGTTCCACAAGAATCGGTTCTCTCTGTGGTCCTTTTTAACATCTATATGCAACCCACTAGGTTAACTGGTTAAACAACAGGGACTCAAGTGCCAGCAACATGCAGATGATACATTATCCTTCACCACATATGACCATACCACTAACACCAAGATAGCGCAGTACTAGGGTGAAGACAGGTGATGCTAGTGGACAGAGGAAAGTATGCATGATGGCTATAAGTTCTTCAGAAGACACCACTGGTTGAAGATACACATCCACAACTGGACAATTCAATCCATAGTCTAGGAGTACTCTTGGATTCCTTGCTGATGCTGAGCTTTCATATAGCATCATCCATGATTAACACTTCCTACCATCTCTGCTTGACTAGGAAACTCCATCCCATCCCGACAGACAAGGACCTGGCCCTGGTTATTCATGCCTGTCACCTCTTGGTTGGATTACAGCAATGCAGTATACTTGGACATGAAGCTTCAGCATTTAGGAAACTCCAGCTAGCTCAGAATGCTGCAGAGCATCTCCTCAGCCACACAGCCTACTGCGCACATCAAACCTGTCCTCCACTCTCTACAATGGCTTCCATTAGCATTTCAAATCAATTTCAAGGTTGCAGTCCTTATCTTCAAAGCACGCCATGGCCTGTTTTGAGGGTATCTAAAAGACGATCTAAAATTCTGGCATGAAGACTGTAGTCAACATCTCAACAATACGAATTGAAAACTTGTCTGTGTAGGAGAGAACTTTTTCTGAGGGTGGTTCAAGACCATGGAATGAACTCTCTAGGAACTAAGAATCCTCCCAATCCTCACCACTTTTTCCTCTAAACGCAAGTCACATTTCTTTGACTTTTCCTTCTCTAAGGAAGCAACAGTGATATTTATATTTAATGACCTCCCCAAAAATTACAAAGCCTACTAAAATAAGACAACCCACTGCACATTCTTCTCCATGTGGAGCGAGGATGAGAAAACAAACAGCATGTGACAAATGTGTAGTCACGTTGCTTAATGAACTCCTCAAATGTGCTCAGATACTGTGTTGATGAGTGTGGTATAAGAACCTATATAGAATAGAGGAGCCAGAGACAATCTGACCTAAATCAGAGGCGTAGCCATGTTAGTCTGGAATTGCAGAAGTGACAAGGAGTCCTGTGGCACCTTAAAGACTAACTAAAATTTTTTTAGAGCATAAGCTTTCGTGGGCTAATACCCACTTCGTCGGATGCATGGGTATTAGCCCACGAAAGCTTATGCTCTAAAAAAGTTTTACTTAGTCTTTAAGGTGCCACAGGACTCCTTGTCACTTTTGCAATCTGACCTAAGTCTTTGAAAATCTTCTGATATTTCAAATTTGGGTTTAATGGGCATAGCAGTGCCAACTTAAATATTTATTTTCTGTTAAGTTTCCAACCAAACTTTTTTTGGTACATTTTACAAAAAGTGGCTAACTATTATTACTCCCATTGGTAATCATCCTCATGACAAATTATGTTGAGTTCTTTAGGTTTTCAAGTGGGCGGAGTACATAATTATATAGGGATTCAACTATAATTTAGTATTAATTAATTTTCACTTATTTTAAAATGTTACAGACTTTTTTCATTAGGAAATAAGCTTTCATTTAGAGTTAGTTTTAGTGTTAACCAAAAAGCAGATTTAAAACTATAAGTAAACTGAATAAAGCATCTGGGTCTCTCTGTCTAGTCTAGTGATTTGGTGTAATCAGAAAGCCATCTCCAGCTAGTCACTTGATACTGTCACTTTAGGAGAGGATTCAGTATAAAAATATTAGGGGTATTTCCAGGGCTGGCACTGTAGTATAACAGATGCAAGTATAATGTCTGTGCTCATTCTGACCCCAACTTTGGCCAGCGATAGTACCTGCCTCAACCACCATATTTACAAAACGAAGAAGAGTTTAATAGAGATGGCCTGGAATTAACAGCTACTGCTTTTGGTTCTCCTCCCAGTTTGTGCGATAAAACTCCCAGTGAATTCAGTGGGAGCATCAAGTTCTTTGTGTCTGCTGAGTTAAAGCATCACTTTGGGAAAAAGGCAACACCCATATTAAATGTCTCCACAGTGAGAGAATGACACTGACACAAGTCAGTTTTGTAGCAAGTAGCTGACTATCCACTCTTAGCAGGTTTGCAGGAAGCCCCCATATTTGAAGCCATCTCAGCCTTGGCCACAGCTCCATGTTCAAGGTGATGCATGAAAGGCTAGACTTTGAGGCCCCGATCCTGCACCACTGAAAACAGTGGTTTCACCATTGAATTAAATGGGCCAAGGGCCATGCCCTTACTTCAGGCTTTTGTGTAACTGTGTTAGCTATATAAGACCACTTTTTATTTGGGAGTTCTTGAAGGGAAAAACTCTCTCATTCTTGTTCAACAAAAAGGGATGAAGTCTGTATTCTACACAGCTATGGTCTATCCTTTGAGGAGCATGTTACCTTTGATTTCATGCCAATTTTAACTTCTTTACCCTGAGAAAAATAGTGTAGTAAGTCAGCAGATTTAACAACTTTGTGTTTTAAGTATAATAAAGCAGAGCGCATACAAAGTATGGGTTTTGGAAAATAACACACTTTTATGATTTTTAATGTAAGTGTTTGATCTGGATATAAAACACAAAAAGTGACTCAGAATGCTGATTCCAGAAAAACAGCAACTCAGTTCAGATGCAGACATGGTGATATTATCAGGGTTTAGGTTAATGCCTCCTGGCAGCAGGTGGTGCATTTTCAATTGAACAGATGGAGAATAAGCCATGCAATATCCATTAATGCCAGTTGTTAAAGCTTTGTGCATTGTGCACAGTTTGTAACATTAGGTGGTGCCTCAGTAATAAAATACTGTTACTCAGATCTCCAAGTTGGTACCTCCCTTACTGCCGGATGAACTGTGGAATTCACCCCACTGAGATCTCTTGTTCCTGAAAGTATACAACTCTAAGCAGCAGTATTTTTAGCAGTTACATTCAGCACCAGGAAGAACATTTGCCTGATGCTGAACATTTTATTCAGATATGTGCTTTTTCAGTAGGGGTAGTAACATCAGAGACACTGACAAGATCAAAACTTATGCCTCAGTTACATAAAGGATGAGGATAACAAAAATGCTCTGTCCATGGATTACAAATAGAGACCTGCTCAGTCTTTCTTAAACCTTCCTGAGAGTGCCCATGATACCACTATTGATTCATGATATGAAATATGGAAAAGGCCCCCATAAGGTTTTTTTTGTACACACACAAAAAACCCTCCCAATTACGACATATGAACAGGAATTGCCATACTAGATCAAACCAATGGCCAGTCTAGCTATGCCATCTCCAAGAGTGGCTAGTACCAGATATTTCAGACAAAGATGTAAAAATTCTACCATGAACACATTTGCATACCATAAGTACAGAGGAAACTTTTTCCTAAACCCAGGCATTTAAGTGGTTGGCTTACATGCTGTGACATGAAAATGGATATTCCTTATACTTTTAAATCTTACTATTATTAAATAGCCAGCAACAGACACAGTCTGGTTTAAAAAAATCACTTTAAAATTAGGTATATGTGCAGACACATGGACTTTTAGCCAGCAATTCCAATACGGCACAAGTCTAATTTTCACAGTCCATGTGAAAATTTTGGTTGCCCTTATTATTAATGCACACATTAAGAGGGATACTGTGACAGGCTCACCTGCAAACTCACCTAATCTTACAGCAGTCAAATTAATAGTCAACTCAGGACAGGCCCTCAGGCCTTACATCCCACAAAATAAACAAAACAGTCTTTTATTGGCTCAAAAAGGTGTTGGGATGGCCAGGCTTATTGGGTTCAGACAGTGAGAGATCCTTCCTGTGCTCTCCTACTTCACCCAGAACTGACCCCTGGAAGAAGCAGCCAGTTCTTTATATCTTACTTATTGGGCCCTAATTGGCTTCTTCCTGTTCCCAGTCCTTTTAGCCACTGGCGGATTGATACTCATTCTGCCTGGCCTTTCTAGGAAGCTCCTGGAGGACTACATTTTATTCTCCTCTTCACCCACAAAGGACACCTTCTTTGTGCAGGGAGTGCCAAGACAGCAGGGCCTCCAGCAAGGGGCAGCAAACACCTAGTACCATCTCACAAATAAATGTTCTATTTAAAATTGTTTTACAAGTCCAACTGCATCATAGCACTCAGTATTTTGCAAATAAAAAAAAATTCTTCAATCTTACAATTTCTGGCAAAAATAGAAGTTTCACAGAAGAACGCTGTCTTTTTTAATGGCAAGAAATGGACCAAAATTTTTTTTATTTTCAGTACCCAATCTTTTGGGTAAAATCATAAAAATGTTTTCATAGACAGCAAAGAAAATAATTCTTAGATTACAGACATTTCAGGTAACGTATCAAAAATGCTAACCTAGTAGCTAACCTAGTATACAAAGAAATCAATAGTGCACTGGTTTTAATTTGGGTGTGAATATTTTCCCTCTCCTCTAGCATGGAGTTTTTCTAGTCAAATTTTGTTCTGACAGATAATGGGATTGTGCCACAGGGACTAGTACTCATGGAATCATAAACACAGCTGGGTCTCTTAATAATTATGACGTGACCTATTGTATATTTAATGCTACGCCTGTTTGGTTGCCAAATTTAGAGGCAGGCTCTAGGGCACATCTACACTGCAATGAATGCTGTGATGCAGCATGTGCAGATGCACCCAGGTTAGCCCTGATTTACCTAGCTTGGTAAGAATAGCAGTTAAACTGCAGCAGGATGGGCTAGTCTCTTGAGCACATTCCCAGGGTCCTGGGTCAGCTTGTACAACCAGCGCTAGCACTGTCCATGCTGCTCCAGCTTCACTGCTGTTGTTATTTGAGCTAGGTAGATCAAAGATAGCTCAGGTATGTCTATAAATGGTTTGGAGGAAGGGGTAAACAGTGAGGTGGCAAAATTTGCAGACGATACTAAACTGCTCAAGATAGTGAAGAACTTCAAAAAGATCTCATGAAACTAAATGATTGGGCAACAAAATGGCAAATGAAATTTAACATAGATAAATGTAAAGTAATGCACATTGGAAAAAATAACCCCAACTATATATACAAACAATATGATGGAGGCTAATTTAGCTACAACTAATCAGGAGAAAGATCTTGGAGTCATTGTGGATAGTTCTCTGAAAACATCCATGCAGTGTGCAACGGCAGTCAAAAAAACAAACAGGATATTAGGAATCATTAAAAAAGGGATAGAGAATAAGACGGAGAATATCTTATTGCCCTTATACAAACCCATGTTGCGCCCACATCTTGAATACTGTGTACAGATGTGGTCTCCTCATCTCAGAAAGGATATACTGGCATCAGAAAAGGTTCAGAGAAGGGCAACTAAAATGATTAGGGGTTTGGAATGGGTCCCATATGAGGAGAGATTAAAGAGGCTAGGACTTTTTAGCTTGGAAAAGAGGACAGTAAGGGGGGATATGATAGAGGTCTATAAAATCATGAGTGGTGTGGAGAAAGTGAATAAGGAAAAGTTATTTACTTGTTCTCATAACAGAAGAACTAGGGGCCACCCAATGAAATTAGTGGGCAGCAGGTTTAAAACAAATTAAAGGAAGTTCTTCACACAGCGCACAGTCAACCTGTGGAACTCCTTGCCTGAGGAGGCTGTGAAGGCTAGGACTACAACAGGATTTAAAAGAGAACTGGATAAATTCATGGAGGTTAAGTCCATTAATGGCTATTAGCCAGGATGGGTAAGGAATGGTGTCCCTAGCCTCTGTTTATCAGAGGGGGGTGATGAATGGCAGGAGAGAGATCGCTTGATCATTACCTGTTAGGTTCACTCACTCCGGGGCACCTGGCATTGGCCACTGGTGGTAGACAGGATACTGGGCTAGATGGACCTTTGGTCTACCCCAGTATGGCCTTTCTTATGTTCTTATGTGCCCGTGCTGCAATCACACTTCTGACTGTAGTGTAGACACACCCTGAGTGGGTCTAAGTTGGTGTAATTTACCCACTAATGGGGCCAGAAGTTTAAGTTACAACAGGTTAGACTGTTAGATTCATGTACATGGCTCTCTGAACTTAGCCCTCTGTGTCTCCTCAGTGTAGCTTTGTGAGCAGCACTAAAATCAACACTGCATCTGGGAGCAGCAGCACCGTAGTGGTTTTTAAAGCTTCAGTAAAAGCGGAGCTTTCCTCAGAAATTACGCTTCCAGCAACTATTTTCTGAGGAGGAAAAAAAAAATTTTAGAGGAGTGTTGGAGCATCTTTACTGGAGAATGACATTAGTCACACAGCTGGTATCTCCGAGTTACAAGCATGTAGAGCATTAAATGGCTTTTCCCATTCTCAGGTCTCTCTTAAAAGCACATTTGTTTGATTTTTACTTTGGACCTTGTACAAGTAGTTGTGCAGCTCTTTACCTGCATTTTAATACATTCTGATATCTACTCCATTGTAGGTTTGACTCATGATATCCTCAAGCATCTTTCTGCAGCTTTGCTCTTCCTAGTTTAAATCCTGTGCTTTTTATTCATATACAACTATTGTGGAGAACAGTTGTAGAGTAGTCTTTGATATTAGGTAGCCATGGCACTAGAAGTGTCTCTCTGGAACATGAAGCAGAAGTAGCTGACATGCCCAATAGACAAACTGAGGTGAGTTACAGCAACAGCAGCTTTCCTATGAGGCGAGATGCAGTCTGCAGCCTGCTGGCTTGCAGAAGAGAAAATAGCTACATTATTTCTTTCCACCTCCCTCTCCAATGCTGTAGAACATTCTGCTCACTTCTATAGGTCAGTTGTGACAGCAGAGGAGGATTTGGCCTGGTTATATGATTGGTATCCTTCTCCTCAGGGCCAATTCAGGAGAACTAAGGGAGGGACTTTTATGAGGCAGCAGCCAGCCCAACCAGTATGGTACTAATCTGAGCTTGGGAGCTACAGAACAAGAAGGGGCTGCCGTCTCTTTGTGCTTCTCCCTGCACTCCACATAACCATAAAAAGCAAAGGCCATAAACAAGTGGCAAAGGAAGAGGAAGAAGAGCTCTCAAGACACTGTGGAGGGACGGGCAAAGGTATGAGGAGAGGAAGTGTCCCTGGTGCTGAAAGGAGGATAGAACAGTAGAGGAGCAGGAAGGGCCTTCTGACTCTGCATGGGTCTCTCATGGCACATGGGGAGGCTGTGGGGAAAGAGAGCTCTCAGGACAATGTGTAAAGGGAAGTGACCTGAGCAAGTCCCCTCAGAAGCATTAGGTAGGCTACTGGAGGATGAGAAGGAGACAGACAAAAGGGTCTCTTGGAGTGTGAGTGAGGCAGTGGTGAAGGAGGAGGATGAAAGTTGGGGTTTCTGGGAAGTCAGTAGAAGAGGAGAATGGATTTAATTTAAAATAATTTGACTGATGATTTTGAGGCATCAAGATGCTGAAAGAGAACATTTTAATAACATTCCTCCATCATTTCTGCCATCCTATTCACTGTATGTGGACTTTTAATGATAACTTGTATTTAACACAAAAATTGTTACCTTCTTCCCCTGACATATTTGGCAGAAGAGAACTTATATAAAAGACTTTTTCCTCTAGTAAAATGACAGTAGGATACATCTAGAAAGAACTGCTTTCAGTCACAGATGGAACTGAGGAAATAGTTCACAACGAATAATTTGTTCAGACAAAATTTAATTTTGCCAGTTTGTTCTTGAACAGATTATGAAATTATATTATTGAAAATTATTCCTGGATATGTTCATCAAATGTCTGCAACCGGTGAATAAACAGCTTCTTCAAATATTTGCAACTTGCATTTCATTCTGTGTTGGTGAGTTTCATAAAATGCTTGGTATCCTTTCTATGGATGATTGGATGGTATATCCACTAACCAACACATAGCAAATTGTGACTCTATATGTCCTAGTGGGGTCATGTGTAGAAGAACAGTTCAGAGTGGGAACTAGCTGGGCATGATGTCAAAGAAGAAATGGAAGAGAATCTAGAGCGCACAGGGTGAGACAATTTACTGAAATGCTGGATGAAGATGAACAAGACAGTTGTTTTAAAATAATCGGTACTTATTATGCACCATGCAAGAAAAATCAGTAACCGAAGAGTCACTTCAAAATTAACACTAACTAGCTGACTTCATAGTTAGGTCAGGAGAATCAATTAATATAATGGATTATCTCAATTTCAAGAAAATAGCTGATGGGCTTTTGGAAGGTATACATAAGCCCTAGCATGACTCTATTCCATGTAAAGGCTTATTTCAAAGTGTGAATTCCAGAAAAGAGAAAGGCAGTGTATATTTAAAATGCAATGTTCTGAGTCACTGAGTACAATCATGGTACTCTATTAGGCTATGAGACAGCATGGCAATTAGGCTTCATAAATGCAGTGGCACAAATGGATGCAACCACATACATTACAAAATAAATAAATAAATACATGCACAATTGAAGCACTTGTTCAGGAGATCAGGAATGTAATGATCTTTTTCACAGGTAAATGGAAAGGCAGACAACCAAGCCACAGATGCAGTAAAAAAAGCAGTATTTCCAATAATAAACACCCAGGCCATGTGCTGAAGAGAAATTAGCACAACCAAATGGAGCAAAATATTTTCAGATGGTATCTGGACCTACCCTCTAGGATTCTATCACTCTTACTGGTTGTACTCTACTTTAATAGTAGGCTGAGAGGAGATATGATTGCTATTTACAAATATATCACAGGGATAAATATCAGGGAGGGAGAAGAATTATTTAAGCTCAATACCAATGTGGACACAAGAACAAATGGATATAAACTGGCCATCAGGAAGTATAGATTTGAAATTAGATGAAGGTTTCTAACCATCAGAGGAGTGAAGTTTTGGAACAGCCTTCCAGGGGGAGCAGTGGGGGCAAAATATATATCTGGTTTCAAGACCAAGCTTGATAAGTTTATGGAGGAGATGGTATGATGGGATAGCTTAATTCTGGCAATTAATTGATTCTGACTGTTAGTGGTAAATATGCCCAATGACCTGAGATGGGACGGTCAATGGGGTGGGATCTGAGTTACTACCAAGAATTCTTTCCTGGCTGTCTGGCTGGTGAGTCTTGCCCACATGCTCAGGGTTTAGCTGATTGCCATATTTGGGAGAAGAAGGAATTTTTCTCCAGGGCAGATTGGCAGAGGCCCTGGGTTTTTTTTGCCTTCCTCTGCAGCGAGGGGCACAGGGACACAAGTCATTTTCTGGAGAATTCTCTGCACCTTGAAGTCTTTAAACTATGATTTGAGGACTTCAGCAGCTCATAGGTTAGGGATTTATTGCAGGAGTGGGTGGGTGAGATTCTGTGGCCTGAGTAGTGCAAGAGGTCAGACTAGTTGATCATAATGGTCCCTTCTGACCTTAAAGTCTATGAGTCTAAGTCACACAGTAAGATAGATTGTCCTGCTGGCAAAGAGAGGTACAAATTACATCCCCTATAGGGGCCTGTCTTCACTGCCAAGTTAATTTGGGCATTACTTAAGTGTTACCTCTAACTGAGCTGTTGTCCACACACAAAAAACCAAATCTCTTCTGAGGGTGGTGGTGGTGCTATATCTGTGGCTATAAGCTAAAGCCCAAGTGTTGCTCACACTCAGGCTGGTAACCTACCCATTCTGTAGTGTGGACTCAGACTATCCAATCTGAATGTAATAGTCTTCCAATGTCTTCCCACAATTCCCTCCCTCTTCCGGGTGCCCAGAATGACAGACAGGTTCTGCCATAGTTCACTGAGAAGAATCATAGTGTGGCACCACTCAGTGCAGAGCTAAGACCCAAAGGATTTGATCCCAGATATCCTAGTGCTTCACACATGTAAGTACAGCACCAATGTGGATACAACTGAGTGGAGCCACAAGTATGACTTTACAGTGTGGCCACTCGGATGTTTTGCTTATCTGAGTTAACTCTACAAGGAAGACATACCTATACATCTGTTGTGGCCCCAGGAGAGGGCAGGTTTAGTTTCCATCACGGGATCAACAGGTGCCCTCCTGGCAGATGCTGCAATAGGGAGAAGTTGAATCAGTTTAGGCAGAGTGGATTTTGAAGCAGTTTTCCACACTGCAGCTCCCCTTCTACTCTTCCCCGACTTCAAGAGGCAGTGTGAAACTGGCCAAGCAAAGATAAAAATCAAGATATATTTCAATATGGGAAGTGCAAAATAATCTATAAAAGGAGAAGCAGATAGCACTCAAAATTGATTGTACATATATATGGTATATAGTGCCCAATTGGTTTCAAAAATGAATCTTAATGAAGCTAGAGCTGTGAGAAGATTCCAGCTCAATAACTAACTATCTTCTCAAGTCACATTAGTGATATAAAAGATTATCATCTGGAACCTGCTCTGCTGCAGAACCTCTCCAAGATAGACAGGCAATGCACTTAATTTTTGTGTTATTTTGGCTTATGGCAAATGAATAGATGATCACAACAGAACCCTGTCGGGAGTATGTGACCATTATATGAAAGCCATACACTAATTCTGAACAATGGGTTTGGGAGGAGAAATTGCTATTCTTTGGGTATCTATTTTTTCCAGTGAGGAATTTTTTTCAAAACTATGAATGTGGAAAAATTGATTATGTAGATAGATCGAGCTCTCCGTCAGGTAGTCACTACTTTCTGGGCATGGTGAGTTAGTGAGATAGATTTACTAAGAACTATTTTTCTAAGTACACCTTTGAGAAGCATAACTAAAAAAAGACACATTAGAGAATGTGAGAGGCATTTCAGAACACTTCAGCTGAGTGAATCTGCAACTGTTTCTTATTTTGACCCAACAGCAGAAACAAATAGAGTAAATGCCAGATGGGTGAGGAGCAATCTTAAAGCAGAAAACAAGCAATACCAAGCACAAAATGTTAGTCCCTGCATAAATGAGATGGAGCAGAAATAATGGTAAGTAGCTAAAAGAGTACTAGCTGTATTTGAAGGAATGAACACTTACATGTTCCTTAAGAGAGTTAATTTCTTAGTTCTTACAAACTGTCAGGCTATTGTTTCTTCATTTCAAAGGCCAAGACTAAGCAGCTGATAAGAACAAGAAGACAAGGATTGAAATGTCAAGAGTGTGATATGCAATAGTAAATAAACTTTTAGAAATGATAATACTGCTGCAAACTTTTGTAGACACTGTCTATTGCATAGCAACTAGCCCTTGCATGACAAGGGGATAGCTTTTATCAACAACATTGACTCAAATCCTCGGCATAGGAACTTAAGTGCCAAATTCTATCATCCTTACTTAGAATACATAATAATTCAGTCTGTGAGCACTATCATTGAAACCAATCAGGTTTACTTGTAGACTAAGGACCTGAACTCACTGACTTCAACAGGGTTTGGATCTGGTCCTGAAGCGCTATCCAACTACTATGTTGGAGGAAGGGGTAAAAAATTTCATGGACCAGAGCATGTTGATAAAAAGTATTCCAGAATTCCTGTGATACAGATAGGATCATTTACATCCAGAAATTGAGTTCTTCTTGTACTAGATAATCTCTGTATTCAAATCAGGCAATTATTCTCTTTTTTATGGTCAAGACAGCAAAATTAGCAAAATAAATGGTATTTAGAAACCAAAAAATTCTAGACTTTGTACCCATGAAGCCACTAGGATCATTGTTTTGCAATGCAGGCTATCTGAACTGAACACACAAAAGAGTGATACGTACATGCAGAGTGCCTTTGGATAGATAATACTGGTGATTTGTGATACAGGATTCCTCTGTCAGAGGCTTTTGCAATTACTTGTCTCTCTGGTTAATCCTTTGTTATGTGAAAATATATTATATTATTATTATTATAGAAAGTCAGCATCTCATTAATTTGAATGATGGTCTAAACCTGATAAACAACAAGAGTAATGACAAAATAGTGAACATTTAATTTGCTTAAAAGTGAGAAGACCATTAAAGACCTTATTGAACTGGGATATTAATCTTTCAAATATTTCATATCCTTTATTTTACATTTTAAATGTAAATGAACTATGATTCCTTAGAGTTTATTCTTCCTTCTTTAATTCCCTAGTCATGACTCCAAACTAGCAGAGTCTTTCCATATGACATAGTCCAACAATGAGTTTATACTGTCTCCGAAATTTCAGGATTTGCCTTCACAGCTGAGATCAGTGATCTTTTCATCCAGCTATTACCATATGGTACTTGAGGTTTCAGAGGAAGGTAAAATAAACAATTGTGTACAGTGTCTCTAGCCAGTTTGGCCATGTCTCTAGTGTCTCTAGCCAGTTTGGCCATGCTGTAGAGTAGATAGGTGAAAAATCCTTCCTGACCTCAAAAAAAAAAATAATGATAAAGTTATCCAATCCTTTAAGCTCACCACCGTTAGCACATATGCCTCTGTATCTACTAATAGATATGGAAATTAAATCAAATTTTGACCATACAACCATCATGTAATCTACATTTCATTTGATATACATAAAGGGCTAATCCCTGGTCCCACTAAAATCAATGGGAATCCTGCTATTTTACTTCAGTAGAGCCAGGACTTCACAAGGCTTTGACTTTTGATTTGAACAGTGGCCATTGATAGCAGCCTCTTCCCTCCCTCAGACATGGAGCTGAGGAGGGTAATGTAGGAACTGGCTAGACAGGCTCTGTTGAAGACTCCTCCACTCTGGGAAAAGTGCAAATGGTTACGAACAGAGCAGAGGATAGGCCCCACTATGTGGGATGCGCCCTGCCTGCAATGTGCCAGATCAAGCCCAGAATCTGTTGAGTGTTGATCAGCTCTCCAGTTGGTCTGAGCATGACTTTCAGGGATTCAGTTCTCAGTACTTTCTGAAATCAGGTTCTTCTAAAGTGTCTTATGTTGAGCACACAAGAAGTGAGGAATTCCAAATCACTTATTGCTTTTGAAAGATCTTCCTTAAGTTTTCCATACCTCTCATAATCAGGGCCTAAAATGTCTCAGCACTGAATGTTATGATTTTGGGGTTAGTAGTTTCCTTTCCTTCTGTACTGAGTAGTTTAGAAAAAAAAATATTTCATAGGCCTCAATTCTTCATGAGTGGACTCTTACCACCGCAGTGGAGCCTCCCTGACTTGTCCCCTTGTGCATTTAATTGCAGGACTGAGTCATGGATTTTATCAGAGCTGGCATGACAGATCATAGTACTTTGAAAGAAAGTACTGTTGTTCATCATATAGAATATGCATTTAAGTTTGGTGCACTATGATATAGGCAGGTTTTATACACATCTGGCCTCATTGTCTTCTAATCCTAATGGGAATCAGAAGTTAATCCACTTAAGTCCATAAAGTGGTGTAAATAAGATCCCAGTTAGGTCCATCATATGTAGCAGAGGTGGCCAAACTTACTTACCCTCCACGCCGCATACGATAATCTTCAGAATTTCAGAAGCCAAGGTGTGTCTGCTGGGGCTTGGGACTTCTGAAGACCCAAGGCGTGACAGGAGTGCCCCATGGGGTTGAAGCCCTGAAATCCCCCTCTCCAGTGGGCAAAAGACTCTTACCCTACTACCTTGCTGCAAAGCAGAGGTCCAGCGCTCCCACTACACAGTGTGGTCGGTGGAGAATGGAAGTGGGGATTTGGGGGCATCACAAGCTGCACTTAAACTGTAAAAGAGCCACATGTGGCTCATGAGCCACGGTTTGGCCACACCTGATATGCAGCACAAGCTTCCATAAAGTTCAAAGGCCATCATCTTTTCAACTGCGGTAACTTTTTTGGATTTCTGTGTGTGAAGTCACAATATGGACTGTATCACCACTTTTATTTGTCATTTCTAATTCCCTAACACCCTTCCTATAGTTTCCACTTTTATTGAACATTTTATTTGGGATTATATTTTTTGTTCTTGATTATATGACCATATGCACTTATATGATGAATATTTGATGTAACTAAAATGTATAATCCCCAGAAGATGTTTATAACAATTTAAACTTCTCTGAACTTAATTAAGGGAGTTAGAGGATTAAAGGCTTAAAATAAAGTTTTAAGGGGTGGCCAATGGGATATAATTTTGTTCACATGAATTTGAGTTTTTATAGGTTTTTAGACCAAGAGGAGAAAAGGATTGATAAAAAATAGAGAAGGGGGTATACTAAAAATAAAGTCCAGGGTTAAAACACTGATCATACTTACCTTTAAAATGAGTAATTTATGTTAGTCTTTGGAAGACCAATTTTGACCAATTATAAATGAGCCTCATCGTAAATCCACTCAAGTCAATGGGAATGTTATCATTAACGTCAATAGACTTTTGATCAAGTCCCATGAGCACAACTTCTGTTTAATGCAAAGGGCCAAATCCGAGACCCACTGAATTCAAAGCCCAAACTACTACAGAAACAATTTGGACTTACATTATTCTTTTTATGATACAGATTGTCTAGTTCTATTGTGAAAACCATAAATGTTATGCTAAAAACTTTCATTGTGATGTGGATGTTGGAAGTCCATGAATCATAGGCTCATGGACACGACCTCAGTAAGTCATCTAGTCCAGTCCCGAGCACTCAAGGCAGCACTATGTAATAACTAGACCACTCCTAACAGGTGTTTGTCTAACCTGTTCTTAAAAATCTCCAATGAATGAGAGTCCACAACCTCCTTAAGCAATTTGTTCCAGTGCTTAACCACCCTGACAGTTAGGAAAGTTTTCCTAATGTCCAACCTAAACCTCCCTTGCTGCAATTTAAGCCGATTACTTCTTATCCTATCCTCAGTGGGAAGCAAACACAATTTTTCATCCTCCTCTTTATAACAACCTTTTATGTACTTGAAAACTGTTATGTTCCCCCTCAGTCTTCTCTTCTCCACACTAAACAGACCCAATTATTTTTAAACCTTTCCTCATAGGTCAAGGTCTAGATCTTCAATCATTGTTGTTGCTCTTCTCTAACTTTCTGCAATTTGTTCACATCTTTCCTGAAATGTGGTGTCCAGAATGGTACGTAATATTCTATTCTGCTCTGATAAGGCCTCAGCTTGAGCAGAAGAATTACTGCTTGTGTTTTCCTTACAATACTCCTGCTAATACATCCCAGAAGGATGTTTGCCCTTTTTGCAACTGTGTTTCATTGTTGATTCATATGTAGCTTGTGGTGCACTATAACCCCTGAATCTTTTCCACAGTACTCTTTCCTAAATGGCCATTTCCCATTTTGTATGTGTGCAATTGATTGTTCCTTCCTAAACGGAGTACTTTGCATTTGTCCTTACTGAATTCCATCCTATTTATTTCAGACCATTTCTCGAGTTTGTCCAGATCATTTTGAATTGTAATCCTATCCCCCAAAGCACCTGTAACCCCTCCCAGCTTAGTATCATCTGCAAACTTTATGTGTGTACCCTATGACATTATCTAAATCAGTGGTCATCAAACTGGGGTGCGCAAGACCAGCCCCGGGGGTGCGTGAGACCCCAGCGCCACCACTGATCCCGCATGGGAGACTGCCGAACTCCCAGATGGGCTATTTTAGTACTGCCGAAATGCCACCGCAGAAAACGGAAGTTTTCGCTTTCCGTGGCGGCATTTTGGCGGACATACCCCCAGGGGGGCTGCGTAACTTTTTCCTCGGCAAAAAGGGGCCGCCGCGGAAAAAGGTTGAAGCCCCTGATCTAAATCACTGATGAAGATATTGAGCAGAACTGGACCCAGGACCAATCTCTGCAAGACCCCACTCAATATGCCCTTGCAGCTTGACTGTGAACTACTGATAACTACTATCTGGGAAAGGTTTTCCAAACAGTTATGCACCCACGTTATAGTAGTTGTATCTAGGAATGTTCACTTCTGTATAGAGAAGACACACTGGGGGTATGTCTACACTGCCATGTATGTATGGGCTCAGACTCAGCCTTGAGCCCAAACCCCTGCTTCCGTCTATACACATATCTGTCAGATTTGGGCTTGGATCTAGGGTCCCAGGATACTGTTGGGGCAGAAGGTCCAAACCCGAGTCAAGCCGGGATCCAGTGTTCAAGCCTTATTGCTTTGCATTGTAGATGTAGTGCCCACACCTGCAAACTCAGGTACTGGGAGTTTGCCAAAAGTATCCCACAATCCCATGGGGCCAACTTCTTTTAGCCTCTCTATCCCAAGAATCTCCCATTGACCTCAGTGAAAATGAAAGCAACCCCCACCCTCACGGTGTACTGCAGCAACTCAGGGAGTAAGCATTAACCCTTCCCTTTCTTCTGGCCACCGGGGTGCAAACACACCACCAGAGAACTGTCTGTGTTTGCAAAGGAGAGGGAACAGAAGCAGCCTTTTGCAAAGCATGTTGCTTCATGGTCACAGGAATGCAGCCAGATTTTGGTAAATCTCTTGGGAGGCCAGAACAACTGTGGACTTTAATAAGAGTACCAGGCATGATCATGCATCCCACAAATAGCAAAGCAGCTGGAAGCATTGCAAATTTACTGGACAGGTGACCAGAGCAGGGAGCAAATTAAGCAGCTCAAGATGGAGCACAAGAAAACCAGGGACCAGAACCACACCTTGGGCAACTTGCCATCATCATGCTTATTTTAGCCAGAGTTTAACCAGCTACTGGACATTATGCTGAGAGCAGAGCCAATGGTGGTGCATGATGATCTGGTCAGTTGGGATGGCAACCTGCTGGCCCCAGAATCCCACATGGGAACCAGCAGCAGGCATCAAGTTAGGACAGTGAAGTTACTCTGTTACTGAAGCCAAACCCAGAGGCTGTATTTGAGAGATTTTTGATGCTTCCCCTGAGGAAGAGCAGCAGACACAGAAGGGACAGAAGCCTCTCCTGAGTTCAGTACATTTCTGGCTTCATTTTAATGTTTATTAATATAGTAATGAGAGGGATTTCTATCCTCTGAGCCAAGGCAAAAGTTACAAGAAGTCCCAGCACGCAGTGTGTATCCACTAGTGGTGGATTATCCCAGTAACTTGGCTCCTCCCCTTCACCACCTGCAGTTCAAAAATGGCAGCCAAGAAATTTAAACAGTAAAACATAGCTTGAAAGTGAATTTTCCCTTCAGAAGGCAGATTTTTGTGATGGCATTCCTGTTTCTTAAAAATAACCTTACAGTGCTGTGCCTGTAAGCACACTGCTCTGTACCACTCATTGATAGAACAAGCCACAGCCATAACACTTATATATATTTTCCCTGGTAAAATTCGTAAGATTCTTACAGGTGTTGTAATAATGTATGTATGTTTACCATACATGTTTGATGAAATACAAAATTTTATTTATAAAGTTGATTGTTATCACTGAGATGAACAAATTTATTTCGGCATAAGATTTCATGGGCTATAACCCACTTCATCAGATGCATGGAATGAAAAAAAATGCAGTATAAATATACAGCACATGAAAAGATGGGAGTTGCCTTATCAAGGGAGGATGGGATCAGTGCTAATAAGGCCAATTCAGTTAGGGTGGATGTGGCCCATTCCCAACAGTTGACAAGAAGGTGAGAGTATCAACAGAGGGAAAATTATTTTTTGTAATGACTTAGCCACTCCCAGTCTTTATTCAGGCCTAATTTGATGGTGTCAAGTTTGCACATTAATTCTAGTTCTACAGTTTCTCATTGAAGTATGTTTTTGCATTTTTTTTTTGTTGAAGAATGGCCACTTTTAAGTCTATTATTGAGTATTCAGGGAAATGGAAGTGCTCTCCTACTGTTTTTTTAGTGTTACCATTCTTGATGTCTGATTTGTGTCCATTTATTCTTTTGCTTGGAGACTTTCCAGTTTGGCTAATGTACACGGCAGAGTATATCACATTGGCAGATGTGCAGGTGAATGAGCCTCTGATGGCATGGCTGATCTGACTAAGTCCTATAATGGTGTCCCTGTGTATATATATGCAGACAGAGTTGACAACGGGGTTTGTTACAGGGATTGGTTCTTGGGTTTGTGTTTCTGTTTTGCGGTGTGTAGTTGCTGGTGAGTATTTGCTTCAGGTTGGAAGTCTGTCTGTAAGTGAGGACTGACCTGTCTCCCAACGTCTGTGAGAGTGAGGGATTGTCCTTCAGGATAGGTTGTAGATCCTTGATGATACGCTGGAGAGGTTTCAGCTGGGAGCTGTACATGATGGCTAGTGGTGATTCTTTGTAAGGAACGAGGTAGAAACAGATCCATCTGCATTTTAGCAAACATCATGGAACCTCTTTCATCCCCAAGCTCCTTGTCTGTCCTCACACTGGGAAAGAACTTTATCTAAGGGTACGCTTCAGGAAAATATATTTCAGAAGGGCGACTGAACTACAAAAGTGAGGGGCAGAAACCCCTGAAGTCCTCTCCCTGTATCTTTCATCTAACACCCTCAGACTTTCTAGGCCTAAGAATTTGGTCAGCAGTGTTACTGGGAACATGTGATAATGGACTTCACCTTGAATCAAATCAGGAGCATTACATTTAGTACTAGAAAATGTTTTATCTGTATTTTTCTTGTGACCCTTTCTAATTTTAATGCTTTATAGTTCTACTCACTTAAAATATATGTAGTTAAATAAACTTGTTTTATTCTTTAATCAAAACTAATCCAGTGTTGTGGTTAAGCTGAATTGTGTGGGTAACTCCATTTAAAAAAAGCAAATTGTTGGATACTGATCTCCTTGGGGAGCAATATGGACATTTCATATCTGAACTTTACAGATGATGGCTGGACAAAGCAGAACACATTTTGGGAGAAAGTCTGTGACGAGGAGCATGTTGGGGCACCCTGCCAGTGCTAACCAAGGATGGCAGAAACCAGAGTGTGACTGGAGTGTGATGGCAGGCTTCAGCTATACATAGACACTCAGGGTGGGACCTACATGCTGTTTGTAAGGTGCCCAAGTTGGGAGCTACAACAGCAAAGCATTGCAAGGCCCTCCATCTTGTAGGGGCAGGATGACAGTTCCTCAGTGATCTGGACTGCACTCTGGAATGTCAGACTGTCACTCCATTTATGAAAACATCATTTGGTGGGAATAGTGCCCCAGCCTGTCCATGAATGTAAACTCCCAATCAGCAAAATCCTCCTGACATTATGAACTTTCCCAGTGCAGTCCACATTGACATTCATAAGTCAACCTCTGATGTCCACAAGGGCTTGCAAAACAATGGTGGTGTTAGATGTTTGGCTGCATGTGTTCCCTCTGTGTGCCATCCCAGCTTTGCTCAGGTAGCTGGCACAGCAGATCTTGAGTGAACCACTCGATCAGTTAAGGTACAAAGGAATCAGGCCTGGCTTATTGTCAATGAAGCATGGCACTAATATCCCACAGACTCCACCGGACCACTAATACATGTATAGCCATAACAATGGACCAGCTCAGTGAAGGGTGGGACTTTCTGTTCCTCCCTAGGCCAGACAAACACACTCTCTTTGAGGTTTCATTTTATATATTAATACAAACAAGTTATGTATTGCCCCTCTGATGTGATTGGTTACTGCCCTCTGCCATGGGTTCTTACCACCCATTACCTTGTAGATGTTGATTCGATCAAAACATCTCTACTCATCACACTTATGTTATTTTTAGGCAGGATCAGCGTGTTCTCATTATCTTGGGGAGAGATGTTTGTATCATAGTTGGGATGGGATGCTCTGGTACCATCCTTCTGGACTGTGTTTGCGTGAGTGTCCTGTACTTAGCCTGTTTAGGAATCTTTGTTTTTGCCATGCCAGTCCTGTTCTTGCCAGGCTGTGTGAGCTTGCAATCAGACAAAGCCTGACTTCCGCTAGTTTTGCTTCTTTACTTTGCAAAGCTTGACCATGACTTTAGTTCAGGCGTCAGGCCAGGCTTCTGATACAAGGTCTTATGGACCAGGCTCCCTTCCTACTACAAATGGAATAGTACATAAATTGCAAATGCTACTCATATATGCCTTGAGGAGGGCAAACTATGGGCATACAAGTCCCATAAATGGTCTTGAAACCTCCGTCTCTCAAAACCAGCAATTACATAAGGAATATCTTTTATGCCTGCTGCCTTTGGGTATATCACACAGCCAATTACCTCACAACCCCCACCACCATTTTACCCACAGTTGATTTGCCAAATACCAATTGGTTGCCAATGGACCAATAGCAGTCTGGGGTATCCTGCTTCCAGGACCCACTTCTGGACCGACAAGGGCACCCTTATGCATGTATCATTCTGCTGGAGAGTCAGGGCAAGCTTCTCATAAAGCTCCAGAAATGTAGCTTTTTTCATGCTGGTCACCCTCCCTCCATCTGCATGACAATGTGATCCCACCAGTTTGTGCTTTTGGCCCTACTCCAGCAGTGCCAGTCTACACAGAGGCATACATGGCTGTACCAAGTGTCATGAGCAGCATCAGCCACAGAGAGTCTGCCATGTCTGTGTCCTCCTCTTCCCAGTCGATCATAAGCTGTGTCAGGTACCTTTGGAAGGGTCAAAAAACACTGGCAAAATATTCACAAGTGTCTCATGGAAGTTCTGCCCATTTCCTGACAACAGAAATTCTTCACATGGAGCTTCCTCCATGTTGCAGTCTCCAGTGGCTGGGAGCACAGAGACCAAAATGACTGCTTGGCAGGATGCATTGGTGGACTGTTCAAACTCTCTGCATTCAGTCAATTTTCCACCCCCGCCCCTCCCCACAGTGCACCACAGTCAAGGGGCTACAGGAGCCACATTTCATGAGAGTGCTAAGGAGTCTGGCCGATTTGAGTTGAGTCTGTATGCTGCAATGTAGACACTGAACCCCAGTTTGAATCAGTTAGAAAATTCTTAATATAGAGTTAACTGGGCAGATGAAGAAGCCCAGGGTTCTCGAACTCAGGGTCAGCTGATTTGAGTCCCACTAAACTTGGTTTTATATTGCAGTGTAAACATAACCAGGCAGATATTACCAGAGCCAGCTTCAGGCACCAGGCCACCAAGCACATACTTGGGGCGGCGCCTTCTAAGGGGCGGCAAATCTCAGGGCGGTGCTCAGGGCTTTGTTCTGGCGAGGTGGTGCTCAGGTTGGGATTTTTTGTTGTTTTTTTTTTTGTGCTTGGGGCATCAAAAAAAAGTTAGAGCTGGCCTGGGATGTTACATACACTAGCTTTTGCTTACAGAGTTGCTTAAGAGCACATAAGGAGAAACTGTCCCCTCTGTAATCAGTGGGGAATCTCCCAATGACTTCAGTGGGGCCAGATTCTCAACCTTAAAGTTCCATTAGAAATATTAGTTTTGATAGCATGTGAATACTTACATTTATTACAAAGTATGTGTGTAGGTTTGTCTTTGAAGATGACTGGGAGCTTTTAGTAAGACCTAAAATTAATGTTTTGAACAGATTAGATCCCAAGGCCAGAAGGGACCACTGCGATCATCTAGTCTCATCTCCTGTGTAACACAGGCCATAGAATGTCCCCAGAGTGGTTCATAGAGCATAGCTTTTAGGCAAAACAGCAAATCTTGATTTAAAAAATAATCAGTGATGGAGAGTCCAGTCACAACTATTGGCAAATTGTTCTAGTGTTAATTACCCTCACTATTGAAAATTTACACTTAATTTCTGGCCTGAATTTGTCCAACTCCAGCCATTGAATCATGTTATAACTTTCTCTGCTAGACTGAAGGGTCCACTCCACAAGCAGATACTTATAGACTAATGAAGTCATTCCTTAACCTTCTTTGTTAGGCTCAAGATGCTCTGTCATAGAATCATAGATTATCAGGGTTGGAAGGGACCTCAGGAGGTCATCTAGTCCAGCCTCCGGCTCAAAGAAGAGCCAATCCCCAATTCAATCAGTGAAGATCTGGTCTATGCATCCATTCCTTTTCCAAAAACTGGCTTGCTCTTTTCTGAGAATGCTGTCAACTGACTCTGATATAAGCTGGACTATGCTCTTGCACAATACTTTGCTTGGGACAGATAAAAGTGGGATACCACGCCAGTTATTACAATATCTGAGAATTCTTCTCTTTGGTATCTTTACTATAATTCCATTGGGCCACTCATCCGGCACTTGAGATGTGGTATAAAGGTTTTGTCTGCAATGACGCACAACTCCCAAGTGGAAAAAATTGTGGTCATCACAAACTTATACCCAAAATATTATTTTGAACCACATTAAAATACCATGCATTGTTTTTGCTAATATTGTGCATGTACACACACATCACACAAATACAATTACTATGCTTTAACCCTTGTCTGTTTATAACTTTATTAAAGAATGATTTTTTTAAGCAATTGCAATAATTAACCTCCATATATAAATACATTTTAATATAGGAAACTTGGCCTTGTAGCTGCCCCTTTTTGGCTTGATACAGGTTTCTGGTCGAATCAGTGGCAAATCTCTCATGTAATCTAATGAGAGCAGAATTGGGCCCTCACAAGATACACAAATTCTTTGCCTTTGTCAATTACACCTCTCTGCTGCCTATACATTTCTAGCGTCGCTGCTTCTTCCATTAGCAGCATTCACGCACACGTTTTACCCAAGTGACATGATTCAAACTGCTTACACTCTTTAGTGTGAAAGTTTACAGACACATTTCCTACCCAACTACAGAAAATGGTCCTTGATTTTTTCCAGCAAGACTATATTTGAGTCAAAGGACAATTTCTGGAGCTTAATACTGTATCAAATGATGGCCTAGCAGTTTCCATGCATTCACGCTAGTGCTCCCAGAAGGGCTCTGAGACAGGAACTCAAGGTAAGCTGCTTTATTGAAAGACCTCGGGGGGAGGGGGAGGAAAACAGCAGACAAAACAGCTCAGGTCTAAGCAAAATGTGTCATAAGCCTTTCAAGACTCTAGCAGGATGTCTAGTAGACTTTACCTACATTAGGACTTACTGTACAAGCCTAATGACTTTCCAGCTGTGCTAATGCTGCTGCCTAATGCCACATCCAGCTGCAGATGTATTTAAGGATCACTAAATACTCAAAGAATAATATATTCTGAATACACCCTATATAAAATTAAGTACCACTTAGCTTTTCTGACAACACAGGTTTCACGCAATGAAGTAAATTGTTTAAATTAATGCAGCTTTTGGTATTCACATATTTGCACTTTTTCCCCAGTCTATAAATTAATTCTATTTGTCCTAACAGAGAGTTTAAGCAATATTATAGGGTTTTTCATTTTTTTTTCCCCGGTAAAATACATATCCTGTCATAAAAAAGATTTTAAAAGTTAGGCTAAAATCATATTCAGATGGGAATTATAAATCTTTAAGGTAACCATCAATTGAGATCAGAAAGGAGTAAGGACAAGTTGTGTCTATCACGTACAGTAGGGGTATATGAGTTAGGGCATCTATTGACTGATCCTCCCTTTACTGCAGGTATGAAAGCTCCCATGTATTTGATGGGATTGATGTGCCTTCACCAAGGGAAAATAGTCCCCTTAGAATGTTGCCCTCACATAACGTACAAAGGCCTGATCCTGCAAAGGGCTAAATGTCCTTGATTTCTACTGACTGTAGAAATCAATGGTCAGTTCATTTGCCTCAATCAATTTGACTTAAGGGTGATCAGCAGCCTGCAGAAAGTGCTTAGGCTCTTGCATGATTGGGAGCTTTGGAAGAAAGGTTTCTATATCGGGGCTTTGACTATTTTTTCTGGAAGGAGAATGTACGTGGGCAGTTTGGTTCACGGGTCATGCCCCAATTTACTGTTTGTAGTTACGGGATTACTTTAGGAAGTTCTACACACCCCCTCTGTTTGTTAAAATGGTTTAACATCCCTCTTTGTTTCTGTTTCAATGAAGAGAGTTTCCAAAAATACTTTTACATCAAAATATGGTCAAATTACATTTGACCAAGATAAAAGCGGTGATGCAAGCCAATCAACAAACCAAACCAGGAAATTCATAGCTAAGTGTGATCCTATAATTAACTACCATAGCTGTGATAAAACAAATCAACACATTGATCTAAATCACAGTCCGGATTCTGTTCCGTCAGCTTCCAGAAGGGGCAAGATTGGACCTAAAGGGCCTACTCACAATAGTGCTTTTCATCTGTCAGTCTCACTAAAGTAAATGGGAACCATGGTGCTCACCATGAGGTCATTTTTTTTTTTTTGCTCATAATGCTGATTAAAGTAGAATTCAAGTTTTAGTGTAACGTTAGCAGGGATTTTTTCCCCATTTCACACTGGATTCAAGTTTTTTTGGTTATTTAAAAAACCCAAACAGGCCAACTTTTAATCTTTACTCAGTTTCCACCTAGTCTCTACCCAGGGAAACTACAACTGATTCCACTGGTTCCCTAATAAAGACAGTGTGAAACCTAAACAGCTCAGGATTTGGCCGTGAACCCAGTCACTATTTCAGATTACTGGTTTCATAATTATAATACAAAGCAATGTTCCTTCATTTTATTCTTTAATATATATCTTTAGGACCTGATTCTACATTACCCTGCTCTATGTGCGGTAATTTACCCTGGTACAAAGTGAGGGCACAGTGCTACCATTCTGACTTGGCAGCATTTTACACATTTGCACTGATGCAAATAACTAGCATGATGCAGAGCAATGGAGAATCAGGCCTGTAGTTATGAAGACACTGGCCATAGTTTTATTTATAACAACTCTGACGATTATTCTATTTCCAAAATATATTTTCATTGCTGGGGAAATTTCTTTCCCTTTATACTTGGTTTTCCTGTGATTTGATTAACCTGGATTTGCCTATGATAAGGTTTGAGCTAGCTAAAAGAGGTAAAGGATTGTCTGTCCACAGTGGTGGTGTGAGCTTTTTTTGCCGCCCTAGGCGGCAAAGCCAAAATGCCGCCAAGGAGGGGAGGTCCTAAATGCCGCCTAATTAGGGATGGTGCATCGCGCCCCCCACCCCCGAGGCAGTTCATTGGCCCTGGGAGGAGCAAGTATGGCTGCCGAAATGCCGCCAAGGGCAGCAAAATGCTGCCCCACAAATCGTGCTGCCCTAGGTCACCTAGTGCTTGCACTGGCCCTATCTGTCAATGGGTAATATTAGTTATGTCAAATTAAAAGGATTATATTGATTTTTTTTACTGAAATCAGAGCCGATACTAATTTTCTGTGTACTCTCTTGTTCACTTCCTTTCTGTTCATTATAAAGTTGTTTTAGAATTTTTGAACAAACGTATCATCCTTTGGAAGACACGTGTCTATAATTCAAAGCCCACACATGGGCCCAATCTATTGAGTTATGAGTTTTTCAGAGAATGCAGCATCAGATCTGTTATAATAATTGGGCCTCCAAATTCACCCTATTTGTAGAAAGCATATACAATGTTCATAAGTTTTTACAATAACCTATAAGAAATCTTAATGAAAAGTCACTCAAGTTGCTTTCAATAATAAATGTTCTAAACAGGTGAAAAATGTCAGACAGAAAAACTAAATTACTTCCAACCAAAAAGGCCACATTAATGTAATTCAAAGACTGTTTTGAAATAGTGGTTGGTCAAAACAGGAAATACAAAAAATTTGAAATTAATAAACAAAAAGTGGTATAGCAACTATTAGGCCTTATTGGTTGACAAAATAAGGGGAGTAGGCTATTCCACCCATGACTTCCTTTCAGAATCCTTTAGAAAGGAAATGACTTTGTGTGTGGAGTTTGGAGGGGGGGTGGGAGGTGAGAGGTGTTGGGGAGGGGCGAGAGATAGGAAAACAAGAGACCAGATTAAGGCTACTAAAGTTACCTTTAGCATCATGGCTGCCATGCCTACCAGCTCCTAGGACTCCAGGCCTTCATCATCCTAATCCTAAAAAAAATCCTAACCAGACTATGTCAAACAAAGGAAACTAAATGCCACTACTACCTCTACCAGCATCAGTTAAATCCCAAACACAGCCTAAAAGAAATGAAATCAAACAAACTGCAGCAGCAACCACAGCTCCAGTTCATTTTAACTAATTTCTTCTCCCCAAAAGAACGAACATATGTGAGAGCAGAATCAGGGCCCTTATGCAAAATACTAGGGACATAAATTGCATTTTTAATCTTGTTTTGACGTGATGCAGTGCCTACCTCCATAGCAACCTACATATACCTAATACATTGGGATGGATCAGGTTAGAAACAAGCAATAAACTCATTTTCTTCAAAAGTCATTGCCATGGGGTGCTCCACTTACCACTGGTCTGGCATCTCCTCTTGGTCACTCTGAGGTGTGGCTCTCAAAGTAGACACTCCCTTCTGTGGTTTCCATGCTGTCACCCTAATTCTCCCTGTGGCCTGCAGCTCCTCCCTCACTCCACAACTCTCAGCATCTTGTTCATGAATCATAGACTTAGGCCTCCTGCGTAGCCTTCCTATTCCCAGCCTCAGGTTTATACTACACCTGGTAGTATACTGGCTGGTACAGGAACCCAGACCCACCCTCTTCTCCAGATTCCGGTCCAGGGACCCTCAGCTCCACAGTTCTGGGCTTCCTCTCTGCTTCTTCTCTAGACTGCTTCCTACCATACAGGTTTCCTTTCCCTCTTTGGGAGTACCAGCTCTAAGAACCCTCCTTTCTCTTCTCAGGGAGTAACTGCTGCCTCCCTTCCAGCAGCTCCTAAATACACTTCCTTCTTCCTAAGGAGCAACTGCCCTTTCACAGCCACCCAGTCTGTAGCCTGCTATCTGGCATTATAGGCCCCACTTGTTTCTGCCCAGGTGAACCACTCTCTAATTAGTTGCCTCCAGCCTAAAGCTCGCTTCTTAGCTGATTGGGATAAATAGACTCATATTCTGCTCTCACTTAAATCTGTGCATTGACTCCAAAGAAGTTACATAAGATGTAAATAAGAGCAAATTTAGCCCCTATTGTCTCAAGGAGGTGCATCTCAAAAGGTTTTACAGCTTCAGAAATTATCCCAAATCTTAAATTCTTTGAGCAAAGACATATGAATATCTTGGGTCTGCAAATGTGAGCTGGAAGTTTCATCAGAATTGGCTCCTACGTACAACTTCTGAGTTGGACCAGAACTCAGATGTGCAGAGAAGTTTCAGGAGTAAAATATAAAGAAAATATGTTCATGGTTGGGTTTTTTTTGAGATTCAAAAAGGAGAGGTGAGTTTTGAGCTGGTTGGGAGGATGTTTTTTTCTCATTTGACTCTAGTATTTATTTTTCAGAGAGCCAGCAAATAACATGCATAGCATGAAATTATGGTTTAGGGGGAAGCTGACTGTTATTTGTGTAGTGCTTAGGACCCCTTTGTGACAGGCACTTTACAAAACACAGAACAAAAAGATGGTCCCTGTCCCACAGAGCTCTGTGGAGCAGCCCAGAAGGACAGGTTGGATGAAGGCACCATGCTTACCACTCAGACATACCAAGTTTCTGAATTTCCCTAACTGGGAAGGTGAGGGCCTCTTTAAAACACAGCCTAGTAAGGGCCATGTGGGCGAAGTAAAGCCCATGTTAGCTGCCTGTGGTGCCAACATCAACACCACTATAATCTGTGCTTTTCAGAGGTTAGTATTCACTCAGTAATAACTTTTAGTGTGGGAGAAAGTTGGTTAGTTAGCTTTTCAGTTTTACTTTCTGAACTGAAAAGAAGCCAATTGTGCCTGCCATCAAACAAACAAACAAACAAACAAACAGGCCTATCTAAAAAAAATACAAGCCAGCAGGAAGCCTGACTTAGGAGAACAGAAAGAAAAGTCCCACCAGGCTGTCATTCCACTTGTCAGTCTGGTTGATACATGGTGACAGAGGTAGGAACAGAGAGCCAGATTTTCAACTGGTGTAAATTAGCATCATCCTATTGATTTGACTATGTCAATTCACTATGTCAATTGACAATATGTCAATTTGCTATGTCAATTCACACCAGCTGAGGCTCTTCCCTCAGAATGAAAAGGTCTATTTTTTCTTCCTGACTGGTGTTTTTAATTGCAGGTACGTTTGCCTTGCTTCTCCCTCCAAGGAGCAGGAGAATGTTTACTGTGGCTAGATGACTCATTTATCTCCATTGCCGATGGAAACCATAGTGCCTGGTGTAAATCCATAATGCATATATGTACTTGTCATATTCTGCTAGGTTATAAGAAGACAATTTGACTTGATTAAGTAAACAATTTGCAAAACCTGTGAATCGGTACAGGTCAATGCAGTTCCAGTAATTATTCTAGCTCTGCACATCATCATGAGTGCCTTTGGATTTTAATACAGACGAAAAAGCACCCCAAAAGGAAAGCACACTGCTGCTTAGCCAAAGCAAAACTTTAGCAATTCTGCTGTGGTTATGCTTCTGAAAGATCTTACTGCAATTAAAGCTCCTTCACTGTCACTAATGTAATGGCCCGCAGTTTGGAAAGCAGCTGCTTGTTCTGAATGAAGGAGTGTGGTAGACATTCATCAAGAAGTCAGACTTTAGGGAATGAGACAGAGCCAGATTCCATTTTCAAGATCTGTTTGACTGGGAGCAGAGGGTGCTTAGTACCATTCAGGATCAGGCCCTAGATCAGCCCAGGCTATGTAATTTCCCTGCTATGTTTTCAGTCTCTTACAGATGGCTGACAGACTGGCCAAAAAACCCCTGAGCTGGTGTTTTCATTGTAGCTATTGAGTAACAGATGCACATTTGTCAGCAAACCACTCTTTTGAATAATTTCTAAACATTAAAAACAGTGACACTGAAAATAATAATAAAAAACCTCAGCCCCTACATAGCTTAAGTCTGCCCTAAAATCAGATGAAAAAGCCCTTCCTTGGGCTTCAGTGTAGCAACCATGCAGTTGAAGCCAACATTGTCACATCTGGGGCTGGGATTTTCAAAGAATGCTAAGGGAGTTAGACACCCAACCCCCATTACATTTGTGTGTTTTGGACTAACTCCCTTATTGCCAAACATCAGGTTCCTAAATCCTTAGACATTAGGGTTACCATATCTCAAGTTCCCAAATAGAGGACACCCCCAGTGGGAGGGGGAGCTGCAGGAAGAAGGGGTACAGTTTCTTTGGCAATACTATACCATGGTACCCAAATATCTGGTCTGCTGCTGGCAGTGGTGCTGCTTTTACAGTTGGGTGCCTCGCCAGCGGTCACCCATCTCCGGCCACCCACCTCTGAAGGCAAGGAAAAAGAACGAACAAGGGAAAAAAAATCACAGACATGTTTGAATTTCAAAAATCCACCTAATGGAGATTGGAGCACCAAAAGGAGGTCAAGACCTGGATATATGGTAACCCTAACTTGGAGGACTGACCTGATTTTTAAGATCTCCCCCTTCCCTGTGGAGATCTCTGGGAGCTACAGGCGCTCAGTATCTTTTGGAAAAATCACCTCTTGTATTTAGGAGTGTGAATATAGCTTTAGGAGCTGGATTTTAGTCACCCAAGTTTGAAAACTGCGGCCTTTGTCTATGGGTGACCTTCCAAAATGTTTACACTTTGCCCTTTGTGAAGTGATTAGACCGAAATCTCTGAAAACACTCTCCATCACTCCATTTAATCTGTCTCCTATTTGGCAGCGCTGCCTAGCCTTCCTAACCCAATACTACCACAAGGATCTTGAGGCTCAAGTTGTCTCCCTGTGGCCCCAGTGGTGGTACACAGCCCATTTGCCTTTTGCCTCCACTTCTGGGCAAACTGTAGCATGTGATGTAGAAAGCATCATACTGTCTGGGATGAACACAGGAGGACTACAGACAGCTTTACACAACTGCTAGTGTTGCTGCCTATTTTTTGTTAGCAACTGCTGCATCCTTTGCAGCCTTTAGGGAATCTCATGGATATCAAACATTAAATCGGCCTGGTCTCCCTTCACTTCAACTCACTTCAGAAGATTCAACACTGGGAATTGCAAAATTCAGTCCTCTTCTTTCCCAGCCAGCAGAACATTGTTTCAGGCTCCATATTTAAACACATAAAACTGTTCTAACCAAACTCTTTGTACACATCACTTAGAGGTCAGTGCCTCTTTATGTGAGCATTATTGTGTTTAGTGGCCCTTGCATAACAATGCTGGTTTCTGAGGGTTGGTAAATAGAGAAATCATGCAGTAGGTTGTCAGGTTCTTCTGCACTGCTGCACACCTTAACATACTATGCTTACTCTCCCATTTTGCCCATAAACTACTGTCTCTTTGCAAACCTGTATGTCCTTCTAATTTACCTGCTTTCTCTGACTCATTCAGTGATGTCCTAATTCAACACCATTGCTAGCTCAATCATTTCTGGGTTAGTCAATGTCAAAGACACAGTATTGAAGACACCAAGGAGGAGAAACCATCAAAAATAAAAGGAAATATATGCCTCTATATGTTAATAACTTGCTGAGTAGCAATGAAAAGAAAGTAAGTCTCTAAAGGTAATTTCAGGCCAGATTTCCAGGATGGATAGGGCATAAAAAACTGTATGCACATGTGTGTAACGCTAATGTCATATAGCTACTACTCTTTCACATCTAAGTGCACATACAATTATGTGTACACTCTTGTGAAGATCTAACCCTATACAACAGGTTATTGACATGTTAGGAGAATGATATAGTGTCACCTGAGCATGGCAGTGCTTTGTAACTCATGGCTTTGTGAGCACTGGTCAACGATTCCTGTACTCACAGACCAGGGAGTTCCATGTTTCCTGACCTTATGCAAAAGAGGTACCTTGTTCCCAGCATTTGTATACTGAGAGGAGAACAGCCCCCCTAAGCTTTATTGTAAATATACATGTAAATATTGTCATTGGCTTCAGAAATGCCCTTCGCCACTTGTTTGCCTTTTGGAACTGCTTGGAAAGTAACATTGTCAGAGATCAGCATGTTGACTGAGCTGATAATGCCTTTAATCTAAACTTGCTACACAGATCTGCAGAGTGGTAAAGGCGACCAATATTAACAGAAGAAAGATTCATGATCCTCAGCCTCAAGAGTACCCAATAATTCCGCCCCCCCACCCCCATTACTGCAGCATTGTCTGAGCTGCAGGCTGCAAGGTTACTCAACTTGTATGTCAATTGTATTCAGTAAGTCCATCAAGGAATCAAGTATAGCTTTCACTGCTCCAGTAGACTTGGGGGTATTTTCTGGAAATACATCCATGGCTCATTCTTCATGAGGGGGAAAAAATCTTTTTTTTTTGTTTCTTATGTACATATAAATTTAATTTAATTTGATACACAGCAAACACATCTTTCTGGCAGAAAGCCATGCGAATGGATTTTGTGCTCAACAGCTTAGATTCTTCACCGTTTTGGGGTCTGCACAATACTTTTTCTTAGGTCTCTGTGTGAGCTTTGTGGGGAAATGAAAGTTTATGTTCCAGCAACAAGGCTGAAAAAATGTGTCTGCTTCCACAAAGTTTGCAATATAATGCATAAATCTGTCTATCATGGCTTAATGTAAAAGCCATTGGCACAACAATAATATTTTACAAGATATATGCTTTTCATCTAGAATAATCCCAAAAGTTTAAATGCCACAATCTTCATATCCATGGCACTGATCTTCTCTGCTTCAGCTATAGTAGTGAAGTAGTAGACAGTTATCTATTCTGATAACAACCCACTGAAGGAGAGAAGACACGTGCTTTGTTAGCTGGTTACGTAACTGTTTGTGGCCATACCCTGGAATGTTGGCTCCATTTCTGAGGATTTCTGAGTCTAGCAGCTGAGAGGGGGGATAATGGTAGCCAACATAGCCAAGATTAGCACCCCCACTTCCCAGTCTGTGGAGAATGAACTTGACACCTCTGGATCTACAAGCAGGAGCTCCTACCATTTGAGCTAAGGACCAGGTCCACTGGTATGTAGATATTGGCAAACTCAAATCTGTATGCATGGAGTGCTGCCTAACGTTGCAACCTGCACCTTCTCTGTTACCCTATCGGTAAAACTGATGAATGACAGTTACCTCCTGTTTAGGCAGCGGTATGAGGCCTGGATTAATAAAGGGTTGCAAAGTGCACAAAAGTGAAGTCAGTCAAAGGACCGGGACTACAACTGAGTCTATCAGGGCTGCTCCAGGTGTGCTGGGGCCAGCCACACCAGCCGCTGCTCTATGTGGTCTCTGGGGCCAGCGGGCCGGGGCTGCCCAAGCAGCAGCTGGTGAGACTGCACAATGGCAGCTCCAGAGCAGCCAGTGCAGCTGGCTGTAGGGCCGCTCCAGCAGAGGCTGGTATGGCTGTCTCCGGGGTTACCTGAGCAGCTGGCCCAGTGGCCAGCTGCATGGTTGGCTCCTGGGATCAGCCACACTGGCCACTTCAGAAATCAGAGGTTGTGGAAAGTCATGGAATCCGTTACGTCCACCACCTCTGTGACAGACATGGAGCCCTACTTATTACTATAGGAAGAAGTACAGATAGCCCAGGGATGTTTTAGGAGTCCCTCTTTTTAACAATATACTGCCTGTATTGGTGAAAATAAAGAAAAAGGAAGCTGCAGTATTAAAGACTGAAGTTTGTGCCAAAAGTGAAGACAAATGACGAGGAACAATGCGACTAAACTGGCAGAGATGTTTGTTTCTTAGGGACATGTGCCAGTGACTGGGAATAAAATTCAGTATTGCCAAATAAGTCTGAAAATGGACCAAAGACCTAGATCCAGTTGAAGTCAATAGGAGTTTTTCCTTTGGGAAAAAGGGAAGTTGGATAAGGCCCCAAGAGACAAAACTTAATAAATGCAGTGTTTGTGCAGACTGACAAGGGAAAATACATAGGGGTTAAAATTAATACTGTCAGCACAATTAATTGTGATTGATTAATCACACAGTTAATTGCACTGTTAATAATAGAATATCATTTATAAATATTTTGGATGTTTTCTATATTTTCAAACATTGATTTAAATTACAATATGGAGTACAAAGTTCACTGTGCTCACTTTATATTATTTTTATTACAAATATTTGCACTGTAAAAAAATTTGTATTTTTCAATTCACTTAATATGAGTACACTATAGTACTCATATTAGGTGAACTGAAAAATACAATTTATACAAAAAATACAAGAGTGAAATCTCTTTATCGTGAAAGCTGAACTTGGAAATGTAGAAATATGTACAAAAAAAACCTGCATTCAAAAATAAAACAATGTAAAACTTTAGAGCTTACAAGTCCCTTGGTCCTACCTCTTGTTTAGCCAGTCACTCAGACAAACAAGTTTGTTAACATTAGTAATGCTGCCTGCTTCTTGTTTACAACGTCACCTGAAAATAAAAATAGGCATTCTCACAGCACTGTTATAGCCAGTGTCACAAGATATGTATATGCCAGATGTGCTAAAGATTTCTTCAGTCTTCAACAACCATTCCAGAGGATATGCGTCCAGGCTGATGAAGAGTTCTACTTGAGAACGATCCAAAGTTGGGGACTGGTCCTGCTTTGAGCAGGGGGTTGTACTAGATGATCTCCTGCGGTCCCTTCCAACCCTGATATTCTATGAGAGCAGAGAGGACCGACACGTTCATTTTCATCTTCTGAGTCAGATATCACTAACAGAAGGTTGATTTTCTTTTTTGTTTTTTTTGGTGGTTCAGGTTCTATAGTTTCTGCATTGGAGGGTTGCTCCTTTAAGACTTCTGAAAGCATGCGCCACACTTCATCCCTCTCAGATTTTGGAAGGCACTTCAGATTCTTAAATCTTGAGTCAAGGACTCTAGCTATCTTTAGAAATCTCACATTGGTCCCTTTTTTGTGTTTTGTCAAATCTGCCGTGAAAGTGTTCTTGACATGATCAACCTATGCTGGGTCATCATCTGAGACTGTCGTAACATGAAATATATGGCAGAAGGTGGGTAAAACAGAGCAGGGGAGACATACAATTCTCCCCCAAGGAGTTCAGTCACAAATTTAATTAATTCCTTTTTTCCCCTTAAAACGAGCATCATTAGCATGGAAGCATGTCCTCTGGAATGATGGCCAAAGCATGAAGGGGGATATATAAGGGGGATAAGGGGGCATGTAAATACCTTGCAATGCCAGCTACACATGTGACATGTGAATGCCTGTTCTCACTTTCTAGTGACACAGTAAATAAGAAGCGGGCAGCATTATGTCCCATAAATGTAAACAAACTTGTTTTAGCGATTGGCTGAACAAGAAGTAGGACTGAATGTACTTGTAGGCTCTAAAGTTTTACACTGTTACTGTGAGGGGCCGTGCCCCCTCAGGCCGGGGTAGCACGGCCAATTATGTACAATCCAAAGAATTGCCCTACCTCTCAGGGCACCAGGGCCCGTCGGCCGGAGTCAATAGCCACCCCCTTTACAGCAGGGCAGTGTGGCCCAATGGCCAGAGTCAATAGCCGCCCCCTTTACTGCAGGGCACTGTGGCCCAATGGCCGGAGTCAATAGTCGCCCCTTTATCGCAGGGCAGTGTGGCCCAATGGCTGGAGTCAATGGTGGGGGTCGCCCACCTGGGGGTGTAGAGGGGCCCGAGACCCACCCACCTTCACTGGGCCCCGACCCAGGGCCCTAACAGTGGCTCAGCGCCTTTCACCGACTCAGCGGGGAGGTCCTACCGAAACACTCTGAGTCTCCCTGGGGCGGGAGATACCACTCCGTCACCCTCCCTGGGTCACTTCCTACTGGTATAGACGCAGTGGTCTGCCAGGCGGCCCCGGCTCCTCCACAAGCTGGCGGGTCCGTCGTTCCCTCTCGCTGTTCCCAGTCCGAGGCTTCAGGCAGGCGGGGCTCGGGCTCGGGCTCGGGCTCGGGCTCGGGCTGGTCCTCTGCAGGAGCTCCCCAGGCAGGTCCTTCTCCTTCAGCTGCCAGCCCAGAATGAGCTGGACTCACTCCTTTTATACTGCCTGAGCATCTGGAGCATGCCCAGTACTGCAGGAGCGGGACTTCTGCTGTCAGGGCTTCCGGCCTCCCCTGCTTGGGCTAGTGCGGGGCTGGTCTGCCCTGTCAGTTATGTTTTTGAGTGTAGTTATGTAATAAAAAAATAAAAAATAAAAATAAAATTAAAATAAAAAAATCTACATTTGTAAATTGCACTTTCACAATCATTCCTGTTAGCATGGCAGGGCCAAAGCTATAAGAGAGATGGACTCTATTTCAAAATCTCCCCAGAACTGTTAAGCAAATTGCTTGGGGATGAGCAATACACAAAACATGGGATCTGAATGTCAAACTGTATCGTGAGTTTGTAGGTTGGTAGTTGAAATTTGATCTGGAACCCTAGAATATTAGTTGGAGAAGCTGATTGTAAAACTATCACCATCAAGTGGAAAATGGCTTCAAGCTATTTCATTCAAAGACTTTAAAATTAGAGTTGACAAATAGTTGGAAATATTTGTCTTGCATATTCAGGACTGATTTTTGATTCAGTCATGCTCATGAACGTGTTCAGTTTGAGAACATTTGTCTGCTCAAGCTTCATGAGTGCAAATACTTGCAAAAAGCAAAGTTTTAAATGCCTCAATATTTGCTGAAAGCAAATTCTGACTTGTATATTTGATTGTGACATTTTTAATTCATAGTGTGTTGGTTAATTATACAAGTCTTCCGGACAAACTATCAAAAAACGCCACATTATTTATATACAGTTGAACCTCAGTTTGATTAAACCAATCTTACAATTGACCAGCTATATGAAACATTCCTCCCCTCCCCAGGGAAAATACAAAATCACATAAGTGTATTGATGAAGAACAAGTGAACATCCCTTCAGATGCTGATGCCTTCAGTGTAATCTCAATGTTTTAGTTTATGAACTTTGATTTTTTTTGAACTCCTCAATTCTCAATTAGTTAATAAATTGGAGTTTATACTGTAACTAACACATGCAGGACAAACTGTGTATTGCAATACTGTATTATACTATACAATTGCAGTGTACTGTATAGTATAATTTAATATAAAATTAAAAAATGCCTTTGTATTACTTCCAAAAGTCACATGGTAAAATTGTGCTCCCTGCGTGCATGACAAAAATCAACTCTCACAATGGAAATTGTGAATTGTATGGCTGCACTACAAACCAAGATTTACTGTTGGAAGAAATTTGCAAATAATTTAACCAATGATTTTTCTACCTGTTATTTGCTCATCTCTACTAAAGCTATAGATTAAGTGAAAAAGAAAAGCCATCAAATCAAACTCAGGTTATTCATAAATATGTGGTAATGATAGCTATGAATAGAGAATAGTGTGAATGGACTGAATTTGTACCCCATCATCAGAGCACAAGATCCTAAGCTGGCATCCCCTGCACTGCTACAGGCTAGGGACTGACTGGCTAAACTGCAGTTCTGCAGAAAAGGGGATTACAATGAATGAGAAACTGGATACAAGTCAACAGTGTGCCTTTGTTGCCAAGAAGGCTAACTACATATTGGATTGCATTAGTAGGAGCATTGCCAGTAGATCAAGAGAAGTGATTTTTCCCCTCTATTTAGCACTGGTAAGGCCACATCTGGAGTATTGTGTCCAGTGATCCCCAGTGCAGAAAGGATGTGGACAAATTGGAGAGAGCCCAGCAGAGAGCAACAAAAATGATTAGGGGGCTGGAGCACATGACTTAGGAGGAGAGGCTGAGGGAACTGGTTTTATTTAGACTGCAGAAGAGAAGAGTGAGGGGAGATTGATAGCAGCACTTCGACTATCTGAAGTGGGGTTCCAAAGAGGATGGAGCTAGGTTGTTTTCTGTGGTAGCAGATGACAGAACAAGGAGCAATGGTCTCAAGTTGCAGTGGGGGAGGTCTAAGTTGGATATTAGGAAAAACTGTTTCACTAGAAGAATGGTGAATGGGTTATGCAGGGAAGTGATGGAATCTCCACCCTTAGAGATTTTTAAGTCTAGGCTTGAGAAAGCCCTGGCTGGGATGATTTAGTTGGGGTTGGTCCTGCTTTGAGCAGTGAGTTAGACTAAATGACCTCTGGAGCTCTCTTCCAACCCTAATGTTCTATGATTCTATGATCTTCAGACAGTAATACAACTCAGAAAACCCTGCATGTGTATTCTTTGTTGGAGCTCTGGTGCCATAATGGCAGACACTAGACTGTAGGGGGAAAATCCCTACAAGTACAATGGAGAGAATTTTGTTCCATCTGCTCCATGGACATTATTTTTTATCCTAAGGAAAAAGAATTCTCTCTTGCCAATCAAGCAACCTTGGAAAACTCAACTGCCTCTCTCAGCTGTGAAAGGCAGAAAAGAAACATTATAGATGGCTTACATAAAGCTATATTTTCCCAGTAGACAAGCTGAGAAGAGAGTCCTCAGGCTACACAAAATATTTTTTTCTAGCGCTCTGGTCAGCCTGACCTAGTCAGATGCTGCAGTTAATCAAAACATGTATTTTATTGAGTGAGATAAGTTAAATCTGAAGGAAACAAAACTTTATTTAGGGAGCTCGGAATGGTAATATTTCTCAGCAATGCCAATGGCATTATGAGGTCTGTTTTATATTTTATAGATTTTATAAAAAAAACATAATTGCAATACATGTAACAGACTATATGTAATCTAAAGAACGTTTCAGGGCCACATATAAAAAAATTGGAGGCCTGAAGTGCTTGGTCAAAATACAGGCATAAAAGCAGACCCACAACAATTCATTCCATTGCTATGACTGAGCACAAAAATTGAGCAATTGTGCCTGCAATCATGGATGCAATTTTGTGGCATAACCTCCATTTTAAAGCATCTATACATAAAGAGTGACAAAAGACTGGGAACAAGTTTTTGTCTATGCATCACGAGTCTAATCCTTCAAGATGCTGAATGCCCACAAATCCCACTGACATCAGCAGAACTGTGGCCTCAGAGTAACTTCCATTTGTTTACAGGCCCAGGTGACTTGCTGGCACCAGTTTTGTGCATTATTACTTGACACACAAGTGACAGGATTTGTTTACACATGCAAACATAGTTTGTGCTCAGTTTACATGTGCAAATAGGTTCTGTGCATGACAGTGATTTTATAGGTACAGAACTAGTGGCTCCATGCACAAACTTTCACATCACAAGTTCATATATATATTTGTAGATAGAAAAGTTACCCCATTTTCAAAGGCTACAAGAGTCAACCAGAGGCTATGTAGAGAACATATACTCTCACATTACTGCTTTGGCTGTACTGACTATCTATTACACTTCTAATAGGAAGATACAGTAACAGCAGTTGTTGCCAGGTGGGACACTTACACATAGTATTCCAAGTTTTTCCTCAGTATTGTCAGTTGGGGATGACATGTAGCGTGTTGGTATTACATTAAAAAAAACCCTAACATCCTGAAACAGAAAGCTGTGCAAGCCGTAGAAGAGTTTGCTTTCTTGCTTGACTGGGATCAATTCTTGAGGCAGAGATGCTCCGTGGGAAGCAGGTATTAGTGCTGGGCTGAGATTCCTGAAAGGAGGGATTGGTCTATATGCTATTTGATCATTTCTGTTCCAGGACTGATGTATTTGTATGAATAAAGCAAATGACACCCACCTCCATGTCAGGGTCTCTGTATTCCCCCCATTCTCTCCTCCCCATCTACGTGTCCCCCGACTCTGGATCCCTGACCCCTCTCCAGTCCTCCCACAACTGGCTCCCCACTTACCCTTCCCTTTTCCTCTCCACCCGGGACCATACTTTCACCTCCTCATCACTAGTCCCTTCACTCCAGGGTCCTGCTTACACACCCACCCCAGCCCATTCCCCCACTTTAGGTCCCTCCTTCACCAGCCTCCATTCCTCTCTGGATCTCTGCTTCACCCACTAATATTGCCCCATCTGGTCCCTGCTATGCCCCGACCCCCTGGGTGTCCATTTCCCCCCTACAAATGCTCCCTGTCAGGCTATTACTGTTGGAGTCCAGGCTATAGCCAATATCCCCTCACAGCATGTAGGTAGTATCAGAGAGGTTCCTCCATCTGCAGCACAAGGCAGTTTGGGAATCCCGACTTTCCTATGAATCAGGCTTTTTCAGATTTTTAGAAAGCCTTTGACAGGGTCCCTCACCAAAGGTTCTTAAGCAAAGTAAGTTGCCATGGGAAAGTCCTCTTATGGATTGGTAACTGGTTAAAAGATAGGAAACAAAGGGTAGGAATAAATGGTCAGTTCTCAGCAAGGAGAGAGGTAAATAGTGGTGTCCTCTAGAGGTCTCCCCTGGGATCACTCCTATTCAAAATATTCATAAATGATCTGGAAAAAGAGGTAAAGAGTATGGTGGCAAAATATGCAGATGATACAAAACTACTCATGATTGTTGAGTCCCAGGCAGACTGCGAAGAGCTACAAAAGGATCTCTCAAAATTGGGTGATGGGGCAACAAAATGGCAGATGAAATTCAATGTTGATAAATGCAAAGCAATGCACATGGGAAAACATAATCACAATGATACATATAAAATTAAGAGGTCTAAATTAGTTGTTACCACTCAAAAAAGATATCTCGGAATCACTGTGGATAGTTCTCTGAAAACATCCATTCAATGTGCAGTGGCAGTCAAAAAAGGGAACAGAATATTAGAAGTCTTTAAGAAAGGGATAGATAATAAGACAGAAAATATCATATTGCCTCTATATAAATCCACGGTACACTCACATCTTGAATACTGTATGCAGGTGTGGTAGCTCCATCTCAAAAAAGATGTATTAGAATTGGAAAATGCTCAGAAAAGGGCAACAAAAATGATCAGGGGTGTGGAACAGCTTCCATATAATGAGAGATTAATAAGACTGGACTTTTCAGGTTGGAAAAAGAAATGACTAAGGGGGGAATGACAGATGTCTCTAGAATCATGATTGCTGTGGAGAAAATAAATAAGGAAGTGCTATTTATTCCTTCTCATAACACAAGAACTAGGGGTCACCAAAGGAGATTAATAAGCAGCATGTTAAAAACAAACAAAAAGTAGTATTTCTTCACATAATGCACAGTCAACTTGTGGAACTCATTGCCAGAGGATGTTGTGAAGGCCAAGACTATAACAGGGTTAAAAAAACACTAGATACATTCATGGAGGATAGGTCCATCAATGATTGTTGGCTAGGATGGGCAGGGAGAGTATCCCCAGCTTCTGGCAAACAGAGGCTAGGAATAGGTGACAGGACATGGATCACTGGATGATTACCTGTTCCATTCATTCCTGGACATCTGACATTAGCCACTGTTCAAAGACAGAATATTGGGCATAATGGACCTTTGGTCTGATCCAGCATGGCTGTTCTTATGTTCTTATCACTTTGTATTTTGTAAAAGTGTCCTATGATGAGGTAGTCTAGGCCCAGAGACCTCCTCCGGCACTGGCGGACTTAGGGTCCTGCCATACCCTGTCCCACAGAGGAGCCTAGATTGGTTGTGGCAAAGCAGTCAATGAGAAAGGCTGCAGGGAGCAGCTAATTAGGGCTCAGCAGGGCCATATAAAAGGAACCACAGAACAACAATCAGTTGCTGCCTGGAGCTTGAGTACGGAAGACTGGGTTAGTAGCTGGCTGAAAGAGTAAGGCTATGAAAGGGTGGGTAGGAGCTACGTGAGCTAAGCAGGAGTTCCTAACTGGCTGCAGAGATGGACCCTAACACTGTTTGTTGGCAAGGACTGGGGGAGAGAGAGCTCTGGGCTGGCTGCTAGGACTGAGTAAGGATTGAGCCTGGGGAGGGCTGCAGGAAAGTAGGGTCTTCAGGGAGGAAGCCCTGAGGGTATGGCTCATATTAGGGCTGGTGACTCTTTAAAGACCCCAGGGAGGGCTAGAGACACACCAACTGAGCGGTACTGAGATATCCTGGCAGGGGTCTTGTCTGATCACATACAGACAGTGTGGGTGACTCAGCTGGAGGGCTGAGTCACTGAAAAACTGCCTGAGAAACCCCTGACGGGTCACCTGAACTGAAAGACTAGACCCATCTGACCAGAAGAGGGGGCTTGTGAGAGGTGGGTGCTATGCCATTACATGTCCCATAAATCTACATCAGGGCTTGCTGAGATTTAGGTCCACACTATTTTAGTTTACTGTGGGCTTGTTTACACAGTGTAGCTGGGATGTAACTTCTAGTGTGCACTAGCTTGGTGCACGCTAACTAGCCTGTGTGGACCTTACTGGTGAACACTAAAAGTTCCCTACTATGTGCACAAGAGAACTTTTAGTGTGCATCATCAACATCCACATGGCCAGTTAGTACATGATGCATTGGTGTGCACTGGAGTTTACCCAGCAGCTGGTGTGTACTAACACACTATGTAGCTAAGCTCTCTGAACGTGGACGTTTGCATTACTATGTACATGTCAACAAGCGGGCTGATAACACTTGTCTACAGTTTTTTAGAAGTCGTCTGCTTCAGAGATAAAATGTGATATTTATTATGTATTTTGATGTGCTGAATTCAAATATGACAATTAAAACAACTGATTGGCTACTGTTTCTAAGATATTTAAGTTTTTACATTTTATGTCTATGTCTATTGTGTAGATAGAGTTTTAATCATAAATTGTAAACCTAGGTCTTTTCATGTGTTTATGGTTGCTTTACATGATAATATTTCACCTGTCCTGTTTATGTAACACTTTAAAAATCAGCAAAAGGGTTATATAAATAAAATGTATTATGAAACAAAAGCAAAACACTATTATGTACATAGTTTAGTCCTATTCAGTGTCTACTCGGTGCTTCTTGGCTTGTCTCTTGTATTCATTAAATGGAGCATCTCTTGTCACTGTCCAGCAATAGTCTGCAAGCATCGATGGGCTCCATTTGCCCTGATAGCATTTTTCCATTGTTGCAATGTCCTGGTGAAATCGCTCGCTGTGCTCATCATTCACTGCTCCGCAGTTCGGTGGAAAAAAAATCTAGATGAGAGTGCAAAAAATGTATCTTTAGTGACATGTTGCAACCAAGGCTTTTGTATGCCTTGAGGAGGTTTTCCACCAACAACCTGTAGTTGTCTGCCTTGTTGTTTCCAAGAAAATGTATTCCACTGACTGGAAGGCTTTCCATGTCGTCTTTTCCTTGCCACGCAATGCATGGTCAAATGCATCATCTCGAAGAAGTTCACGAATCTGAGGACCAACAAAGACACCTTCCTTTATCTTAACCTTGGAAATTTTCCACGTAAGTACTTGAAAGCTGCTTGTGTTTTGTCAATGGCCTTGACAAAGTTCTTCATCAGACCCAGCTTGATGTGTAAGGGTGGTAACAAAATCTTCCTTGATTCAACAAGTGGTGGATGCTGAACACTTTTCCTCCCAGGCTCCAATGACTGTCGGAGTGGCCAAATCTTTCTTGATTTAGTGGGAATCTCTTGCACGACTATCCCATTCGCAGAGAAAACAGCAGCATGAAGAAGAATGGGACAAGATCCTTTTGATGGTCACGGAACATGGAAACCCTAACATCACCTGCCAGGAGATTCCACTGCTGTAGTCTGGAGCCCAACAGCTCTGCCTTACTCTTGGGTAGTTCCAAATCCCTGACAAGGTCAGTCAGTTCAACTTGTGTTATGATGTGTGGTTCAGAGGAGGAAGATGGGAGAAAATGTGGGTCCTGTGACATTGATGGTTCAGGACCAGAAGTTTCATCCTCTTCCTCTTCCTCCTCTGACTCAAGTGAGTGATTCTGGTGCATCAGCACCCGGCAGTCCTTCTCCGTGGGGTATTGGGCGCATAGCTGATGGAATGTTTGGATAATGCACAGTCCACTTTTTCTTCTTTGACACACCTTTCCCAACTGGAGGCACCATGCAGAAGTAACAATTGCTGGTATGATCTGTTGGCTCTCTCCAAATCATTGGCACTGCAAAAGGCATAGATTTCCTTTTCCTGTTCAACCACTGGCAAAGATTTGTTGCACAAGTGTTGCAGCATATGTGTGGGGCCCACCTCTTATCCTGATCTCCAGTTTTGCAGCCAAAATAAAGGTGATAGGCTTTCTTAACCATAATGGTTATATTGCGCTTTTGTGATGCAAAAGTCACGTCACCACAAACATAGCAGAAGTTATATGCACTGTTCACACAAGTATGAGGCATCTCTGCTTACTTTGGCTAAACAGAAATGTGTCCCTTTGCAGAATCAAACACTGACAAATAAGAGAGCATGACACTATATGATTTCTAGAGCTGATATAGGGCAATTTGTTCAGCAGAGTGAGGTAAGCTTTGTTATGATTGCATCATCCATGACTTCTAGGAATAACATGATGCAATTCATATCATGTATGATGCAATACCAGCTTCAGATTGCATCATTCATTGTTTTGCCTAAAAAGCAAGTACTGTCCAAACCCAGTCATAGATTTATTCATAGATCCAGTCAAAGATGTATTTTAGTCATTTCTGGTTTAAATTGAGATCTCTTCCCTTTATAACTCACTTATCTTCTGCCATTCCCTTGTGAAGGGTCGTATATACTGACCCAATAGCATATCTTGAAAACTAGAGCCAATCAACAATTTTAAGCATCATTTTCATTCTCAGTGACCCAGAATTAGTAAAGTTTGACTACATTTATTTCAGAAGCATTTTGGCTGTAGAGCAGTGTAACGTATTTGCTGTAATAATTTTTACATAATGGGAAACCAGATGACTTGGTGCTGATTCATCCAAATGTCAGCTACTATTTAGATTAAATAAAAGGAGCAGTAGCTGCTTTCTAGTTAATTCTAAGAAAGCAACACAATGTTTTAAAAAGACTCAAACTGGGTCTTTCTGAGAACTTAATTTAAAACATCACAGCTGATCAGATGGGGCACAGGAGGACAAGCTGTGATCCAAACTCTTTTAAATCAATATTAATTTTTGAAGTACCAATCGTTCTATTGTATTTTAGAAAATGCCAACAAATCAGAACTGTAAGTACCAGTAAATTAGGCCTTATGATGGCAAAACATATTTATGTGACTCATTGCAACTATGGTGCCTTTTAGCAAGCTGCCTTGTATTACTAATTTAATGAATCAAGGTGATATAAATTAGCAATCTCCTTTTGAAAATAAATTGTGGCTTAAATACTGCTGTGATGTACTTTAACTCAATAGGTCAAAAATGCTTCAGTATTAAACGCAGATTTAAAAATGGTAAAGGTTTGGTGGGTTTTTGTTTACAGTACTATGTAATCCAGGGTCCTTTAGTCCTAAAATGCAGTAACAGAGTTCCTGAGCTACAGGCAAAGCTACATTTTACTGTACCGGCAAAGCAAAAAAATTAGTTCAAGTGCATTTCACAAGAAAAATCTTCCTACACATTTGCCTTTGTAAAACATTGTCTCTTTTTAAAAAGAGACAATTAAATTTGGGAAAATCAGTTTTTGGTACCCACCTTTACAGACCTAATCCTGATTCTTCAGAGATGCTGAGCATCCATGGCTCTGACTAAAGTCAGTTGATGAGCCCTGCTAGAACTCAGCACCTTTGAAAGTCAGATGTAGATATTTGAGTTGGGCATTTAAATTGCAGTGCACCAAATTAATGTATGTTTTTGAAAAGTTTGCCATAACAAGGCAAACAAGAAGGCTGTCCCTGGAGGATTTCAAATTCAACAGAAATGAAACAATCTCAATTTCTTGCACAAGGAAGTTCAGATAGACAGGTGTAAAATCCGAAAGGGTGGAAAGTTTGAGAACTGAACATTTTCTGTTTGGCCATCACTGCTTAAAATCCCCCCCACACTCATGAATATACAGCTGTGAAGCTATTTTTTTATAGTGACCCACTGCAAAGACAGAGTGCAAGGACAATTGTGAATTTACATACTTTCAAATGCTTAGATTTCATGCAAGTTTAGTATTAGCTCCGTATTTCCTTGCTGTTAAAGACAGTTAAAAAAAACCCAACCAACTATAACAATCTTGTAAGGATTAAAATTATTGATATGTACTCACAGCCTTTTCAGGGTAACAGTTTTTTACTGTGTATTTTATAAGCACCCCATTATCCTGAGCTGGTGTGTGAAATCTAATACAGCTCACTTCCTTTGGCCACAGCACTCCCAAAAACAGACAGCGTACCGTTAGCTAGATCAAATGCAGTGTTATTGTCAGGACCAGCTTCTCTCACTGGAAGGTACAACAAAGCTCTTCTGGTCTGGGGAAGATACAGCAACACTGTACATTATTTTTGTTTTTGCAGACAGTGCCAAGACAGAGGTCATCACACCATTGATCGGAAACAGGCAATCTTGGAGAAGCAGCGAAGAAAGTTCTTAGGTTGAGGCCAGACAGGTATTTTTAGATAAATGGTGATTTGGATTAATGGAGCTCATAAAAAAAAAATCAAGGTTTTACATACAGAGTTGTAAGTTTATGTATGAACAGGGGTGGAGGGACTCAATGAATATTTGCCTCATAAATGAAGGCTTTTTGCTTTCCTATGATCACAAACTTCATCAAATCCAATGTATGGAGTGGATTATAAAAGTCCCTCCATATCTCAGTAGATGCATTTCAAAAGGGCAAGCAATTATGTATATCATTCCTTTATCGGGCATTCTCAATAAATAGCTCAGCCCTGGGGAATGGCAGCAATGTCTTAATGGTGGAGACCCACCGTCGGCCAAATTAACTCTCTTTCTGTAGGGAGGGATTATATGCGGATGTGCAGTTTTGCAACTGGGCTGCCAGTTTCAGAAAGGTAAGTTATTAATCAGCTCCTTGCTGTGTGCTGCTTTATCGGAGTACTGCTGTCAAACAAGTATTTCAGCCTGAGGGAAAGGCTCAGTGTGAGAAGACACAAGTCTGCCAAGCTTCTGTGACAGAGCTTCTGAATCTGCCCCCTTCACGCCCCATCTTTTTAAAATTCAGTCTCACTCAGAATAAGTGGAGCATAAAAGGTAGTACCCATTGCTCAAAACATGATTACCAACAATCTAAGTGATTGGCTGTCATCTCTGCAGGTAGTAGCTGTTCACACATGGCTGGTTAGTATTTAAGAACTGCAAATATCAAAACTGAAACCTGAGAAACACTGTATAGGAATTACCTGCTACGGCTTTGAATTTATAAGGGCAGCAAGTGCTCTGGCATGCCTGCAATAACTGCAGAGGAATGCTTCATTAACTTAAAAGCTATCCTACTTAGCTGCCCACGCACTTGTAATTAATTGTAGAATCCCTCACTGCCAGGATGTGAGATTCTGCATTAATAGCCATGCCCCCTTTTTAATGAATTATCCTTTGCTGCCATGCTTTTGGTCCAGTGATCACCCACACTCTGAGGAATATTTGCCTGTTGTGTATTGCTTCCAGTCAGTCAATACTGACTCCAGCCCAAACATAGTTGAGCTAAGACTTTAGTGCAGGCTACGTATTTACTCTTTGTCTGTGTCTGGTTAGTACTTAGGACACAATTCTCCACTGTATCTGAGCAGAACTTGGGCCCATTGGGTTAGGCTGACAGGGTGCTGATTGTAGCTTCTTTATTAGTAGTCACTTGGCCCCAGAGTGAGTTACAGCTGCAGGGAGACATCTTTTACTTATGCCACTGGCAGATGGGTTTTGTGGCAACAGAGACTCCTCCACATGAGAGGTAACAGAGTTGGGTGATGGAGTTGGTGCAGGAGGCAACAGAGCTACCTTTGCCAAGCTTATGCTAGCAGAGATTCCCCTGTGGAACACAGTGGGAACTATGAAGGGGAAATCTCCAGCCACTTAAGAAATGCAATGTGAACACAGAGGACCATCATATCCACCTCTTGTTCTGAAAGGGAAAAGAAAGTACATTTAACATAGTTCTGTGAAAGCACTGCGGGAAGATTGCTGCCATTTGGCTGTATTCTTGTTGTCGGCCTATGGGACATACTGGCTCGTAAATGATATCATATACAGGAAGTTGAAAACTTTACAAAAGATTAATAAATTCCGATTCCAAGGCCAGAAGGGACCATTGTGATCATCTAGCCTGACCTCGTGTCTAACAGAACTGCCCCAAAATAATTCCTAGAGCATATCCTTTTGAGAAACTTCCATTCTTAATTTTAAAAGTATCAGTGATGTAGAATCCACTCTGATGCTTGGTAAATTGTTCCAATAGTTAATTACCCTGACTGCCAAAATGTATGCCTTATTTCCAGTCTGAATTTGTCTAGCTTCAACTTCTAGCCACTGGATATGTTATATCTTACTCTGCTAGATTGGATAGCCCTTTATCAAATATTTGTTCCCCATGTAGGGACTTATGGACTGTCATTAAGTGACCCCTAACCTTCTCTTTGTTAAGCTAAATAGATTGGGCTCCTTGAGTCTATTGCTATAAGGCATATTTTCTAATCTTTCAGTCATTCTCATTGCTCTTCTCTGAACCTTCTCCAGCTCATCAGCATTATGATTTAATGCTGTGAGCCATCTCGAAAGCATAAGCCCAAGTACAGAGCATCAGAATCTAGCAAAAGGGAAGGAGATAGCTGACATTGGCGGTTACACAAAGACCCCGATCGTGTACTAGTGAGCCTGAATGTTTAAATGTCCTGCACTAAAGATTCTAATAATCTCCAATAAACTTTCCTTCAGTTTGTCCAATCACTCCTTATGCTTGGCAGTATAGCCTATCTTCATCTCTTCTGTTTCCGCACTATTCAGAGGTATTCATATAGCTGTCTCTGTCAGTTGTCTCTTTGGATTTTTTTACATTCTGAGGCTCTGTATGCTTTGTGCCTTCCAATCTGCCTCAAGCTCGCTGATGTTTTAATTCACTTTCTATTGTGCTTGTGCTACTGAGATTGGTGTCTATTTCAGTAACATCAGGGGGTGATTGTACAACATGATCAAGTCCCATGATACGTTTGCTGGTCATAGCTGAGACACTGAAATATGGAGAGTGTCTTTAGAAATTCAGGGCAATTATGTCTTCATATGAGAAGACATAGAAATTCAGAGCAATTATGCCTGCAATGTGTCACCTCCCTTATACTTATCTTGTGGCAATTCTTTTTTCTGGAGAAAGCCTTGCATGCAAATATATGGGTGGGCCACCTCTGAATGCATTTGGTTCAGAAGCACCTCATCTTGAGCAATCGATTGTGTCTTTAACTGGTTGGTTGCTACCCAACACCCCCTCATGGTCATATATTGCTTTTCATTTATCAGCCTGGTCCTTTGAGCATACATATGAAAGGCTGTATTTGATCTGACTATTAATATTCCCCCTTCTCTTCTCCCCAATATTTCCACCCTTCTCCCTACAAAAAACAGTATAGGTCTCTACACATCAACATACATGCAAACAAAAGATGGATTGCAGTGGTGTTTGTCCATTACTTTTGCATGCTTGGTTATTTCTTTGAATCCAAGTTACTCTATTTTATCCTGCAAGAGTCAAATATGAGCTTTCTTAGGGGATGCTCAGCATGGCACAAACTGAAGTACTAATGTTCCGTATTACAGTTTCGGCATAATCTTGCCACATAGCACCCAAAGACCAAATATATTTAATCTAAACAAATAGACAACATAACTTATGGCTATTGACAAAAACAGCATAAGCAGATGTCTGTTTGTTATTGCTTCTACAAGCCATGCCTTCAGATCAGTTGCTAGTTAGATGGACAAAGTGCAGATGGCAATGAACCCAGAGAGCTGGGCCAGTGGTGGATTAACAACATACATAACTTCAAGGCCTGTGGCTTCCTCTCCAATAGCGAGTGGAGTGCTGACTGTTAGCACTTCCTGCTCTACATATCAGGGATCAGTTGAAAGAGGGCACTACTCCCTTATGCAGGTAATACTTGTTATGATGTTCCCTTCTGATGATCAAGCAGTTAAGTGGAATTTTTAATTAATATCTAGCTTTCATGGGAGTAGTGGATGCTCAGAATTTTTGAAACTGAAGCTGCTTATTAAGGTATTTACTATTTCTCCCAAATGCTTAAGTCACTTTTGTAACTGGAATTTAGAATCCTAAGTCACTTATGGGTTTCTGAAAGTTTTACACTTAATGACTTTCTTAATGCCATGGAATTGTAAAGGGTCATCTGCACACATTTTTCCTCAGAGAGCTGAGTGACTAGAGAATTTTTTTGCCTTTCCAAACTTAATCAGAGATATGAATGGTACCCCTATGCCAGATCAACTGCCAAGTGCCCATGTTGAAATGGACCATTAGAAAAAAGATTGTTACATATTCAGTATGCAAATGATTTGTGATTCAAACTACCTAGACCTGAGAGTTTTAGGAGGATGTTTTGGAGCTCATAGATGTTCTTGACTCAACAGCTATTTTATAATAAATGTCTTGTAGGGGAGAACTAACTATAGTTTAATGAATAATTTTTATTCCTGCTTCATTTTTGTGGAAATAGTGTTTCTCAGTGAACATCATTAGTTCTAACTGGGAAGATACTGTAGAACTGAGACAGGAATTGGATGCTTGGTGTTTCTTATGCACACATGACTGAGAAAGATTTCAGGGACTGTGGGTTTGTGCTGTCAGCAAATCTCATCCATAAATATGGTTTAGGAGTTGTGAGCAACTTAAGGCACACTGGAGCTGCTGTGCTATACATCCAAGATCCAACATGCCTTAGAAGGCCTTCAGGAAATATAGCAGTAGCAGTACCAAAGTTGACCAAGCTATTGAGCACCAAACTGCGGTAGCTCTATCTACGAGGGTCTTTCTACAGCATATCAAAGCCTACAGATGGGTAATTCCAATGTACTTTAGTAGGCCTACAGGAGATGTAGCAGCTGAGCAAAATTTAGGAACTTCATGAATTTTGAAGCTCATACCCACACTACTCCTAGGGCTGAGGGGCCCTGTCACCAGGTTACCTGAACCAGTGGGTATGTCGCGCAGTGAGCTTGCCTAATTTTCAGTAGCCCAATTATTGTCTGTAAGGATGACCATCCTGGGCCTTATACCCCACAAAATATGTCAAAAGACTCCTACTGAGCTAAATGCAAAAGTACAGTCAGAATTATCCAGGCCTGGCATCTTGTGTTAAGGCTGTGTGACATTCCTTCCTCGCCTCGTCTGGCTTCACTCAGAACTGCTATTTGATAGAAGCAGCCAGCTCCTTTTATCTGGTCTGTTGGGTCCAGGGGTGAAAGTAAGGTGGTATAGGCCGGTACAGTGTACTGGTAAAAAGTAGCAGCGCTTTAAAGGACGCTGCTTAAAGCGCTGCTGCGGCAGCATTTTAATGTCCCTGCCCCTTTTGTGCCCCCTCCCCCCGCAAGCTGCTGACTTGGGGTGGGGGGCAAAAGGAGCTGCTACCCAGCCCCAGGCAATGTGGGCAGGCTGACAGGGGGACACTGATCTCCTGCTCTGCCCCTTCCGTACTGGTAAGAGACAATTTTACTTTCACCCCTGGCTGGATCCCAACTGGCCACCGGCTGCTCCCAGCCCTTCTAGCCACTGGAGGACCAAGTCTTGCTGGTTAAACTAGCCACTGTTCCTGAGAAGGCCTTTCTAGGCAACCCCTGAAGATCCAAACTCAAAGGACTGCTTTCTAGGGAACGGGCATCAAGGCAGTTGGATGTCTGGCAGAGGGCAGGGGAATGCTTGGTATGCCCCGTCACAGGTCCTTGACACAAAAACTAAAATCAAATCACCAACGACTCATGTACTTGGCCTAACCGAAGCACAGCTTTACCTAAGAATGAATGATGTGTCTATGGAGGATCTGGAACCTAACTTACTAAAGTTTAGGGCAGTTGGATCTGGGATAATGGTTCAGGCCCATCTATAGTAAGTGCATTATAAATAATAGAGACTGCCAAAAGAATGTTAGATTCCAAATTGATGCTAATTAAATAACATTTTAAAGACGTTTAGTTATTTAAAACACTTGAAAAAAAGATAAAACACCTCTAACCTGCAACTGCAGCTTTTAGGTCACTTTAACCATAAACACACAGCTGCCTCTGATCAAAATTCTCCTTAGGCTCTAAAGGTTAGATTACAGGCCAGATTGTGATCCTCTTAATCCAACAGGGAAGCAATTATTCACACAAACAGTCCCATTGAAGTCAGTGCGTTTATTCCTATGAGTACCTGCTCATCATGGGGAGTAAAAGGGTGACAGAACTGGTGGGAAGCATTCCTCACAAACATTTATTGCTGATTTACACAAACGTTCTTTGAAGTAACTATCATGTAATAAGCCTTTAATGTTATTCACCTTGGCATTTCAACCTGCTATAACCACATGAGTATGCACACTGCCGTAGATGGGCAAATGCTGAATGGGTCTGATATTAGGGCATCTGGGAAAGAAGTCTGGTAATAAAGGGCCTGAGTATGTTATCATTGAACCAAATGGGACTATTCACTAGCCTAAGAATACTGAAATGTATAATGGTTTGTAGTAGTGGGGCCATAGTTTGTAAATTGTCTGGAAAAACATGGACACTTTGAACATCAGCGATTTTTTAAAAAATGACTTGAACTTGAAGGTAGTTGTGGTTTTGTTCCACTTAGGAGAGCCTAATAAAGAAAGCAGATGTACTTCTTTAAACCATCTCCCCTCTACTTGTGCTAGCCTAGCATTTTGGGGATTTTTTTCCCCCACCCCGCCTCTCTCTCCATATATCACTTCTTTTAACTAATATCAATTTTCTTAATGAGCTATTGTCTTACGTCCACTATTAGAGTGGACACAAAGTTTTATTTCAAATGTAATTAAGATAAGGGACTCAACCCTGTATGGGGATATATGATTTAGGGTGTTCAGGGTGAATGTACTTTCATTATTCCATGGACAGAAAGTAGCCCCTCCCTCTGAGAAAGTGGGAGGATATGGTCCGTCTCCTCAGAATGGGGGAGAAAGTGACAGTGGAAGGAGAAGGGGACAGTTGACCTGAGGGGAGAGATGGAGAGATACAGAGAGTGAGTGGAGCATTATGAGCAACCTGAGAGATGCAGGATGAGGGATCAATCAGAGGGCTGTAGGGAAACTGGGACTGAGAGAAGCCAAGAGTAAGTGGAAAGGCTGAGATTGGGCAGGACAGACAGATGTGTATGAGACGGTCATATCAGCTTAAAGATGGCTGGTCAACTCAATCTGTGTTTGATGGTGCATTGGTTCTTGTATGTTCCTGAGCATCAGCTCCGCTTATCTCCAGTCACTGATTCATTTTGTCCTGCTGATCCGGAACAGGAAGACCAATGTTCCTTCAGACCCTTTGGGTCTCGTCCAATGTGCTCCCCTGCCAGCAAGCATCACTGAAGTCAAGTCCATCTCTTCAGCAATGTACAAGAGATGCCTGAGACTCAAAGACTGACTTAGGAATTAGATAGAATCCAGTGAGATATTTGGAGAAAGAAGAACCTTGAACTAATAATATTTTGTTATTAATCTATAAGAGAGTAGCCTGTGCATACAGACATAGAAAACCCGCTAAAGAAAAAAATAAATCTATTTAGTTAAGTACATTTCATAGTAAGTTATAGTGTGTCAGTGTGTGTGTGTGTGTGTGTGTGTGTGAGTGAGAGAGAATTCATTCTTTTATTGTATTCTTCATATATTCACTGTTATTGTAGGTAGGTGGAATCCAGTTCCATGTGTTCTGATTTAAATAAAATCTCTGTTTAATAGAAGCAGTTGTCAAAAAATCTTGTCTACCATTAAATAACCTTTTATCAGCCCCACCAACCTCTCACCTGCCAAGTAAATTATACCACCATTGTGATGGACCATCACTAAATCTTGGTGAGTGGTTTTGGGATAGGGTGACCCTAGGGTGTATTTCAAATGATAACACAATAACCCTACTGTGAGAGGTCAGTTTACAAAACACAGGGCACTGCAGCAGATTCCTTTTAATTTAAGCAGACTTAGTGCTATTAAAAAAAAAATCAAGGCAGTTTGGGTTTGTGATTTGGCTCAATGGAGCTAGACCTGAACAATGAGCTCAATTCTGGGTCCAAAGTTCCAAAGGGTTCAGATCTTATTTACAATTTGGGCCCTCATCCTTTAGATTTGTACAGTAATTGCACAATTTACCTATTATTTAACTTGTGTCGCCATTCAGTTTCCATCTGGTCACAATGTGTGAACTAGTAGTTGAGCAATCCAGCATGCAAGTGATGCATTTGTTCCTTCATAGCCTTGCATTGTGAAAAGTTGGAAGGACACAGTTGTCTTGCTCCAGTGTGTGACAGTGGAACCCAATGCAAGGAAGGTTGTGTGTTAGACAGCAATTTATGTTGAGTGGAAGGAAATGTTAAATTTCTTTGTACAACTGCTCCTTACTCTCAAGAGCAGATGGTACAAGAGCGGTGAAGTATGGACAAATAGCAGCCCAGATCTGTTAGGGCCTGTAGGATGTACTCTCATACAATTGATAACTAATAATAAAAACAGAAGACTGAAGAGAGGTAAGCATGATCCTCAGCAAGCATATGAATAAGGTGCTTAGCTATGCACTTTCCTCTTTGGCCTTTCTTCTGCTACCAGACAGGAATAAGCTGGTAGTCACATAGCAGCAATCACATGTGTGTTGTATGTGGCTTCCTTGTGGTCTTTTGTCCTGCTTATTGCAGGTTTAATACTTAGCACCTGAATGGTCAACCAGCACAGAGCACCTATCAGTCCATGGCAAGAAGATTAAATGTAGTTTAAGGCCATACATGTCTATGGCCATGTGTGTTATCTGCATTACCATTCTCAATATATTATGGTCCCAGTAATGTTATATTGTACATCCAGGCACTGCTGTACCTTTTAGACACCCAGGTTTCCAGTTTGTAGGGACATACCAATCAAATACTACATCCCTACTCTAGTATTAGTAGACAAAAATATTTCAAGCAATTAAGGTAATTACTAAATATACTGGAGTAATTTGCTTGTTCTAATATTAAGTCTTACACTATTTAACTGTGATTCAAACTTCTCAGGGCATCAAATGTTTTAAGGTTATATGAAAAGGCATTATCTAAAAAGCTAACACACATTCTCCATGAGCTTTGTCAAGGACACTGAGAAAAAAAAATCCACACTATTGAGCTAGCACATAGGCTGCTGTCCCAATCAATACACAGAAGGATTCTTATGAGGTAGATTAAAGAACTACTTCAGTTTTGCCCTGACAGTGGTCCAAAAACAATGGTAAAAACAAGAAAGGACAGGATGTAGAACTATAGCATCCAGTTTTGATGTGGATTAAAAATATGCCCACAGCAGAGCTTTAGATGGAAGTGTGCATTTCAGTTTAGCAGGCAACAGAAAAAAATGTAACTATATTCTTTAAGCAAGTTTTTATGGAAAATGATAATAAAATGAAATCAGTGTCATAGGCATTGATTCTATGGGTGCTCCAGAGCTCAAGCAAAAATGAAAAGAAAAAACAGGGGGTGCTCAGCACCCACAGGTTGGATTAATCTTTTGTAGGCCCCAATGCCTGGACCGTGGCCCTTTACCCCATTCTACCTGCTCTCTGTCCTGAGGCCCTGCCTCTGCTCAGCCTCGTCCCCCAAGGCCCAGCCCACCTCTTGCGTGAGGTGGGGAGGAGAGGAAACGGTGAGGAACAACTACAGGCAAAAACAAAAGTCAGCACCAGTGGCCAGTGTTCCAGCATCCAGGCTGCCTAAGAGTAGTTTTTTATCCCCATAACTGCATAATTTAACCTGAAAATGTATACACCTTCCCATGTTAAAAATGAATTACAACACACAAGTTTGCATTTTCAAAACAGTGCATGTGAGATGAACACCCTAATGTATTTGAAACGGTAGGAGATTATCCTTAAGCTTTTTCCCAATCAATACACTGCTTGGGAAAACCTGGGACAAAACCTCTTTTAAAAAAAAACGTTTTTGCAGACACGTTTTTAATGCATCTCCCTAGCTGTGCTTTCACAGTATTCCTAATAAATGTACTGAAAAGTATGCAAAGGAGTCAAAAAAGAAATGTTTAAATATGAAAATACATTGAATATAATGGTTAACAATCTGTGATTCAGGACACCTTGTAGTTAGGGTAGAGTTTGTGGAGATACAGCTTATATTTCCGTGACCTTCAATTCCTTTGCAGAAAAATTAATTAAATTTACGACATGGCACTTCTATAGCTGCTGGTGGTTATTTACCAGAGAAAGACCTGAGGGAAATGGTTGCTTCCTTCCCATTTTTTCTGCTGAATTTAATACTTGTGAAAGGTGCCAGATTGTGAACTCAAGAGACTGAAATCCTCTTTAGAATAGATACAACACTGGCAAAGTAAGCACCTTCCCTTGTCTGCCAAGGTACTTCAGTCTTTAAATACAGGGGTGGAAGTGTTTGCCAGTCTCTAGGGCCATTCAGTCCTTGTTCTCCCTACTAAGATTGGCACCAAAGGTGCCAATTAGTGCTAATAGCAGACAGTCATGTGCGCATTAGCAACTGGACTGGGACACCAAACAGCTGGTATAGATTTATGCAGGCCTAAACCAGATTCAAACTAGCAACCTAGAAGTAATAAGCTCCATATTCTATTAACAATCTGATGTGCCATCCAGTCCCCGTGACCTGGAATGGGGTTTATTCGTTCCACTGGAATATAACTAAAGATGGGTGACCTGGAAAAGTTAGGCATTTGAATCTATATTTAGCTGTATGCATATGGATTTAGACGCCAAGGTTAAGGCACTCAAGTTTGAAAAATGTAATTCTAAAGTTCCAGATTTTGATTGCAAACACTGGCTACACCACGTATCCTGCTACTGAGCACCTCAGCACCAATGTATTTACTGCTCACCAGAACCACCTGCTGTCTTAGATGTAGTGAATTATTCAGTGTGAAAAATACACGGCCAAATCCTGAGAGATGCTAAGTACATATGCCTCCCGTTAAGGGGCTCAGTGGCAAATTGCAGGTGCTGAGCAGGCAGATACTCAGCAGCTTACAGCATTTGGCCTATACTTTTCTGTTTTCATATATTTTTATTATATATATTTATATTTAAATCAGGCTGCAGTTTCAGACCCTACTCTCAGCCTCAATGCAGAGAGATAGAGATAGAGATAGAGATAGAGACTTACACACACAGCCTTATCTTTCTTGGAGGAGATCACCGTTTTTTCTCTCTACAAAACTTTTTCCTCTGGTTCTACTGGTTTCTCTCTCTCTTTTTTTTTTGCTCCTTCCCTTTAGTTCACTTTCACCTTCCACGCAATGTGTTATTCACACACACGTCAACCTGTTTCCTATTAATCTCCTCTCCTCAAGGAAGTCAAGATGCTGTCTCTACACTCCAGAGTACCCTGTGCGTTAAATATTTTCCCCTTTTAAAGGAATATCATGCCACTTAGAACATTCTGCTTGCTGACTGAGTAGTGGTAAAGGGGAAAAAGAATATTACTCCACATATTCTTTGACAAGAATTCAAGAGGCCTGAGTAAATTAAATGCTACCATAGTCATTCTGATCAAATATTTTTAAGAGCTGATTCACTGAGCATCACTTAGGAAAATAAAATATAGAGATTCTCCATATGACAATGTGGACAACAATACAGTTAATATAAAAATCCATACGTCTCTCTATTACAGAGGTTCTCAAACGGTGGTCCGTAGACCACCACTGGTCCATGAGCTCCATTCAGTGGTCCACGGATAGTTCCCTCTAAGGTGCACACCTGGGTGGCCGCACACAAGTGAATGAAGGGATATCCATGTAATTAGTGGAGCTGGCAAACATATATATGGCAGACATATTTGCCATATGCTATGTTTGCCAGTATCTCACATTATTATATCTGGCAGATATTACAAAAAATATATCTACTTATTTTTAATAATATGAAATGTCATTTGTAGTATGCTTTTTAATCCTTTTTTATAATGTGGCAAATAAGAAAAATTCAAAACCTCAAGTGTGGCTAGCATTGAATTTCTATTGGACACTGTTGGTTTAGCATAATTATGGAACTGCTGTAAATTCTGCCAGCTGGTATTAATTCCCAAAAGAGATTCCTCCAGTTAAGACAGCCAAAACAGTACGTTCTCTCATCATGCCCCTGCCCATGATTTTCTCTACAATAGGTGGGGAATTGCAACTGTTTTTAGCTCACTTTGTGCCACCAGAATCATGAACTTGTTTTGGGTAATGTGAACAATTAGTTTGACTGACTTCATTCTTTCTCCCTGTTTTTATTATACAGCATGTGCGCATATATGTATATTCGCACACACACACACACACACACACACACTTCATTAAAAGAACATTAAGTTTGCAAAGTCTGGTACTCAAAAGTTAAGAAATGCCAGAATTAAGGGACCTCATGCAACCTTAATTCAGTCCCCATGTGCATATTCAGTATGATAGTCTTTAATTACATACCACAGATCCCCTGCCTCATTCAGTGTACAGAGAAGATGATCCTCAATTAATGAGCAGCTATGAATATTTTATTCTCTCATGATTGTTCAATGGGTGGATCCATGCCTTATTTATTGCTTACTATTCAAACCCTGCTTTGAAGACAGAGTTAATTTTCTCGTGGGCTTTTCTATGGTGCACATTACAGCATCTAAGAGTTTCACAAACACTAATGATCTTATTGTAACAAAAACTGAGGCAAAGAGGTGGTGTTATCCCCATTTTACAGATGGGGAAACTGAAGCACAATGTATAGGTCTGAAGTTTCCACTGATTTTTCAGAATAGCATTATTACTCTGTCTCTGCAAAACACAACTTTTGACTTCAGTTATAGCTGTATGTGTTCAGCATTTCTGCAGATCAGACCCCAGGCCATCAAGTCAGGCACCCACAAAATAAGGAACATGCAATTAGTGGCCACCTGTGAAAAGTCTGTTTTGTGTCTAGTCTAGAATCACATGGGAAATAGTAGATGGATGAGTTCAGGGTAAAGGACAACAATTTATTGAGCTGGGCAAATTATTAATAATGAATAATATAGACGTATTTTGCCTCTATTTCTGCTCATGAATTTTCCCTCAACTGATTGTGGGTTTTTTTGGTGAATTTATTCATTATTCACCAAAGAATTTATAGGAGGAAAAAATTGGTCTGATTCATGAGCAGTTTACAGGGGTATCTGAAATTCAAGTTGTTATATAGTTCTGATCCCTCACTGGATGAGTAACTGTTGGAATCAAGTTCCTGGGGCATATACTCATGTTTGTGACCTCAAAACTTGTTTTCAATGAAAACTCTCCAATATTCACTTAACATTCATATTCTGTGTAGTCACTAGAATATTAATGGAAAACAAACATGAAAGGGGAAAGAATGCAGTCAAAGCAGGTTTGCTTAAAAATCAAATGCATGTTCATAGAAAATGGTTTGATACATTTTTCCTGTCTCTATAGTTATCTCTGTATGGTATTTGGAAAGAGGAAAACAATACTTTTAAAAAAATTTCATAAAAACAATTAGAAACAGGTGTAAATTATTCTATGTTACCCCTCATCTGAGGCCTCCAAATGCTGTACAGATATTAATTAAAAATATGAATGAGAAGAGACACTCCTGAAGATTGTGGCAAGGATCTAAACTGAAACAAAATTAAAGGATTAAATAATGACCAGTATTGTATTTTTCCGGGGGTGGGGTGGGGTGGGGTGGTGGGGGTGGGCGGGGGGGGGGGGGAGATTAAGGACAATGGAAAATTTGCAATGTCACCTATTTCTGCCTGTATTAAGAAATGTTACAGTATTTTACCCTAAGGACCATAACTCTGTGTTACTATAACTCATTTGTTAACTACTGTGTTTCACACTGTGGTATTCTGTAATATTTTTGATACAGGAGGCAAGTAGTGATAAATACATAGATTCCTTTTCTTTGATAGGTTTGAATACTTGATAGGCAAGAGGAAATATTGCAGTGATCTCAACTGTAGTCAAGTTGAAAAGAAGCTAAGAAGGGGCCGTTAATGAAGAAACTGGAAGTGCAGCAGCATTCATTCATGGGGGAAGTAGATGGCAAAGGGGCTATCAGAACAGTAAAGCTCAAGTAGTGCTTAAAAGCATACAAGAGGCGAGCTGCACAACTAGAAAGATACTGAGAGATGTTTAATCTTCACTGACAGTCATCCTTGAAGCAGTAAAAGACCCCTTTGTAGTAGAGATCAAAATAGTAGTTAAACAACTCCAGGAACTACAAAGTTGCCATGGAAGAGTGACTGTATTTTAGAGAGTAAAGTTAACTGTTGCAAAACAGTGCCAGCACATTTATGAAATTGAAGAGATCTGTCTCCTGCCCCATCAAAACACCGGAGCATGAGTACACTTGAAGGTTGTAACAGGAATCTAATCTAGGTTGAGGCTAACTGTTGCTTGGTGGCAGTGCATCACTGCAGTACAGAAGCCTTGTAATTTTCACGCCATGGTGAGTGGTGCTCAACCGCACAGCAGGGATGACAGGTTCAGAGTGTGTCAGCCACACTGCACTTTGAAACCCCTGCTGGTTCAATAATGAATGGAGCTGCACTGATAGCATTCCTAGAGCAGGTGGTGAACCCTGGCTTTCCCAAACCAAATCAAAACAAGTTCCTACTGCACTTAGAAAACCAGTAAATGCACAACACATCAAGAAAACAAACACACCCAACAGCTCTCCAGCTGTTTACTAATGCTATTAAGCTACTATTGCAAAGAGGCACCATTGTCTAATATACTGAACATGGGCCTGGGGACCAGGAATTCAAGTTCTGATTCCCAACTGTCTTGTGAAAGCTCTCTACTTCTCTCCCTCTCTCTGAGCAAGTTACCTGAAGCCAAATTTTCCAACAATTTCCACTACATTTTGGAGCCTTTATTTAACAAAGCAACAGAAAAACAATGTATTGGCCATCTAACATGGACACAATTTTTCTCTCTCTGCCTCCTGTACATACAGGATTCTTAATGTGCAAGCTAACAATGGTGGCCCAGGTACATTGTCTCTGCTTCTGGTGCTTTAAGCTCATATGGGGTATGTATTTATGTGTTGTATAACAAAAGCCTTTCCACCTTGTCAAATGTATACTGTATTTCTGTACAGGATAAAACCCAAGATGTAGTTGGGCTATTGCAGGGGTCTCAAACTCAAGTGATCACGAGGGCCGCATGAGGACTAGTTCATTGGCCTGAGGGCTGCATCACTGACACACACTTCTCACTGCCTCCACCTCACCCCTTCCATGAGGTCCCACCCCTGCCCCGCCTCCTCCCCTGAGCGTGCAGTTCCCTGCTCCTCCCTCCTGGAAAGTGCTAAGAGCCTGGAGGTAGGCAGGGAGGAGGTGGGGGCGCGGGGAGCTTGGAGGCTGTAGGAAATTAAGCAGGGGGAGAGAAGGGGTATGGGGAGCTTGGCTGGCCACAGAAAATAACCCCGCGGGTCACGTGTTTGAGACCTCTGTCTTAGGTGAACTACTCCATCACCTAACAAATCTAAGCATCATACTCAGCCTCAGTGTTACACATATGATACAAAAGTACAGTAAAAAATATTTTTCACGGTGCATCGAGTCGCAGTGCCAACGCATGTTATACTCCTTGGGAACAGCAATCGTTTGCTGACAAATAAGACATTGAATTTTATCTTCTACCTCTCTGAAAAAATATAAATTCTCCCATTTATCTTGGAAAACTCTCTTCTCTTCCATGAATGTTCTTTCTTTTGATGAAGTCACTTCCAAGCAGTTTTAATAAAATATATTCACTTAATAATGCTCCTCACTCAAAGGACCAAACAGGAACTTAGATTTACTTCTATTACAGCACCCTCCTGGACTCGGCTGCACTCATACTCCACTCTTGCGCCACCTCTTCCAACCCCTTCCTGTTCCCTTTAAACTCCTTCCACAAAGTTCCCACCCTGACTCTGCCCCCTCTCCTCCCCAAGTTCAACCCCTTCATCAAAGTTCTCACCCCAGCTCCGCCCCCCTCCCTGCCCCTAGTCCAACCCTTTCCCCAAATCCCTGCCCCTTTCTCCCCCTTCTCCCCTGTGGGCACGAGGCTTCCTGCTCCTGGCCCCTCCCTCCCAGAAACAGCTAAGCCACCAGAGAACTGCCTGGTGGTAAGCAGAGCAGTGGAAAGCAGTGCGCGAGTGAGAAGCATGTGGGGGAGTAGGGGCGGGCCGCGGGGAGCTTGGCGGTGGGGAGGCAGGGGGAGCATCGCAGGCCACAGGAAGGGCTTGGCGGGCCGCATGCAGCCTGCGGGCCGCATGTTTGAGACCGCTGGGCTATCGTATGAGTCTCTTTTCTGTTACTCTGTTAGAGTAGAGTAAAGCCATCTTCAGTATAGGAAATTATGCTACTACCAATCGAGCATTGCTATTTGCCCATTAACATTACATCTCTCCCTCAACAATCAAGCCAGTTAAGTGCTGTACCTCCAAAGGCCATTTATCACCCTAAGGCCATGAGTCATTTTTGGCCACTGTCCCACAGATATGGAGCTGACCTGCCCCAGAGGAAACACAAGAAGGTGCAGAAAGAATTTGCTTACTGTGCCACCCCTTCAGGGTGAAGCAACTTGGGGAGTGGAGGAAGGGTGAATATCCTCCCTCCCCCAACGCTGTTTGCATTTGCTTAAAGTTCCATAGGTTGTGAAGCTGGGGAGGGAAGGCAGAATTTTGCACCTCCACCCTCCCCTCTTTGCAGCCCATACTAAGGGAGTCTTTCTATTGATTTCCATAGTCTTTGGATCACGCCCAAAGCCAGTATCACTAGCTTCTGTGGAGCAGGGAGCAAGGCCACAGTCCAGTCTCTTCTCTGTGCTTGTTCGAGGGTCTTGCATCCTAGGAGATGCTACCAGAGACTGAGATTTTTGACTGGGCCTGTTAGGGATGAAGAGAGACAATGTGATGATGAAAATTTTTGCGCTCTCCTGTCAGATCTGCTGATGTCGGGGACAAAGGAGCAATTGCCCAGGGGCCCAGGTGATTTAAAAGGACCTGGGGACCTCAACTGCTGCTATGTTAGTGGCAGCAGTTGGGAGCCCCAGGCCCTTTTAAATCACCCAGGCAGGCCACAGGGTTGCTAAGCACACACACAGTGGTCACTGGCGGCAGTGAAGGCAGGCATGTGGAAGCCCTGGCTGTGCCAAAAGAGTATCCACTGACTGTTCTGCCCTGGGGCCTGGAATTGCTATGGACCTGCCTCCTCTCATTGTAGCTGGTCCTTGTACAGGTGAAAAATCTGGTCCTATGTCTAGAAGTCAGTCCAATTAGCCTTCAAACGTAATCACCGTAAATGGTTACAGCAACTGAAGGAGATATTTCCAGTAAGAAACAGACTACTTGTAATAGGCTAGTTCTCCAGAGTCTCATGTTTAATTTTAATTTATGGTCTGTTTGCATATGCATCTATTACATCGACTTGTTGTTGTATGTGAATGGTGAACTGCTGCCATTTATTCTTTTTTGGGTTACAGTATTCTAATTCATTCTAATTTAATACCCAATAATGGTAGAGACCTGAAACCACCTGTCAGGTGCTGCCTCCTGGTAGTCACACTTAGTGATTGGAGCAGAGGTCTAAGCTGGAAGTAGAGTTAGGACAGGGCCAAGGATAGCCCTAGAATTGAGATCTGGGGACAGAACAAGGTCAGAACCAAGATCACAGTCTGTATACAACCAGAATCAGTACTGGAGTCTAGGTGCAAGCCAGAGATGGAAGCTGGGTGTTCAGAGTCCAGGGACAAGCATACCTGGAGTCCAGATACAGGCAAAGTTTGAAGCCGGGGAGTCAGCAAGCGGAGGCAAGGCTGGAGCAGGTCAGTAACAGGTAAAGTGAGGTCAGAATAGTGCATGAACAAGACTGGAACAGGGCTTGGAGTAGGCTGGGGCAGGAACAGGATCAAGCTGGGAGTTTCAAGAGTTTGATACGCAGGAAGATTTGTGGCTTGGTAGTGCTATTGCACAGAGCAGCTCTCACAGGGTTGGGAAAATATCTGAGCCTGGGGGTCATCTGACCCAGACTCGGATCAGGGATAGGTTGCTGCCACATGCTTGAGGGCTGAGTTACAGCAGGTTCTGTTGGAAGGGTAAATCCGTGCAGCTGGATTGTTTATTTCTGCATGCCTGAGTGATTACTTACTGCAGCTCTGTTGGAGGAATACCTATTGAGGATGAAGGAATTGGCTCAAAAGCCAACTGCTGGGAAATGATGAGCATTGGCCTCAGTGGTAGAGGCTGAGGGCTCAACAATTTCAAAAATCCAATCATTTATTTAAGTAGCAAATACCGTATATGTTTGTTTTTAAGGTGTCACTAGTGATCCTGGTAATTACAGACTAAAGAACCTTACTAAGGAAGAGAAATTGGCTGAAACTACCAAAAGACCCTTATAAAACCCCGAGCTGAATGTTATATGATTGTCCTTGAAAAAGGCATGATAGACCAACCATCATGGCTTCTTTAACCTACTAGAATCCTTTGATATCTGTAAAATATTGGCTAAAACAAAACCAGTAGATGTGCTGGTTTTGACTTTTCAAAAACTCTTTGAGTCTCTCATAGCTTCATTCACAGATTTTTCATAAATTACATTTTTCCCAGTTACTCTTTTTCATAGGCAATCTTCCATTAGAGACACCGTGGATATTTCAGCAGAGAAGGAGGGTGCATCTTTTTATTTTTTTCAAAATGACCCATCAGGGCACTAACTGAACGCAAACAAGCTACTTGTTAACAAGTACCACATAATGTAATACTAGCACATAGAAACAAGTGTGACGGAGTCAGACCAGAAGGATATAGGAGAGCGCTGGAAGGCAGGTATATCAGCCTTAGGATGTGCAGGTCCTTGTTCCCTGGATAGCCAAACAAAGGCTACTCCAGACCAATCAAGACGCCTGGGGCCAATTAAGAACCTTCTAGAAAGGAGTAGAAACAGCTAGCCTAATTGGGACACCTGAAGCCAATCAGGGATTGGCTGAATCCAGATAAAAACCTCCCAGTTAGTCAGGTGGGCTGTGGGTGTCAGGAGCTGTGCAGGGAAGTTATGCTGTTGGTGAGACTGAGTGTTGGACAACATATCATACTGAAGGAAGGAGGCCCTGAGGTAAGGGTGAAGTGGAGTTTGAAGAAGCAGGGACTGCTGTGGGGAAGTAGCCCAGGGAACTGTATTGTGTTTTGTGCCTACAAGGTCAGCCATCTTAGCTGATACTATTAGGGTCCCTGGGCTGGAGGCCGGAGTAGAGGGAGGGCCCGGGCTCCCCCCTTTTCCATCTTCCATACTGGCCTGTGATGAAGGTAACTCACTAGGTGGTGACTCTTGCCAATTATACTGAGAAGGGGAGGTCACTCTGGGGCCTAGATGAGTTTCTGAGGCCCCTAAATCTGCCAGGAAGCGCAGGACCCACAAGGACAGACTTGGAGCTTTGTCACACAAGGGAAAGGTAAAGAGTGGGTGCCCAGCGTTAATTGGCTCAGGACTCAGTTTTTGTTCAGTTCAGACTATTTTCAGTCTTACTAGTTTTGTTAATCTTTTAAATTATTACCATAGGTCAGTCTGCTGCTAACCAGGATGAATCCAATAGAGCAGTGGTTCTCTAACTTATTTTTTCACAGACCACTTTAAAATTCTTGAGTGTCTCGGCGGACCACTTAGTGATCTTTTCAAATGTTTGTACCATTAGCTAACTATTGTAAAGTGCTTTAGATAAAAGCACTATATATAAAAAAACCCTTAATAATTAACTTTTGTTCTACAAATGAAAGCACACAACTCATATTTTAATATCAGTAGTCTTACCTTTCTAATGCAATGGATCTGCCCTTTCTCCCCTCATTGTGGCAGCCCCCAAGCTGGGGCTTGGGGGCTGCCACAGCACCACACCAGCCCCGCACCACAGCAGCCCCTGAGCTGGGGCTAGGAAAGAAAGGGGTCTCTATCCTGTCAAAGCAGCCACAGAACTAGGGCTGGGAAGGAGGGCCATCTCTCCCCGGCAGTCACGGCCCTGGAGCCGGGGAAAGTCGCCTCTTTCTCCGGCCACTGCAGCTCTGCACATCCCATATTCCCCCACCCCCTCTTCTCATCCCACTTCCTCCTCCCACTTACTCCCACCTCACGTTACATGTGCATCTTCTCCAAGGTCCAGGCCCCCAGTTAATAGAGCCATGCCACATACTGGCAGATATGATATTAGATATATATATATAGTGATATGATATTACTATATCACTATATTTGCCAGTATATCACATGTGGCTACTGGCAAACGTATTGGACACTGCTGCTCTAAACTCTGTTGAGACTGCGGCAAAGCTGAACTACATCTAGTTCTTAGTTTGCAGCACCAAGTCTGTGTAGGTGGGGCGGGGCTGTCAATCTGGCCAAGGATACACAACATAATTCAGAACCATGGAAATAGGCTTGTCAGTTGACAGCACTCTACACACCACATCATAATTCTTAGATCATTTTCTTTTAATGTGTCCAGCGCTGATTAATATATATGCAGCTTAGTCATAAAGAGTTTAATAATTACAATGTCTTTCCTTGGGGACTGAAAATTGGTCCTTCAAGCTTGTCAGAAAAAAGAATTCTGCTGTTTTCTTCTGTTGTACTTGAGGCACAAACATGGATTAGGGTGAGGTTAAGCTCTGAGCGATAACAAATCTCTAACATGATATATTAACTCACTGTATTCTATGAACATATTTGTTACTTTCCTTCCTAGGATAAAGAGGATAGCATATTTCTGTACCATGATGGTAATGAAACTCAGCTGGTATGAGAACAAGTTACATACTGAACAGGATACCTGGTGTTTGGGGTTTTGAAAGAATCTTCAGTTCTGCTGATTAGTAGTTTGTTTATTTTTGCAATGCATTCTGCAATACAGGTTACATGAAGGATGCTTGAGAACATAAGACTTACAAGGTTTATTCCTTACAGAATTAGTCCCATCATAGAAGTAAGTCACAGGATTGGGCCAAAAAGTTGTACTGTATCTAATGGGTCCTCCAATGGGATATTCACTGCCTAATCTGGCTTCATTGTGGAAGAAGGAAAAAAAAAATGACCATAAAGGGAATGGGAGGAAAGGATATCATTTGCTTCAATTCATCACAATGCTAACTGCTGTGCAAGTTCTGGATGAACAGGGGATTTTGTGCTTTTCATTTTTATCTAATTCAACAGGTTTACCAGTCCCATGAATAAACAGGCCTGATGGAGAAGTCCATGGCCTTCTGCCATATTTATTCCTGACTGTTTTCCACATGGAAATCTGCCAGATGCAAGGAAATAGCCATTCTTTATGTTTTACTCCATCCTGCCTCTAGACTTCTTGCTCCAATTGCACAGTCTCTCTTCCACACAGAGTCCCAACAAGGGTCTGAGACTCAGCTAGAGAAATAAATCTCCATTAATGTAAAAGAAGAGAATTATTTTGCATACAAATGAATCTGTGTGGATAAATTAATATGAATGAAGGCTTATGTATATGTAGATATACATGAATGGCTAGTAGGAATTGAAATAGTATTAATTCTTTCTCAGAAATGAATGAGGAATTCAACTGTAGTATTCTTATATTGCATATTACTGGTTATATAAAAAGTGATACTATAATCATTCTGTTTACCTGTAATAAAAACAGTATCTATATGAATGCCTATTTACATTAGAGTTGTTGTGTCAGGTGAGTCAATCTAGCTGCACTAGGAGAATATACAATAGACTTCAAGAGTTTATGTTTAAACCACTATTCTGTTGGGGAACATTTTGTTAGAGTCTACGGGTAAATAAGTTAATGGAATATTAAAGAAAGCCAGTGTCTAATGTTAAAGGCAATGGTTTGTCATATTGTTAATATTATCTGTTATATGAGAAACATAGGGTGAGGTCTACTACATAAAATAAGGACAGAATTCATCCCTGTGCAGTGAATCAGAACAAAGCCAAAATATACAACCTGAAGTTAAGATTGGAATAAAATTGGATTTCATAAGATGGGTTTTTTGGGGGATGAGGGGGAAGCATTGGCCAGGAATATTGATTGAATTATATCTGAAAATTATCTGTTTTCCAAGAACTGATCATGCTACTGATATATTTTCATTTTATCATAATGATCTGGAAATTTTGGTTTAAATTAAGACTCATAAGGATTGATAATTCTTGGCTCCCCCAAACCATCAGGGGTTTGGAATTCTGCTCCGAGACATAAATAAAGCATAGTTGTCTCCTCCAATTATACTGTCATTTAAAATTTAATTTTGCTTATCTTAATGTATGCGAACAACTTTACCCAGAATTAGAAAATGAATTAGATCTCTTTTTGTAAGAACCGTAGGTACTTTTGGAAACAGTTAAAACAAATATAGTTAGCTCAGTGATAAAGAGAACCCTAAAGATTCAATACTGGGTATATATGGATTTCTAAATCCAATTCATCAAAAGTAATTTCCTCATCTCATGCTTACAAGAACAACTTAAATTTATAGTCTGTTAGCTGCAGGATGGTCTGGTTTCAAAACTTAATTCATTCTAGTGATATTCAGCTACCCAGGATGGCTTTGAAATGGCAACACATTTATCCTACTGCTATAGTGCTCATAATCATTCAAAGTGTTGAGCCTGTAACACAGCACAAAGTGATTTGATACAATGTCAATAAAGAGATGAACATTAGGTCCTGAAAACAAATCTGCATCTAGCAAATCCACCACCTTCTGTTCCATATTTTCTCATCATTAGTATATTATTTTCCTGCAGAGGATGACAGCAGCCACTGAAAGGTTAAAAAACCCAGGTAGCTCCATTATTTTCTGTTTCAGAACGAACATTAGCCAAATGGTTTTTTATATACAGTGAAATTCTTTAAACAGAAGCATCAGTTCATAACAAAGCTTTTACTCCTATTAATTCTATTTCTAAAAAAAATAGAGTACAATAGCATGTTTACTCAATGAGCTGTGTGGTTATTGCTGGATACCTTCTTAGCTATCAAAAATGAAGACAAAGGCTAAATGGCTCCGGTGCCGCAGGATTGTGGTTACCTGAGACATCAGTATTTCCCTGAATGCTTTATTCCCCTCACAAGAGAGGAAAAAGAAAATAGTGCCATTATGTAGATTTTTGCTGTGTCCAGCTCAGGCCCTGATAACTCTCTAGGCTTGTGTGAAAAAGAACATAAGTAACATAGCTCTCCAGGATTGATAAAAAATAAACATATGTTTAAATATCCAGTACCTGTAAGGATGTGCATTGTTTCTTTAAGTCAGTCACAGAAAGCTAGGCAAAATACAGCCACAAAACATACTCCTCCAAAGCTCACCAGTGAAGCTGAGGCAGAAGCTTCAGAGGAAATAATGTTTTCCTAATAAAAATGCTTGTCCTATGATGGTGGCTTTGGGCCGGATTTTTAAAGGCGCTTAACTCCAATTGATTTCAATAGACTAGAATAGGGTCAGAAGGGACCACAGTTTGTCATCTAGTCTAATCTCCTGCCAAGCTGCAGGATTTCTTGTGGCTAACCCAGCCAAGATTGCTGGCTATCCAACATCCTTTTGAAAACCTCCAGTGAAGGAGCTTCAACAACCTCCCAGGGCAGTCTGTTCCATTGTTCTCCTGTTCTTAAATTAGGAAATTTTTCCTGAGATTTAATCTGCTGTGCTGTAGTTTGAACCTGTTACCCTCTTGTCCTGCCCCGTGCTGCAAGAGAGAACAACTTTTCTACATCTTTTTTATGGCAGACTTTCAAGTATTTGAAGACTACTATCACATCCCCCCCTTAATCTCCTCTTTTCCAAACTAAACACACTCAGTTCCATCCCTCTGATCATATTTGTCCTTTGCCTCTGGATCCTTTACAGTTTCTCTACATGCTTTAAAATTTATATTAGAAAGCTTTTCCTTAATCTACTGTCTATATGACGTAGCCTGTCCCCAAATCTTGACTAATTTGACTGCTCCATTTTTTATACTGTACATGAAAGGCACTAGTATTAGATGACCAGTATAGAAAATTCCATTTTCAAAGTGTGTTTTGCAGGGTTTATTTTGATTTGGTCAGACTTCACAAACTGTGTAGGGTTGGATCAGGTCAGTACTCGGATGGGTTAACCTCTTCAATAAACATTACAGCCAGTGTTTGCAAAGGGTTACCACAGACTGGTGTCTGATAGCACGACTCTTTTTCATCGAGGGTGTAAACTGTGGGAGTATACAGTTGTCAGATACTGATTTCTCCCTACCTTCCATGACTTGTGGTGTATGGGCTTCAGAAAGTGGTATGAGTAGGTCTTTCATCTAAGAGCCCAATCCATGTAATTACACCTTGTGGGTGGACTGCTGCACCCAGGCAAAGCCTGATGAAACAGTCCATGTATGCATCTTGTATCAGAGTTTACAAAGCTCTCTAATACAAACTTTTAGGGGAGTAAAAAGTACTTATGGTGTAAACTCTGACAGGACTTCAATTTACAGTGCTGCTGGCAGACAACTATACATCCAATGACAGGTCAGAAAAATCCACAGTCTACCAACTAAACTCCAAGGGCCTTCTGCTAATGTTCTGTTCTCTCCTGCAGTGATTACAGTTATTAGGGAGCAGAGTTAATGCCAAAATTCTTCCATGCAAATGCAGTATTTATCAAGTCTGCTTCTCTTTACCTGCCTCAGGTAAGATTTGTGATTAAAGAAGTGGAGATAATCAGCATAGCTTTCATTTCATGGTGTGAGTGCAGGAATGGGTCAGTCGGTGGTAAAATGCAAACAAAACAAACCTCCTTGCCTTTGGGCATATTTTTAGGTTGGAGCCTCCCCGGGAGATTAAAGGATACATCCCATATTTTACACCTAACTTGGTATGGAAGAGAACTCAAGAATTTTACAGCTGAAGGGATTGAGAGGATGGGAGTGGACTGTTATTAATACTGGTGTGTAAATGCTGCCGGGGACTTGCTACTGAGGGAACCTGACCAGAGTTTTATAACCCGTGCCATAGAAACTGACCTAAAGAGCCATGGAATTTTCAAGAGCTCTGCAGGCAGTGTTTTAAATTAATTGAGTTTGACAAAAGCTTATGAAATGAATAGAATCCATCTTAAAAGTCCGTGTAATGGAGTTGTGTTTCAGGCATCTAAAAATGTACTGATATCCAGTGCTTTCTGTAAATGAGCTGAATGGTCTTTCTGTATGTGACGTATACTCTCTGTTAATGTATTACTTTCTTATAGGCATCAGAAATGCTTTTAATGGAGTTGCAGCCTCATTGTGTATTAGAACAATTGAGCTAGAAAGAGGATTTGCTCTGATGGGAAGATTGAGGTCTTAACCACAAATTTGCAGCAATAGTATCTGGACATGTTTCCATTACAAACGTGACACACAAGTTCTCCCCCGAACCAGCTATGTTAAAAATGAACCAATAGGAGTATCAATGGCAGGATGATTAATTATTTGAATTACAGTAGCAACTAGGGGCCCCAAATGAGATCAGGGCTCCACCCTGCCAGACACTGTACAAATGCTTACAGAGAGACAGCCCCTGCCCTGAAGAGCTTGCACTTTGACACCACAGATAAGGGAAGGATTATAAACAATTTTACAGAGAGCTTACAAAGAGAAAGGAGCAGATTCATTGGGAAACAGAGAATAGACATCACCCTTAATTCCACTGTTGGGGGATAGCTTTGGCAGCCCCCTAGAAATCACAGAACCAGTGCAAGGGGTGCTCACTGTGAACATTTCTATCTATGTATCTTAGGAGAGCTCCTTCCTGCTCAGATAGAAAAGCTTCCTTTGCTTGCTTTTTCTGAATGCTGCCCCAGAGAGGCATTTTCTTCTTTCACTTATGACTGCTGTTCTGTGCTAGCTGTAGTGGCTCTCAACACTCAATTGAAGAAGAAAAATAAACAAGCTGGTAGCAGGGCCTGAGTGAGGGAAGATATCAGCATCTTAAGGGCCTAACTGGCTCCTATTCAGTTGATGGCCTGTTCTCCTCAGGTGGGTACAGGGAAGCAGCAGGAAACAGGAAGCTCCCTGAGACGCTGGTGTTAATCAGTCCAGGTTCCTGCGGGTGCTAGAGAGGTACATAAGAGGCTCCTCTTTCTCCCTGGAGCTCCTGCTGCTTTCTGTTATTCCCTCTCACCTTTTCTCCTGCCTGCTTGTTATGTCTCTTGCGCCCTCCTTCCTCCAGCAGAGCACTCCATCTCTGTGCATCTAGAGCAGAGAGAATACATATGCACCAGCAGCAGACACAATTCTCTACACTCTGGGTCCTAGTGGCGCTCTCCCCTCTCCACAGTGTGGCACCTGAGGCAGCCACCTCAGTTTGCCTCATGGTAAAGCCAACCCTACTTTAGTTGCTGTATTCCCCAAAAGATCAATAGATGTTGCCAGCAGAGCACAAGAGAGGAATGACTGTTTTGGTACTGGAGGGTGGATCTTGAACAATGGTATGTTACCAATGAAAATAATGGTTTCAATAAGCAAAACTCATGCTCAAATGTATCCTTAGATATCTAAAAACCAAGGGACTTTGCAGGAAAACCCCCCCAAAAACCTTCCTCTCAATGTTACTGCAATTGTTCAAAATAAAGTTACTACAGTAAGTGTAGTTATATTTGTCTTAAGCATTCTTTCATTACCCTAAAGATCATTTAATTACTGAGAGAACTTTAAACCCAATTTGCACCTCACTAATCTCCAGAGTGACACTCCCTGGCCTGTGCTACAAGGCTGTTATTGTCATTTCTTTTTCTGTTCTTCCTTTCACAGTATGCTTCCAGCCAAAGATTAGGAGATTTTTCTTATTCTGCACTGTCCTGTCTTAGTAAAGGGGGCTGAACTAAATGACCGCTCAAGGACCTTTCTAGCCCTATATGTCTATGATCTAAACATAAGATTAATTTTTGTTTTTAATTACAACAGGAAACAGCCGTGACAATGGCACTGGTAGAAGGTGCCTGCTTGAAAGCCCCGAGCACTTTATTCAGGATACAAACAGTGGCAGTACAAGATCCAAAACCCTGCCCCATCAGTGTGACTCAGGCCTTGGTTACACTGGCACTTTATAGCGCTATAAAGCCTCCAGGAGCGCTATAAACTCCCTACCCATCCAGACTGGTGAGGCACGTAGAGTGCTATAAACCTACAGTTATACTGGTCCTGGTAATCCTCCCTTCCCAGAGGATTAACATCTAATGCGTATTGAGTGATCCGTATTATCGCAAGTGTGAACAGGCATTAACACTCCAAGAGCTACAAGTGATCTCTGGAGCCATTTAAGGCAATTGACGTCTCTTCCCTTTGTTTTGAACTTGGCTGGAGGAATGCGGAAGTACGTTTTCAGAGTTTCTCTCTTAACTCAGCAGATAAGCAATGCAAATGTTTACGGAGGGAGCCTATGTGAAATACAAAGCCTGCTAGTCTTCTCTGTCAAAGGACATTTACTGACAGGCTCTCAGAAGGACGAACTCTCTCCCTCTGCATACATACAACACATTCCCCCTCACGCCCCTCGTTTGGAAAGCACGTTGCACCCAGCTGAATGCTGGGATAGCTGCCCATAATGCACCACTCTCCGTGCCGCTGCAAGTGCTGCAAATGTGGCCACGCTATACCACTGGCGGGTCTCAGTGCGGACACGCAATAGCGCTATCCCTATAGCTGTGTACGAGGACATGTACAACCAAAACCGCTATAAAGCTGTAAGTGTAACCAAGCCCTCAGCCTGTTTACTTGCTTACTCTTAGCATAGGACTACACAGCAGTTGGAAGGATGCTTCCCAGCTTGGTGAAGCAGACATGCACTAGCTCTGCTTGATTTAGTACACTAAACACAACAGTCTGGTCACACAGTATAGGTAGCAGCTTGGGCTAGCTGTCTGAGTACAATCCTACCCATTCTCCAGGGTAGGTACTAATGTAAATAGCCAGAGCCGCTACACATGTGGCCATGACCAACCTGTTATTTTTAGCATTGTAGCTCCATCAGAGCTAACATGTCTCTCTCTACCCATGCTGGGAAGTATCCTCCCAGCTGCTATGGAGACATGCCCTTGGATTGATCTAGGAATAAGAAGTCCTACAGTCTCCAAGTCCCTTCAGATTCTGGACTCCCTGCAGTCTTTAAAGGTGCTAATAATGATAGAGATTGCCAATGAGAGCACCAGTTAATTCAAGTTATTTATTTAGATTTATAAAAAACAATATTATAATATAGTATAAAAAAAGTTAGTCATGCTAGATTTCTCATGAAGTAAGCCTGAATTAGAAAGACACCCAGGGATCTTTGAGAAGGCAAATGAAAATGTTTTGTTTTCCTCTGATAAATGCATGGGCCAAGGTTTTTTGTTTGTTTTATTTTTAAACTGGAGTTTTGCTGTTTGCACACAGCAGTCTCCAAGCACTTTCAGACTGTGACCCAAAAGCACAGCCACAAATGACTACTAGTTACTGTGATACACAGGCAAATATGAATTAAAACCCTAATTAGGCATCTAAATAGCTTGTTGTGAATATCTGTGCATTCATATTCTATGTGTATGTACCAGAGCTCTATTTCCTGAGTAGTCCCTCATGACCAGAGTTCCTTTTGCAGAAGCCTCCCTCTGTTCTCAGTCTTTAAGGCCCCTTACAGATCCATCACAGTCTCTCTTCTAAGAAAAACTCTAAACTCTCCACTTGGGACAGGTTTAATTACCACAAACAGTCCTATCAATAAAAATCCATCACTGTAATCCAAAGGTTCCCCCTTACCTGTGGCTCTTTTGCCACCCACACAGAGCTCTTCCCCTGCTGAACACAGCTATCGCCTGCTGGAATTTAGCCTTATAGCACAGACAGTGGCTTTCTTCCCTTGCCCATGTCTCCCTTGCTCTGAGGGAGAAGGCAGTCTATATACTCCCCTCCTTCAGAGAGCTCCTCCCCATTGGCTAGAAGACAGCAGACCCCTGCCCCACCCTACTCTACTGGGCTCCTGATTCTGGGCCCTTAATGGAACAGTGGCCATTTCCTGGGCCTTTGTCATTTCAGCTCCATGCAATAGAGTCTTGTGGCCCCCTTTATCTTTAAATGGGTAATAGACCACATTACAATACAGATCTGGTCTTTTATCTCTTGAAAATATTCCCCTGCAAATTAATTAAAATTTTAACTATCGCCCCCAATTCCAACCACTTTTTCCACAGCAACTGTTAAAGGCAGTTTTTATCCTACAGAGGACTGAGAGAAGGAGGATGTTCTCTGATCTTGTTCAAGACCTTATAAATATCAGGCACTGAATTATTACAAATAAAATTCTTAGTTTATTTACAAATATTATAATATGTGGATATACTTCTACTGATTTGGTAAGCCTTTGTCAGACATCACAGAGCTACACACAGAACCAAGTTCCTCTCCTGTCCTAAATTACTTGCCATATTTACAATATTTGAGCTATTAACTATCTTTATTCAAAAGTATCTGATTACATTAATTCAAGAATAAACTAGTGCAAAACCTTGGAATAACTATTCAGGTAATTAAAAGTTTAAAAATGCCCTTTTGGGCAATTAACATGTTTATCAATTTACAGCTGTACCATATCCTCTTTCAAAACCTCACCCAGATTTGATTGATTAAGCATTAAGAAAGCTTATTGTAAGTCATTAATCAATTCTTGTGTTCTGGCTCCAAAAATACACAATATATCTAAGTTGATGTTATTCTGAATCATTTGAAAAGTTAAATACTTATACAGATGTATGCATCTCCTTTTTGATTACCTGCAATTGTTGGAAAGCTGGATATCTTCTCTCCCCAATGGAATAAAACTCCCCAAAGAGTCTTAAGAGATTGGTCCTAAAAACTGATTAACGAGCAGGTGATACATTCAAGGAGTCCATACTAAAAGCAATTCAGGACATGGATATCACCATCACATAGATGGCTAGAATCTCAGCTGCGGCTTGGATACTATTGATGCAGCTTGAAGAAGGCAGGGCAAAAAGTGACTGAACAGCAGCTCTGCTTTACTGCAGTCCTGATGCGGGCCGAGGACCAGAATGCTCCCCAATGTAATTTAGAACAATCTTTGAACTGCTCTAAATTATGCCCAGTTGCTACCTGCCTCAAGGAACAATTTGACATCACTGAGGTGTGGGACACACTGGCCATGCTCCCTTTCTTTTGGAAATGCCTCTTAAAAGTGGGGGCAAGATGGAGGATGATGTAGAGATGCTATGTTGATTTCATGCTCACAAAATGGGAATCCTCAAGTTGCAGGAGCAATGCAGAGCACCCAAAATGGTTTAGAGATCTGGATCTGGGATGGGTGCATATGCATATTTCAAAAAGGTTGAAACGTTAAATGCTGAAAAGATAATTCCTATCTAACTTAAAGATAGCTGTACAACTTTAAAATGGGGTTCCCCTCTGGAAACAAGTATGTAACAATGTCACCTTCTCACAATTCACTCAGCGGAATTGTTTACGACATTCCAATCAATTATACCTGTATGAGTGCAGTGAAGACCATAGTGTTGGAAAGATATAAATGAAGGTAGAATCTGTCTTGCTGAAGCTGTTACCACTGATGAAATGCAAGATGGAAAGAACCCAGTTTGACTCTCAGAACACAGCCTGAGAGTTTGCAGGGCTGGCACTTAGCGAAAACAAGGTCTTTTATTTGATCACTTGGCATATTGGATTTGGAGACTGTTGAGACAATGAAACTGTATAAATGGAATTGTAGGGTTCCAAAGTCACTTTTCATAACAGAATCACACTTACAGTCTGACTCCTCATGTGCATCTGCATTACAATAAATTCCTTAATAGCATGTGATCTTGTAATTATTTCGACAGGACCCCCTGCCTCATTCATTTTATGTTGCGCAAGACAGAGGAGGACATTTCTTTTTAGGTAATTTATTAGAACAGACATACAGGGAAAGCAGCACAAAATTGAGTTGCTCATGCATCAAATAATTTTCTGTCAAAATTATATTAATTTATATTAAATATTTCCTTAAAAATCATTAAAAAAATTAAATACATATGCCAGATCCTGGAGTGTGCTGATGCACACAAAATGCAGGTCAAGGGGATAAAGAGATATAAAGGTAGCTTAAAATTCACCTTTGAATTCATCTGATCCTGTTGCAGCTCTCTTTCCCTTGAACCATGTTAGAGCTGCCCCCAGACAGCTGAAAAACAACCACAAGATGCTGGAATTGCATCTGACGATCCACAAAATCCAGCTTTGCCCCAGCTTTGCTCCCTTTTCCTAATTCTGCCACCACAGGGAAGGGCAGTGGTACAAGAATGCTTATTTCAGTTCCAATCCACTACCTCGATCAGTCTTTCACCAGGGTAAGGCTGCCTAGACTGATTACACTGGCTTTAGGGCCAGATGAGTTAGCAGTGCATCATAAAATTGCTATGCTGCACCAGAGAGCCTATGCCATAAAACAATTTACTCCTTCCTGCTCATTTATCAAGTCTCATCCACTTGCCCCTGTTAAGCCTGCTAGCTTCACCGTGACCAATATTTTTTTCTGATCCACTGTCTTGCTTACCAAACTATGCACCATCCAAAATCCTCACTTGGGCCATTTTTTTCTCCAGTTACATTGGTACAAACCCAGAATAACTCAGATGACTTCAATGGAGTTAATCCAGATTTATTCTAGTTTAATCATGAACAGAATTTGGCTCACAATGAAGCAAGAATACACCAAAGTCTGCTTTCATTCATTTTGAACTTCATAGCCTGAACGATGGAGGAGGGACTCAGAAGAGTATGTAATCCTGTAATTAAAGAATGTGTCATACCACAGAATACACAAAGCTAATGTGTGTGCACCTTGCACAGCTGAATTCCTATCCCATACCTTAGTCACTTATATGTCATTTTTGTATTACATGAAAAACCTCAAATGGGGTCAGAGTTAAGGTTGTTACTGGAAACTCTACAGTAAATTTTAACAAGAGTAGGTTTGTTAGAGACTATATAATCTGCAAGGAGATTTGAATTGTTATGTGCATTTCACTATTTCCATTCTTTGTCATAGTTAAAAATGTTAACTCTTATTCTTGATATTTACTTATTTCTCATGTATGTTACTTTCTGTACAACCCTGAACTTTAATGACCTTGTCTCGTGCTGATCTCTTATGTAATATATCATTGAGAAGAGTGGTGAATAATTCTGTCATGCCTCTGCCACTCATTCTTGTGTTTATGAAGATACATACAATAATAGACACCAATCATCTACTCTATCTCCTCTGCTATGTGATCTTCATGAGCGAGTAGAGATGGGCTAACTTACACAAGAAGTGAATTCTCCCATTTCATAATGGAAGATAAAAAAATCTTAACATCTATCCTCCACCTTGTAGTGGTTATTTTATGTTAAAGTACATATGCTACCTTTATAGATAAGGCACATTTTCCTTGGATAGTTCTTTGATTCTACAATATTTGAAATTGAACCTGAATGAACCAAACAAGATTTACTTGATCTTCCCACGTTTTAACAGGACTGAAATTTCTTTAGATTGAAGTCACAGTATGGTAATTTAAAAGAAAAAACTTCCTACAGTGCTTTCCTGTTAAGTCTCATACTGTAATGTGCACAGAATTATTACTTATGAACATAGACTACTGCTGCACAAAGGAACATTTGGTTGGTGTACCTTGGATACGAGGGTCTTTACAGTAATTGTACAAAAGAGAGACTATAGAATACAGAAAAAATGGAAATTTTTTCATCCACAGGTATGTTTTATTGTTTCAATAAAGTAAAAATTTAAAACATTTAAAAAACTCAGATGCACTGATTAAAGCCACTCAGGTAGCTGAAAAGTGCACCACCAGAATTTACACAACAGATGAGAAAACACAAAACACTGACCTTGGGAGCATTATATGGGAAATATTTTTCTTCACATGAATTAATTCTGCTTGGACAATTTATTAAATCAATGTCTTAGGCCAAAAGACGCCTTCCTTCCATATCTACCTGACATTCATAAATATATATTAATAGTGTCATTCTGGATACGCATCACAAAGTGGTATATGATCAAATGAATGCAAAGTTCACTTAAGCCAATTAAAATAATCAAGGAAACAGATTCTTAACCTACTTTTAAACAGAGGCAGAAGAAGTTGATGTAACAGCATTGAGATCTCCAGTCTTGGAGCACACTCAAAGGTTCTGATTTCTGTCATCTGCAGTTTATGTTTCAGTGTTGGAGTATAGGGAACAGAAATTAAAATAAGATGACGATCCAAGCTTGTGAAGAATAATATAGATCAATGAAAAATTTAAATGCAAAACATTACAAAAAACCTAAAAGTGTCTGAAGAATGGAAATAATGAGACCATACAATTATGACTGAGCTAGAGATTAACCCCTCTGTGACTTGCTTGACCACAAAGAATTATATGTAAGCGCATTGTAGAATGAGAAACTTTATTAAGCTTATGGGATTTGTAGTTCTGGTTTTCAAACTTTTATTCTGATAACTCAGTTGAAGAAAATTATTGATTCCTGTGTTGGGGTGCAGGGTTGAGGGTTACAGGGTGGGGCCAAGAATGAGGGGTTCAGGGTGTGGGAGGGGCTCTGGGCTGGGGTAGGGGGTTAGGGTGCAGGCTCTTGGGGGGTGGAATGAGGGGCTTGGTTCAGGAGGGGTCTCTGGGTTTGCAGGGAGGATCAGAGCTGGGGCAGAGGATTGGGCACGGGGTTGGGACACGGGCTTACCTCCAGCAGCTCCCAGTCAGCGGCGCAGCCAGGGTGCAGAGGCAAGTTACCCCCATCCTGGCACCATGGACTGCACTGTGCCCCAGAAACGGCCAGAAGCAGGTCCAGGTACAAGGCAGAGGCACTCAAGCAATCCACCATGGCTCTTGGTAAACTGCTTGCCCTTACAAATTTGTGCCTTATACCCAGACTGAATTTGTCTAGCTTCTTCTTCCAGTCATTGGATTATGTTATATATTTTTCTGCTAGATGAAGAGTCCTTTATTAAATATTTGTTCCTCAAGTAGGCACTTGTAGTCTGTAATCAAGTTACCCCTCAACTTTCAATTAAACTAAATAGATTGAGGTTTTTGAGTCTATTACTATAAGGAACGTATGATATAGCAAAGAAACCTAACACCAGCAGAAAAGGGATTAAAGAGATCCTCTAGGCCCAACTAGCCCCACCCCACTACACCCACAGCCAATGCCAGGCTTTAAGGGGGAAGAAAAGGAGAAAATCTGCCTCAGTTCAGGGCTGACTGGCAAGGAGGCAGAAGGTACCTCTGCCTCTCTACATGAGGGACACTTCATGACAAGTTTGACAACTGGGACAATCTCTGGGAGAGCAGCACCAAGTCTCTGACCCAAATAAATGGTTGAGAAGACTGGGGAACACCCAGCAGTGAGTGAATTTTACTATTTGACCTTAAGGACATTGTGGGGCTAGGCCCATCCAACCTTACATCCACCCCTGTCTAGGGACCCTGAGGCCATGGCAGGATGCTACAAAAAGTCCACAAGAGGATGCTACTCCAGGCAAGACACCAAAGACAGTTTGGACCATAGGGCCCATGCCCCAGACTGAAAGGGCATAGGTAAGAAGTACCCCAGGGCAGCAGATTTTGGCTCACTACCAGGACAACCCTGCCTGTGTTGCTTCCCACAGGGCCAGGAGTTGGGTCTTGAAATAATGCCACATCCTCAGTCAAAGAAAGATGTCCAATGGTTCTAGGGAATGGCTAATTATCTTGGAAAATTTATACCTGTTCTACGAAAGCAGTAGTTTGAAAAAACTCCCAGAGAATAAAAATGAATGGTATTGGGGAGCAGAATAGGAGGAATCATAGGAAGATTTAAAAAACAAATAACTGCTATTGTTGATATTGTATTCAATGTTGAAGTTCTATGCACCAGGAAGGCCCATTAAAATCTCAGCAGATGCTTCACAGTCTGGGTTAGGTGCAGTGGTTTTACAGAAACATGAAGATTGTTGGCAACCAGTGCCATATGCATCACAATCACTGACTGAGGCAGAAAGCAGATATGAACAGACCAAAAAGGAGCTTTTAGGAACATTATTTGTCTGTGAGAGATTCAATCAGTATATTTATGGACAGACAATGGAAGCAGAAATGGACCATAAGCCCCTGAAAGCGTTATTTAGCAAACTGCTAAATGATTGTACCTTAAGGATTCAAAGAATGATGATAAAGTGCAGAAGTATGATTGTGAACTACATGCCCAGTAAATTCATGTTAACTGAAGATGCACTTTCCAGAGCAGTGGTTCCTATACAACCAGAGAAGACTTTACATACAGAGATGCAAGCCTATGTAGATCTGATTGTAAAGTCAATTCCCATCGCTAACAGGAAACTGCAGCAAAGGAGAGAGGAAAGGGAGTAAGATGAATAATAGGGAATCCTTAAAGAAGTGATAATTAAAGGATAGCCTGAAGAAGTGAGCAGCTTCTGTTCATGTCCAAGTAAAAGAGTCTATTGGAACTGCAGACATGAAATTCCTGTGATAGATGGGGTGATTTTCAAGGGCAGTAAGTTTGCACTTCCAATGAGCCTCCAAAAATAAATGCTATAGAAGATCAGGAAGGTCATTTAGGAATTGAGAAGTGCAAATCACGAGCATAAGGCTATGGATCAATCATGATGTTACTAATGTGGTATGATCACTGCTTTTATTGCTCGAAATACAAGCCATGGCAACAGGCAGAGCCACTGAGATCTCATCGAGTCCCACCAAGGCCTTATGAGAAGGTAGGCACTGACTTCTTTACCTGGAAATCAAAGGGTGATTTAAGAGTCACAGATTATTATTCTGTGTATCCAGAAATGTGCACACTACACAGTACTAATAGTATAGTGATAGCTGGCATGAAGAGAATCTTCTTCAGACATGGAATTCCAGGAGAAGTCTTTAGCAATAATGGGCCACAATTTTTCAGTGCAGATTTTAGGCAATTTGCCATAGATTGGGATTTTCATCACAAAACATCAAATCCAAATTACCCCAATCAAATCGACATGTGGAAAGGTCTATACAGACAGTGAAAAATCTTATGAAAAAGACTGCTGATAGTGGGGATGATTTGTATAAAGTGTTACTGGTTTACCAAAGTACACCCTTGGAGAATGGCTTTTCTCCAGCTCAGCTATTAATGGGGAAAAGGATCAGATCTATTTGTATATCAATTACTGATAACTTGCTGAAATCTCATAACAATTAAACAATACAGAAGACGAAGGAAAGTCAGATGTGGAAGCAGAAATATTTTTTTGACAAAGGGCCTATGAGCCCCCATCTCTTAACCCAGGTGATAGAGGTGTGATTCCTCAGGCACACCCTAATACTTGAGGCCTAAGCTGTACCATTAAAGAACAGCTTCATCCGAAGTCCGATGTAGTCCAGACAGACCTGGGGAACACATTTTACTGTAATTGAAGGGATCTATGAGTAATCCCAGAAAGTTCCAAAACATTGACAGTAGATGTGGACTATGGCGTTTCCCATCTGATACTTTATCATTAATGCACAAAGAAGAAACTGTCAAGAAATAAGAGAATAACTCAGACACTAATGAAAGGCTGATACTGAGAAGATGACAGTGGGAGATTAAATATCCTGAAAGACTCAGAGACTTGCTAACTGGCTTGGAGATGGGCTATTTGAGGAAAGTGAGTGGTAAAGATTCACTTGAGAGTGATGTGCTGGTAACCTCTACTCTCTAGATAGTTGACACACTGGATTTATGGAATTGAAAGCATGTGTTATTGGATAGTTGTTAGCTGTTTTAATATATGCATATAAGAGTTAATTTGTTTTTCTTTAAGGAGAGAAGATGTTGAGATACGTTTGCAGAAGATGATAATTTTGAGACGGTCCCTCATAAGGGACAGTACTCTGAACACAGGAATTTGGAAATGTGCCCTGAAGGCAGGGGTTTGGGAACACAGGATGTTAGGAATCATTAAAAAAGGGATAGAAAATAAGACGGAAAATATCTTATTGCCCTTATACAAATCTATGGTGCGCCCATATCTTTAATATGGTGTACAAATGTGGTCTCATCTCAAAAAGGATATACTGGCATTAGAAAAGGTTCAGAGAAGGGCAACTAAAATGATTAGGGGATTGCAACGGGTCCCATATGAGGAGAGATTAAAGAGGCTAGGACTTTTTAGCTTGGAAAAGAGGAGACTAAGGGGGGATATGATAGAGGTATATAAAATTATGAGTGGCATGGAGAAAGTGAATAAAGAAAAGTTATTTACTTGTTCCCATAATAGAAGAACTAGGGGCCACCCACTGAAATTAGTGGGCAGCAGGTTTAAAACAAATAAAAGGAAGTTCTTCTTAACACAGCGCACAGTCAACCTGTGGAACTCCTTGCCTGAGGAGGCTAGGACTAAAAGAGGGTTTAAAAGAGAACTGGATAAATTCATGGAGGCTAAGTCCATTAATGGCTATTAGCCAGGCTGGGTAAGGAATGGTGTCCCTAGCCTCTGTTTGTCAGAGGGGGGTGATGGATGGCAGGAGAGAGATCACTTGATCTTTACCTGTTACGTTCACTCACTCCGGGGCACCTGGCATTGGCCACTGTCGGTAGACAGGATACTGGGCTAGATGGACGTTTGGTCTGACCCAGTACGGCCTTTATGTTCTTATGTTCTGTGTGCAGCAGTTCACCAGCAATGCTCTCCAGTTTGTTTCATTTAAGTTTTATTCCTTTCTCATTCACTTGTTTGTTACTTAATGAACCCCAAGATCATTACAGCAGTTCTAGCACCAGAAGTAGAGAGACTTAAGACTGGAGAAGAAGCATCCAAGAGGCAGGAGGAAAGGCTCAGGTTCATTGCACAGCTTGAAGACAGGGTTTCAGTGCAGGAGCAGGCACTTGCTGGGCAGTTCTTGGAACAGGAACAGCAGAGAGAACTGTTTGAATGTCTCATCTTAATCATGGTTGCAAGGGTAGCAGCTCCTGCTGCCTCTGCCATATCATGGCCTGATGACCCTGATGACCCTAGGCTAGAAACAGCTTGGAAAACTCCATGTCCTAGGGACAGCTGGGAAGGATAACTAAATGCCATGTAGCCCTCCATCTTGACCCCCCTCTCCTGTAGATACCTCCAGCCCCTGGTATCAAGGGTGTGGAAAACAGGGAAAGGAGAATGTAACAGGGCACAGACTCACCACCATGGTATCTCCTGCAGGTCATTCCAGGAATTAGCTCATTCCAGCCTCGTAGCACCTCCTGCTAACTGGTGTCCCACTTGTTGTCTGCTCTGCTGTGTTGTTTCCTCCACCAGGACATACGTTGCTCTCTGGACCTCAATGTCCTCTTCAGGACACTACCCTCTGTCTGGATATGTGGACACTCTACTCAGACCCTATGCCACCAGCACTCCCAGCTATCTCCGTGACACTACTGACTTCCTGAGAAAACTACAATGCATTGGTGACCTTCCAGAAAACACCATCCTAGCCACCATGGATGTAGAGGCTCTCTACACAAACATCCCACACAAAGATGGAATACAAGCTGTCAGGAATAGTATCCCTGATGATGCCACAGCACAAATGGTTGCTGAACTCTGTGACTTTATCCTCACACACAATAATTTCAAATTTGGTGACAATATATACCTCCAGACCAGTGGCACCGCTATGGGCACCCGCATGGCCCCACAGTATGCCAACATCTTTATGGCTGACCTGGAACAATGCTTCCTCAGCTCTCGTTCACTCACGCCCCTTCTCTATCTACGCTGCATTGATGACATCTTCATCATCTGGACGCATGGGAAAGAAACTCTGGAAGAATTCCACCATGATTTCAACAGCTTTCACCCCACCATCCACCTCAGCCTGGACCAGTCTACATGGGAGGTCCACTTCCTGGACACCACGGTGCAAATTAATGACGGCTACATCAACACCACCTTATACCGAAAACCTACCGACAGCTATGCCTACCTTCATGCCACCAGCTTCCATCCCAGACACATCACATGATCCATTGTCTACAGCCAAGCATTGAGGTACAATCGTATTTGCTCCAACCCCTCAGACAGAGACCAACACCTACAAGATCTCCACCAAGCTTTCTCAAAACTACAATACCCGCACAAGGAAATAAGGACACAGATCAATAGAGCCAGACGTGTACCCAGAAGCCTGCTGCTGCAAGACAAGCCCAAGAAAGAAAACAACAGAACACCACTGGCCATCACCTACAGTTCTCAGTTAAAGCCTCTCCAACGCATCATCAGTGATCTACAACCCATCCTGGACAACAATCCCTCACTTTCACAGGCCTTGGGAGGCAGACCAGTCCTGGCCTACAGACAACCTGCCAACCTCAAGCATATTCTCACCAGCAACAGCACCCTGCGCCATAATAACTCTAACTCAGGAACCAATCCATGCAACAAACCTCGATGCCAACTCTGCCCACACATCTACACCAGCAACACCATCACAGGACCAAACCAGATGAGCCACACCATTACTGGTTCATTCACCTGCACATCTACCAATGTAATATACGCCATTATGTGCCAGCAATGTCCCTCTGCTATGTACATCGGCCAAACTGGACAGTCCCTACGAAAAAGGATAAATGGACACAAATCAGATATCAGGAATGGCAATATACAAAAACCTGTAGGAGAACACTTCAACCTCGCTGGACACACTGTAGAAGATTTAAAGGTCAGCATTTTGCAGCAAAAAAAGTTCAAGTCCAGACTACAAAGAGAGACTGCAGAGCTGCAATTCATTTGCAAATTTGATACTATCAATCAATGATTGAACAAAGATTACAAGTGGCTAGCTAACTACAAAAGCAGCTTCTCTTCTCTCACTGTTCACACCTCCAATTCAGCTGCTAGAGGAACATCTCACCCTCCCTGATTAGAGATAACAAGCTGGTTCAGCCTCATTGGACTAACCCTGTTATCTCCCACCTGGTTCTTGCCTACCTATTTATACCTGCCCCTGGATACTTCCACTGCATGCATCCGATGAAGTGGGTACTAGCCCACGAAAGCTTATGCTCTAAAACTTTAGTTAGTCTTTAAGGTGCCACAGGACTCTTTGTCACTTCTGCAATTCCAGACTAACACGGCTACCCCTCTGATTCCTACCCTCTGGCAGTGCCCACTACTCCCTACTCCAGTCTCCCCCCTTTCTGGGGTATATCAGAAGTCCTAGTCCACACCTGACTTCATGGCCATGTGTCACCCTAAAGTTTAGTCTCTTACCTCAGGGACAAGGTTCAGCCCATAGGCCATGCTCCCTCGTAGCAAGGTGCAATGCAAGGGAGGATTGGAGAGGGGGAGGGGAGAGACACAGGGCCACCCACTACTCTGGGTCCCAGCCCAGGGACCCTTCAGTGGAAGTCACTGCCTGCCTTCCCTGGGCCACTTTCCCATAGCCCTGGTACCCACTCAGCCCTTGTTTCAAGTCAGCAGTCTGGCAGGGTCTGCCAGAGCTCCCAGTGCTTTGCTACACTGCTCAGCACTGCTCTGTCCAGGGTGCTGCTCCTTCTACCAAGAGCCAGTCCTCCTGCCTTGCTGGTTAGGGGGAGATTGCCCTCTACTTTTCAAGGCAGCCTTTATATAGGGCCCAACCTGGTGCTGATTGGCTGCCTCTTTCTTTGTCCTGATTGGCTCTCCACAGACCTTTGCTGACTGGCTACCAGTCTGCACAGCCTCTCTGGCCTGTTCCAGCCCTTTTTCTCCTGGAGCAGCACAGCCGCCTCACTACAGAGAATGTGGGCCATGTGACATGCAGCAGTAGGGGGGTTCTGTCATGTTTTCACTTTTTGACATACTTTTTGTTTGTTTGTTTTGGAATGTTCTTTTGTAACTGGTGTTTGGATGTTCTAATGGCAGCTGGTCTGCCTGACAATGGGTGACTGTTGTACTATTTTAACACACATCTACAAATAAATCTTTGTATATCATCAAGAAAGCTTATTGCTATTACTGTATCTCATCATAAAATCAGTATTTGAAATAATAAAGCTAAACAAATGAGCAGGAACAATTATAGTAAGCATGAACTATTCCTCTAGATAGTTCAATACAGCAATCCATATTTCAATCACCTCCTAATATGAATCCACACTGTGACTCCTCCCCTACCATGCCCCCCTTACATAAGTCATCATGTCATTCATAAGTATGTTGCTATGCAGTCAAGCTCCTCCTCTCCACAAGCACTGAACTGCCCACCCCACATCAACTAGCACTATCCCCTCCTCCCACAAGCACATTAATAGAGATACTATTCCCCCGCTTCTGTTGGGCCCTGCACATCCATAATATGGGACCACAAAGCATCCCTTACCAAATCAAAACAATAGAATTCATAATATTGATACAGAACTTATTATATTTCTCAACGTGCTTTACAAATATGGGTAGTATTATCTTCATTTGACGCAGGCAAAATGGGGCACAAAAAGAAGGTCACATAGTAAATCAGAACCTGAGATGGAAATAAAACTGATTCCCTTGTCTCTCTCTCATGTGTGCTGTTCATTAGATCATAATGCTTCCCTATTATCCACTATTAGATGGTAACTGAGCCTGAATTCAAATTAATTTCAAATCAGTTATACTTAGAAAAAGCAACATACATATTTTATGTGTTTTACATGAGACTCAGTCTAGATGGGCTTGACTCTTCACTCAAGCAAAGTGTTTCAAAGACTTTTAAATTAATGAAGCCAGTGGGAGTTTTACCCAAATGAGGAGCATGGGGCGGACCCAAAGTCTGCAAGCATTATAGCATGTTAGCATAAGCTGGCATTTCCACCTTTTAAAAAGGCATTAATTTGACGAAATTCTTTTAGATAAACAAAATAATCAAAACAGAGAAGGAATTCTATAAGAGCTCCCATCTGTGCTCGCTCATTTGGGAAAACAAAAAGCAATAAAAAAAACCCCCACCCCATCGTCATGAAAAATACACCGGGGATCCAAGAATGCTTTTTTAATGAATTAGTTACGGTGGCAGCATGGAGCCAGGGACGAGGTCCCCCAGTTACTATCAAACTGCGATTTGTGTAGAAGCAGTCTGTCTTCTATTACTTTTCCCTGTTTTTCATAAATGTTTAAGCTGGCAATGTAAATCATTCTCTCTGCCACCTGGTGAGTACTGAATAGCAAGAAAGGTGTCAACATTTGATACTGATTTGCAATCAGGTTCAAATGCTTTATATTGCATCGTGCATTTTTGCCTGACAGTAGCTGACTCTGAGAAATACCTCCACGAATAGGCTAAACCAGAGCACGATTGGCCTCCCAGGCCACTGGCTGTAGTGAAAGAGAATAAGAGGAATGAGAAGGAAGCATCAATATGATTTCCCAGGACCCAAGTTAACTAAAAACACGTTCACCATTTTGACATATGGGACTTGGTGTTTCCACGGAGCAGGGGCTACATTTGTTTTGTTTTCATCAAGCTCATCAGGGCATCCCTTAAACCCAGCACTTGTCCTTAGTAGCTGGGTAGATTTAATCCCCATTCTAAGCCACAGAGTAGCTGAAAAACCTGTCCATGAAGGGGAATCTGCACAGTAGCAGATCTTCTGTCCCAGGCCCTGCCACTCCTTCCGCCCATCTGTGTCACAGTCCCGCCCAGCTCAGTGTACTACTCTGCAGGGTGTATCAGTGGATATGCCCTTTGTTTATAAAGTCCCACAGAGAATTTAACAGAAAATAGTAACTTTTTCATAGCTCTTTTGAGCCACCCTGTAGAAGTAAATAGAGAAATTATATCAATTCTATAAAATTAGATAGGATGGTTAGAATAATCCCGTTGAAGGATATTACTCTATAGTAAATTCTATAAGGGTTTTTTAAAGAGTAATTGCTAAAGAACCTTATGATGTTTCTATAGAACCACATGGACTTCATCCATGTTAAATTCTATAAGACTTTTCCATAAGGGAGTTCTGTATCTACCTGATCTCCTAGAGTCCTGCTTCTAGTTTGAGGATAGGGCTAGATTGGAGTCTTAGTGAGTAATAACAGATTGTTCAAAACATAATCAATTTTTCATTTATAAGGATTAATAATCAGTTTTATGGCTTACTTTTGTGAATCTATTTCAAATTTCCAACCACAGATTTCTCTCCAACCACTCTAAATTAATATGTAACTAATACTGAGTCTTCATTTTTTCTGTCTTCAGCTCTAAATCCCTAGAAATGTATAATATAAAAAATACACATTTTTTCCTTAAAGGCTCTTAAGCAAGACTGATCCACTGTCCTAGCTACTGGGCAATGCACTGGCTGCCATGTGAAATACTGGAGTTCAAATGCTAACCTTGGTCTCCTGTTCTTTGAATTATTCTTTGGTGACCCTCTCCAGCAAACTCAGGTGGTGACATTAATGAAGAAACAGAGTCCAGCCCTCTTTGGCCAGAGGGAGGAATAAAGCAAACTACTCATTCTTTGACCAATCTGAAAAATCCCTTAAATATATATATTAATCCTTACATTTTGTTTTATAGCTTTCCATAGTATGAACAGCCCACTGTCTTTCAAGCAGGCCTTGACCTGATCTATTCGATAATACTTGGGAGCTTATTTTATAAAAAGCTGTTTTATCTGCATGTTGGGGAAATGGGGGGTGCCAGTGAGGGAAAAATGCCGGATAACTGAGAGGGACGAAGTTTGAGTGTGGGAAGGAGTGCTAGGCTTGGGTTTGGGGCATGGGAGGGGGTGTAGAGGCTTTGGGAGGGAGTTTGGGTGTCGGGGGAGGTGCGAGGCAGGGCAGGGAGTATGGGATGCTGGATCTGGGGGCTGCTCAACTTGGGCAGCTCCCCACAATCGGCGGCCTGGCTACTTCTAGGCGGAGGCGCGACAGAAGGCTTTGTGCGTTGACACTCCCTGCCCTGTTCTGAGTACTGGTGTGCAGACCTGCCTGTCACACCCTAAGCCTCCTCCCACACTGAAACTCACTCCCGGAACTCATGCTCCGCAACTCCTCCCATGCCCCAGCCCCCTGCTAGCCCCGTGCCAACTGCACTATAAACCGGACTTTCAGTGAAGATCAGAAATGCCAGTTTATAGAGCTTTCCAGTTGGTGAAGTGCCGCATAACACAGCTTTTCCATTATTAGCTTTCTAAACATACCTCACATAGAGGTACAAAACCAACAACAATCACCACTGCCAGGCCATTGTTCTCCCCTTCACAGTACTACATTAGTAATGTTCCTACTGTTTTTGAATCATACACTTGTTCAATCAAATGCAAGATTACATTCCTCCCTCTGGGATTTTCTTTTCCCAGGCTAAGTACCTGACAGACTCCGATCTGGACATTTTTGACATCACTATATTCTAAATCCTGCTTCTGGCTACAAAGACTTATGATAGCATCTCATTAGCATGCAGATGTACTGCACTGGTTCTGTTTAGCTATCTTCTAAACACTAATTACTTTCTAATTTAAAACATACCTGACCAGAATGTGCATTTGAAGAAAGGTGAAGTGAAAGAATTCCTTGGCTGCAACTTCAAAAGAAAGCAGAGATGTAGTTTTGCAGCTGCTCATTTGCCTTCCATTTTGGCTGTAAATGTAAATAATAAAAGAGTTGCCTACACAATGTGGCAAAGCGCATTAGAGAGGTGTGGTTTGTAAAGCACTCTAAAATGCTGTGCTGTAACTGCCCCACGTGGACCCTGCAGGTGTGTTCACAACACAAATGGAGTACCTTTTAGAACAGCTCAGCAGGGTCTACACAGGGCAGTTAGAGTGGTTTACAAATCACACCTCTCTAACAAGATTTGGCACATTGTGTAGACAAGACCTATATCTCCAAGGGCCAGTCATGTTCCTCTCCAGGACAGTGGAAAAGTGCACCCTCACTTAGCCACGCAGGACTGGATTTCAGGAACGTATTTTCTAGATAGAGAGTAAAAAAGAAATATTTTGAGTCTTTTTTCATTGTAATTCAATTGTCAGATTAATAATGCTTTGAATGAGCAATGGAAGAAGTTGATAGAATGTAACTATTTTGACACTCCTGCTACTAAAAGGTTATAACATGTTTACAGCTGCAGTTGTGTTGGTCAGTGTTAATTAGCGTTGAAGGATATCTCCAAAATGAAGTTTTCTAAGAGGCCCAGCTTAGAGTGTCTACCTGATTTTCTATACCACAGGCACTAATGAGATACTGATGTCAAGCAATTTGACTTCCCTAGGACGAGGTGATTATGTTGCAGCCAGTCTGTCCCACGGGATGCACGGGAAGTCATTCTGCCTCAAAAAAGCAGAATGCTTGCTTGAATTCTGCAGCGAGCAAGGCTAGAGATGCCAATAGGTACCTAACGGGATTTTCCAAAATGGGCCTAAATACCTTTAAAAATATGGCCCCAAAGTTCTCCCTGCCCATGCCAAGCTCTTATACCTTCCCCACTGCTGCGCAGCTGCAAAAGTTGGTGAATTTTTAGCAAATATTGCAGAATGTTCATAGAAAGTGAATTTTTAATTTATAATGGTGTCAAAGGGAGCCCCTTCATCCATCCTGTGAGTTCTCCTAGCCACAAACACACACAGGCTTTCCTTTTCACTAGGTGTTCATTTAGTCTTCACTTTCCACCACAGATGCACAGGAGGAAGAGCGACAAAGAGTCCTGTGGCACGTTATAGACGAACAGATGTATTAAAGCATAAGCTTTCGTGGGTGAATAGCCACTTCGTCAGATGCATGCAGTGCATATACGCACTGGAAACTTATGTCCAAGAGTTCAACCAAACAGAAAGAAGAAACATACCATGTAACTTGGGTGTCTTGTCAATCTGATTCTGAATGTCAAATACTGGCAACAAACTGCTCCTAATCTATCTGTGGGACAAGAATCTTTATTAAAGATGATTTATTCAGACATATTTTTCAGTGAATAAACACAATAAAATCACAGCTCTACCCAGATAATTTTGAACAGAACAAGAGAGTGTAAGTTGCTGTTATCCCTGGCTATCACACTGACAGGACTGTCTCAGTATTTTTCTGCACTCCTCCTGTCTGCCTATTGTATCCATCGGTTGCCTGTCTTATATTTATATATTGCAAACTCGTTGGGAGTCTGTAACAGGGATTCCTAAGCACTGCTGCAGGATAAATAAGAATAACTATGATTAATGGTTTTTTTATTAATTATTCACCCAGCTACAGGGACTATTATGGAGTCTCTTTTTCCTCACTTATGTGCAAGAGATTTACAGTATCTGGGTGACTCCCATTCATTCATTCATTCATTCATGCATTCATTCATTCATTCCTAGAGGAGATTTGCATACAAATCCTCCATGCATGGCTAGAAGAACAGACCCCATTGTTACTTGATGTGGGGGTTTTTATATAGCATAAATTTAATATTTTTTTCTAACAGCCCACACTGCTGAAGAATAAAGAAGCTGTCAGAACACTATATGAGATTTAGTCTAATCTTTACTTTTAAATACATTCAAAACCAACATTTCAAATGGAAATAACATATTCCCTTTTTGTTGGAAGAATCTTCCCTGAGCTTTCTCCCTCCTCTCCTGATTTCCTCCTCCACATCTCAGTTTATTTCAGTTTAAAATTACAAATGGTGAAGCCACCACAGAAGGTAGGTGTCATAAGTATAAAGTAGCCTAGAATTACTGTTTACCTGTAAGGGGTTAAGCTAAAGGTAACCTGAGAGGTGGACAACTGACCAATGAAAAATTCCTCAGAAGACAAAGGATTTTGAGTTTCAGTTTTCTCTCTGGGTCTCTTCTCTGTTCAACTTGGCTATGGGATGAACCACACCTATTTCTTTCACTGTAACTATAGCTTTCTAGCAAGTAAGGTAGTCAGTAAGTTTACCTTCTTTTTATCACTTGGAGGGTTCTCAGGGGTGAGTGTTGGCTGGGTGCTTCTTGATATTGTAAGATTCAGCAGAGATATCAACAGTGGGAAAAAGTTGCCTCGGGAGAGAGGTTTGGGTTCTTGATTCTTTTGATGATTATGGTAGATGCTGTTCTATTGATGGTTGTAAGGGATTTATTCCTTTCTTTTTTTCTTTTATTAAAATCTTTCTTTTAAGCATCTGACTGCTTGTTTTCCATTGTGTAAGATCCTGGTTTTGGATCGGGCACATCTCACAGGATCAGGCGAGGCTTTTCTCTCAAGCTTCCCAGGGAGGGAATAAGTTTGGGGGTTTTGTGGAAAGAGAAAGAGGGGCTTTAAGTGGCCCATGTCCAATAGTTATTGAGACATTCTCACTTAATGATGGCAGCATATTGAGTACAGACACAGAAGAAGTTGTGTTCTGGGGAAAAACATTTTAACCCAAGCTGGTAAAATAAGCTTGCGGGGGGGGGGTGGGATATTTCTTTTTTTCATGCGGGTCCCCACATCTGTACCCTAGAGTTCAGAGTGGGGAGGCAATCCTGACAGTAGGAATTATCCCTCATGTACAGCATTTTTCTTTTATCATCTCAGGGGAGAAAAATAAAGTGAATATAACAGAAACACAGAAAAGTTTAAGAGACATGGAGATCTGGGAAAGACACAAAAGTAAAGTGCCAGCTTCAGAAAAGTCAAGAACACCTTTTGAAGCTGATAAGAAGTTCATGAGAATGCATCTTTTCCACGAGTTCTGCGAGATACTGTCCACTGTGGTACACTGAAAAGTGACTTCTTGCAGATACTTACAAAACCGTTCAGATCCATCCCTATGGGATGTGCAATTATTTTCATTCTTCAACCCTCTCAGCTAGACATAAGTACTTTCATTAATGTTGTTGTAGAATGTTCTATTTTCAAACAACTTTTCATTTTAAGTCATATTATTGAATAAAATGAGCAGGAGAAGAGGAGTGATTTATTCATAATTCAGCACAGTCCATCCCTCTGAACTTTATATGGTCTGAGCAACACACTGTACTGTGAGATTCTGCAGAGGACTATGTATTATAGTGCCTTGCTTCTCATTAAGAAATGTCTTACAGAGCTCATTTACTCAGTTCAATCCATGAGAATTTTGCCTGAGTAGAGAGGGCAGGATTGGGTCCAAAAAGGCAGTCCAACATGAGGTATATGTAGTATATATTCACTTGTACTTGCCTGTATAACACTTGACCTTTGTCTCAGCAGTCACTAAATTAACAGCAGTTCCAACCTCAGCTATATCCTTTTAGCTAAAAACTCTAATTTAGGAATCAGATTCTCAACCCCTTCTTTGGGCACATCTTGGTTAAAGATACTTGCAACTTACCATGTTTGAAAGTACACAAAAGAAACATTATAAAGGCATAAAACAAAACAGACAGGCTTTTGGATGTAGGATGGCAGCTGTAGGAGTGGTGGAAAAAGAGGTTTGGACACAGAAAACCATGATAACGTGTGTATACTAAAGCAAGCAAACCTGCAACATTTGCAGAACATCTGCAATGTGTGGTGGGTCATTCCTTCCCTACCGGAATATTCAGTTTGCCCAATGGAAAATGAATGTCATGAATGTGGCATGAATTCAAAGCATTCAGGTATGAATACTTTCTCAGATGACAGTCTTCAAATTCGTGACAGGAAAAAGGAAAAGACTTTGCAATGAATGAAGCAGACATACAGCTATGACTGAGGACAGCTTGCAGGCTGCAAGAACTTCAGTGTTCTTCAATAAAATTTGGAGTCTCTGATAGGAGAACCGGAGAAGAAAGAGAGATTTCTCAGCATGTACCAACACCAGTAGCAGCATATTACTTATAACACTGCTCTACAGCCAAAATGCTTCTGAAATAAATGTAGTCAAACTTTACTAATTCTGGGTCACTGAGAATGAAAATGATGCTTAAAATTGTTGATTGGCTCTAGTTTTCAAGATATGCTATTGGGTCAGTATATACGACCCTAGACATGGCAATGGCGGAGGATAAGTGAGTTATAAAGGGAAGGGATCTCAGTTTAAACCAGAAATGACTAAAATACATCTTTGACTGGATCTATGAATAAATCTATGACTGGGTTTGGACAGTACTTGCTTTTTAGGCAAAACAATGAATGATGCAATCTGAAGCTGGTATTGCATCATACATGATATGAATTGCATCATGTTATTCCTAGAAGTCATGGATGATGCAATCATAACGAAGCTTACATCACTCTGCTGAACAAATTGCCCTATATCAGCTCTTGAAATCATACAGTTTCGTGCTCTCTTATTTGTCAGTGTTTGATTTTGCAAAGGGACACATTTCAGTTTAGCCAAAGTGAGCAGAGATGCCTCGTACTTGTGTGAACAGTGCAGATAACTTCTGCTATGTTTGTGGTGAAGTGACTTTTGCATCACAAAAGCGCAGTATAACCACTATGGTGAAGAAAGCCTATCACCTTTATTTTGGCTGCAAAATTGGAGATCAGGACAAGAGGTGGGCCCCACACATATGCTGCGACACTTGTGCAACAAATCTTTGCCAGTGGTTGAACAGGAAAAGGAAATCTATGCCTTTTGCAGTGCCAATGATTTGGAGAGAGCCAACAGATCATACCAGCAATTGTTATTTCTGCATGGTGCCTCCAGTTGGGAAAGGTGTGTCAAAGAAGAAAAAGTGGACTGTGCATTATCCAAACATTCCATCAGCTATACGCCCAATACCCCATGGAGAAGGACTGCCGGTTCCTGATGCACCAGAATCATTCTCACTTGAGTCAGACGAGGAAGAGGAAGAGGATGAAACTTCTGGTCCTGAACCATCAATGTCACAGGACCCACATTTTCTCCCATCCTCCTCCTCTGAACCACATCTCATAACACGAGCTGAACTGAATGACCTTGTCAGGGATTTGGAACTCCCCAAGAGTAAGGCAGAGCTGTTGAGCTCCAGACTACAGCAGTGGAATCTCCTGGCAGGTGATGTTAGGGTTTCCATGTTCCGTGACCATCAAAAGGATCTTGTCCCATTCTTCTTCAGGGAAGGTGATCTTGTAGCCTGCAACAACAGTGATGGTGTGATGGCAGCCCTCAACATCGTTCACGATCCAGAAGAGTGGAGACTCTTCATTGATTCATCGAAGACGAGTCTTAAAGCTGTTTTGCTGCATAATGGCAATGTTTTGCCATCAATTGCAGTTGGTCATGCAGTCCATATGAAGGAAACCTATGACAACATGAAACAACTTTTGAGGTGCATAAACTATGACCAACATCAGTGGCAGCTTTGTGGCGATTTGAAGGTTGTTGCTCTCTTGCTTGGTCTGCAGACTGGATACACAAAGTACTGCTGTTTTCTCTGCGAATGGGATAGTCGTGCAAGAGATTCCCACTACATCAAGAAAGATTGGCCACTCCGACAGTCATTGGAGCCTGGGAGGAAAAGTGTTCAGCATCCACCACTTGTTGAATCGAGGAAGATTTTGTTACCACCCTTACACATCAAGCTGGGTCTGATGAAGAACTTTGTCAAGGCCATTGACAAAACACAAGGAGCTTTCAAGTACCTCCATGGAAAATTTCCAAGGTTAAGTGAAGCTAAGATAAAGGAAGGTGTCTTTGTTGGTCCTCAGATTCGTGAACTTCTTTGAGATGATGCATTTGACCATGCACTGCGTGGCAAGGAAAAGATGACATGGAAAGCCTTCCAGTCAGTGGCAATACATTTTCTCGGAAACAACAAGGCAGACAACTACAGGTTGTTGGTGGAAAACCTCCTCAAGGCATACAAAAGCCTTGGTTGCAACATGTCACTAAAGATACATTTTTTGCACTCTCATCTAGATTTTTTTCCACTGAACTGCGGAGCAGTGAGCAAGGAGGACGGCGAGCGATTTCACCAGGACATTGCAACAATGGAGAAATGCTATCAGGGCAAATGGAGCCCATCGATGCTTGCAGACTATTGCTGGACAGTGACAAGAGATGCTCCATTTATTGAATACAAGAGACAAGCCAAGAAGCGCTGAGTAGACACTGAATAGGACTAAACTGTACATAATAGTTTTTTGCCTTTTGTTTCATAATACATTTTATTTATATAACCCTTTTGCTGATTTTTAAAGTGTTACATAAACAGGACAGGTGAAATATCATGTAAAGCAACCATAAACACATGAAAAGACCTAGGTTTACAATTTATGATTAAAACTCTATCTACACAATAGACATAGACATAAAATGTAAAAACTTAAATATCTTAGAAACAGTAGCCAATCAGTTGTTTTAATTGTCATATTTGAATTCAGCACATCAAAATACATAATAAATATCACATTTTATCTCTGAAGCAGACGACTTCTAAAAAATTGTAGACCAGTGTAATGTGTTCATGTGTAGAACAAAATTACCAAAAATGATTCTGTGAAAAAGAAATTAGAAGGCATTCTTACAAAGTGAACTTGAAATTTCAAGCACTTGCAGGCTAAAAGAAAGTGCATAAAAAGATCCGAAGTGAAGAAAAGGAAAAAGAATGACAGCACTGTAAAAGAAGAGTAAAAAGGAATTAAAATAAGTTGAGAATAGGCATGCAAGTGAGAATCCAGTGGCAAGCATAGAAAAAAGAAACAAAATAGCTGCTGAAGGAACTAGCCAAACAGGCAGCATCAGGATGGTAAATCCTGCCTAGCACTTCATATCATTCATGGACTCCATGAAAGAAAACAAGCAAATTCTTTATGGAAAAAAATTGCATGAAACCACCAAAAATCCAGGAAGACTGTTAATGGTCAAATGATTCCAAACCGTAGTAATCCACAGGAAACATTTGAAAAATGTCCCACCTTTGCACCACTGCAAACACCGGAGGACAAGAAACCCCTGGAATGTGATCACAGTAAGATGATGACCATTGAAGAAATGATTTTATGAGAACTAAAACCACCGATATATGTTTATTAGCCCTATTGTATTCTGTATAGCTTCTTGTACCACCCTTATCACCATGATATCTGAACACCTTCCAGTAGTGCATTAAGTGATAAAAAGAACATCTGCTACCAATAGTTCACTCTCTCACTCGTCCTCTCCCCAGGGAGAGAATTGCACACGTGGTGGAGTGTTTCATTTTGGGAGGGTTTCTTTCATTTCATATGTACACACTCTGTGAGTTTATATTAGAGAAGAGAAGGTTGAAGAAGTGTTCATTTGAGGTGGAAGGGGAAGTTGATGATGGTCCTTAGTTCCTGAGAGAGTTCCTTCTGGAGTCTGAGGATGGGCCCTAAGAAAGCTTTGTCTTCTGCACAAAGGAGCTTTATCGTTGTGCCTTTGGAATGGAATAGGTGACCACAGTCCCCAACCTGGTGTTTTAGGTGATCTTTTTGCTATCCTGGGTCCAGGCCACAGAGCATCTTGAGAGTAAGGCTGATGAGCTCCTATTGTCTCACTAGAGTATTAAGGGAATTATTTAATGGTATTCTCCTTCTAGATGCCTGGGAAACCCAACACTGATGGTGGTTGATGGAGTGCAACAGATGTGCAAATATGAAACAGACAGCTGGAATTCTGCTAACAAAATATTAAACCTGTACATGAGTGTGTGCCAGGCTACAAAGGCATATGTACTATCTCCATCTCCACAGTATCTAAGCACCTCACAGTCATCAACAGATTTTATCTTTACAACTTTTGAGAGGCAGGGAGATACACAAGTCTCCACCACACCCTCCAGATCCTCCCCTTCCCTCTCATTAACATCACCTTTGTCACTCTAGATTAAATTTCAGACAGCAGTTCTCACTCAAGTCCTAATCTCAGCCATTTAGGAAGAAAAACAACTACACCATTTGGATGGGATGAAAACAATGCACGTTTTTTGTCTGCAAACTGACAACACCTCGATTTAAATTGCTTCACTGTCTCCTTCACTAGCCTCACTTACACATTGAAAAGAAAGGTTAACAGGATACAAACTTGATGAGGCTGTTCATAAAGCTACGAGACTCAGCATGGGCATTTGGCTATTATATATTGGTAGAAGAGTCAGTCAATTAAATCATCACAGTCTTTGTACCATACCCACATACACAGCCCGACAAAGAGACAGAGCAATCTAAAGATTCCACATGGCATTAGAGTTGCCTCATTACAAACTGCTCAATAAGTTTTTTTGGTAGAGGAAAGATTAGAGACAGGTTGATAACTGGCTCACAGAAAGAAGCCGCCTAATCAATAATATTAAAATAATTATTTGAATTATGGGATGTATTATTTGACCAGCTCCAAACAATTATACATTTTTAAATATCAAATACTGACTTTATTACTAGTGTTCACCCAGCTCAACTGTCATACAATCATAGAATATCAGGGTTGGAAGGGACCTCAAGAGGTCATCTAGCCCAACCCCTGCTCAAAGAAGGACCAACCCCAACTAAATCATCCAAACCAGGGCTTTGTCAAGCCTGACCTTAAAAACTTCTAAGAAAGGAGATTCTACCACCTCCCTAGGTAACCCATTCCAGTGCTTCACCACCTCCCTAGTGAAAAAGTTTTTCCTAATATCTAACCTCAATCTTCCCCACTGCAACTTGAGACCATTACTCCTTGTTCTGTCATCTGGTACCACTGAGAACAGTTAGATCCATCCTCTTTGGAACCCCCTTTCAGGTAGTTTAAAGCAGTTATCAAATCCCCCCCTCATTCTTCTCTTCTACAGACAAAACAATCCCTGTTCCCTCAGCCTCTCCTCGTAAGTCATGTGCTCCAGCCCCCTAATCATTTTTGTTGCCCTCCACTGGACTCTTTCCAATTTATCCACATACTTCTTCTAGTGTGGGCCCCAAAACTGGACACAGTACTCCAGATGAGGCCTCACCAATACCAAATAGAGGGGAATGATCATGTCCCTTGACCTGCTGGAAATGCCCCTACTTATACAACCCAAAATGCCATTAGTCTTCTTGGCAACAAGGGCACAGTGTTGACTCATATCCAGTTTCCCGTTCACTGTAACTCCTAAGTCCTTTTCTGCAGAACTGCTCCTTAGCCATTCGGTCCCTAGTCTGTAGCAGTGCATGGGATTCTTCCGTCCTAAGTGCAGGACTCTGCACTTGTCCTTCTTGAACCTCATCAGATTTATTTTGGTCCAATCCTCTAATTTGTCTAGGTCCTCTATATCCTATACCTACCCTCCAGAATATCTCCCACTGCTCCCAGTTTAGTGTCATCTGCAAACTTGCTGAGGGTGCAGTCCACGCCATCCTCCAGATCATTAATGAAGATATTGAACAAAACCGGCCCCAGAACTGACCTTTGGGGCACTCCACTTGATACCGGCTGCCAACTAGACATGGAGCCATTGATCACTACCAATTGAGCCCGACGATCTAGCCAGCTTTCTATCCACCTTATAGTCCACTCATCCAACCCATACTACTTTAACTTGCTGGCAAGAATACTGTGGGAGACAGTATCAAAAGCTTTGCTAAAGTCAAGGAATAACACGTCCACTGCTTTCCTCTCATCCACGGAGCCAGTTATCTCATCATAGAAGGCAACTAGGTTAGTCAGGCATGACTTGCCTTTGGTGAATCCATGCTGACTGTTCCTGATCACTTTCCTCTCCTTTAAATGCTTCAGAATTGATTCCTTGAGGGCATGCTCCATGATTTTTCCAGGGACTGAGGTGAGACTGACTGGCCTATAGTTCCCCGGATCTTCCTTCTTCCCTTTTTTAAAGATGGGCACTACATTAGCTTTTTTCCAGTCATCTAGAACCTCCCCCGATCACCATGAGTTTTCAAAGATAATGGCCAATGGCTCTGCAATCACATCAGCCAACTCCTTTAGCACCCTCAGATGCAGTGTATCTGGCCCCATGGACTTGTGCTCAGCCAGCTTTTCTAAATAGTCCCAAACCAATTGCAAGTGTCCAACTCTGGTCTCTTAAACAAGCCTAATGATGGGCAGACTCTGTTCCCTGTTCCTGTTTAGCAATCTAAGGGTATGTCTACACTACAAACTTATGTCGATTTTGTTAAGGTAGATTTTGTAAAGCAGACTGTATAAAATCGATTTTGTGCATCCACACTGAACACAGTAAGTCGGCATTGTTCATCCACACTACAGTGGGAAGCGTCGACATAGCGAGTGGTGCACTGTGGGTACCTATCCCACAGTTTCCAGAGTCCCAGCAGGCACCATTTCCAGTGGTGCACTGTGGGTAGCTATCCCACAGTTCCCGGAGTCCCAGCAGACGCCATTTTGAGCTTTCTCCATTCCCAAACCCACCCACCCCGCAGTGCCCCTCCCGCTGTGAAAGCAACTGCAAACAGTCATTTTGTGACTGAGAACAGTCACAGCCCTGCTGTGAAAGCAACTGCAAACAGTCATTTCGTGCGCTTTTGCTGCCTGAGCTGACGCCATAGCAGTGCAAGCATGGAGCCTGCTCAGGTAACCGCTGCAGTAATGGCCATTGTGAATACCTCGCGCATTGTTGTGGACTTTATGCTGCATCGTATGCACAAGAATGCGATCAGGAGATGACTGCGCTATCCGGAGAGTGAAGACAGTGATGAGGACATGGACATGGACACTGACTTTTTTGAAAGTAAGGGGCCCGACAACCTGGCAATTTTGGTGACAATGGGGCAGGCTCACGCTCCGGAACGCTGAATCTGGGCCAGGGAAACAAGCACTGACTGGTAGGATCGCATAGTGCTGCGGGTCTGGGATGACTCGCAGTGGCTCAGAAACTTTCGCATGAGAAAGGGCACGTTCATGGAACTTTGTGACTTGCTTTCCCCTGCCCTCCAGTGCAAGAATACCAAAATGAGAGCAGCTGTCACAGTTCAGAAGCGAGTGGCGATAGCTATGTGGAAACTTGCAACGCCAGACAGCTACCAGTCAGTCGCGAATCAATTTGGAGTGGGTAAATCTACAGTGGGGGCTGCTGTGATGCAAGTATCCAGGGCAATCATTGATCTGCTGCTATCCAGGGTTGTGTGTCTGGAAAATGTGCAGACTATAGTAGAAGGCTTTGCCGCGCTGGGATTCCCTAACTGTGGGGGGGCTATAGAAGGCACTCATATCCTTATCTTGGCACCAGACAACGAGGGCGGAGAGTACAGAAACCGCAAGGGGTATTGTTCAATGGTCATGCAAGCACTGGTTGACCACAAGGGACGTTTCACCGACATGTGCGTGGGATGGCTGGGAAAGGTTCAAGATGCTCGTGTGTTCAGGAACTCTAGGCTGTATAGGCAGCTGACGCAAGGGACGTTCTTCCCAGACCAGAAAATTACTGTGGGGGGTGTTGAGATGCCAATCGTTATCCTTGGGGACCCAGCCTACCCCTTAATGCCCTGGCTTATGAAGCCATACACAGGATCCCTGGACAGGAGTCAGGGGCTGCTCAATTATAGGCTGAGCAAGTGCAGAATGGTTGTGGAGTGCGCATTTGGCCGTCTGAAAGCCAGGTGGAGAATCCTACTTACTCGCTCAAACCTCAGCGAAAGAAATGTGCCCATTGTTATTGCTGCTTGCTGTGTGCTCCACAATCTCTGTGAGACCAAGGGGGAGACGTTTATGGCGGGGTGGGAGGCAGAGGCAAATGTCCTGTCCACTATTTACGAGCAGCCAGACACCAGGGCAAGTACAAGAGCCCACCAGGAAGCGCTGCGCCTCAGAGAAGCCTTGAAAAACAGTTTTGTGACTGGCCAAAATGCTGTTGAAAACCCGCTCCCTTGCTCTGCTCTGCGATAAGCCTCCCACCCTCCAGCCCTATAGAGCTGTTGAAAAGCCACTCCCTTGCTCTGCGATAAGCCTCCCACCCGCCAGCCCTATAGAGCTGTTGAAAACCCGCTCCCTTGCTCTGCTCTGCGATAAGCCTCCCGCCATCCTTATTCCCTTCCCCCGCATTTGCGGAGTAAATAAAGTCTCTTTTTAAAAAAGCATGCATTCTTTAATGATTCTTCACAAACAAAGGGGAAGACTGGCAAGATAACCCAGAAGGGGTGGGTGAGGAGGAAAACCAGTCAGTGTGGTGGATGGGGGGTTGGGGGGGACAAAGACACAGCACATTTTTAAAACTTTTCTGAGAAACTGAGCCGCATGCTACTTGTGTTTTATTGTGGGGTAGAGTGGGTCGGTTCCCAGAGCCTCCCCCCCGCGTTCTCACCCCGCGTCTGGGTGGGGAGGCAATGGAACTTGGGGAGGAGGGGAGGTGGTTACACAGGGGCTGCAGAGGTGATCTTTGGTCCTGATGAAGCTCCTCCAGACACCGGAGCATGTCACTCTGATCCTCCATTATCCGCAGCATTGCTTCCATCCTCCTTTCTTCCCGCTCCTGCCATCTCTCCTCCCATGCTGCTACTGCTGCCCTGGAACTCTAAAAATTTTTCTCTCCATGCTTGGTTTCAAGCTGCCTCACTGTGGAAGAAATTCATGAGCTCGCCAAACAAATCTTCTCTTGTGCGCTTCCTTCTTCTCATCTGCGCTAGCCTCTGCGAAGGGGATGTTAGCGGGGGTCGGGGGGACCACGCTGGCTGTAGGAGGAAAGAAGGAAAAAGGTTATAAGATAGATACATTCTCCAGGGAAAAGGTTATAAGATACATAGACACATTCTCCAGAAGAATTGGAACAGTCTTTCACAGTGAAACAAAGTATTCACAGAGTGCATATGCTTTCTGTACGAGGTCGCATTTTGCACCTTATATTGACTGCCTGTAGCTTTCCTGTACAGATATCACATCAGACACCCTCTCCCAGGGCCAGGCAACAGAAACCACCATGCAGGCAGCCATGGTAAGCCACATTTTTGGTTTGATCCACATTCTTTACAATGCTCTCCTTTCCCACAGTAAACCGCCCCCCCGCACCGTGTGGCTCCCTGCTGCTGCAACAGAAGCAGCTCAGCCCCACAAACACACACATGCCCCCCCCAACACAAGCAGCCCACAGCATTTTCTCTTCCTCCCAACCCCATCACCCTGCTGGTCTCATGGAGGTTCCCGGCTCCCGCACGCACCACAACCCACAGTAAACCACCCCCCTGCACCGCGTGGCTCCCTGCTGCTGCAACAGAAGCAGCCCCCCCACCCAAGCTGAGGGACACTCACCAGAAGTACCTTCGCTGACTTCCCCATCTGGGCTACCGCCTTGGGAGGGTTCTGAGGGTATTGGCTCCAGGGTGATAAACAGTTCCTGGCTGTCTGGGAACAGAGTCTCTCCGCTTGCCTGCTGCTGCGTGATATCATCTTCCTGATCAGCTTCATTGTCATCTGAATCGTCATTCCTCACCATTACCCCATCAGAGGAGTCCACAAACACCAGTGCAATGGTGGTGGGGGCCCCCCCAGTATTTGATTCAGTTCGTTGTAAAATTTGCATGTCCGCAGGGGTGCCCCAGAGCGTCCATTTGCCTCTTTTGCTTTCTGGAACACTTGCCTCAGCTCCTTAATTTTCACACGGCACTGCTGTGCCTCCCTGCTGTGGTCCCTATCCAGCATGGCCTTGGAGACGCTGGCAAACGTGTTGGCATTCCATTTGTTGTTACGGAGTTCTGCCATCACGGATTCCTCTCCCCAAATAGCAATGAGATCCTGAACCTCCTTTGTGGACCATGCTGGAGCTCTTTCACGCTGGTTGGTCTCCTGTGCTGATGAGCTCTGCATGGTGCATTGTGCTAAGGAGCTCTGCATGGTGAGTGTCCTGTGCAGGTGAGCTTGCCACACTGGCCAAACAGGAAATGAAATTCAAATGTTCCCGGGGCTTTTCCTGTCTACCTGGCCAGAGCAGCGAGTTAAGACTGCTGTCCAGAGCGGTCACAGAGGAGCATTGTGACTGCTGTCCAGAGCGGTCACAATGGAGCACTGTGAGACAGCTCCCGGAGGCCAGTAAAGTCTGCATGCGTCCACACTAAGCCACAGTCGACCCAGAGACGTCGATTTAAGCGTTACTCCCTTGATTTTGGTGGAGTACAGAAATCGATTTTGAGGGCCCTTTAAATTGACTTAAATGGCTTCTGTGTGTGGACGGGTGCAGAGTTATGTCGATTTAATGGCACTAAAGTCGACATTACCTCGTAGTGTAGACCAGGGCTAAAACATGTGCACCCAACACAGGTCCACTTGATTTTAACAGTTACGAGGGGCAAGGATACAGTTCATAAGTAACTGAAGGATGCTCCTCCAGTAACTTTCAAATATTTATGAACAAAGTTGGCTCAGACTCGACCAAGTATATTTATCCCTCATTCCACCATGGCTGTGGTATCATAAATGAAGTCAACTCAGTCTAACTCCAGTCTGCACATAGATGGAAACCTCTTCACAATAAGAAAGATCTGACTAAGCAAAGGCAGCCAAAATTTGTTAGCCTATAAGCAACATGGAACAGGTAATTTTAATTAGGCACATTAATTTTGTTGACGGGTGCATTGTTCATTGACACCAAAGTCTGAGCTAAATCCTGCTCATGTAAACAGTCTGAAGACAATGGGGCTAATCATGTGAGTAAAATGAGCAGGATTTGGTCCTTTGTGTGGATAAATATCTAGTCATGTGATTTGATTACTAAAATGCAAAAGGTGCAGTGTAACCATGAACTAGTGAAAAATCATACATTTTCTAGCAGCAGCTTAGTAGCAGGGTTTATTGTAGGCATCACTATATACAAATCTTGCTAAGAGTACTATGTGCTGCATTTTACTGCTTAATAGTTCATGGCATGCAACTAGGGTTTTATAGGGACAGACCCAATATTTGGGGCTTTTTTTATATGCACTGCTATTACCCACCCCCATCACAATTTTTCACACTTGCTGTCACCCTACATCAGGGCTGGGCAAACTACGGCCCGTGGGCCACATGCAGCCCGCCAGTCATTTTTATCCGGCCCACAAGCTCGAGCTGAGCGCAGTGGGCTCTGAGGGAGCAGTCA
>ML677342.1:16894357-17107658 GCA_007922305.1 Dermatemys mawii
TACATGCAACACCTTAAGATCCTAAAAGCAGCAATTGTTGGATTTAACATATCTTGACTTGAAGAAGTGATAACATGCTAGCACATTGCAGTGTGCTGCCTTGTATTGATCAATGAATCCATGTAATAAGCACAACTAGCCAAAAAAAAAAAAAGTCCAAATATAATAAGGGCACCGCAAGCCAGGTTTGCATTTTAAAATTAGAGTAAACACTATCACAACAAATCTGTACCATCAGAACAAAGAGGAGAAAGGCTGGTTCAGAGGTTGGTAATGGGAGAAGGAGCTTTTCACTTAATCAGCTGGTCTGAATTGGGTTCAAGTGCTCTTACATGAGTATCAGAAATTTTATTAATTTCTTCTGTGTGATAGATATTTAACATATACAAAGCAGAGCAAGGAAGATAATCTGAAATCACCAGTTCTAGTTATCAGATTTTAAGGTATCTAAAACTATCACGTACTGTCCAGTGATGAATACAGGCCTTCATCTTCGTGATGATATATTTACTCTTGAACCACTGAACAGTACACCAGGATGTATTCAATCACTGTCTGGTATAAAAATGATATCAGCAAAACATTAGTATAAAGATAATGCCCTCATCCCCCCACATTGCAGCGCTAATACAGAACTTCAGTGCTTTTGGACAAGTTATTCCTTCCTGTCTTAGAAATATCCCTCATTTAGAAATGAATGAGTCCATGTGCATAAGTAGACTGCACAGTCATTTTAAGATGCCAGTTGCTTTAACCAAACAGGGGTTATAAACAAGATGTTCCCAAAATGTGAGTCTACATGAAGGCATCCATAGGGAATTTGGTGTCACATAAAGTGCTAGGAACTGGCAGGCGGCAGCCTGTGTCCTCACAGTAAGGCAGATGTAATGCAGTGTCACAGAATGTATCCATAGAGCAGGGGATTTAACACAAATTTCACTTTCCTGTAAAATCATAGTCAAGGCTGTGTTACTACTAAACTAAACATCCAGAAGTCATATTTTAAATTTCCTAAAACACCTTCGATTTTTCTAGGCAGCACTCACTTGTTTAATATAAGAACTAACAGTTTCTAAATGATCCCCAGAAAATGTGTTTTAGATAACCAAAGTGTGGCAAGAAGGCATTAGATACCAAACCTCAGCTGAGCAACTGTACATTCTCAAAAGTCATCCATCTTTTGCAATTATGCTGACACCTAGGAGAGATGGTGTGGTGTCTAAAATTCACTGCACAAATGTTGATAAATTTACAATGTTCTTGCAGTACTTTTAGAGGAAGGCTTCCAAGGTGAAATAATTCAGAGTTTTCAGAGGGCTTATTCAGTGCTTGTATCTTAAGCATATATAGTAACAGAGGAATTTTTACATGGAGAGTATGTAACTCAGGTTAGCAGTTCTAATCTAAACTACAGCCTTGTGGGTGTCCCTCAAAGATAACCAGTTGCTCGAGTCACTTTCTTGAAGTGTCACCCTCCAATAATAGGCTTGTTTAAGGTGATATTTATAAAAAGGTACTCACTGAGCAAATAGTACAATGCTGGGCATTGCACAACTATTTTGATGCCTATAGAGGTGCCCTCGTTATTTTCTTAGCATATGTGCAACATGCCTCAGGTGGCATGTGACCAGGATTCATCACCAAATGTGGTCCGCTCATTGGATCATTAGCTTCCCGCCTTGGACTGGGCACTATGAAAGAGAGTTTCAAATGTCAGGAGAGGCACATGTGTGAAAGCATGTGGCTGTGATGTTCATACCAGACATAAACCTTTGAACTATTTTTTCAAGGCGAGGGAGGGGAATCTCTAACATCTCCTCTCTTTACTTTTAAACATTACATTCCTCATTAGGCTGACCCAAGACTAAGGTAGCCAGATGTCCTGATTTTATAGGGACAGTCCTGATTTTGGGGCCTTTTTCTTATCTAGGCACCCATTACCCCCCACCCCTGGTCCCGATTTTTTTACGCTTGTTATCTGGTCACCCTACACATGACTCAAAGCCCATATATCTGAGAACTGTATCTGCATTAAAGGTTTGAGAGCATCTCAAAGTATTTTCTCCCCTAGACTTCCTGGATTTGAAAACAAGGATACATGTTGCAAAAACAAAACTAGAATTTTATAAAAAGAATTGCAGTCCAAATTAAAATAATAAAAAAAATTAATTGAAGACGGAAACCAGGTTTGTATGTGATCATGCACAGTCTTCTGTCAGTGTTTTTCTTTTCTGGTAAATATATAAACTGCAAAGGACAGAATGTTTGAACATGGAAAGAAATATGAATCCTTCTGCTCTATCCTGTTCATGCCTGAAATGAAGGCAACTGTTTATTGCCATGTTAGTTTGCAATCTTCAAAAGTTCTTTCTGAAGTCTTTACCAGGAAAACATTATTAAAAATTCAGTGCACAACTAACTCATCTCATTTGTCCCCAAGTGTGTTGTGCATCTGCTGTTCTGGATAAACGAAAGTGCTTCAGTTCTTCAAAGAATGAATTTTGAAAGGCACAGGCCCAATTGGCCAATCCTTGAAATATTGCTTTGGTTTAAAGAGATAAGGGGAAAAAAACCTACTCCTGTTTTAAGTAGTTCATCTTCAAATGGTGGTTATACACTACAGGGTGTATGCAAATGTAAAAGGACAGTAAAACCTCCATCAGGAAAATCATGTTCCTTTTCATATGCAGATTCCCATCCTTTACTTGGCCTTTTAATTAGTTTGATTACAGCAGTGCCTGCCTGCTAGGGCATCAATGCTATAATTTAAGAGTATCGGTGTGCTCATTATGTACTCGTTTTCATGAGTTTATAAATAAAATTGAACAACAAAAAGTTAAGTTTACATGGAATATGAATGAGAGGAAAAATTAGGGTGACCAGACAGCAAGTGTGAAAAATCAGGACAGGGGGTGGGAGGTAATTGGAGCCTATATAAGAAAAAGACCAAAAAATCGGGACTGTCTCTATAAAATCAGGACATCTGGTCACCCTAGGAAAAAGTCCCTTTTTGTTTGGGAATGTTTCCAAACTCTCCAAATGAGATCTAATTTTAACTTTGCAAAACGGGCAGTTGTGAAAGTCAAAAAGAAAAAAGGGGAAATTCTTCCTACTTCATTGTGTAGAATCTTTTGTACTATCTGAATTGTCCAGCATATGAAATATCAAGCAAAGCACAGCATGGCAGATACATGGAAATAGTGTTATAGACTACGGCAGAAAATAATATCAGTGGTTGTCCAAAATAAACGTAATCTGATATTAACTAGATTTAATTCAAATGCATAAATTAATAAATGTTTTGAAAATAAGGCTGATGCTACATAGGAAAATTAAGAGTAGAGCTGGTAGATTAATTCTTTCTGAATAATGTATTGGGCAAATTTTACTTTTTGCTTATTTGTTCATGAATTGTCCATGAACAGATCATGATTTTCCTGAATTCATTCTCTAATTAAAGTTATTTGTTATATAATTTCTATGAATAAATTCTTGGGTCATCATCCTGTAAACACCTGAATGCATGTGCAACTTTACTCACATATTTAGTCCAAAGAAAGTAGTGTCACTGAGACCAATGGGACAAGTCATATGACTAATGTTGCACCTGCGTAAGCATTTGGGATTGCAGTCTTGGATTTAACTGTTCTGTGATTAGTTTCCTTCATAGCCTGCTTTAAGAGGCTATGACTAAAACTTTTTGAAAGTTTAAAAATTAACTAGTTCTCCTTTATCCACTAGTTTGCTGACATGCTGAAAGTGCTCTAAAGTAGATTGGAAAGCCATGATTTCCCTTTAGAGAAACTGAGGTGAACTGGGGCTACATCTATACAACTTGTAAATTCTGACTGATATTGTGAAATTGTATTATGAGAAACTGCTGTATCCTGACTGCCTGTGTGTACGTGGATCCACCATTGCTGAGGGGGTCTGTAGCATGTACACACCAGAAACATATAAAGGGAACTACCTAAGATTAACAGTATTTTAGCCACACAAAAGTTATGCTAAAATAGGAGCTCAAGCCTTGGAATTCTAGTTTAACTGATTCCTCTGAACACAGGTCGGAAGGTAGGAGAAATGGAAACCTGCCTGGAGTGGAACAAAAAGACTAAGTGACTTGAAGAGTTTTAATTAAAGAAACACACAAGAACTGGAGGAGCCAGACAGGAAGAGGAAGTGTGGGGCAAGAGACAGCAAGAGCTGAAGCTGGGTAAAGGGCTACAGGAGAGACAGGTCACCTGTCATGCAAGTCTCATGGGACAGGGAGCCCTACCCACTTTCCTGAGCCCCGATTTTCCCCAAGGACTCTGGACAATCCAAGGAATTCAAACCTCAGCCCAAAGAATGCCTTGAAGTGGTGAGGAAACGCAGACAGGGACATGCATTTGTGTGAACTGTTTTGTATTATCTGTACTCTCTTGTACTTCACATAAGTAAGTGTAAAAAAAAAAAGATAAAGGTGTTAAACTGTACAAAGCGTGTATGTGCATGCATGCTGAGTGCTTTACAACTATTGTGTGCCCCTGAGAGAATTAAACCACAATCCAGAAGCTTCACACCTTTAGGGTAGAGTTCTGACAAAGGGGTGTGTTTAAGTAAGTGGGGTATCTCAGGGGTCAGTGCTGGTGCTAGGAGCCTAGGATAAGTGGGTGGAGGAGCCCCATTTCCAGAAAGGGGTAGCAGACATGAGTCAGTGCCCAGGAAACATGTCAGAGAGGCCAAGAGAAGAAACAATGCTGCAGCCTACTGAAGCCCCAGAAGCTTAATACAACCCAGGGGATCCAGAGCACAGAATCTTGGATTCCCCTTATAGCAATCCCAGGGGGTGCCTAGAAAGGGGAGCTCACTGGGAGCTGTGACAGAAGTCAGGCTGCTTTGACTCTGTTGTATTATTTTCATCCAAGGGTTCTATAATTCTTTATTATTTCAACCAATGAAACTGAAACTTTCAACTGGGTATTGAGACAGTTGATTCAAACAAGCCTGTTTGCCCAAGAAACGGGAAACTACTCTGCTTCCAAAGCTAAGAGCGCTTGAGCAAACACTACAGTCTTAGGCAGACAGTCTAAGAACTTCATAGTCAATGCTGAAATGAAAGGTAACATTTTTACTTTACTGATACTTCATGCCGTACTGGAAGAATTGCTCTGAAAGTGCAGGGGGTCATTGAAGCTCACCTCAGGGTCGAACACAATGGTGGCAGACTGAACTCCAGCTGCTCAGTGAGGGAGCGATGGACAGACATTTTGACAGATGACAAGCGACTAACAAAGAATGCTGAAGCTGTGAAAAAAATATTTTTCTGTCCTCCATATGAACACTTACATCTGTTCTGTTTTGTTTTACTGACTTAAATCTGAGTTGGCTTTCATTCCGTTTCATGTGCTATGTCTTCTCTGTCTATTTCTAACAAACAGAGTTTTAGTCAAGATCTTAGGGGAGCTCTTTTGGCTGTGTCATATAGATCATCCCATGAGAGGAAATTACACAGTCAGCCCCTAAAGAGAGGGACTGAAGGGAATTCTGGAGACATCATGTACTCAACACTCTCCATTGAATGGCAAGGACCAGAAGGAGCTGTCCCATAAGGTACTGGTACAGTAACAGCAGGGCTGTATTTGGCATGATGAATGTGCACGAGAACTGGCATTCATCCATAGTTCTTAGAAAAACTATAGTGGACCGAAGAGTGGGCAGGAACCAATCACGGTCCTAGAAGGAAAGATATGACGGAAGCACTTTCCATGCCCTAGAGACTGAAAAGCTTAAGGAAGTCTATAGATTTTAGCAAATCACTTTAAACTGAGATTCTGTCACAGTTAAAGAGTGAACAGAGGCAGAGTTCAATGAGGTCTGGGTTTGTAAATGTTTATGTGACCTAACTGGGCTAATGGGGAGATATAGTGCAAGAGCCTTATAAAAGGGTCCAGGGAAATGGATATTTTACATGCTTATTGCAGTATTTGTACTATTATTGGATACAGACCTCCTATGTGAGGACAAGCTGAGGAACCAGTTAACTATTATCAAAGGACTAAAGTGCTGCTATGAAGAGCCACAAGACTTTTGTTTGCTGACATGGCTGAAGAGTTTGGAGAAGATTGAGACACTGCAATTCTTTTCAAGTTCTAAAGAAATTCAGAGGTCACACAATACATTTTAGGTCCCACTGTAGATTGAGAATAAACTCTGAAAAGAGAGATTGGTAGGGAAAGAATAAAGGTGATTATACATCTGTGCTAAAGTGTAAATATTAGGCTAAAATCTTGCACTGTAATATTTGCAATAGCAGTGGAAGTCTATATAGGAAAAAAACCCAACAGATTTACTACTTTATAGTATTTATTAGAAATCTAACCAAGAATGCCCCATCCAAACCACGTGCTCCTCTGCACCTGTTGGCTTTCCCCAGCTCTTACTTTAAAAACTGCTCTATGAACTTTTTAATTTTAAGTGCCAGCAAACTGGTTCCATTTTGGTTTAGGTGGAACCCATCTTTCCTTTATAGGGTCCCCCATCCTCCCTACACCTGTCTCTTCCCAATAACTGGAGTTCCCTCCCCTGGAGAGATATCCTTAGTGTGAGAGGATATCATGACTTCATCTGGATGGAGGGTTCCAACTATGGGATTGTTTCCCTCTGCTCCAGTTGGATGTTCTCCTTCCCTGAGAACTTCCTCCTCCTCAATAACACAGAGGTTGTCAGACTGGGGGGTGGGACCATTCTAATGCATCCTGGAAAGTCTCATCTTTGTACCTCTATGTCTCCCTTAGCTCCTTCGGTTCAGACACACTGGTTTCCAGAGCCTCTACACAGTTTGAGGGCCAGGAGCTCCTTGCACCGAACACACACCATACATTGCCTACCCATAGGGTAGGTAATCATACATGTTGCATTGGGTGCAATGAATTGGATAGACCCCCCTCTGCCTCTCCCTTGCTATGGCCCCCAAGACCAGAGAAGCTCTGTGGCCATGGGGCCACAGTGAGGAGTGAGAGCTCCTTCAGCCAGGCTGTGGCAGGGAGAGATTTTTCTCAGTGGCCCCCAAATAGGCTGGGCCTCAAGGGCCCATGTAGTAATCTGCCACTGCTTGTAATTACAATGAGTACAATGACATTCTGAATGCCTGTATGAAAGTACCACTGATCAAGGCTTTTAGCTGTTGCTTCTGATATCTCTCCCCAGATTTCTAAACATACCACACTAAAATGAAAGTTTATGAAGTGATTTTATGTGAATCTACCACTGGCCAGTACTTTTCTTTACTAAATTTCTATGGGGAGAGCCACTTAGTAAGTTTGTTATCTCTGCTTCAAAACACATTTTGATCACTTTAAAAAAAATGAAAGAAAACATTAATCATCCCAGATATTTTCCCACAGGAGAACAAAACAATCTTGTTTTTGCCTTTAAAAAAAAGGCAGCAGCTAACCCTGTATAAAAATGCCTATTTTTGCTTTGAAAAACATTGGAAGCAAGGTTGAAAATGTTCATGAGAAAATGCCATGATTCAAAGAACATATCAGTAATAAAATCCTTATTTAAAAGCTGTGAAATTGGGCAATCATTTCTGTAACCTAATGGATAAGCAGAGAGGGCTTAGGTAATGGCCTGGATACGATGGCAGTGATTAGACTTTTTTCAAATGATCCACCATGTCGAACTCTCAATGTCACCTGTTATACTCACTGCCACTAATTTCAAAAGCAAAGTCAACATTACTACTCCTGTCACAACCATATTTTTTTTCCTGTAGGGGTTTAATCACAACAGCTTTCTTGCCTTATTGTTGGGGAAAAAACAGAAGAGTTTCACCTGCTGTTGGAAAGTACAGCGCTTCAACTCTACTAGCTACCGAGAGCTATGCGTATCATAATGCATACAGATACACAAGGGCCAAATTACATCATAGGAAAATGATCATTCAAAAAACTATGGTAAAAGAACATTAAGGTTGCATAGTCAAGCACTAAAAGTTAGGAACTGCCAGAATTAACATCACCCATTCAACCCTAATTCAGTCCCCTTCTGCATATACATTATACTACAGCTTTTAAATTACATGATAACATAGTATTTTTTCCACAGGACTCCTGCTTCATTCAATGTATTTTCCAACTTTTGAGTACTTGACTTTGCAACCTTAACAACGTTCTTTTAACATGGCCAAAAAAAAAAAAAAAACAAAAAAAACCCAAACACTATTTCCTAGGCTTTTAAAAGATCTGAAAAAACAAAATCAGCTCTTCCAGCACATGGTATCATAATGATCCCCACATGGATAATCAGCAGGCTCTGAACATTTAGATCCACCACGCAGCCTCTGCCTCTTGAGCTAACAGAGTATTGATAGCACTAGTAGGTCATTATCCTCTATGTGGACCAGCACTAGAGAAGGATGGGGCACTTTGCCAATGGGTTTCACAGATTTTTGCTGATAGCAGAGGAACGGTGAGACACAGGGATCTTGGGTTCCATCCAGCTTTGGAGGGGTGCATTCTCACGTGGGCACAAACCCTTCAGCTTGTGTCCCTACCACCACCCAAGCTTGACTCTTTTTACTCTATCACCTCCAACCTCTCTCTGTCCCATTCCTTCTCTTCTCCATGCCCTGACTCTGGCTCAGTTCCATTCTCCTCACCTATCTAATCTAGGCCCAGTCTCTACTCTTCAGGTTTCTCATCCCAATATGAATTTCCCCATCTAAAGCCCCAGTCCCAATCTATTTCTCCTTGCCCAGTCCAGTGCTAGATCCATGCTTCCTGACTCCTTATTTGATCAGTCTCTCCTCCCCATACCCTTGCTTCCTCCAATTGCCTCTCCACATGCTCCTATCTCAATCTTCCTTCTGTCTCCTTGTCCAATGTCACCATCCCATCCCCAGCTCCTTGTCCCATTCCCTTTGCCCAGTGAGTCCCAGTTTCCCATCAGACCTGACTCCTCAACAGATCTTTCCTTCTTCCCCCCAGGTCCAACTCTTATCCCCTGTGTATTCAAATTAGGCATCTTCATCCTCTTTCCTACTGGATCTAGCAGGGGCAGCAGCACAAAACTGAAATTGCAGGGAAGTTCTGCTTAGTCCCAGGATGGAGCATGCTCAGTGCAGCTGAATCTTTGAGGAACTTAGGTGCTAAAATTTAAGAAGTCTATACTGGCATGTGTAAACTGATTCTTCAGAGGCTTTGCTTGGACAATTTTGGGAGGATTTTCAAAGGGATGACAAAAGACATCATCCCTGGTGCAAAGTCCAGCTCCGCACCAAATTTGAAGACCCTATTCCAACGTATGGGGGTGTTTGATGTTTTCAGAGAAAAGGTCACCAGAAAGTAACAGTTGAAACAATGTATTTTTTTCCTAGCATATTTCTAAGAAATGGCTGGACCATCTTAATTGAAATTTTCAAAAATAATTCAGGCTGGGCCAGACACCTAGTATGGAAAATTAACTCCCCATAGCTAAAGTTTAGAAAACTTATAAGATGCTCAAAACATGGTCTTATAATAGGAAGTGCTGGGCAACCTTAACAACAAGTGGTACTACCAGCCTTACCCATAATTACATAAAAAACTATGTTCAAATTCCATTTCAAAGAATCTTAAAGTTCTTTTAACTCACCCTCTACAGCTGGGAATGGCAACTTTTCAAGATTTTAAAAGATTTTGTTTGGTGAATTCAAACGATTCAGTGAATCTATAGGTTTATAAACCACAAACTAAAAATTCCATTTTAGAGGTTAAAGACCCTATGCATTGATTAGCCCAAAGAGGGGCAGATAGTAAGTCCACTGTCACTAATAAATCACACACCATTGCCTTTATTTCCCTAAATTAACCAGAACCAGGGAACATGGCTGGTTCTGTCTGTTTCTAATTTCCCTGTGACCCAGGGCTGCTTCCCTATCAAAACATATCAAGTCAAAATAGAACTCATTTAAAAATATTTTTACTAGATCATTTATCGTTAATAGACAAATTTTCCAGGAGTGCCAGGAGTTTAGCTGCAAAGTCACCTCACTAGCTAGATCTATGTTAGGCAGCCACAATCTCAACTGGCACCAGTCTGAATCCCAAAGGCCTTGGAAGAGAGAAAATCCAAATGCTACAAATTCCTCTCATTAGGGAGGACTAATATCCAGGTACTTCTAATCCTGTTCTGCTATATCTATCTTCAAAGATAAGCAAAACTCAAGAGAGTACACTCTTGCCTGGCTTGGAAGAACTGAAAGTAGGATGACTGCTAAATAGAAAAGAGTTATTAATAGCCATAGCTCTCTTTAAATTCTTTAGTCATATTAGAGTTTAGGAATGTGAGCACAATTTTCAAATACCACTTTTTTTTTTTTTTTTTTACAAACTCATGTGTCTAAGAACCTGTGATCATACTGCAGGAAGAGGCTGTATATTGAGCCTTATATTTCACCTTTAGATTTTTGAGCATTTAATTCATACCCTGAATGTAAGTATTTCTACATGATACATATATAGGAATTAATTCACCCACTACTGAAATGTAGCCACCTGTCCTTGGGAAACAATATGCAACATTTAGTGCAGTGAAAGTATAATACAGTAGTCACTGGCCGTTTGAATTTAGCTGGGCAAGACATTATAATCTCAATTGAAAATTTATCAAGATCTAATCTAGTATCCCTTACTCTTGGCAAAATGCCCTAGGATCTATAGTGATAACAGTTTGGACCTCAGTCTTCACCTCATCCAAAAGATTTAAATGGAATTTGGCAGATTTACACCAGCTGATGATTTGGTCTAGAAACTTTAAAAGCACAGTGCTGGAACATCAGTGTATACTGATTTAAGGGAAGAATGCCAGCTACCGAGCTGTACCAAAACTGTTTCTAGAATCAACAGGGTTTTCCACTTCAAGTAGTGAACAGGCATTACCCTATTTATCTTGAGATCTAATGAAGACGCAATTTGGAGTAACTTTTTTGTGACTTAGGTTCCTTGAGAATGCAGCATCTAGTCTTAAACTCTAATGAAGTGAGTTAAAAACCACCCATATTGAAGCACTTAATTTACATCAGAGGATAATAAGTGGCCATGAATTGGACATAAAGTTTTACTTCACTCAAGGGACTCTGCAGAACCGTTGCTAAAATGGTTTACGAATGGCAGCAAAGCCGCACGTGTGAATTTCGCTCCAGAGCCATTCATTATTAAATAAGGCAAACAAAAATATAGGAAAGAACATATATAAGTTATTCTGTAATTTTTTTTAAAAAAAGATACAGAGACATGAGATAAACTAGAAAGAAGTATTCATTCTGGCAGCCGCAAAGAATCATGAGAGGCATCATCTTCTTAGTGGCTTCTTAGTGGCTGTAATTATTCCAATTATTCTCTCACTTTATCATCGAGGTGCCTCAGCAGACTGGAAGTTTCTATAGCATTTTCTTCTATAGTTTTTGTTTCACCAAGCTGTAATGTTTTGACTTCTGATGTCACTACATGGCCATAAGAGCTTAATGAAGTTAATGAAATTATTACAGATGAATCATTTTCACTTATAATGTGCTTTCATTGATCTCAGCAAGATACTAGATGATGGCAGTTAAAAGGAATTACCAGGAGTAGATTAAGCCAAAATAGTGGCTGGAGCCAATTGAAATATAAGGCCTCACACCACAACTCAAAGTGCTACTGAATGGCATGGCTCACTGCCAGCGGTACGTTCTGCTCCACGCCATCACTCCCTAGCGGGTGCTTCTAGCCCATGAATTCTTGGATCCAAAATTAGTGGTTCTATAGGCCCAACCTAGGCCAGGACCTGGCTTCACAAAATCATGGATTCTACTTTAATCCACTGCTGGAAATGATCAATTTATTCTCTGTGACTAATTACAAAAGACATAACCTGCTGCTCAAGCATTGTGATTAAGGTCACCAAGTACTGCAGCTTGAGAGATTTCAGTAACAGAATTCTGAACAGGTTTCATGGGGTTTATGTCCAGTATAGGGAATGTGTCAAATTTCCCACCTTCAAATATGGGACGAGTCTCAGCCATTTGCAAAGTGGTCATTAGTGGGTAGGTAAAGAGTGGAATGGTACCAGCTGCATTTGAGCTATCCTGCTGAAACACAGGTAGAAGAGGGGAAGAATCTGTGATGGGGGGCACCTTCCAGCTGATCTGAAAAGGAGCCGTTTGCTCCCTCTCCACACTCTCTCTCTAGCATATAAATGTGCATAACTGGACACATGTGGGAGGTTGGGAGCCTAACAATGCCCATACCAGACACCTGAGCTCATGGTGTTCCAAATGTGTCAACTGGGGCCCCCCCCATGAGCATTTTCTATATTTCTAGACAGCACTTTCTGCTGATACAATTGTGTGTGTGTGTGTGTGTCTATACAGATGCCATCTCTGCCCTTTCTTTTGCCCTTCTCACCTTGTGCCCACAACATGCACCTAGGCAACATGGATAGGATTTGTTTCAGTGTTGTACTCTGTGGTTCTGCTTCATTAGAGCTTACAATTATTGCACAGCTAGAGACATATTAACAAAGCATCACACAAGCCAACTATTACTCTTAATGGAATCATTATCCTTATCAGTATGTATCTGCACTATGTACTATACATATACACTAGAACAAGATAATTTTTAACCCAGATACCTACACTTTTTTCTCTGGGATCTTGATGGATATTCCAGGGCTAAAACAGGCTTTTAAATTAACTTCTTACAGTACATACTCAACAACAAGTATTTAAGGTGCCACAGATGGGGAAAAATGTATATTTTAATTTCCATTGATGCCTTTTAATAGCTAGGAAACAGCCGGTACTTAATTGGAATTGGAATCAAAAGCAATACTGCTACATCTAAATAGAAGGGGTTTCTGCGTGAAATCTGATTTCCACAGTATAAGAACTCTATGAGCTCTGTATTCATTTAATTTCAAAGCATTAATGGGAATGCAGAAAATACCTTTCCTCATCTTATACCAAAGGCCAGGACAATTTAGGCATCACTCTCTGACTTCAGTTAATGAAAGCAGTAGGACTGCATGTGCACAATTTGTTTCTAAATGCAATGTAAATAATAAAAAATATCCCACATTCCTCATCCCCCCCCAAATAAAAAGGTTAGAAAGGTTAGAAAGAAATAGAAAGGTTAGTAAAGGATTAGCAATTTAAATAGCCATGTTCAAGTTAGGACTAAATTGCCCTTCTGTTCCCATATTTCATAAATCTATATCTGAGAATTACAGAAATGGCCTTTAGCGCAAAGTGTTACAAGTAACTACTCATGTCCCACTGAGGGACAACAGTCTCCTTATTTAGGCTGACCCATGCCATTTAATTTACTAATCCTTTTCTACCCTGGGTGTTTTGACTTCAGTTGGAGTATTCACATGAGTAGAGTTATTTAGGCACATCAGAATCAGACTTTATATCTAAACCAAGCCTGACTTTAACCAAATCATCCCCACCCATCCCACCCCCTACTCTCCAGCACAGCTCCTTCCTAGTTCAAAAACATAAGGACACTTCAGGGTATATAGAATTTTCAGTGCGGTGTGATTTAACTACACAATATCCATTAGCATTAACGAGAGTTTCACAGTTAAATCCCCATGCAACGTGCTACAAAAAATTTGGTCTTGTAGTTTACTATATAAAAGTAATAGATCGCACTTTAAAATTTAATTGCATAGAATAGGTGAATCTTTTCAAAGTATACGTGTATCTTATGGTGCTCATACATTTTAGAAAGGGAAAAAACTGTGTGTATAATTTAAATCTTGTTAGATTGGAATTTTTAAAAAGGGAGACTTTACAAGAAATGCACCAAGTGCACTGCATCCCCTTGTAAACCAAATAACTATGGTTTATTTATTTAGATTTAAACAAGATACATAACAGAATTCCTATTCCAGGCTCTTAGCACCTTGCCATCAATTAAATATACATTATACAACCTTTAAGAACCAAACAGATCATTCATCCCCACCTCCTTACATACAGCAACAGGCAGAAGAATATAATACAAACCAAATCAAAATTTCCCCTTCCCCCAATTCCCAAAGACAAACCAACTCCAAGCTCCTCCTCAAACAGAAAGGTCTTAGCATACTTTGTAGGTTTTGCTGTTCTGGATCAGAGTTCAACTGGAGGGGATGAATTCCAAAGTTTATGAGACCTCATTGGGAATATCTAGCCAACAGCTCTCTCTCTCCCATTGAAATCAATACCTCAGGCTATGTCTACACTGCATACCAAAGTTGGCAGCAAATAGGGAATGTGTAGCTACATACTGCAGTAAAAAGCAAGCTGTGTCCATGCTGCAGTGTGTAGCCACACGTGTCAGTGAAAGGATCTGGCAGTGGGGAGGCAGCAAAGGAAAACTTTGCCAATGGGAAGCTGGCAGAACCTTTACCTGCTGCCTTCCCCTCCTGCCTTAGCCCTTCTCACTATAAGGAAAGGCTCCAGTGGCGGGAAGGCAGCAAGACGCTACACTACTAAAAATAGCGGTGTAGATGGGAGGCCCTGTTTGGGTGACTAAAGCCATACAGGGTATATAGGTTTCAGGCCTAAGCAGTATTTCACCATCTACATTGCTATGCATACCTCTGCTAGGGGGGTTACTTGAGTATGTACTCTGCATGCTGCCAAAAGAAGTGTGCGATGTAGACATATCTTTAAAGACCACAGGGAAGCCAGTGCAGAGCATGGAGCACTAGTTATATGAGCTCAAAGTTGGATACTTGACTCAAACAATGAACTGCTAAGTTCTGCACTAACTTTATCATCTGAATGGATTTAAACTATAAGTAGTGATCATTGATATGGACATATTTGATACAATGCATTGCTATATGCAGTTATACACGGGGCTCCAGTATCTCAGTCATTGTGTAATGATTAATGACATCTTACCACCTATATAATAGGCATACCAGGCATTTAGACTTTAATATACACTTTCATCTTTGCTAAATGTAAAGAGACTTCATCACAGCATTGATTCATATCTAAGAATAGGACTGACATCAGTAATCATTCTTTGGGTGCTGTTACATAACTAACATGTACATTCCCAAAGAACAAGTTGAAATCCATACAATAGATTGCACCTATTCCTAAAGGAACATATTTATTTTTAAACAGTCTGATCTGTTAACTGAAAAGAACTTCAATGGAAAAATGTTAATGGTATAGCATAAAATAGCTGCGCATTGTCCCGTACTAGGTCCCAAAATGTGATATGGTGAATGCATGGAAACAATAGTCTCTTTCTCAAGAGTGCTGATGTGATTGTCACTGGTAATATTTCTGATGTGCCAGATAGACAAGCAGAATTAAACAGCCATTTTCCATTTGAGAATGATTGGGGAACAATCTATAGCTTCTAAGGTTTTAGGAGCACATGAGAAAATGAGTTCCATTTTAAGATGCTATCAAACCTAATCTACATCTTATGATGCATCGTCATCATCATCCGAATCCTTGCACAGGATGCAGCAGGGTAAGCAAGGCTGTTTTGTTCCAGTGCAAGTGTAAGCGGTTGATGTATTCCTTTGCATTGAGTAGTACGACTTCCCAAGGCTCTGATCCTTCCTCTTGGAAGTGGAGATGGACAGAATATAAGTGAGACTGAGGCAACATGGACTAAAATGAGATCCTTGCTATGTAAACAAAGCACTTACCTGACAATCCCCTCTTTGCTGTAACTTCCATTAGTAGGCAAGATCGGGTTCCCTCTACGCTTCCTATCTTGCTCATACCCTTTTATCTTGTTCTATGTTCCACAGTTACATATTCCAGGATCAAGTCCCTTGCAAATCCATATAAACATTTTCATAATGAATTGACTGTGCAGAAGATGCTATTTTACTTATGAATATTAGTAACCCACCTGGTCTATCTGAAAGCCACCAAGTAAAATGTGGATCAAATGATGAAATTATAATACTCCAGGATTGTAGATGAGTTTAAATTAGGCTGAGAGCTGATAGAGGATAGTCCAAGAAGTGCAGTACCATTGTGTTCATGCCGAGCTATAATGTATTTGGACTAGTATTCAGTAAGGAGAGATTGCCAATGTACATGTAATTTAAAATGGCATCAAATGCATATGGCTCAAACTCAGGTGTAAATCATCATTCTATCATTAGAAGCGCACAATGAGTCAGAAATCAGGAAATGGCATACAAAAAAGTGATACAGTGCCATTAAACCCTGCTCCCACTCTAGCTATTCCATTCTTGGCAAGTTAGAGGAACATTCTGAAATAAGGTCAGCTGAGATCAAGTGACCAAGAAGCAGGCATGAAAAGGAAGCCACAGAAAATCGAGAAGCTGGTATACTTGAGGAAACTTGGAAGAGAACTGAAGACAATCAATAGAAGTGATTTTCTCAGAGATTCTACAGGTGCCAAATGTGAGTTAAAAAAAGGACAAGAATGATATTGGTTGCTAAAAAATTATTTCACTGGTTATGTATGGAGGAGTGTTTTGGATTCACAGAGCATGGAAATTCCATATGTGATGAGGTGACTGGTAAGATTGTCTACTACAGATGGTAAAGTCTAAATAAGATGAGTCAGAAGGGGCAGGGCTTCTGCTAACCCCAAATAATAGGCTATATTCTTTCAACATACAAAATTAGAACGATTCTGAAACAGAAAAATAAGCAGAGAATTAATTTTCTAAAGTGCTTATTCACAAATGAATGGCAGTGTTATCAAATTGTAAACAGTGTCTGTCAGGATTGCCTCCCCACTCTGAACTCTAGGGTACAGATGTGGGGACCCGCATGAAAAAAGAAATAACCCCCCCAATCTTATTTTACCAGCTTGGGTTAAAATGTTTTTCCCCAGAACACAACTACTTCTGTATCTGGACCTGGTACGCTGCCACCACCAAACTAGGTCTAGGGTAGTTTGGGACCCTTCTTTCCCTTTCCACTAACCCCCAAACTTCTTCCTTCCCTGGGAAGCCTGAGAGAAAAAAAACAAACCTTGCCTGCTCCTGCAAGACGTGCCCGATCCAAAACCAGGATCTTACACAATGAAAAACAAGCAGTCAGCTTCTTAAAAGAAAGATTTTAATAAAAGAAAAAAAGAAAGGAATAAATCCCTTATAACCATCAATAGAACAGCATTTACCATAATCAACAAAAGGATTCAGAAACCAAACCTCTCCCCCCGAGGCAACTTTCTCCCACTGTTGATATCTCTGCTGAATCTTACAATCTCAAGAAGCACCCAGCCAACACTCACCACTGAGAACCCTTCAAGTGATAAAAAAAAGGTAAACTTACTGACTACAGTACTGATAGAATCTTATAGTTACAGTGAAAGACATAGCTGTGTTCATCCCATAGCTGAGGTGAACAGAGAGAGACCCCCGAGAGAAAGTGAAACTTAAAATCCTTTGTCTCCTGAGGAATTTCTCATTGGTCAGTTGTCCCCCTCTCAGGTTACCTTTAGCTTAACCCCTTACAGGTAAACACTAATTCTAGGCTACTTCACACTTATGACAGAGTCTAGTGGACATAATTTAAAGATATGAGGATTAGATAAGAGATATATCAATATAGAAGGTTATGATGTGCATGGATGAGAGAGAAAGGAAAGATAAATAAGGGTGATGATTTTATGCCAGAAGTGCTGGATTTAAATATCCATAAGACAATTCAGCAATAAAGATTAAGGGGGTGAAATTCTTTGGGTAAAGATGCAAGAAACAAACACTAAAGGAAAAGTGATACTATATATGCTTTAGCCAATGTCTGGAACATGAAGTTAGAATCATTCAATCTGGAAAAAAAGCTCAATGTTTTTAACGTGCAGTAACCATTCATTGGAGCAGCTGATCACTGGTAGATTCTCTGCTGCTTGGAATCTACAGTGTATTGGGCTGGATGCAAGAATTAGTGGGTCAGATTTTACCACCAACATTTCCTGACCTAGTTCCAGTAATGCGTTTACAATGGCAACAATGGTGCTGTGGCAACAGGCCCCACATCCCTTCCCCTAACACACAGAGGGAGAGCCCGGTGGGCGCCGATGCTGGCATTCAGGCTGGTGCAGGAGAGTGCTCCACGGGGTGCCTGGAGCTGCCTGATGGTGCTGCACAGTAGCCACCCACCCACCCCCAGTACTGCACCCAGGGCTCAGGGAAGCTTCTGGAGCTGCCCAGGGCCTTTGGCAGGGTGACCATGAGCAGCAGGAGTGGGACCATGGGGAGGGAACCATGCCAAAACTCCCTGGCCGCAAGCAGCCATGCCCCGACTCATGGTGCTGAGAGCGCTGCTCTGTGCAGCCCATGTTCTGCTCTCTGGGGTGGAGCTCCCTCAGGCACCAGGTCCTGCTTTATTTCTATGGAGCGCAGATAAACAGCTCCAAGCCCCTCCCTCTGGAGCTGCCATTGTGGCTCAGCCCCCTCATAGCCCCTGGCAGGGTGGTCACACACACACACTCCTGCCATCCTAGGTTCCCTCTGCTCTGGGTGCGGACTGCATCCCCTTCCCTGGATTGATCCAGGGCAGCATGGGCTGAGCTCAGGCTGCCAACAGGTTATTAGTTTGAGTTGGCTCTATGCTTTCTGCTGATTGAAACAGCGACTATGAACAAGAATGTAAGGCATGCCAAGCTGGAAGTGGCTTACTTTACCGCACTGGTGGCTCAGAGTACTTCTGCCCAAGGGCCCAGGAAATGCAGACAAGTTCTCCTACTATACACTGCAAAAGAATTCATAGAGTGGTGCAACTCAGTGTAGTGCTACAAACCAGGGGATATGCCCCCAGACGTTCTAAGGCCTCACCAGGTTAGTGTAATGTCTGCTGGGTTACAGCTACACAGGTATGACATGAGTGTGACTTAATGTGAAAGCTCATACCTGGGCTAGGCTAATCTGAGCTTCCACATCCAGGTGCCAAAACCCAGGCTCACTCAGTGGTGAAAACCTACCATGAGTCCCCTTGGCACCTTCAAATCTTTGTTGGCACAGGCACAGAAAATAATATAGCATATTTTCTCCAAAGTCCATTTTCATTTCACCTCTATTATCTCATGCTCAGGTTATCATGCTGTGGGCATAAAACCCACTTTATAGAAGGGGAAATGGCTCTTATGAGATCAGCAGTCATCCATCACTATGATGCGTCGCTGCACCCATCAGTACGATATTCAAATGCCTTCTAGCTGTTAACTAATCTGTTACAAAACAGTAAAAGTTATCGATTTCCTATAATAACTGGAGCATTCTTCATGATTTTCCAGGAAAATGTTTCCTAAACTCACATTGTTCTTAGTAAATATTTCTCTGGAGGAAGTTTCTCAAATATAGAAGGAACATGTCTTATAGAGGATCTAGGGTCATTTTTCATGGCATTATTTTATTAGGTGACAGTGTACTGGTATCAGTGTACTGATATCTTTCGCTCTTTACACACCAGCTGGATGCTACATCACACAGATAACATACACAAATACACAGTCATAAAACAAATAGTTTAAGCCTGCTTTTTTGTGATTAACTGTCTCACACTATGCTGCTGCTTCTGCCATTGCTTATCTGATCTCTGGAATCTCATTTTTTCCCCAAAGAGGAAATTTAAAATGAAATATCTTCTTCAAAAAGATGTCCTTTTTAAACATGTTATGTTGAACCATTGTAGCCTGTAGGCATTTCAGCTTGTATACACTTCCATCTTTATTTATATAAGTGTGTATTGGAATTTTGTATTTTTAAATGAAAAATTGGATAAGTCTGATACTTATGAAAGTCAGAGACTGATAACACTAGCCAGAGAGGGGCACAATGTAGTCAGATGCTATGCAAGCTTCCATTTAGCATCCTAATCTTGACTTCTAATAATCCGATTTATCCTAGCCCTCACCTTCTTCTAAACAGACATTGGCAATTGTCCTTCATTGCGCCAGACTGCACATGCATGTTAATTACTGGGAGAAATGTACAGTAATGTACAGACTAAGGAGAAATCACATTCAGTTTCACTTTAAATTTAGCTAAGTTGGCACTAATAGGTTTCCCAAAGAAGAGAGTTCTCCCCCCTTCACCCAGACAACCACTCCCGTCTCCCGAAGCAATTTTATCTAACAACTTGGACACCAAAATAATTTGTAAAATAAATAGTGCACTTATTCAGGGCCACTTTAAAGACTGTAAATTTACTCATTTTTCCCAAACACAGAAAATTCTTCAAAAGAAATACATCTTTTCAGGCCAAGCTAAATTGTTTTACAAAACAATTAAAAAGTCACAAGCAATAGAGCAAATATTTGACAAATGAAAAGTATAGTTTACAATAGAAGAAATAAAATGACAACTTTTCTTTCTTCAAGCTTCAGATAAGTCTGTTGCAGATAATACTAGGCCTTTCCATTAAAATCAAAGATATTTCTGCCATAGTGGAAATTGCTAAGATTACCATTAATGCTTTATTTGTAGATGGATCGGCTGAAATAAGTGTGTCCAGTGATAACAACAGTTTATTGCTCACCAAAGGGAATATTTTCTACTAGCAACATTAGTCACTTGTGGAGAGGCCATTACTATAATGAGATAATTTAACAGAATAAGATCTTTTCATTTTACGAATTGTAAATAAAATATCTGCGATCTGTATTCAGAGTACAGCACACTTCAACAAGGCAACTTTCTTTCCAGGAAGGGGGACACTGTTGCCCTGATCATGTATCAAGGGCCTGCACTTCAGCTTCCTAGCTTTCAAATTCTCATAGTATTCCCTTCCTGACCCATCTGATCACATCCTCACCTATTCCTTCCTAACACACACATCCCCTCTTGCCCATGTTTTTGGCCTCCCTCCTTTAAGGAGCGGGGGCACAATGGAAATAACCTTTCCTTTGTTCTTCCACTACTTACTGTGCACTTGGAATGCTCATCCTTCAATGTCTTTCACACCACTGAATCCCATCCCATCTTTCAATCACAGCCTAAGATATTTCTTTTTTTCCCTTTAGATTTTGCCTGCAATTGTAAGGCAGTCTATCATAATTCTATATATGACCAAAGCTGCTATCTAAAGATACATTTTATTGTGTGGGCATATAAGTAGGGATGCATTAAAAATACACATGCATACATACATAGGAACGAGATTTGGAGCATAGGGTGGAAAGTTATTGATGTGCAAGTGACCATCCATGGGTAGAGAATCAAAAAAAATTCTGTCTTCAGATGCGTATGTTATGTGCAACTCCCACTGATGTCTGGTTAAGGGATCTTAGTGGGAATCTGGCACAGCAAAGGAATGTTCAAAAAAGAAAATTAGATTCTGCCTAGTGTGGAGTAGAGGGCTGTATTTTTAAAGCACCATCAGCCTGATCTCTAATTTTGCCTTTTCAGTTTTGCATGCATAATCATCATTTCGCACTTGCAGATCTGCATGTACTATGATTATAGCACAAAAATGATGAATTTCCACACAGAACTGACAGTTATGAGGGCTAGTAGAGGTCAAATTTTTAAAAATGGCCCATTGAGTAGACTTGGCCCAACACAGCTTTTTAATATAGTCTGACTGACTTTGTGTCTAACCCTGGGAATTATCGTGACTAACAGCCCCAGCCATGAGTGGGTCCCCACTGTATTAGGTGCTGTACAGACATGTAGTTAGATGTAGACAGAGCTAATGAAAATAAAAAATATATACAACTGAGTGTGACAAATCCCTTCTTTGTAAACTATCCCCAAATGCCCTTCTAGCTAACAGTATTCTTTCATATTATACACACACATTATAAACACAGAGCTTGGAACAGAATCCAGGTCTCCTGGGTCCCAATCTAGTGCTCTGTTCACTAGGACACATGACATAGCCCTCCTGACTTGGAAGTCCTGTCTGACATAAGGGCAGGTGGGACACCAGGGTCTCAAGATAAAATGCACGAGTGAGTATTTATGGGACAGCTATAGATTATAAATAGCACACAATCAAGGCCAAATTCTGCCCTGACTTACACCGAGATTGCATGGGGTGGGAATGGGAAGAGTTTGACCCTAATTTTGCTGCATACATTAAGTTTCACCACTTCTGAAAAGGCATCTTAAATTAGACCACAATTTCTATTTATGTATTTTTCAGACTCACATTAACTTCAAGTTCTGGCCACAAGACTAATGATTCTTTTAAAAAAACCTCCAAGTTGACTCAATGCCATTACTGAAACCCCTCCAATCCCCACAAAAACAGTTAACGTACTCAGCTCATAGCTTAAATAATATGTGTAAATATAGCATTGAGGGCCCTTCCCTGAGGAGCTCTTGCCTTTAACTTTCCAGACACAAGCTATGTAGGGGTTGTAGCCACCCTTATGCATTGAATGAAAAAAATATGGAATACACTCACCAGTTCTCATGAGATCTGAAACTCAGTCAGAAGTGATTACTCCTGTGATCACAAATCAAAACACAGCAATCAACTTTGGTAACTAATATTACTGAGTAGTGGTAAAGAAAGCTTAGATGATTCAGAGGTATGTTTCAGATAGCCATGCATGAAGGTTTAGCTGAGCCTCTTTGGTTTAGAAGCTTGGCTCAGTTAACAATATAAGAACTGTCATACTGGATTAGACCAGTGGCCCCTCTGCCCCAGTATCCTGTCTTTTACAGTGGCCAATGCCGGGTGCTTCAAAGGGAATGAAGAGAACAGATAATCATCAAGTGATCCATCTCCTAGTGCCCATTCTCCACTTCTGCAAACAGAGCCTAGGGACACTACAGAGCATGGTTTTGCATCTCTGCCCATCCTGGCTAATAAGCACTGATGGACCTATCCCACATGTATATATCTAGTTCTTTTTTGAACCCTGTTATAGTCTTGCCATTCACAATGTCCTCTGGCAAAGAGATCCACAAATTCTTCCTTTTGTTTGTTTTATACTTGCTGCCTATTGATTTCAATAGGTAACCCCATAGTCTTGTATTATGAGAAGGAATAAATAAGACTTCCTTATTTACTTTCTCCACACCAGTTATGATTTTATAGATCTCTATCATATCCCCCTTTGTCAGCTCTTTTCCAGGCTGAAAAGTCCCAATCTTATTAATCTCTCCTCATATGGCAGATGTTCCATACCCCTAATCATTTTTGTTGTCCTTTTCTGAACCTTTTCCAACTCCAATATATCTTTTATGAGATGGAGCAACCACATCTGCATGCAGTATTCAAGATGTGGGCATATCATGGAATTTTATAGAGGCAATATGATATTTTCTGTGTTCTTATCTACCCCTTTCTTAATGATTTCCAACATTCTGTTCCCTTTTTTGACTGCCACTGCACATTGAATGAATGTTTTCAGAAAACTATCCACAGTGACTCCAAGATCTCTTCCTTGAATGTTAAAAATTAATTTAGATCCCATCATTTTATATGTATAGTTGGGGTTATGTTTTCCAAAGTGCATTACTTTGCATTTATCAACATTAAATTTCATCTGCCATTTTGTTGCCTAGCCACCCAGTTTAATGAGATTCCTTTGTAACTCTTTGCAGTTTGCTTTGAACTATTCTCAGAATGTCTTGTACTTTCTGGGTCTGGTTAAGCTGAATCAATATGCTAATATGCTTTGTGTTGGGATTTCAATATTTCTCCATCTGATCCTGGGCAAAACCAGGAAGAACAGAGACATTTGATACAATCCTAAATTGAGAAAGACATTAGCCAAATAGTTTTAAACCTTAATAGAGGAAAGAACACTTTTCTTCCTGGCTTAATGGTAAAGTTTTGAAAAATTATTTGACTCTGAATTGTCAAGACACTTTACAATATTTTCTTGTAGATGCTGCAAATCCAGTTACACTATCTATTTTGGACTTAATGTAGAGTACTGCTGGAACTTTCATGAGCTAGAGGACTTCACAATTGTTTATAATTTCTTGGCATTGTTGGTGGAGAAAGAGTGGATGTTAGCAAACCTGAAGAGTCAGTGGGTTTCTAGCAGCTTGTCAACAGCAGTGTGTGGTGCCTCCTAGATAGACACCCAAGATGAGAATGGAGAGATGGAGAACAAAAGGAGTCTGGCAGACAATTAGAAAGAGAGTGAGTTTATGTAATTCCCACTCCCCTCCCTCTTATGTTTGTCTTTGTCCCAAGTTAATTGTCCTACTTGCAGTCCTATTAATTTGCCTAATTGTCCTAATTTTCAGCTTGGAAAAGAGGAGACTAAGGGGGGATATGATAGAGGTATATAAAATCATGAGTGGTGTGGAGAAGTAAAAGTTATTTACTTGTTCCCATAAAATAAGAACTAGGGGCCACCAAATGAAATTAATGAGTAGCAGGTTTAAAACAAATAAAAGGAAGTTCTTCGCACAGCACATAGCCAGCCTGTGGAATGCCTTGCCTGAGGAGGTTGTAGCCTAGAAGGCTAGGACTATAACAGGGTTTAAAAGAAAACTGGATAAACTTATGGAGGTTAAGTCCATTAATGGCTATTAGCCAGGGTGGGTAAGGAATGGTGTGCCTAGCCTCTGTTTGTCATAGGCTGGTGATGGATGGCAGGAGAGAGATCACTTGATCATTACCTGTTAGGTTCACTCACTCTGGGGCACCTGGCATTGGCCACTGTCAGAAGACAGGATACTGGGCTGGATGGACCTTTGGTCTGACCCAGTACAGCCACTCTTATGTTTATGTTCGGTAAATTGTTTTAATAAGAGTCCAACCTAATTAAATTGTGAAACCAATCTCCATGAAACAAAAAAAATGTAGATGTCAACATCAGAATAAGATGTGTTTAGAATAAATGGAAGTCTCTAGTGGTCCAAGTTTATCTATTAAAATCCGACATCATGATAATCCCTCTTGCCCAATCCAAGCAGCATATTACAAATCCAGTATGTTATGGAAGGCTGATATGAGATAGGGGGAGGAGCATTACACATGCCCATTCCTTCTATTCACCTGGTAAAAAGATCATATGATCCATGAAACTTTGAATGCATCTCTCAGTGAGATAGGCATTACAACACTAGAGAGGTCTCAATGGCTCTCTGCATTTTAGCCTGATTTTATAGATTATGAATAAAAATTCCCAGTTATCACTAGGAGGGTTGAGAGGTTCTTGTCCCAAGATCAGGCCCAGTATTATTAAAATTGTTATATAGCTAGGAACCCCGATATGCACAAGTGCAACACTCACACTCTAGGAACTCTTTTATATTTACAAATAAATAATTTATTAATACATTTAGCAAAGTCACACACACTCTAATTCAGTAAGGTAGATAGAAATAATACAGATAATAAAGCTATTATCTTCCTCATCACCGTCACTTTCCTCATCTTCACCAGTGGTTATCATTCTGGGCCCTCCCAATGGCTACATATCTCCCCTACTGCCCTGGGATGCCATTTTTTTAATATATTATGCTGACATTACCATGTCTAATGCATATTCAGTAGGGGTTTCTCCCCTCTTCCTATTTGTATTTCCTCCCCTTATGGATATTAAAAAGTGTCGTCCTTCCATAGGATAGTGTATTTATGATTTCACCCCATTATCATATATGGCAATTTGTTGCCATGGCACTCTTGTGGTCGGATGTTCCATACAAAATCTTCCAGAAGCTGGTGTCGGTTCCTGTTCTGTGGTTGGCTGATGTCACAATCGGCAAAATTCCCGCCTATACTCTACTTCCAATTCCCCAAAACTTATGAGTCACCTCAGTTTATCTATGCCAAAGTTCATAGGTCTCATGCTAACTGCAGAAGCCAATGTCTTACAGGATACAAGCCTGTAGGTTCCTTGCATTTCTGTTATTTATAATAAAGAAGAATATAATGCAAAGCAGCAAATATAATAGAGGCAGGCTGGCCCACTGGGGTGCAGCATCTCTCCTCAGCAACTGTTAAGTAACACTGCAGCCACACAGTTGGCCAAATTGCAGGGAGTCAAGATCTCTCACAGCCTTGAGTGCTTGGATACAGAAACAAAAAGTATCAGCAGGGTGCCATCACTGAGTTTGGGAAACTGTTTTTTTAGGGACTTCCCTGTCCAAACAAATCCTGGTTAACTATGGAACCTGAAGAGGAGTCAGCAAGCAAGGTCATTCAGATTTCTCACTTTCTTCTTCTGCAACCAACAACAATCAAAATCCACCCACCAACAAACAACAAAAACTGTTAACATGGCAGGCATGCCAAAATGGAGTGGCCTCAACAAACTGTATATGGAAGAAGCATTTCTTGATTTTTACTGTCCAAGACAGTAAATCCTCAAGGTAAAGAAAAAGAATACAACAAAGAAGAAAGTTCTATGAACTGTAAGCAGTCTTGTGGATGTGAATTCAAGTATACACATATGTACAACATTAATGGTCTTAGTAGCAGAGCACCAGCAATGCACTCCACTATGCGCATATTATTCTATAGCCAGTGTTATCATATCAAGCAATGCGTCTATTGCCTTCTTACTACCTCCTTCACCGGTCTTATTGTAATCACATTTAAAAGACTACAAATACATGTGAAGAAGCCACAGTATTAAGAAGTCTAATGGACTATTATGATTTGGAGTCATTCACCAACAATCTTCATGATTGTGTGCAGTGTTTTCTCATTGTTTGCGTGCAGTGTTTTCTCATTGTTTGCTTCTTGTGTTCTCTGGTGTCTGACTCAAAATGGAAGCTAGGACATACTTGTCTGTCTGGTTATACTTCTTTGTTATACTTCAGTACACATCCAGAGTTCTTCCAATAATATTTACTACCAGATTTTCACCTACACTGACTCACCATGTTCTAATACCTTTTACTGATCTTTTTTGTAAAGCCATGAATTTGGTTTTGTGCCTTCTTGAATCCTTTTTCAAAACACTTTTTTTTCAGTCTGCACTGCTCAAAGGTTAGGTTCGGCTTTGTTGCAGCATGTTCCAGCTACTTCCCTTTGGCTTCTAATTTTCTCTTTGTTGAATCATTTTCCGTGCAACCCATTACAGAAAAAGCAGTCTTTGTTTCCCTCAGTAACATTTCCTGTTCAAGACAACCTAATTCCTGCTAAAAATCAGACTCTCATTTCCTGCTGCACCCCTAACATATAACGGCATGAAATTTACTTGGTATATTATTAGGCAATGAGGTCCCTGTTTACCAGATCTGAGTTTGAAGAATATGATCTCAAGATCCAGTTACTTAGCTGTTCCTCCATTTCCCCATTTGTAAATTAGAGATAATATTAAACCACCTTTCTAAAGGGCTTTGAGATCTATAGTTGAAATACACTAAAAACCTTTTCTACATCTCAAGTGGTACCATTTAACTGTACCAGTATAGTTAAAGTGGTATAACCTCCTAATGGAGGTGCACTTATATCAGTCTAAAGATACTTTATACTGGTATGGCTATTCCCATATGTGAAGGGGAAGAAGATATAATGCTGTACACACATTTATACTAGTGTAATTGTGGCCACACTAGGGTTGTACTAATATAACTATATTAGTAAAAATCCACAATGCCAACCAACAGTTATACAGGGACAAGTTTTATGTGTAGACCAAGTCTGAGTGGTAACTTTTTAATTTTATTTATATAATGCCATAGGTATACTCCAGTGCTTTACTTCTATTGAAGATGACAAGGTTAATGCCCTAAAAAGTTTATAATAGGAAACAGAGGGATACAAAGGAGATGGTAGAGTGACATCTCAATGCCAGATCTGGGGCTAGGATAGTTTGAATCTTTTATTATAATATTCTTGTGGTTTTCTGGCCTTCAAAGAATACAACCAGCCATTTAAAATTGAAATGATTTTGATATTTACCTGCACAGTTCATAGTCTACACAAAACACACAATATATATATTTTACAGAAGTCACATTAAAGAGAACAAGCACAATAGAGTGGAAATTAGCTAGTGTATTCAGGCACCTACATTTTCTCTTTTTTAAAAAAAACCCAAACCATTATCTTGGGGATTAGACTTTTTTCAAATACAGCTAACTTGCAAATTTGCAACATCAGTGAATTTTTAAAAGAAGAGGTGTTTTGATCTTGTGTATCTGGGTTTAATCCACACACTTAGAGAGGATAGTGATGTCAAGGGAGGACTGAAGGCTCCCAGAAGCTGCAAAACCACTGGAGTAGATTTGTTTCCCTTTAAAGCTAATGTTCTGGATTTGGACAGTCTTCTCTCTGTTGAGGCATATTTACTGGTGTAGGAGTGAGAGATTTATACCTAGTGCAATGGCTTTATAGTGTATTGGGAATGATTAATTATATCCATGGCTTCAAGGCAATTTAATTTTCCATATGCAGAGCCTTTTCCTTTGTATTGCTCCACATAAAAACATATGCTGAGTTCTGACCTTTCAAGTTATGCCCCTTCTGCTGACTGACCACTTACATTGGCATTATAAAACATATTTTTCCCCTGGAGACTATTTTCAGTACACTACTTTGTTTTCATCTATCCTGGTTCCACTCTGCCTACTCAGCTGAGGGAAATATTGGATACTAATACTTGCCACATTTAAAGCTATTTTCATCCATAAATAACAAAATACATCACAGGATTTGACAAGTGTTCCAAAGGAGAAAATTTACAGGAGAAAATTCTAACTGGGATGGTTACAAAGGGATTTGAGCCCACTCAATCTCATACCAAAGAGAGGATAATCTAACAGTCCAGCTAGACTTTGTGAGTAGTTTTATTACTAAAAGTAAAACATGCTTAGTTTTTTGCTAGCTCAGATAAAAAGATCTGCTTGTATTATTGAAATTCTATGCTGAGGTCCATTTGTTGCTCTTAAACTGTTGCTATTTATCCTTTAAGGGTAAGTAGTATCACCACAGTACAGGAGACCTTTCCTAACTCCGGGGTTCTCAAACTTCATTGCCCCACAACTCCCTTCTGACAATAAAAATTACTGTATGACCCCAGGAGTGGGGACTGAAGCCTGAGCCTGCCTGCGTCCCACTGCCTTGGGCAGAATGGCCAGAGTGGAAGCCCAAAGGCTTCAGTCACAAGCAGGGGGCCTGTATCCTGAGTTACCAGAGGTGCTAGTGAACAGGAGTGATGAACATGGGAGTTTTGTGAGGGAGTTTAGAGAGGAAGCAGGGGACAGGGAGGGGCTAGATAAATGTAACATTCTTTAAACTTAAAGTGAAAAAGATCCCCTGATAAAAACAAACATCAACCAAGGAATGAGCTTCAGGAGTAAAAAGATAATGCAGACAGAAGTCCAGCAAGAAAGTGGGCGCTACCCAGTTTATTGCATCCAATGAAGCATGTATGATTACCTGCCCTATGGGCAGGTGGTGTATAAGTGCATTCAGTGCAAGGAGCTCCACATCCTCAGAGACCGTATATGGGCTTTGGAGACCAGAATGGCTGAACTGGAGGAGCTACAGGAGACAGAGAGGCGCACAGAAAAGACTTTCTGGGACACAGTAGAACGGCCCCACCCCGGGTCTGACAGCCTCTGTGCTGTTGAAAAGTATGAAAGTCTCAGGGAAAGAGAACATCCAACTGGAGCAGAGGGAAATGATCTCATAGTTGGGACCCTTCTTCCAGATGATGTGGTATCCTCTCACACTGGGTATACCTCACCGGGGAAGGGAACTCCAGTTTTGAGGAAGAGACAGGTATTAGTAATGGGGATTTGATCATTAGAAACATAGATAGCTGGGTTTGCAATGATTGGGAGACTTGCCTGTCCGGTGACTTGCCTGCCTGGTGCGAAGGTTGCGGATCTCTTGTGACATCTAGATAGACTTATGTGTAGTGTTGAGGAGAAGCTGGTGGTCTTGGTACATGTAGGTACTAACAAGATGGGGGAGGATAGGAGAGGGGTCCTGGTGAACAAATTTAGGCTGCTAGGTAATAGACTGAAGTTCAGTACCTCCATGGTCTAGGGTGAATATTAGGAAAAACTGTTTCACTAGGAAGGGTTAAGCAGCAGAATGGGTTACCTAGGAAGGTGGTGGAATTTCCATCTTTAGAGGTTTTTAAGGCCCAGCTTGACAAAGCCCTGGCTGGGATGATTTAATTGGTGTTGGTCACGCTTGGAGCAAGTGGTTGGATTAGATGACCTCCGACAGGTGCGGAGAAGCATGTGGTTTGGACAGGGACATGCCTTAGGGAAGAATCTATTAATGGAGATTCTCTATGTCCTCGTAAGAAGGAAAGGATGGAAGATGATAAAATACAGATAAGATCTGATGAGAAACTCTCAAATGATAAAAAGTTCCATTCAGTTACATCATGTAATGGCAGATAGCTAAAAAGTGCTTATATACCAATGCTAGAAGTCTAAACAATAAGATAAGTGAACTAGAGAGCCTTGTATTAAATGAGGCTACTGATATAATAGGCATCACAGAAACTTGGTGGAATGAGGATAGTCAATGGGACACAATAATACCAGAAGGACAGAACAGGTTGTGCTGGTGGAAGAGTGGCAGTATATGTGAAAGAAAGTGTAGAATTACATGAAGAAAAAAATCTTAAATAAAGTGAACTGTACCATAGAATATCTATAGATAGTAATGCCATTCTTTATTAATAAGAATATAGCAGTAGGGATATATTACAAACCACCTGACTGGAGTGTTGAAAGTGACTGTGAAATGATCAGGGAGAATAGAGAGGCTATTAACACAAAAACCTCAATAATAATGGGAGATTTCAACTATTCCCATATTGACGGGTACATGTCACCTCAGAATAGGATGCAGAAATATAATTACTTGACACCTTGGAGCAGCTATTCCTGGAACCCACAATGGGAGAGGCAATTCTTAATTTAGTCCTAAGTGGAGCATGGGATCTGGTCCCAAAGGTGAATATAGCTGAACCGCTTGGAAATAGTGACCATAATATAATTAAATTGAACATCCCTGTGGTAGGGGAAACACCCCAGCATCCCTACACTGTAGCATTTAATTTCAAAAAGGGGAACTACACAAAAATGAGGATGTTAGTGAAACAGAAATTAAAAGGTACAATGCCAAAAGTGAAATGCCTACAAGCTGCATGGAAACTTTCTGTAGACACCATAATAGAAGCTCAACTTAAATGTATTTCCCAAATTAAAAAACATAGTAAGAGAACCAAACAAGTGCCACCGTGGCTAAACAACGAAGTAAATGAAGCAGTGAGAGGCAAAAAGGCATCCTTTAAAAAAGTGGAAGATAAATCCTAGTGAGAAAATAGAAAGGAGCATAAACTCTGGCAATAAAGTATAAAAATATAATTAGGAAAGTCTTCAAATTCATTTTTGGCCATCTAGCCAAACACGTAAAAAGTAATAGCAAAAAAAAAAAAAAGTTAAGTACATCAGAAGCAGGAAGCCTGCTAAACAAATGGTGAGGCCACTGGATGATCAAGCTGCTAAAGGAGCACTCAGGGATAAGGCCATTGTGAAGAAGCTAAATGAATTCTTTGCAGTCTTCACGACTGAGGATTTGAGGGAGATTTCCAAACCTCAGCCATTCTTTTTAGGTGAAAAATCTGAGGAACTGTCCTGGGATTGAGGTGTCAGTAGTGGAGGTTTTGAAACAAATTGATAAGCTAAACAGTAATAAGTCACCAAGACCAGATGGTATTCTCCCAAGAGTTCTGAAGGAACTCAAAATGTGAAATTGCAGAACTACTAACTGTGGTTTGTAACATAGCATTTAAATCAGCTTCTGTACCAAATGACTGGAGGATAGCTAATGTGACGCCAAGTTTTAAAAAGGGCTCCAGAGGTGATTCCGACAACTACAGATTGGTAAACCTGACTTCAGTACCAGGTAAACTGATTGAAACTATGGTAGAGAACAAAATTGTCAGACACACTAATGAACACAATTTGTTGGGGAAGAATCAACATGATTTTTGTAAAGGGAAATCATGTCTCACCAATCTATTAGAATTCTTTGTGGGGAGAGGGGGATCAACAAGCATGTGGATAAGAGGAATCCAGTGGATATAGTGTACTTAGATTTTCAGAAAGCCTTTGACAAGGTCCCTCACCAAAGCTCTTAAGCAAAGTAAACTGTCATGGGATAAGAGGGAAGGCCCTATCATGGATTGGTAACTGGTAAAAAGATGGGAAACAAAGGATAGGAATAAATGGTTAGTTTTCAGAATGGAGAGAGGTAAATAGTGGTGTCCCCCAGAGGTCTGTAATGGGACCAGTGCTATTCAACATATTCATAAGTAATCTGGAAAAGAGGATAACAGTGAGGTGGCAAAATTTGCAGATTATACAAAACTACTCAAGATAGTTAAGTCCCAGACAGACTGTCAGGCGCTACAAAAGGATCTCTCAAAACTAAGTGACTGGGCAACAAAATGGCAGATGAAATTCAATATTGATAAATGCAAAGTAATGCACATTAGAAAACATAATCCCAACTACACATATAAAATTATGGGTCTAAATTAGCTGTTACCACTCAAGGAAGAGATCTTGGAGTCATTGTGGATAGTTCTCTGAAAATGTCCACTCAATGTGCAGCAGCAGTCAAAAAAGCTAACAGACTGTTGGGCATCATTAAGAAAGGGATAGATAATAAGAGAGAAAATATCATATTGCCTCTATATGAATCCATGATATGCCCACATCTTGAATACTGCGGGCAGATGTGGTTGCGCCATCTCAAAAAAGATATATTGGAATTGGAAAAGGTTCAGAAAAGAGCAACAGAAATTATTAGGGATATGGAACGGCTTCTGTATAAAGAGAGATTACTAAGACTGGGACCTTTTCATCTTGGAAAAGAGATAACTAATGGGGGATATGCATTGAGGTTTAGAAAATTATGACTGGTGTGGAGAAAGTAAATAAGGAAGTGTTATTTACTTCTTCTCATAACACAATAACTAGGGGGTCACCAAATGAAATCAATAGGCAACAGGTTTAAAACAAACAAAAGGAAGCATTTCTTCCAACAATGTACAGTCAACCTGTGGAACTCTTTGCCAGAGGATATTGTGAAAGCCAAGACTAAGAGGATTCAAAATAGAACTAGATACATCTCTGGAGAATAAGTCCATCAATGCAGGGGTTCCCAAACTTGGTTTGTGGCTTGTTTGGGGTAAGTCACTGATGGGCTGCGAGACGCTTTGTTTACCTGAGTGTCCTCAGGTATGGCTGCTCACAGCTCTCAGTGGCCGTGGTTCACTGTTCCTGGTCAACAGGAGCTGCAGAAAGCGGTGTTCCTAGGCTCTCTTTGCCAGAAGCTGGGAACGGATGACAGGGGATGGATCACTTGATTATCTGTTCATTCTCTTTGGGGCACCTGGCATTGGCCACTGTCAGACGACAGCATACTGGGCTAGATGGACCTTTGGTCTGACCCAGCATGGCCACTCTTATGTTCTTATGAGTTCTACCACCCAGGGTTGAAGCCCTCAGGCTTCAGCTTTGGCCCCAATGGTGGGGCTCAGGCTTTGGCTCTGGCCCCGGGCCCCAGCAAGTCTAAACCAGCCCTGATGACCCCATTAAAATGGGGTCATGACCCAGTTCAGGGCCCTGACCCACAGTTTGAGAACTGCTGCTCTAACTATAAGATAACATAGCCTGTAAATGAAATATATTTACATCATATGCAATTGCAAATTACAGGAATCTTTAGCAGAATGTACAGAAAATGTCCGGCAGCAAAGCTCCCATGGAAGAGTACCACTGAAACACACCCCCTTTACGGCCCTGGCCAAAATGGATATCTGTAAAATATAAGCACTTACTGAGGACAAAGAAATAAACTTGAGTGACAATGGCACGCTCAAATTTTGCTCCAAGTTATACTTGCAATCCACTTGAAGCCAATTTGCACCTTGTCAGAAAAGTTGCTGAAATTAACATTCAGAACCTGAAATTCAGAAAACCTGCATAATCAAGAGACATTATTGGATCTGTGACTTTAAGCAGATACAGCTTTAGATACACTATGGCCATTAAGTAGTTTAGCCTTTTATTCACTTCCTGTAGCTTTTCAGTCACTGTAGAACTTAAACCAGTGTTTCCATGTTCCTCATACTCTGAATATGAGTATCTTGCTCCTTTCTTTTTTCTGCAGCCTTAGTTAATTTAATAAAAAACTGCAGAGATGTACTTTATGGTTCTACTTGTTCTCTGCCCAAGGCACAACGCTAATATCTTCTGTTTTATCACTTGGTATACCATGTTCTACAAACCTCAGTAAATGTATTTGCTCTTGACTGGCACAGATCCACTATTATGCCTCAGAAAACTATTCTGTGTTTTATTTGTACTGTTTGCACAGATGCTTGACCCTGATTTTCAGCCTAGGGGCAGCATCATTTTGAACAGCGGGTATTGAAAGCTTCCCACAGGTGTTTCTGTGTTTGCTGATGAAGCTGGTTCCTGGTTAACTTTGGTTGACAGATGGCTATCCTGGTGCGCTTGATAAGAAGAAAAATGATTGCCCAAAAGAAATGAGTGTTCAAGGAAAGTAGCTTCTATGGGTTTTATAACACCACATGACATGAGCATATGTTTAAGAGCACCACTCAGCCTGTTTCTATTTGAATTGTATCCATTCAAGCCTGTCACTTCTAAAAAACTTTAGGGCAAAGACTACTGTTAGATTTGGAGAGTTTATTTCTTACTCAGTGCTATTTGTCTTTACAGTGCTATTGAAATAAAAGTTGTATAATAAAGAATTTATACTAAAACAAAGTGTGAAAGCCTCTGCCATTTACTCAGTGGCCAAAGTCTGCTAATGCCAAGAAGAAAGTCCTTGACGAGCAGGTTCAGTATTAAATGAAAAACAAAGGGCCAAATTTTGCTTTCAGTTATACACATACAACACTTCTGGCCTGTTTTAGGTACTGTGCTTTGGCCCACTTTCATAGGCAAATTGAAGCTGTAGTTTTTATGTGGGAATTAATGTAAAACAAAGCTCAAGACCTAAAGAGCTATTGACAGGGTTCCTTGCTTAAATAACTGAGTCTCTGCCCTTATCAATAATACACAATGCTTTTGGTTAAAAGAAATTAAATTGGCAATAGTTTGTGTTTCCAACTCACAGGAATCTTGCACTATATGGTGCTTTCTTAAAGCTCCACCTCCTGCAGTCACGTAGTGTGAATCTCTGAGCTTTTCTTATCTCCCCTCTCATCCCCCTCCCTCACCCTCAAAAGAAGCCTTCCTCTTATAGTTGCAGAGGAAGCCTTGAAAATGTGAAGCCTAAGAGGTAAAACCATTGGGCAAAAATTATGCTTTCTACTCCACAGTATGAATTGCTATTACATTTTTCTCAGAGTACTGCACTTGCTGAATTCCCGCCAATGGAGCATTCGCACAACACAAGGACTAAATATTGCAATTCACACTGTGGATCAGAAACGTCACACCCCAACAGCAGTGCTCAGCCACAGTAAAATTAAGACGGAAGCACACAGTGTTTTTCTCATTTTGGAAAATAATTTCTTGCCATTTAAAATAATTTATTGGAAACAGTAAAATATAATTCTTCTTTAGTAAGTGTGCCCTGGATTTATTTTTGTCTGGTTTCCCCATGAGGCATGCTGGTATTGACTACACCTTAGAAAAACAAACAGAAAGTGAGTGTTTTGGCCAAAAATACCTAGATTCCTGAAGATCCATATTCATATTAGGGTGTCAAACACTTACACAGTGATCATACTATGTTGTGGTCAATGCAACTACTCATGCACTGCAGGACCGTAGACACTTAGGGCAGTGGTTTTCAAAGTTTGGGTCGTGACTCAGTAATGGGTTGCAGCATATAAGGCACTAGGTCACCTTGTTCATCACCCAGGGACCCTACCGGCTCTGGTGAGCACCGCTGACCGGGACGTTAAAAGTCCCGTTGGCGGTGCTGCCCAACTAAGGCAGGTTACCTGTTCTGACACCGTGCTGCACCCCATAAACGGCCGGCAGCAGGTCTGGCTTCTAGCCTTCCATGGAGCTCTACACACTGCCCTTGCTCTGAGTACTGGCTCTGCACTCTCGGCCAATGAGGGCTGGGGGGGCAGTGCCTGTGGGCGAGAGCCATGTGAAACCACTTGCACGCCTCCGCCTAGGAGACAGACCTGCTGCTGGCCGCTTCCAGGGTACAGCACGATCTGCAGTGGCAGGATAGGGGGAGCCTGCCTCTGCACCCTGGCTGTACTGCTGAATGGGAGCTGCCGGAGGTAATTCCACACCCCAACCCTGTGCCCCAGCCCTGAGCCCCCCCAACCCAGAACCCCTTCCAGCACCCCAAACCATAAGCCTTATCCCAGGCCATGCACCCCCAGTCCAGAGCCCTTATTGTGTGAAAGTCTTATCTCTGCCTGCCAGGGGTCAGCTTCCCAACTCCACTGGCCTCAGGAAACACAACCATTTCCCTGGCCTTGTCTGTCTACAGCAGCAGAGTTATCAAACTGTGGGTCATGACCCCAAGGTGGGTCGCGACACCCTTTGAATGAGGGTGGCAGGATTGGCCAAGCCCCACTGCTCAGGGCCGAAGCCAGAGCCCAAGGGCTTCAGTCCCAAGCAACAGGGCTCAGGTTGCAGGCCCCCTGCCTAAGGCTGAAGCCCTTCACATTCAGCTTTGGCATCCCTGCCCAGAGCAGTGGGGCTTGAGCCCACCTAGGGTACTGGGGCTTGGGCAGACTCAGGCTTCGGTTCCCACTCCTGAGGTTGTGAAGTAATTTCTGTTGTCAGAAGGGGTTGTGGTGCAATGAAGTTTGAGAACCCCTGATCTGCAGGTTAGCAGCCTCCCCAGTTTCTACCTGGAGTGTCTAGCCCCAGGCCCACTGGGCACTCACATTATTCACAGATTTGCAGCCTCCAAAGAAACAATACATCCAAGCTTTATCATGCCCATCTCAGGTGACTGCCCTGCTTAACACACAGCACTCAGATATGTTTATAGTGAAAACAAATATATGGTTATTTGACAAATCATAGAGATCCAAGTGATGGTGAGTAGAAGTATTGGAAACAAATAGTTACATATAAAACAAAATCATAACATGCATTCTAAAGCGTAGACTTACAAGATACTCATGTCTTGTAAAATATTGCTCACCCAAAATCTTTGTAGCATTTTATAGGCTGGCTAGTTATAATCCTCCTTTCATGAGACAGGCACGCTGTTAGCTCGCCTCAGAGGTGGGTATGTAGGATTTCATGTATTTCTGTCCATCCCTACATATACCCAAACAAGCCTTTGTCTTTTTTCAAGAGCAGAACTTCCCCCGATAGAGTTCCTCTTTTGTAACTTTTTCAATCTTATTTAGCCTGTGTCTCAGTATGCAAATAGGCCTACCTTGTGAGACATTCAATACATAAATGGCCAGATAGGGAGAGACCTGGCTGTTTCCTGTTCCCAAGAGGAACATTCCTGAGGTATGTCACCTCCTGGTGACCTGCCTTAACTCCAAGAATGTAATTTTTAGTATAAATACATGACTTCTTAAATATTATCAATGACATGCATTTCATAAGTATGAAAATGATTAGAGGGCTATGGGCTATTGGTAGAGAGCTCACATGACACCCTTCAGTGAACCAGGATCTCTGTAAAACTCTATGTACGCCCTGTTCCCTCTGCCACTTGGCACCAAGAGGTTACACAAATCCCCAGCCTTCTCCAAAAAACATCTCAAACATATCTTCAGCAGCATGCCAGGGAAGTCACCAAATTCAGACTATTTTGGATGGGGTGCGGTGGGACAAGTTCCACTGTCCTGGAGCCCTCACAGGAAGTTAAGAATCTCCTGCCTTTTAGCGAAGGGATCCAGCTTGAGTACCCTCTCTGTGCACAGCTATGGCAATATGGTATGGGGGACAGGGTAAGGGAGAAGAGGCAGAAGAGATGATCCCTCAGGAAGACTGAACACACAAATATCATTTATCTGTAGGGTCATATAAACATCCTTGTTCTCTGCACAAAGCTATAACTAGAGTGCAAGAGATTATGTCTGCATTCAAACAAATCTTTGTGGAAAAAACATAACAGGCTGAGAACATAGTCAAATAGAATTAACTTAGAATGCCATTAAATGTTTGGAGAGAAATTTTCTTCATTACTTTACCCAGATTTAAGTTTCAGTAGACTTAAAAGAGGCCCTGGACTACAATAATGGGGCAATGAAGATAAGAAGACAAAGTTGGTTGGAGCCTACAGAATTATGGTTGCACTGGGCATTTCAAACCAGTGCTATTTGCTCTTTACTTTTGTAAGCACATTCAGTCACAAAAGTAAAATACTAACTAGGACATTAAACTAAAGCATACAATGTTCCAAGACAGTTAGAGATTTTTTTTTCTAACTTTGTACTTGATTATTTTTTTTCCTCCAAAGAAGTGGCTGCAAACAGGTTTCAGTAACCTTGAGAAAAGGAAAACATTTTCACACCATGTAAACAGACCAATCTGATTGAGTGGATGAACTAGGCTTTCACAGCACACAGACACAAGTTGCAATATCTTCAAGATCCAGTCAAAATGCATTGCTTATAAGTACTCCAAATCACAGTCATAATTAATGAACCAAGATTAGGGGGCTTAAGAGATACATAGCAAATTAGACTCTTTATTGAAGTGCAGGTCTGTGTTTTAGAACCATCTAGAGGCTACATTTAAATGAGACATAAGGGAATTCTGGATGTACTGATTGACATTTTAATAAACTATTATGCATCATTATTCTGAATAGACATTAACAGTTTCACCACCAGTGCAAATTATGAAATTAACAGTCAGAGCTGTTGGTTTTAAAGAAGAAAACTTGAGTGAAGTAATATCTTTCATTGGACCTATTTCTGTGGGTGCAAGATACAACCCTTTAAGCTTACATAGAGATCTTCTTCAGGTCTGGGAAAAGAAGCAGAGATTAAAAGAATTTAAAGAGCTCCACTAAGATCATCAGGCTTGCCTGTGTAGGTCAGAGGTTCTCACAAGAAATTTTTGGTGGCCCCCAACTCTTGCCGGAGGCCATTCTTACAATTTTTCCTAAAATACTGAATTAACTTTAGGAAAAACAAATAAATATTGTGACAAAGCTCCAAGTCTGTACTTGTGGGTCATGCGCTTCCTGGCAGATTTAGGGGCCTCAGAAACTCATCTAGGCCCCAGAGTGACCTCCCTTTCTCAGTATAATTGGCAAGAGTCACCACCTAGTGAGTTACCTTCATCACAGGCCAGTATGGAAGATGGAAAAAGCGGGGGAGCCCGGGCCCACCCTCTACTCCAGACTCCAGCCGAGGGACCCTAATAGTATCAGCTAAGATGGCTGACCTTTTAGGCACAAAACACAATACAATTCCCTGGGCTACTTTCCCACAGCAATCCCCGCTTCTTCAAACTCCACTTCACCCTTACCTCAGGGCCTCCTTCCTTCTGTATGACATGTTGTCCACCACTCAGTCTCACCAACAGCATAACTTCCTTCCACAGCTCCTGACACCCACAGCCCACCTGACTAACTGGGAGGTTTTTATCTGGTTTCAGCCAGTCCCTGATTGGCTTCAGGTGTCCCAATCAGGCTAGCTGTTTCTACTCCTTTCTAGAAGGTTCTTAATTGGCCCCAGGTGTCTTGATTGGCCTGGAGTAGCTTTTGTTTGGCTATCCAGGGAACAGGGACCTGCACATCCTGAGACTAATATACCTGCCTTCCAGCACTCTCCTATAGTCTTCTGGTCTGACTCTGTCACAATATCCACATATGCATGTCCAAATCATTGTAATTTACGTAGGTTTTTTTGTTTTTTGCAGACCCAATAATAAAAATAATGTACAGTTGTCTCTATTCTTTACTAGGCTGAAACAGAATAGAAACACAAAATGCTTTGCATGTTTTTGTCTTCTTTTGGTTGCTTTATATTTTAGACTTGCTAGGTAGTAAGTCTGCTCCTGTGAAAAGTTATACTTGCATGTTAATATCACTTTTCACATCCTCCCCACTAGCTACTAAATCTGCTATGAAAAGTGCTATTTGTATGTTTGTTAAGGTCACTTTTCACAGCAGATTTAATTTATCCCCAGGCTTTCTTGGGCTGAGTAAGCCCTGACTGGGGAGGTAGGAAAGGAGGCATGGGGACCTGCGAGGCTCGACTGGGGTCCAGGAGAGGCAGTGGGGGTCAGGGATGATGGGGGGTGGGGTGGCTGAGTCCTGGGCTGGTACCTGCTGCTGCATGGCCAGGGCTGGATCCCAAGGCCCAAGCCCCAAATCCTGCACCAGATCCCAGCAATTGTGCCCCAAGTCCCACGGCCAGTGAGTGGACCCCACCACTGCATTCCTGAAGCCCGGGGCTGGAGATGGCAGCGAGGGCCAGGGTAATGCGGGATGGGGAATGAACCCAGGGCCACAGCCTGCTGCGATGCAGCCAGGGCCAAAGCCCTTCAGCCAGAGTCCCACAGCCAGAGCCCAACTCCACTGCCCCCAGAAATATGGGGAACTCACTGGCTGCCTACTAATCTACCCTTCTTCGAACCTCCCTCCCCCAAAATCACCACTCAGGTGGCTGTGATCACAAGAAAAGCTGCTGGTGTCGAGAAGCCCTGGTTGTGCTTATTAAAATGTTTAAGAAAGAAATCAAGCACCTAGAGATAGCTAGTTTTGTATTCACAACACTCAGTTGAAATAAAACCCATACAAAAGGTTGTAGTTATTTGGCTTGCTTCTATGTTATTGTTCTTTATCAACACAGAGTCAGAATTCTGAACTCTCCTGTATCATTATAAATCCAAAGTAATTCCATGGAAAGCATTGGAATTGCTCCAGAACTACAGCAGGGTAACAGATCAAGGGACTTAATTCTGACCACACCAGTGTAAAAGTGGCACAAGGATACACCACAGAGTTTGCCCTTCATGCACTGTTTTATCGTGTTATTAAAGCACTCCAATCTTTCTCCCATCTCTCTCAAAGAGATCCTCCTCTCCTGGAATAAAAGGGGTACTATTAAGACTCGGTTTCCTGTGAAAGAGACACATGTTCCTATACTGGACATTCTTTGTGCTATACAACTTGCTTATAAGACATAGCAATTAATGCAAACTACACATCTCTGCATCTCTGAGGCTCATAGTGCTCCAACTCAGAATCCACCATCCTTCTTGGCTTTTTTAGAACTTGTTTTTCCACCCCACAGTAAAAGATCTACAGGAGTTCTACCAAAGGAAGCTGTGCTAAATCAACACATCTTCCAGCTCCCCTGACCATAACCCCATCTCAGTCATTAGTGCACTAGAATGCTACAGACCCCTCAGCAGTGTGAAGGTAGCAGCTACTTTCCATGGCCACAACTTCTCTCTTGGGAGTCTTTGTGCAACTGCGGTTCACAGCTTCTGCTGGAGGCCTTGTACCATGGTTTGCAGTGGCAGGGGGCAGTATGGATATAATAAACTAGCTGGTATATTCACTACAGTATAATTACATTGTCTAATTCAGTTTCTAGTTATATGAATTAGTTGTAATGACATGCAACAAAAATTACAACTGTACTGTAATTACAGTTGAACTACAAGACAGTTAATGTACCTGTATTACACAGTATATATGATAGTAGACAGTAGTAGCCAGTATGCTTGATTTGCTAAAACCTAAAGTTTGCAATATAGGAGCAGAAATTGCAGATATTCTACCGTGGGGTGGGAGTAATCCTGAGGGGGTATATATATTACTACTTATAAAATCAGAGGAAATGAAGCTCTTCTTGGATGACAGCTTTCATCCAGCTGAGAGCTAAAACAAACAGCAGTGGCAGAACTGACCTAGGCTGATTGAAAAACTCCACCTTCCTGAATTGTTATACTCAGTGTGGCTCTCTCAGCAGGGTTGCCGAGGTTCAGTGAGGCACACCACCCTTTTGCACCCCTAACCAAGGCTTTTCCCCCCAAACTCTCTATAAAGATTAACTCCCGAGAAGTATCCCTGGCTCTCCACTTTAGCTACAGTTCTGAGTCCAGTCTCTCGACCATTATGCTGTTCAGCTCCAGCACCCCTCAGTCTAGGGACCAAAAGAAACACATGCACTAAACCACACACGCTAATTTTGATTTTTTGTTATCTCGGTCTCCACAGTATTGTATATTTGTTCATGTAAATGCAGTTTGTTAGAAACTTTGGATCTCATTTTGCTCTCATTTACATCAGTGTAAATCACAGAAGTCAGAGGAGTTCCAATAACATCAGCCTGATGTAAGAGGAGACTCAGGCCTAAAAGTCTATAAATGACAAATAGTAAAGTGACTATTTTACAACCTTAAGCTTTCTACTTGGTGTTTTCCTTCCTCCTCCTTCCCCCTGCCCTTGCATCTTCATGCAGGATATCTGTCTTACCTTTGAGAGCAGTCTTCCTCTATCAATCTCTATGGCAAAACTATTCTCAGTCATGGTCAACTCAACACTCATATGCCCCTTTACAGAATAACTCAAAAATGAGATGACGACACTATGACCCAATTTGAAATGGTTACATCTGGAGCCTCATTTTCACCCAGGTCTTTGCTGGTCCATGTATTTTGATCTCTAATTAGCACACATCCAAAGGGCATGATCTAGTTATCATATTATTCAAATAGCATTCTAAAAACTGATAAGCCTGTTCATCAAAATTCTCGAGAGGCAAATACAGTGCTGCAACCAGTGTGAAACAATAAGAGTTTCTGTTCTGTGTATGGGAATTACCTATGTCACTCCATATAATGTCAATAAAGTTTGGAGTAACCAATTATTTCCTGTGCATTGCACTGACAACAAGCCTCTTGGTCTTACCTGAGGCTTAAAGCTAAGTGACTTCAGCAAATACTGAGGACAGAGGGATATTGTTAAAAGAAGTCAATGTTAAGTTCTCAGCACCTTATAAACAGGGTATCATGTTCAGAAGAGATGCCACTGGGCAGAAGAAATAAACAGAAGATAGTGTGAGAAAGTCTTTCCGTTGTGCATTTAAGCTCATCAGATTGACAGTTAATGAAATACAGTACATTTTTGCTGCAGTGCTGTCATCGATAATCACTGCCAATGGCTTCCACTGTCAGCATTGAAAGGACAGAAACATGCATATGACAGGGAATAAAAATTAATGGAATCTACCAGTTGAAAACCCTCTAAAAGTATTTTCATCGGCATTATACTTGATACTTATCCATCAAGGTTTTATTTTTGGCAAACTATATATTATAGTGTTGTTAGGGGTCAATTCTGTATCTTCTGTGAGATTTTTCAAACAAACTACATACACTCGTGGCGAGATTTCACGATGAGAACAACATTACTGAGAATTTGAGGTTTATTTCCAGGTCAATATGGAATCTGTAAAAAGGTGCCAAGATTGACAGGCATAAAATGTACAGTACGGCAGTGACAGTGTCCTCTTCATATTCCTGAATCTGTTGTATCATCTTAACTAATTATTGTCACACAATTAATGGACTAGGTTCACAAGTACACCCTGGTTGCTCTGTGCAGCTCTACAATGCAAATTAGTAATAGACATTATTTAACTGGTCAGTTAGGCTGGGTTTACAACTACTTGCATCATTGGAGCAGTACAAAGCAGTCAGAATGTACTGGTGGAGCTGGCACAGTGTTGCAAAGAGCTTTGAAATGTAGGGGCTCATTCTCTCACTTGCACCAGTTCTTCACCAGTTTAACTCAACTAACATCAATGGTTACTCCTAATTCACACTAGGGTAAATGAGATGAGGAGAATCAGGCCAGTGAAGTGCTATGTGCGTTAAGAATTTTCATTCTACTAAGATTATCCTAGAGAGACTAGAACAATCAGTGGGATTAATAGTCTTCAATATTCTTATTACATTACTTTCTTACATAGGTAGTAAATCTAATGGTTATAAAAAGGGACTGGAAGCCAAGAACACTTGTAATTCTAATAATCCCAGCCTTGCCATTGATTAGCTTTGCTATTCCTGACAAATCATTTTTACCTACCTCAAATTCCTGATCTGTAAAGTGAGGATAACACAGATTGTCCTACCTAGCATGGGGGCTGACTGGGAGAATTAATTAGTTTACAGTGCTTTGAAGAGGTAAAAACTAATATAAGTCTAGAACAGCAAAAACAATAAAGAATTGAAAATTGAACATACAGATGTATACAACTGCAATACAACTGCATTTCAGTGGACTGTTACAGCTGTGTCTGCCCTGGAGTACAGATTGTTCAGAACTGCTGTTCTGAATATTTTCTGCACTGTTGTAGTGGGGTGCAAGTTATCATGGATAAGGTAATGAGTTTAACTAAAAGAAGTTAGCAAATATTCTCACGGAGTCAAATTCTGAGCTTCTTACTGATTTTTAGCTCAGGTCTTATCTATATGAGAAACATGCACCAGTTTAACTAAATATTTAAAACGTGATCTTATTAAAAACCCACAACTCAAGTTAAACCAGTTTGTGTACATTATGGGCTTTCACTGACTGAAAGAGATGGATTTTTAAATCAATATAGTTAATCTAGTGCATTTTTCTGTCTAGATAAGGCCTCAGTCCTTACTCAACAAAACTCCCATTGTCTTCAGTGAAGAGTCAGGGACTTGTAGGATTGCCAGATTTGACAATTATAGCACAGATCTTGTAGTATTTGATGTCTGTCTTAACGCTGAGATCTTGGAGACAATTGATCATGTGCAAATCTCAGCTTTTATTTAAAACAAAATAACCTCTAAATTTCTAGCCCTCATGGTGGTAGAGAAAAGCTTGACAGCATGACCAGAGTGCACCCTGAAGGCCCAAAAATGTGAAGGCAAAGGAAATTAACCCCAAATTTTGGCTCACTCATGAGATTTAAAGAATCTCATGATTTTTGGACATGGCAGTATGGGACTTTGGAGGCATTACATACAGGCTGATCAGCCTCCCGTTGAAAGGGTATAGCATGTTCTCTCCCTGCACCGAACCATCTCTACTGGCTTGTGCCAACTAAGGGCAGGGCCACATCTCCCCCCGTTCCTGCCATCTTTAGGAAGGTCAGCTCTTCCAGTGGCCCTACCCAGCACTCCCCCATCAAAACTGTGGCTGGCCATGGCCATGAGCAGGAACACATGAAGGAAAAGGCTATTTCACCCACTCTTTCCCAATCATTGCAGATATGTGGAGGGCCAGCCACTATTGAGCTATTTAGGGTTTTTCCCTTATATAACCTTTTCATCCTTGTAGCTCACTCATAGCCAAAATGGGTCACTGTTGAGCAGCAAGGGTACGCCTACACTGCAATTAAAACCCTGCAGCTGGCCCTTGCCAAATGATTTGGGCTTTTGGGCACAGGCGAGGTGTAAACATTCGGGCTTGGACTGCAGCTTGAGCTCTGGGACCCTCCCACAGCCCAGGCTAGAGCCCAAGCTCAAACATCTACACCTTGATTAAACAATCTCTTAGCCTGAGCACTGTGAGCCCACATGGGCCAGCTGCAGGTTTCTAACTGCAGTGTAGACATAACCTGAGAGACTGCCTCTCCCCCTCAATGAGCTAGCAGCACTATCGCCTAGCACTGAATAGCTTGGAAAATTTGCTAGCACGTATAAGGGGACTGGTTGAACTTTCAATACACAAAGAACTGCACAATTGCACAGTGGAGGTTAAAACCAAGTCTTTGGTTTAAAAGCTCTGCTTGGCAAAAAGGAGTTAATAGTTTATCATTATGACAGTCTCAATAAGCATTCCTTTTGTGATACCCAAATTCTGAGGCTTAAGTATTTTTCTGCCTCGTAATTTTCAGAACATTAAAAGTTTTAGTACTGCAGCTGTTCCCCACCCCACCCCCACAAGAAAATGTATGGCTGCACAGTTATAATACATATGGTAATGCTATCTCAGGGTAGCATTATTCACACCACTGTATTTAAACTTGGGTCAGCATTTCCTTTGTAAACTCCTACACTTTAAGGTCCATCCATACATATTTCCTTGTAGCTGATTTGAAATATAAAGTCCTAGCCCAGAAGCTTTAAAAAATAATCAAGTTTGAAAAAAGTTCTACTCCCAAACCTTGTAATCTGATGTTTAAATGTCTTATATTTGAAAAATGTATGGCGTGTTTAATTGGCAGTGAAATCCTTTCCTGTCTGAAGCAACAGAACCAATACTTTTACCGGAAATAAAACTGCAGCGTAAGCAGTTTCTTCACTTCTTCACTTTTAAATAACTTGGCTTAAATAACTTATGGAAGTGTATTTTGTGTTAAAATTAAAACAAGTGCCAGATTAAGTTGTATTCTATGTTCTCCTTTAATCACTGGTATTTAATAGATCTCAGATTTTAACCCCTTTGAATTTGGGGAATTAAAGGGCTCAGTACTGAATCCCTGGATCGAAACCTACCCCTTGGAGTTTAGCAAGTCCCATGACATTTCTGATCTGACCAGAAGCATGAAGTACCAGATATCTGTGTCTGCTCCACAGACCTCCACCCTAATTTAGTAGATTCAAGAAGTCTAGCTAGTTTGGATAATATTTCTTGGATCTAGAACTTGTTTGCTTTGCAATTCATTGTGCACCATAAAGAGAAATCATAATAGATGCTTTGTTCTTTGTCACATCATAGCCTCTTAGCTTCTTTTGGGTGACCATTTTATGTAAATGTGTCTTTTATAGTTTCCTTAACAAGTCTTTGGACCTCAGCGTGTGAGGTACAGCAGTCAAGCAGCATGAGCCCCATTTATAGATGGGCAAACTCAGAAAGTGAGGCATTAGCTGATTGACCCAGTCACAAAAGGAAGAAGTGGCAGAGTCAGCAAGAGAATCCGGAGGACAGATCATTGGTGCTGGGACACAAGGGAGGCAGTTTGCACCTCCCATAATTTGTTTGCTCTCCAGTGCAGGCATTTCTCATGGCTGCCCTAAATTCTGCCCCCCCATTTCAATGGGCCCTTTAAGGGAATACACAAGGCCTGCCTTAAACACGCCTCCTCCCACCTTCAGCCCAGCCTGGCACATCCTTGCTCTGTTCTTGGCTTGCCCAACAATGCTTCCTATGCCTGCAGATGCTGTGGAGGCAGCTCTGAGCCAGGCACAAGGGCTCACAGCAATTGGGGTGTTCTCCAAAAATGGGTACTTAGGTCTGCTCTGCTGCCCCTGGTGGAACAAAGGCGCCAAAGAGCAATAATGAATCGGGCACCCTATCTCCTGACCTCCACTACAGTGCTCTAACTGCTCCTTCCTATTCTTTATAGGATGGTAACTAAAATCAGAGGGCTTCTCTAAAAACATGCACACCCACAATGATATTTATATACAATAGACAGGGTTTTGTACACAGCATTTGTCTGGTGAACTTTATTTTAATATCCCATTTTACATAGTTTGGAAAATGTCCCCGTTTCAGATTAATTAATTATTTTCTGCTTTTGAGTTAAAAATGAGCTGTTCTTCCCTCATTTTTCTTCATAGCATTAACGACGGAGCCTCGGTGGTATTTTCACTTGTTAGCAAAAGCTCCTCGGGAGAAATCCTATTGTTTCTCCACTCTGGCTATGTCTGGGGATTTGTGTAACTAATATGGATCTGGTGAATGGCATCAGAGTAAACAGCACACCTCCTGCAGCGTGGCTATGCATTTAGCAGAGCTGAAAGAGCTTGGCAAAAACTGCCATCTGAGCAAACCGCCTTTGATTGTATTATAGAGATCTCACAGGATCTCTTTAGCACTGGGCTTAGAGGGTCCACATTACTGTAATGCTTCCTTTGAAAAGCAGCTGGAGGCAACTCTCACCTGAGCCATCAACACATTCTAGGCATCAGACCCAGAGGCATTTATGTGCAGCATGAGGGGATTTTGACATCTGAGGTTTTAGCCTGCACAGTGCCAAAGCTAAATGTTTCGGGCTTTTGAGTCAAATAGAGCTTCATTAAAGCCAGTGGAATTATTGAGTGGAAGGCAGCAGAACAATGGCAGTGGGGAGGAATCTATGCAGAACAATGGAAGTGAGCAAATAAAAGGAGGCTTGAAAGAAAGATTGTCCCTTTTTTGAACTTTAGACTCTGTTGCTAACACAGAGAGCTATGTCCCAACTCACTCCTGTCAAGCAATTAGGGCCTGAGTCTCCAATGCCTTGCACTTTATGTAGTTATTAATGCAGGTGCAAACAGGGTAGTAAATGCTTCTAAATTAGAATTCTCTGCTAGTTTCATATATGGTAGCAATTTTACACTCACTTTGCACAGGTGTAAATGACTACACAAAGTGCAAGGAATAAGTGAATAAGGCTCTTAGAATCTGTAGTTCCACCCTTTCATCTCTGTAAATTTAAAAGCCATAATTTTGCCCCTGCAGTCTATTTTATATTGCAATGGATCATACAGTATGTTCATGCAAATGGGTGAAAGAACCTGTCCACACACTCCCTGGCCTTCACTGCAAGCTCATTTCAACCCACTACTGCTTAGTTTCAAGTCACTAACATTTTCTGCCCATCTTCATAACTAGGTATTTACTAATAATAGACAAGCTTTGACCATCCCCTGTCTGAAAAAGCAGGCTCTATACAGGTGAAACTCCCCCAAGCTCAGTAAAAGGGATGTATGTGGAGGACATGGAGCCATAGACCATCCTCTGAAGATTCATGCGAACACCAGGACACCAATGGATTGGATGAAGCTTTGTAACAGGGCAGCTGCCACCCACGCCCAGCCTCACCTGGAGTGACTCTGTAGAACCCTGTTTGACTTTAACTTCTTCAGTGCTCCTTAAATAAACTCCATCAGACCAGAGTTCTCACAATTCTGGATCTAAGTTATTGCTATCATAGGCACCAGTTTCTCCTGGCATCAGTGGGTGCTTGACCCCCATGCCCTCAGCCCTGCCCCCACCCCTGTCCCCATTCCAACCCCTTCCCCAAAGTCTCTACCACAACTCTGCTCCCTCCCTGCCCCTATTGGACTCCTTCCTCAAATCCCCACCCTGGCCTCGCCTCTTCCCCACCTCCTCCCCTGAGCACACTGCATTCCCATTCCTCCCCACTCTTTCCCACTCCTTGTTATGCCACAAAACAGCTGTTTTGAAGCAGCAAACACTGGGAGAAGCGGGGATGCTGTGCACTCAGGTGAGTAGGTGAAGGTAAGGTGAGTAAAGGGTGGGGAGCTTGGCTGCCAGTGGGTGCAGAGCACCCACCAATTTTTCCCTGTGGGTACTCCAGCTCCAGAGCACCCATGGAGTCAATTGCTATTGGAAACAGATCACAGGCCTGGGGCCCAGCACTTCTCCCAGAAGAGAATCCTCCTCTCTCATTGGCCACTCCCAGGCCTTCCTTCCTACAGTCTTCCCTTGCTTGTAGAAGCCACTCGTACCTGGCTAGAATCCTTTACTTCCTGAAGAATCTTCTACAGCCAACAGGAACCTTCTAATTTTCTACAACTTCCCTTTGCCCCAGCTTCCTCTTCCCCACTGTCTCTTTATAGGGTCCAGCTGCCCTCTACCAGGCACCAGGACAAGCTGCTAATGAGGCACAGGCGGGCTGGACCAGGTTCCTGAGGCTCATAAAAATGCTTTCTGAAAAGCAATTTTTGTTAACTTTGTAAGAGACCAAAGTGGAACCAAATGGATGTACCCTTTCATGGGTTACATGAATCTGATGAAGTGCGTTTTAGCCCATGAAAGCTTATAAATAAATAAATGTGTTAGTCTATAAGGTGACACAAGGACTCCTTGTTGTTTTTGCTGATACAGACTACAGGCTACCACTCTGAAACCAGTTATCAAATGGATGGTGCATTTAAAAACAATTCTTGGCAAAAGATATCCCTAGCTATCCCTAAAAGTGCCTGAGTTCCCCCCTCCTTTTCCAAAAGACACCAGATGATCACTGCAGTGTGTTATCAGTCTCCTTTGTGGTTGCCACTGAGCAGCTATAAAGGTGACCCAGCCAATGGCAGCACGATTCCTCCTGACCGTGGTGTGTAGAAGGGGAGAGAAGCCTGTTCCGCACATGAGGGAGAAGTTGTCTTTTGTTTCAAAATGGAGGTGGGCCTGTTTCCTGCCCAGATACACAGTGATGGAAAGCCTTGACTCTTGCCTAGGTCCAGCCTAAGCTGAGGCTAGCACAAACCGCCTGGAAGCGCAGGACCCACGGGGACAAGGCCAGAGCTTTGCCACAGTTACTAATGAAAAATAGCAAAATACTCCATTTCCCCTTTTGAATAGTGCAAAACAAATGCTTGGGGCCTTATCCTGCTGAACTAACATAGGTAACATCCCATTATCTGTGGGATTTTTGCAGGCAAATGACTAAGGGGATTCGGACCTTTTTTTCCCTTTCCCAGAGAAAGCAAGCAGTCTGCTTATTTGAACTAAAAGGAAAAATAGAGACATTATTACTAAGTACAGCTTCCCACTTCATTGAATATGGATCTCAAGTATTATTCCTACTCATCTAGCTTTCAGGACCTTAAAGATACCTATACGTTATTTTTAACACAATAATATCCTGAGCTACAAACACATGGACAGATCCCTGTGCTGAGAGTTCTTTGCAGGAAATACATTTCTTCCTAGAAATATTTCAAATACAGGACACTTGTTTCTAGTCTGTTTCATCTTAACTACAATAGACATTAAAGATATGATATCTGTTTGAAGTCATAAAGAATAAAAATGAAAACAGTACTAATTTCTTTAAGCATCTCTGATAGATGATAATAATAACAGTGGTTCCCAGGTGATATAGGTTGTATGCTGCCACCATTGACGCACGGAAATCCTAGCAATTATTGTAAATGACTGTTAATTACTGAGAAAGATAAGAAGAAAAGCCTTTGAGCAGAGTCCGGGATTGATTTCTCCCCAATAATCCCAAAGGGAGACCCGCTTCACTTTACTATAGAGGACAGCTCATTTTTTCAAAAGGAATAGAACATTATTCTCTTGTAACAAGTCCTCAAAGATGACAACAGAACATTTTTCTGCATGAGTAATTATTTTCTTGGGATCTGATCCATATCCCACTGAAGTCATAGGAAAGACGCCCATTTACTTCAATGAGGTTTGGATTAGGCTCTTGGTCATTTTTCTTTTTAATAGAAACTTGAGAGTTTTCAAAATAATTGGCCAGGTTCTTCACTACTTCGCATCCTATGCACTCATTTACACCTGTGCAAATCTAGTGTACAGCACCATCACCTTTAGGGCCCTACTAAATTCATGGTCATTAAAAACACATCACAGACCATAAAATCTGGTCTCCCTCCTGTGAAATGTGGTCTTTTGTGTGCTTTTACCCTATACTATACAGATTTCACGGGGTGGAGGGTTGGGGTGGAAGACCAGCATTTCTCTAATTGGGAGTCCTGATCCAAAGGGGAATTACAGGGGGGTGTCAGTTATTTTAGGGGGTATCATCACTCTTACTTCTGTGCTGCTTCCAGAGTTGAACAGCCGGAGAGTGGCAACTGCTGACTAAGGGCCCAGCTCTGCAGGCAGCAGCACAGAAGTAAGGGTGGCAATACCACACCATGCAATCCTTACCTCTGCACTGCTGCTAGTAGCAGCTTTGTTTTCAGAGCTGGGCTCCCGGCTAGCAGCCCCCACTCTCCAGCAGCGCAGAAGTAGTAGTACCACAAGACCCCCTACAATAACTTTGTGACACCTCCCCACACACAACTCCTTTTTGGGTCAGGACCCCTACAATTACAATACCATAAAATTTCAGATTTAAATATCTGACATCATGACTTTTATGATTTTTAAAATCCTATGACCCTGAAATTGACCAAAATAGAATGTGAACGTGGTAGGGCCCTAATCATATTATAATTCTGCACTTACTCTGGGGATAGCATTTTATTTCCACTTTGCACTGGTGTAAATTGCATTGTATGAGGTCCTTTGATAAATATAGTATATAATTTTGGAATTAAAGACTGTATCATAATGCATATGTACAACAGGGCCAAATTAAGGGCAAAGTGAAGCAAGCCAAGTAAGGGTGGGTTTTTTTTAACATATTGGGTTTTTAAAGAACTTTACTTGTGGTTGATATGCTTATCAGACTTGGAGTGGACTGCTGGTCCCTAGGCCTGTGTGCATTCAGGTTTAGTGCTTGCTCTCCAGATCTCCACTCAACTCCACTCCCATCTATTCATTGACTCAGAGAGCTCACCCAGAGAAACAGCATTGGCATCAAATATCACTCCGGCTCTGTGATTCACCACAAAGGGATTTCCAGGGGTGAAGTAACCACATCTGCAGACATAGTCTGCTTTCGTCCTCTGATTGCCTAGACTCCTGCTGCCATTGCAATGGAGATCTATAGGCCTGGAGCTCAAATGGGGCTACAGAGGAAATCAGGCATGATGAGGAGAGCTGTTGGATTGGTGGGGGGTTGGCGGGGAAGAGGCACATGGATTTTTTGTGGAGTGGCTGGAAGTAACTGGGTTTGAAGCAGAGGCATCATATTCTATGGGTGGGGTGCAGTTGTGCCCTCCTTCATTTTTTTTCATTGGTTTATATGTTCCATTGTGTCTTCCACTTTTGGCACCCGCCTGACTTTGCAGGCTAGAATATAATCACATATAATATTTTATATGCTGAAACAACTTCCCCTGCTGCAGCCCCAATTTTTTCTGACATGACACCCCTTACTATGGAGCTAGCTAAAGCAGACAGATTTCTGTGTGGATCAGAATAATGTGGGGAGAAACACCAATCAGCATAAATGTTCATATGAAACATCTTTCAAGTGGTTCATTTAAGAAAAAAAATCTGAGGACTACTCCAAAGATTTACCAGGGCTGCTGATACGGCCCTGATACCCATGAAAAAGAATAACAGAAATACATTACTTCAGTTTATTACCTGAATTCTGAAATAAAATGGTTAACATTTAAAAAGAAAACTCTTTGCCTCTTGATTGATTCTTACATATATTAAGCTAATTACTTTATTTTAATGAGATGAACTAAGCTCTCACTCTTTTCAGGTTAAAGCCCTAATGTACCCAGTAAGGAGACCTAAAACTTTAATGTGCTTTAATGTGAAAAGTCTTTGTAGTGGAAAGTTTACAGTTGGTCCATCACTCTAATGTGACACATTTAGAAAACTCCTTGGGGAGAGAGTGGAAGAAATATGGTGGTTAAAGTGCAGCTATTTTCTTGCTTAAGCAAGGCAAAAACTCCAGTGACTGATAGCTCAGTCTTTGAGCGCTGCATCAAGTCACAGGAGGGACTAGAGTGAAAATTATTATGCACCCTTGATACAATGTTTAATACCTTTTCTGTGACCTCAGTTAATAGCCAATTTAACCTTTTCAGGAAAGATGCTAAATTATAATTCCATGAGCAGGTTAGCCTAAATACAGTTTCTTCTTGTATAATTAAAAGAGAAAGTAATGTAACTTGACTGACATACGTGAGGTCAATACTTACTATGTTAACATCTCAGAAACAGTGTTTAACTCCTGTTAAAAAAAATGTGACTGACTTACCCACATAGGCTCCATTTTATTAGTGCTGCGCTCCCACTGCAAAGAGGAGTCTTGCCCTATGTCAAACCACCTGAAATTCTGTCTGGCCTCCGAGGGGTTCAAGTACAGCGAACAGAAATGTAAACACAAAGCACACTTTACTGAGTTGTTGAGAGCTTCACTCCCATATCCTGCAATGACTATATTTCATTACTATATGTCACTGAAGGATATAAAGGGTGTGACTATCAGCCCATAAAGTTCTGAGAAACATACATAGCTATACAAAAATGATACCCCTTTTAGAACTACACAGTTAGTCAAAGTTCAGGTCCCTGCAGATGGTTTCCATTAAGAGTGGAAATAATGATGGAGACATATATCCCTGGTGCAATCCTGTCTATTTACATAGAATGTACAGAGCCAGGTGCCCCTGAACACAGAAGGAATCAAACAAGAGACATTTTTTCTTTGCTCACAGCTCCAAGCTTCTGTCAGTCAGTTCTCACCCCAAAGCCCTCTCAGGGTTTCTCTCAGGCCTTGCTCCTTCTGTTTGTTCAGGTAGTGTCAGTTGTGTCCTTGCTGCTCCCCTCTCAGTGTCTCTGGTATTTCTGATATTTCTCTCACAGACACAGAGGGTATGTTTAGACTGCAATACAATGCTCCTGGCTGGCCCATGTCAGCTGGCTCAGGGGCTCAGGGCTACAACATTGCAGTGTGGATGTTCAGGCTCAGGCTGGAGCCCAGATCCTGGGACCCTCTGGGCCAAGACCGAACACCTGCACTGCAATTTCATAGCCCCACGACCCAAGCCCCAGGAACACAAGTCAGCTGACGTGGGTTTTATTGCAGTGTAGACATACTCCCAGGCCAACATAACACATGCCCTTGTTTTGCGTGGTGACATGGCCTGTGTTGGGGATGGGGACTGCTATTTTTGCAGCTACCTGGTGACTTAAAGGAGCTCCATGGCTTCTTACAGCTATCTCAAATGAAAAGGGGTGGTTACACCCCTTCTCAGTATTGAAGAGGTTTAACCCAGCCCATAACAACTGCATTCCATTGTATCAGCAATCATCATAGCTCTCCTTCCCATCCGTGTTAGGAGGCTGTTTTGGGGGAAGTGAGAAGAAGATTCCCTCAGAGGATGCTTTTCTTCCCCTTGTCACAGTGGGCAGAAGGGAGAGAGGGCCTCTTTGCCAGGGAAGGACAGTGACTTGTCTTCACTTTTGAGGCCCTTCATGACTTAACCCTACCCTACCTATCATTTTTTCATTCAGTATCAAAAAATCCACTCCTGTCTCTGGTCTGTCCATGACGCCAGCCTCCACTGTCCCGCATTTTAAACAATATTACCTTGTCAAACTAGCACCTCTTTGAGCTGCTTAGGATGAGCTCCCCATAAACATCTACTAAAGAATCTCACTGGCCTCCTTCAAACCTCTTCCTAAAACTCTCCTCTCTTGTAATGCTTATAAAAACTCAACAGTGGAAAGGCTGCTAGTGGGCTGAGACCACTGCCCAACATGCTAGACAATATGATGTCATTTTTCTTTGCACTCCTCCATCTGTCTGCCTGTATCCCTCTGTCTTATGCTTAGATTGTCAGCTCTTTGGGACAGGGATTGTATTTTTGTTCTGTGTATAGCACCTAGCACAGGAGTCATAGTCCATGACTGAAGCTCCTAGGTGCTATGAGCAACACAAATAATAAATAGGATAGAAAAAGAAGATACCAGCTTGCCCAGCTCATTCTGAAAGGTCAATAGAGGGAGGCTGTGGAGGAGAGAAGTGACACCTGAAAGTGTCTGACAGTTCCCTCTTCTGCCTTCCCTATGTATAAGACTCTCTGAACCAGGCTGATATAAATATTGACTGAATATTCTGAAGAGATTTGACCCAGCATTCAGCTAATGCTAAATTACTGGAGGCTGGGGATTTTGCACCTCTTTTATGATGCACCAGTCACCTGACTCCCATGATGCACCACAGCAGTTCAACGATAGGTCAGATTACAATGCATTGTGAGAAATATAGTCTTGCCTGGGAGCCTGACCCATAGGAGAGAATGTGGGCATGAGGCACCCAAACAAAACTGTCTGTCTAAGATACCGATGGCCCCCCTTATTGTATCTGAAGTTGCACAATCTTTACTGTATTTTTCATCACAACAGCCCTGTGAGATAAGGAAGTGCTATTATCCCTATTTTATAGATGGAAACTCTGGGACAGAGGCCCAGATCCACAAGAGTATTCGGACATGTAACTTGTAGTGAAATTGAGGAACAGAAGGAGCCTAAATACCTTGTAAATCTGGGCTTAGGAGAGCAAGACTCCTAAAGATGCAACAAGGCACCAAGTATGATTTTCAAAAGTGCTGGGGTCGCAAGAGAGTGTTACTATAGTTATTGTACACTTCTTACTTTAACAAATCCTTCACATACACATAGATGCAATGAATTCAGCTAAACAATATGCATGGAGCAGGGGGAGCAGAACTCAAGCTCTTCTTCTCCAAAAGTGCAGGTTTCTGGCACCTGAATTCAAGTCCTGATTTTGCAGAAACCCCCTTGGCCACTGAAAAAATCATTTTGATGAAAAATTCCCAACCGCCTAAACAGGATATATCATGTTAAGCAGGCAAGAGGATAAGTGATATGCATAGAAATTTGATTACATATTGCACACCTGACCACCATTAGGGAAGTATGAGTTGTTTTCTTTGGCTATATTGCATGTATAGTCATTTACAGTTTTTCAGCTAGTGTGCAATTTCTCTTTTCACCCTGATACAATTCTTAGAGCATGAAAGGCACTAGAAACCTGAAAATGTGCTGAAAAGTAATGAATGATGTCAAATGACAAATATTATTTCAGTAACCCAACAGGTTTTTTTGCACAGCTGCAATTTTGGTATTAATAATTTCAATTTTTCACTTGGAATTAAGCGCTTTTTTTTTTCCAAAATGGCTTTTTTAAACAAATGTCTTCTCTAGGGTTTTACTTGATGCATTATCATAAGGATGAACTTCCCTAGTTTTGTTAGTCAAGTTGCTCCATCAAAGGCAGCAGTTTTCTAAAGACCAAAGTTAAAAGATCCAAGTAACCTTATCCCACCCCCCATACATTTATTAATTTTACAAAAAAACCCACATGTATTTCCTGTTCAAAAACTTACAGGTGTTCATCTGGAAAATCAACAGGGAGATGGCAAACCAATAAAGGAACATCCAGAAGTCAGTTCAAAACATAACACTTGAAAAAGAAGAGCTGTGTAGGGCCTGGAGAGAAACTACATCGATAGCAATATTTTTTACAAAGGAACAAGGAAAATATGCTGAGATTCTGTAGTCATTTTACAGAAAGACAGGGCAGCCATAACTCTGAGACAGATACTAGAATACAATAGATTTATCAAAGACAAACAGTGTGGATTAGTTGTGGGGGATGGAGGTATTATTGTGGAGCTCCAGGAAGAAACATTTCCACATCAGCTGCAAGATACAAGGCACCTTTGGCAGAGTTTAATAAACAAGTGCACCAGTCCTAAGACTGGATCCATGTGGGCTAACCCATGTGCAGCACTCTATTCACTTCTAGAGGGATCCACCCATGTGGATCCAATTGCAGGACCAGGTTTTTGTAGTTTCACAAATTTAGTTAGTCTTGTAGGGAACGTCCATTGAAAACAAGATATTCAAATCTGTTCTGGCAGTGTCTTTGGAGGCTCTGAACAGGCTCTGTCTTACAGGGTATGTCTACACTGCAATATAAGCTCAGGGTTTGAACTCATGCTGATGCATAACCTCCCTTCTGTCTACATACAAATTTCTCTGACTCAGGGTCCTAGTACCCAATGGGATTAAAAGGTCTGAGACCACGTCAAGGTGGAACCCACGGTTCAAGTCCAGTTACTTTGCAATGTAGACACAGCCTCACTGGACTGATGCTCTGGGAGTCTGCCAAAAGTATTCCACAGTCCCATTGGCCTATTTTCTTTGTCTTCTGGACAGTCAAGTTTTCCCACATTGCACCATGAAAAAAGGGCTAAAACAGCCACATTTTGGGAAGGTGCTAGGAAATCTGGGACATGGGTGCATAATGCAATGTAGATGCTTGAGCCACGTGTTGGGACCCAGACTGGAACAATTCCTAATCTGGGGTTACAAATGAGTGTATATGCTCACACCCTAGTTTAACAAATCCAAGGTCTGCGAACTTGAGCTCTAGTAACCCAAAGGACATGTCTGTGATGGGTTCCCCTCCCCTTTGGAACACCACTTGGAACCGGGATACCACTGAGTCTGCCGAACACGCCAGCCTGGGCTCCCTTCACACTGCAGCATTGTCTACTTACAGTGCTGAAACTTTCTCCACTCAGGGGTGTGAAAAAACACCCTGCCTGAGCGATGCAAGTTTCAGCACTGTAAAGTGGCAGCGTAGACAGCACTGGTAGCTATTCCCCTCACAGAGATGCTTTTATTACAGCACTGAGAGCTAGAGCCGACACTACGCAGCCACTTTAAAGTGCTGCTGCAGCAGCGTTTTGTCATTGGCTATGTAGACATACCCTCAGGCTTCAGACTGCACTTTACCATCACACATACAGGTAGGGACATACCCAGCTGTAGCTTTACACACAGATGCTGAAATCAGTTCTGTATGGGAAGATTCAGCTAAGAAATTGGCCAGTACTCAAGTGCACACCCCTTTGTATAGGGTAGATCTAAAATTGTACCATCTTGCGCTGCACAGAGAATTGTACTGTGTAAACTCATGACATTCTCTCCCTCCCTCAATGTGGAGAGAGAGATGCAACAGCTTTTTGCCCCTCTCCCCCCAGTTATGAATTTCACATACTGGTTTTTATTCAAAAGAAAAACAAGATTAACAACTATAAAAGATAGACTGTAAGTGATTCTAAGGGATAGCAAACAGATCAAAGCAGATTACCCAACAAATTAAACAAAAATGCAATCTAAGCTTAAGATACTAAAGAAACTGATTCCAACTATTAATTTCTCACCCTAAATGTTGTTTTAGGCAGATTGCAGAGATTCTTGAAGGCCAGCTGCAGTTGCCTGAAACTTCAGATATTTCATTCATAGGCTAGATGACCTTCCAGCCTGGGTTCAGCCTTTGTTTCTTAGATGTTTACAGCAGTTATCTTGGGAGAGATTTAGTGAAGAACAAACCTTGATTATGTCACTCTCCTCCCTTAAATAGGTTTTACATATGGTGGGAATCCTTTGTCTTCCAGTGTGATTCCCACCCATCCACCAGTGGAAAATACTAGTATTATCATGGTGTCCAGTATCAGGTGCCTTGCTCACATGACCCTGCAGTCATAACTCAAAGGTTGTTTGCGGCATCCCAGGAAGAGGAAGCTCCCTGGTGAGAGATTTGCGTCTTCTAAGACTTATCGTTCTTCCTAATGACCCCTTCCAGCCAGCAATAGAGACTGATTGCATTCTGTCTAGTGGGCATTCCCCCGGTGTAAACACGTTTGTAATACATGCATAGGCAATATTCCTAACTTCAGATACAAAAAATGAAACATGCATACAAACAGGATAATCATATTCAGTAAATCATAACCTCTCCAATGATATCTCACATGACCCATTGCATAAAATATATCATAGTTTTGCCATAATCACATCATAACAATATCTCTATGAAGAATATAGGGCATAATAACTCCACAGTGTCTACACTGCAATAAACACCCATGGCTGGCCCAGGTAAGCTGACTCAATCTTGCAGGACTCAGGCTACAGGGCTGTAAAATTGTAGTGCAGACATTCAGACTCAGGGTGGAGCCCAAGCTCTGGGACCCTTCCCTCCTTGCAAGTTCTCAGAGCCCAAGCTCCAGCTTGAATCCAAACATCTACACTGCAATTTTCCAGCCCCAAGACCCCAAGTCAGCTGATCTGCGCCAGCTGTGGGTGTTTTATTGCAGTGTAGATGTAGTTTACTCTAGAGTCAGTGGTACTACAGCTAACAGCAGGTATTTCAGCCTCAACAAGCTGCATGTTAGAAAGTTCATTGAGGGTGGAGAGGTAGTCCAAGTCTATTGGCTTCACGTGAGACCTTTTCATTCAGATCCTTTTGAAAATATCACCTATTGACTTCAATTGTTGTTACACATATAGCTAAAGTCAAGCATGTGCTTAAGTGCTTTGCTGAATCAGGACTTGAATTCAAGTCCTAGAGTCCTGCCTTTCTGGAAAAGAAAATCTTGAGTTCTGTTCCTCCTGTTACAGGTGTATTATTTAGCTGAATTCATTATATCTGTATGTATGAGAAGAAGGTTTCATTAGAGTAGGTGGTGTACAATAAGTATAGCAATCTCCATTCCTCTAGGTGGCAGCAACTCAGGTTCAATTTCTGCTCCATCAGAAACATTCGGTTGGACCCTGGGGAAGTCACTAATGGCCAGAATTTTAAAGGTATTTAAATACTTTAGGTGCCTATCTGCAGCCTTATGGGATTTTGAAAAGCCCAGTTTTGAAAAATCAACTAGGCACTTTTCTGCAGGCTTACCCCCCACCTCACCCCTTCTGCCTGAGAGCTGCGGAGAGTCACTCTGCATGGAACAACTCTTACAGCCCCCTCTGCTCCTTTGAGTCTCTCCCTGCTCTCTGTCAAACAGTAATTCCCAGGGCTTCTTAGATGGAGTCATTCCTTCACTCTCTAAAGATATCTTATCTCCATCCCAGGGAGCCTGATTTAGCCACATGACCTCATCTGCCTGTCGTGACTTTGATCATTTTCTCCGTCTGGATAGACCATCTAAGTGCATCTGAAGTGGGGTTGGACCCTTTTCCCCTTAAAGGACCAGTCACTCTCTGACAGATCTATACAAGTACATAAGATAGAAGATTCTATTTTATTTTTTAATATATTTTATTTGGGTGCAAACTAAAAGGTCTATTGGAATGAAGGACAAACCTGGGGAGGACAAAGTAAGAGGTTTCAGAGGCCATTAAAGAAGAAGGGGCATTTCTTTATTTTTTTAATTTGATAAGTGACAAGAAATTAATTTTTCACATACCAATTTGTTCATTTTTTGTTGACGGTGTTGCGGCAGGTAACCTATTTTCCAATGAACTTCACATAAATATTTGATGCACTTTCCAATAAATGTTTAAGACAGGACTGAGGAACTGAAGCTATTTCTTAATTAGCAAAAATTGTCTATTACAGATATCAAGCCAGAAACTGTAGCAGGTTCATATAATTTGATTGCTTCATCCAAAGAGGTAATTAGTAAAATTACTATAGCACATTTCAATTTTTTTTCATAACTGGCAAGAGAAGGTGGCTAACTCTTATGATTCAAGTGTTTCTTTTCTACTTTTGCAGAGAAAGATTTATTATACTACGTGAACACACATTGGTAGTGGACTTATGGGTCCTAGTTCTCAATTCACTGATGCTGGTATAAATCAGGAGTAACTTCACTATAGTCAGTGGAGCTACAGCAGTTTTACATCATTGTAAAGTAAGAGGATAAGGCAATCTTTGTCACAGAGATGCTAAAACCCTGATCCTGCATTGTTGTTTGTACAAGTGGAATGCTGTGTCCATTAAAGTCAGTGGTGCTTTAAAGCCACATCAGTCCTGTTGTGTATGTAATGCAGAATCAGGGTTATATTGTGTCCCTGTCATTATTTTAGTCCAATCCTATGTGATCAGAGATCTTTCCAATCTGTGGAGATTTTAAAAAATATTTTGTCTTGTTCAAGGAAGGAGATAGTATATTTATCAAGAAATGTATTTTAATTAAAAATTAGATATAGATGCTAGTAAATTAAATTGTGCTTCACCTTAATTTATTAATTCATTTCAATTTCTGTATGGAGCAATAAAAGAGCACCCAGCACTAGCTCTAGGTGGACTTGACAATGTATGTTCTAAGCTTTTCAAATGAAATGGTCTCATAATTTATTAAAATATAAACTAGAATTTAATTTACTCCATGATTCATTTTAGTGAGGCAGTTATAGTTCAGCATGACAACCTACAGTTCTTTTAGGCACTTGATCAGCTCTTGCAATTATCAGCATGTCATATTCATTTATCTCTTACAATGAGATGCTAGATTGATTCACGGATGCATATATTCCAAGACCAGAAGGGACCACTGTGATCATCTAGTCTGATCTCCTGTATAACACATGCATAGAACACTTCCCCAAAATAATTCCCAGAACATAGCTTTTAGAAAAACATCCAATCTTGATTTAAAAATTGTCAGTGACGGAGACTCCTCCACGACCCTTAGTAAATTGTTCCAATGGTCAATTACTCTCATTAAAAATGTATGCTTTATTTCCAGTCTGAATTTGTATAGATACAACTCCCAGCTATTGGACTGTATTATATTCTCTGCTAGATTGAAGAGCTATTTATTAAATATTTGTTCTACAGGTACGTATTTACAGACTGTAATCAAGTCACCCCTTAATCTTCTCTTTGTTAAACTAAATAGACTGTGCTTCTTGGGTTTATCTGTATAGCATGTTTTCTAATCCTTTAAGCATTCTCGTGGCTCTTCTCTGAACCCTCTTCAATGTATCAATAAACTTCCTAAATAGTGGGCACCACAACTGAATGGTGTATTCCAGCTGTGTAGATGTAAAATAACCTCTCTACTCCTTCTCAAGATCCCCCTGTTTATACACTCAAGGATCACATTAACTCTCTTGGCCACAGTGTCACACTAGGCATCATTTCAGCTAATTATCCACCATGACTCCAAAGTCTTTTTCAGAGTCACTTAGGCTGACCAGACAGCAAATGTGAAAAATCGGAACAGGGTGGAAGGTAATTGGGTCTTTTTCTTATATAGGCTCCTAAAATCAGGACTGTCCCTATAAAATTGGGACATCTGCTCACCCTGGAGGCACTCCTTCCCAATATACAGTCCCCCATGTTGTAAGGCCTATAATCTTTGTTTCTTGATGTACACATTTAGCCATATTCAAGCATATTTTATTTGCTTGCGGCCAACCTACCAAGTGATCCAGATCACTCTATATCAGTAATCTGTCCCCTTCATTATTTAACCTCTCATCCAATTTCTGTATCATCTGCAAACTATCAATTATGAATTTGTGTTTTCTTCCAGGTCATTAATAAAAATGTTAAACAGCGTATAGTCAAGAACTGATCCTTGTGGGATTACCTTTAGATGATGAGTCCTTGTTTACAATAACATTGAGACTTATCATATAACCACCTTTAATCCATTTAGTGTGTTAATTGTATATCTTTCTAGTTTTTAAATCAAAATATCATGTGGTACCAAGTCATGAATGTACCATTGCCTTACAGAAGTCTAAGTATATACATCAACACTAATAACTTTATCAAACCTTTAGGCTCATCCAAAAAACCCCCACTCTAGTTAGTTTGATAGGATCTATTTTCCATAAACCCACATTGATTGGCATTGATTATATTATTCTCCTTTGATTCTTTGTTAATCAAGTCCCATATCAGCCACACTATTACATTTCCCAGGATCAAGGTCAGATTGACAAACTATAATTACCCAGGTCATCTCATTAATCCTTTTTAAATATTGGCACAAACTGAACATTTTTCCTGTCTTTTGGAACTTGCCTGGTGTTCACAGACACATTTGAAAATCAGCATTAATGGTCCAGCAAGCTCCCCAGCCACATCTTTTAAAAATCATTGGCGCAAATTATCCAGACCTGCTGATTTTAAAATGTGTAACTTTAGTAGCTGCTATTTAACATCCTCCTGAGATACTAAGGGAAAGGAAAGAGTGTTATGATATGACTACATCATGCCTGGGTTCAGCTTTAACCAGCTGTTCTTCATCCATGGGCTAATCTTGTCCAAGCACTGGCCTGTCTTAATAGCAGTAGTATGACTGTATGTGATAATGGATGAGTAAAGCTATGTGTCACCAGAATATTGCTGGCACTTGAGTTCATGTCATCTGACCATTTCTTCTAGTAGGTTTTGAATAGGACCAGAGGGAGAATTTTTCAGTGTCTGCCTATGTAAATGAGGGGTCTGGTGATGGAGATGCAACTGCATGTTCCTAGGTTCTTTGGGTTCATCCCTCCAAGAAAGATTTAAATCATGTAAGCACATTATTCTGGGCCCCTGCCCTCTCAGCTGAGACAGTTTGGACATACTGGCTAGAGCTCTGGATGGAGACTCAGAAGAGCTAGGTTGGCAGCTGGTCTAGTTGCCAGCTGGTATCAAGTGGAGTGCCCCAGGGCCAGTTTTGTTCAACATCTTCAATAACGATCTGGATTATGGGATGGATTGCACCCTCAGCAAGTTCATGGATGACACTAAGATGGAGGGAGGAGGTAGATACGCTGCAGGTTAGGAATAGAATCCAGAGTGACCTAAACAAATTGGAGGTTTAGGCTAAAAGAAATCTGATGAGGTTCAACAAGGACAAGTGCAGAGTCCTGCTTAGGATGGAAGAATCCCTTGCACCGCTACAGGCTGTGGACCAACTGGCTAAGCAGCAGTTTTGCAGAAAAGGACTTGGGGATTACAATGGATGAGAAGCTGGATATGAGTCAACAGTGTGCCCTTGTTGCCAAGAAGGCTAACAACATATTGGGCTGCATTAGTAGAAGCACAGCCAGCAGATTGAGGGAAGTGATTATTCTCCTCTATTCAGCACTGGTGAAGCCACATCTGCATCCAGTTTTGGGTCCCCCACTACAGAAAGGATGTGGACAAATTGGAGAGTCCAGCAGAGAGCAACAAAAATGATTAGGGGGCTGGGGCACATGACTTATGAGGAGAGGCTGAAGGAACTGGGTTTATTTAGTCTGCAGAAGAGAAGAGTGAGGTGGGATTTGATAGCACCCTTCAACTATCCAAAGTGGGGTTCCAAAGAGGATGGAGCTAGGTTGTTCTCAGTGGTGGCAGATGACAGAGAACATCTGTCAAGGATATTGCAAGGAGCAACGGTCTCAAGTTGCAGTGAGGGAAGTCTGGATTGGATATTAGGAAAAATTATTTCACTAGGAGGGTGGTAAAGCACTGGAATATTTTACCTTGGGAAGTGATGGAAGCTCCATCCTTAGAGGTTGTTAAAGCCCAGCTCAACAAAGCCCTGGCTGGGATGATTTAGTTGGGGTTGGTCCTGCTCTGAGCAGGGGTTGGACTAGATGACCTCCTGAAGTTCCTTCCAATCCTAATCTTCTATTATTTTATTCCTGGCTCTGCCATTAGTATATGGAGTGATCTTGGGTATGCCATTTTTGTCTCTCTGTATCTCACTTTCCCCATCTGTAATGGGAGTTAATGACCTTGACCATCTTTTCAAAGCAATCTGATGGATGAAAAAGTATTATTATTATTATCTCATGGTTGACAGTGTCAAATGCTTCAGAGAAGGCCTGGATGATGAAAAATGGATGATGTCTGCCCACCATCTACTGCCAGCAGGAGATCATCTATCAGTGTCACCGAAGCTGTTTCCACCCCACATCATGGCCTGAATCCAGATTGCACCAGATCTAGCATATTATCTTTAATTAGATGAGCTTGTAGCTGCTTCTCAAGCCTGCTCTTAATTGGTCTCCCCTTCCCTCGTTCCTGAGTTCTATAATGAGATGTGCACGGATGTCAGAGGCTTGGGCTTGCTTGTGGAATCTGTCAAGCACGTCCTCTGCGATGGCTGCTGTATTTCCTTTATGCAACTTTTGCCATGTTAAACACTGAAAAAAAAATCAATAAATGCAAATACAGAATACATGGTCAGTGAAAGAATTGCGTGACTTGTTCAAATCAACTGAGCCCTGTCAACCATGCTTATTTCAATCCAACAACAGCTGCTATTGCTGCTGCAATCAGACCTACTTCTGATAGCGATGGGCAAACATCAAACAAATAAGAGGTTTGATTGAGATACCTTCTGAGTAGTGAACAAGTCTGGTATCTTGCCAGCCATACTTATAAGCTGTTATTTTAACATTTGTAGTGTAACTTTATATGTGTTGCTTCTATTACATTCAGCAAACAACAAAAATACTGATCATTAAATCAGTCTGAACCTTTTTAGCTTCCTAAATTTCATTTACTTTCAAACCTTCAGTGTGAGCTGGAATTTTGAGCAGCAGGTTTAAACCAGCAGTAAAGTTTAAAATTGATTTAGAAAGGTTTGGAAAGTCTCAGAAGCTGACAACAGCATGTGATCATGTTGTGCACATGTAATACATACTACCTGATGGGTTACGGGATGGTCAAGGAGACTTTTATATTTCATATTGAAAACTGGGGGAGAGAGAGACAGACAGAAGCAGCAGCTGCAAGCATCCTATCTAACCCTGGAAGAACCTGAGGAGAAGTTTCTGGATCAGGGGCGCAGGCAGAAAATAATTTTCTTGGTGCTGGGAGCAAAAGAAGCTGTTTCCTACTCTCTTATTCCTTCTGCATTCAGAGACACAGGCCTCTGTACTTTTTTTTGTTAATAAACAAAACTGTCAACTGCGTGACAAAACTACATCAAAGAAATGCCTATCACAAATTTCTACTCCCAACTTCAACTCCTCCAGGGCCTCCACATTGACTAGCCACTGGGGTCAAAAAGGTGCAACAACAATAATAAATGTGATGGGGTAATGAACCATCAGGTAAAATTGTTGAAGAGAAAAAGGATTTTTATCTGGAAAAAAAACCACCTGTCTTTTCTAAAAGAAAAAAGTTTGGGAAACATACACAATTTGTATTCTTTGTGAACCTGCAAAATTTCCCCCCACGTTTTTAGACAAAACATCCTAAAATGGAAGAGAGCCATCTTGGTAACTGCATAGATTATTAATGAAGGGTTCACATGTGGTTTGTTGAGGGCTGCTTGGAGCGGGAAGTCATAGTTGTAAGGCAATAATTTGCTTTACTTGCCACTACTGATAGGTTTAACCTTTATCAGTAAATTCAAACATGTATTATGCCTCTGTGATACCGGATGGCTGATGAGGTTGCTTTGTCCACAGTCAGCAATGATTTGCTTCTCAGTGAAATTATGTCTTTAGTTGGATTAACATAAAAATAATCAATTCAGGCAAGCTTTTGACTTTCTAAGAATGTCTCTCCGTCAGCTTGGTATTTGATTATTCAGATGAATGTATGACTGGAAACTAGAGACACTGAAGCATTTTATGCATCTAGTTCTTTTTCAAACACGTTCTTTATTACATTTCCACATAGCATACAAACATATCATAACTATTATTTAGCTTGGTCCAACCACTCTTCTATGAGATGATATAATTATCCCTATTTTACAACTGAGGAAAGTAAGGCACAAAGATGTCAAATAACTTGGACCAGATGACACAATCAATGTCAGACGCAGGACAAGAAAACAGATCTGACTTCATGGACCTTGACCAATCCATTAGATTACAGTAACTCTCAGGTAAATCACTTAAACCCTTGTTATTTCAACATCTGAAAGATATGGATGATAATACGTACTCATTCATGGGTACATTCACACTTTGGTGTGAGATATAATTTTCAGGCTCTTCTCAAGTTAGCGCAATAAGAATAACAATGTGGCATTCTGAAGTCTAGTCACCTGAGTACAATCCCACCCAAGGTCTTAAGTACATAGGTAGCTGGCCTGAGCTATTGCCCATGGCCCTGTAGCCACACTGCTATTTTTAGCACACTAGCTTGAGCAGAGCTGGCATGTATACATCTACCTGGGCTGGGAATTACAAATCCCAGCTGTAGTGTAGACACATCCAAAATGTGGCTGTGGAAAACTCTTCTAGTAAACATCACAATGGTTCCTGTCAATAAAATAGACCCACGACACTTAGAGGTTAGTCTTTCCCAACCATTTGGAAGTTGTAGAAGAAGCAGACCAGAATAGTGAGAGAGACTCAAAAGGCTCAATTTATTTAGCTTATCAAAGAGAAGGTTAAAGTGGGAACTTGATCACAATCTATATGTATCTATACAAGGTCCAGGAATTTGATGGCATTTAATCCATCACACACACTACTGGGGAAACATGGAATATTCCAAGACAATTTCATTGAGATGTGACAGATGCTATGGGCACATGGAATATTCAAACACTACTGTATCAATTTTATAAATATTATGTGTATCTTCATGGGAAACTAGTGATTGTATCCCTACTCAATGGGTGAGCTAAGAGATCCTTCTGTAGGAACTAACATTACTGAGGGGAAATTAATGCAAATACCTAATATAGGTAACAAGTCTGTTGAAGTTTCACCCCTGGGAAAATAGCATATTCTGGTCTGACCTGGTTCAATAGGCTTGGCAAACAAAGATCTGTAAATTTATATAAAGCGACAGTCCAGATTTGGGAGGGGGGGGGCTTTCTTTCGCCTTCTCACACATAATCCAAGAACTGACGTGAATCTGTGGCCAAGAGAGGTAGGCCTTGCAGGAAGAACCTGATGTATTTTAACCTTCTCAGGGCCCCCATGTGGAAGATGAGTGACTGTCTGGTAAGCTACACCTGCAAATATTTATTGTTTTTAAAAGGCATGTTTTCTCTGTAATGGTGAATAAACAGTTCCTTGCTTGATTAATGTTGGGTGGTCACTAGATAACACTGACATTGACCCTGAGAAGGTAGGACTGTAGGTGCTGAACTGGAGTCAGACCTGCTGAGATAATCACAATATGGCTCAGAATTCTGCAGCCTAAGATCCAGGACAAGAGGAAGAAAGTTGCAGAACTCGGCCAGAAGGCTGTGACGGCTTGAGGCCTGAAACATGGTGCTGACTCAGTGAGTGCTCAGGGCTGGAACATCCATGGAAAAAAAAGAGTGGGTACTATGCATCCATCAGCAGACAACTCTCCTCGAGCTCTTCCCATCCGCCGGCAGCCCCTCTGATCAACTCCTCCCCCTCCCTCTCAGTGCCTCCCGCCTGCCGTGATCAGCTGTTTTACGGTGTGCAAGAGGCACTGGGCGGAGGGGGAGGAATGGGGACAGGGCGCGCTCAGAGGAGGGGGCAGAACTGGGTGGGAAGAGGCAGGGAGGGAGTGGGAAGAGGTAGGGATGTGGTGGGGGAGGCCTGGGGTGGAGTCTGGGGTGGAGCAGGGGTTTGAGCACCCCCAAGGCCTGGAGGAAGCTGGTGCCGTTGACCTGAGACCTAAGTGGGGTGCCCTCAAGGAGGCCAAGAAGGAGTCAGAGATGCAGTTATCTCGGGAATTGGGACCAAAGGCTATTTATTCTAGCAGATAAATATAACATGATTCAGTGGCTGGAAGTTTAAGATAGACAAAGTCAGAGTAGAATTAAGGCACTTTTTTTTTAATCACCCAGGGTAATTAACCAGTAGGGCAATTTATTATGGATTGGGATGGATACCGTATTGCTGGATATCTTTAAATCAAGAATGGATATTTTTCTTGCTCTAGTTCAACCACAATGTTTAGACTTGAAGAAGAAATTAATCCAGGGAAGACTTATTTCATGATGCAGGATGTCAGACTAGATGATCCCAGCATGGTCCCTTCTGGCCTCCAAATATATGAGCACTCTGATTTCAGTGATTAAACTATGAGTTAAGTTTAGTAAAACACTAGGCTTTACCTCAACTGTTTGTAATTTATTACAGTGTTATTACTGCATATTTGTAATCATTTGTATAGCAAATGATTTTTCTAGAACTCTGGGATACACAACCCTCAGTCACACTGGGTATAAACATAGGCAATTATTTTTGGGGTAAATTCCAAGTCACATTTTTCTAGGTCTCAGTAGGTCTGCTAACCAGATTGTGTGTGATACTTGGTAACCAGCTGCTACCAAAAGTAAGTAGGTTATTCCATTGTCAGGTATTATTCCTAGATAAAACCTGGTCTAATGGAGAATCAGTCATGAGATCCATGCCTTTTTTAGAGTACTCAAATTCAAGAGTGAAGGAGAATGAAAGAATGACTTCGGAAGTGTTTCTAAAATGAGCTAACTACTTCTTATGCTTTGGGACTAATTAGGAAGCCGTTTTAATAACTCAGAGGGCAGCTGGGTTATCCCATCTCTTTGGTAAGAGTCCTGTTCAAACATTGCAAAAGGAGGGGCAGCTTCTTGAGCTTATAGGTGATAACATGCCTGAATATCTAGTGATGATTAGAACCTCATTTCAGAATATCTTTGATTTTATATTCATCATTTACTATGTGATATTGCCTTTTGTTCTGTGCTTCTGTAGCAATTTCACCTTTGCTTTGACAAAGAACATTTATTTTTTGGAATTTTATTTCACTAAACAATTCCGCTTTTCCTTTTTATGAATCACTTTGATTTGCTGTTCTCCAAATGTAGCCGTTCACAGGATTTACATCTATTATCTCTTGTGATGAGAGGTGGGGGGTGGGATTTCAACAGCACTCAGTAACAGCCTTACTCTGCTCCCATGGAAGTTCTTAGGTCCCAATCCTCTAAACACATGCTTAAGTTTACTACCTTGAGTCCCACTAAATCAATAGGACAGAACAAATACTGTTCTTATCATGCCTGTCACCTGATATTTACTGTAACAGAAGCTGAAGGATGCAGAATGTCAGAATCCATATCACTCACCTATGCACAGCTCCCAACTGTTTTACTTTCTTGGCCATCATACATATATGGCCATCAAAGAGAGCCAGTTGCCAGATCTGAGAGCTCAATTAGTGATTCTCAGTAAAGTGTAAGGCCACCAGACAGCTGTGATTCCCACATCGTGGAGAAATTGGTGAGTTCCATAGTGTTACACAGAGGGGAAGGCGAAATTAGAAGCAGACCAAAAGACGGTATGATTGACGCCATTGCAAACGGGAGAGTAGGTGGTCTACAAGACACACTCAGTAATATGAGGTCTATACAATGAAAACATGAGCACACTCCTCTCCAAAACCTCATTCTTTCATGAGTGGAGTGGCTGACAGAAGTCCCAGTCAGATGGAAAAGGCCCATCAGTTGCTGTTACTGCCTCTGTTACCCATGCTGACAATATTTGGGATGCTGCTGGTGTGAAGAGGCAGCAGCCAAGGTAGATTGCAGCGGTACTAGTTACACCGAGGATTGTTTTTCAGATCTACCATGTTTGTTTTCTACTTTCTTCTTATATACACAAAATAAAGTTAATGCTGTTTAAAAAATATATTGAAGTTCAGGTCTGAAACCTGGGCTAAAATCAGATATAAGCTTGTGTAAGCTCAATATCTTTTATTGAATTGCCCCTTCTGAGCTTCCAACGTCGTTGAAGAACCATTTTCTTTTTCAGTTTGCTGCCACAGGCTACCACAAACGTCAAATTAGTTTCCTGATTACGCCTGTGTAATTCCCCTGTGTAATAAAAATGACTGAACAAAATGTCATACAATTCAGTATGTATTAGGAATGGACAATGTAAAATTGTATGTTTACTGTATCAGAATATGTTTAGTTGTTCACTTGAAATTGTCACTGTTGTAACAAAGCAGATGTAATAGCTAGAAAATGAGCAGATTTTCAGATGGATAAATACGCAAGGACTTTAAAATTAGATCAGTTTATGAATCTATTGTTTGAATAGCAGAAATCAAAATTCAAATTGGTCCTTCTCCCATACAAGTCCCTTATATTTTACCATTTTCCTTTCAAAATTCAGAGGATACATTATACAGCAGCTGAACACAAATAAAAATGTGTGTGTATTACTTCAAAGCGTTGAGAAACCCTTAAGTCTAATTTTTGCAGAGCTTTGTTAAGAATTTCTGAACAATCATTTTAGCATGCGAGTTACAGATTATTAGAGAGCCCTTTGTTAACACAGCAGCCAATGTCTGCTCCTTTGCTCATGTGCATTGTTTCTAAGTCCTTCATAGGATTGCATGCGTATCTTTAATCAATGTTGAAGTGGCAGCAATTTGAACATTAAGTGCCAGTTTTGCAAAGAATTTAACCAGCAAGTTCACATAAGCTATGTGCAATCGGAAAGAAAAAAGCTTTTCATCAGCTGAATGCACTCGATGGGCTAGATCTCGCTCGGGATCATTTACTGCTTTGCATACAAGGTAGGTAATATTATAGTAATGTACGGTCTCATTTTTAGGGGAGTAAAAGGACATAAATACCAATAATTCAAGCACTTCGTGCGAATTCTTTTCCTTTTTGAATGGCTGACAACAGGTATGAAAGTCATTTTGCTTTTTAGGTACATAATGACTACTTTTGATTGTACAATCACAGCTTGTCATGACTTCCGAACAAGTTTTAAACATTCATATACATTCTCTATAACACTGTCTATGCCGAGAACCCAGCTGTATCTTAATCCATTTCCATGCCCTCTTTGTGTTAAAGGCATTATCTTCATTTTCATGCAGACTTAGTCCTTGTTTTAACAAAAATGCAAATCAGACGTTTAGCCTTCCATTCCTTCTCTCTGATGGCACTAGCATTTCTATTAGACTGAAGAGTGAACAGTAGGTTTCTCCTTGCATCTGAGGCCTGACATTTGACATTTTTGCACTGGAGAGGAAGCCGTGTACTGTATCACAGATACTCTTATCTATGAAAGGGAAGCTTGAGGGAATGCTGGGTCATACCTGTATTATACCAGAGATGCCTGCAACGTTATGGATTTTATTGTTCTCCTCCCCATGGTAATCACAAGGTTGTCTATGTTGAATTCCATCTGCCATCCTGTTGTTCTCATTAAGCTCCTATTTTTGGACTACAACAATTTGCTACAACTCCACTTAGGGAAGAGGTTTTGAAGATCAATATTTGCATTATAATTAATGTTTTAAAAATGTTATTTATCCTTTAAACAGAGAAAGCTAGCTGTTAATTACATATCAAGGAAAACTAGTACACTGAACCACATTCTTGTGTGTGGTTCAACCAATATAGAAGGGGAAATCCAGTTGTAACAAACTTGTACACTTAACATCGCTGATTTAGGCACAAATATAAAATTGTCAGATTTGCATATGAAAAACAACATAATTGCTCCAGCTGCTGAAAAGCTGCAGATCAAAATGGAAAACTTGCATGATTCTGCTCCTGTGTAGTATATGTATACTATTTTTTGACAGTGAGCAGTATTGTATTGTACCTTAAATTACTTCAAGTTTGCCATGTAATCTAGGCATATCACTTAGCTATTCCTGGTCTCAATTTCCCCTTCTCTAAAATGCGGGTTACTTGACTGACCTACCTTACAAGGATATTGTCAGGCTTAGTTAGTTAACAACTGCAACCTGCAAGTCCTCAAGATGAGAGGTTTTAAAAGTGTCAAGAATCTGTCTGCCAACTCAAAGCAGTGACAAGTCCCAATGCTACTATAACACTGATAGAAAAATATTGTTGTAACGTTCAGACTCTTTTTCAGTCCTCTGATTAATAAAATAAATAAATAAATAATAAATGTGAACCAGTGCCTCCTTTCTATGGTCCAGATTTTTGCCCCCCGTTAATTACACTGAGTTTTACCATACTCCTGTTGGTTTTAGTGCAACCACTTACAAAGTGGGGCATGCTCTAACTTGAGAAAAGGTGGCAGAATATGCTTTTTATTTTTTTAAAAGGCCTGTATTGTTAAAAGAAATTATTAATTGGCTTTACTCTTGAACTAAAATAAGTTTATACAAATGATCATGTGTTTAGCCTATAGAACAGTAATTACAATCTTGATCAATTTACTTAATGAGGATTGACTTCTTTATCAGTGTTCTGAATTGTCATTGTTAAAGCTAATTATTCCTGGATCTAACAGAAAAGGACTGTTGTGATCCAGGAATAATAGGTTCAATTCCAGGTTCTAAAGGGTGTGTGCTCTACTAGTTACATACATTTCTGCTCCACCTCCTCAGCTTTTTCTTGTTCCCCCCTACTCCAGTGTTTGCTCTCTGCTCCTAGCCCCTTTCATTCCTCCAGGATCTTGTTCCCAGTCCTGCACTGAGAACACAGGACTGACAATCTCACTCCTTCTAGTGCCTGTGCCCAATTCTTTTCTGTCATGTGGTGTTGGGGGAGGTTGCTGGGAGAGAGGGAGAAAAAACCCACCCCAAGCAGCTATCTCCAATTAACCACTCTTCTCAGAGACTGCCGGGAGTGGGAGGGGTCTATATTAGCCAGACCCAGCTCATTCCCAGAAAAAGAGGAGCAGTGGGACACCCACAATGACTGTAGGCTGAAGGAGTGCCAAGTAACAGAACAGCTCCAGAAAGGAGCAGGAGGAGAGCCAAGCACTTTGGGGGGAAAAAAGGCACTGAGTTTGGAGACAATAGGACACAGACTGGGGCCCGCTTCCCTAAAACACTTTGCACTTGCCTGAGCTGCAAAAGCACTATGGGGAAATTGGGGAGGGGGCGCTAAAGATTTTGGGTATAGATGATGATAAATTGAATACTGATACTCCCCTTTTGTAAGTACAACTGCATTCTCTCTTTCCTCCCTGCCCACTACTGTGGTGGTCAGGTCATTCTGGTTGCCAAGCAATACCTTGATGATATTTGGTTTGGAACTGTGGGATTTGGGACTTAGCCACTACTGCTGAACTCTCTGGGGGTGATGAGAATCCACTGGTTCACAGAAACCCACTCGTAAGGTGTGTGTGTCTCTACCACTCTAATGACAGATCCATATAGAAGGTTACAACCTTCTACTACCATTTACTGCTCAGTTAGCTCATGTGTTGTGATGTACAGGGAGATCTTGGTGGACCAGCAAAATGCCTGGAGCACTATCAATAATTGAAATATCAATTATCATACTTATGGCCAAAAGCAGCCAAAGTCAGTAAGCCTTTAGTAGGCTTGTACAACAGCCTTAGCAAGAAGCCAGGAGGGGAGGGAGCCCACGGGGGAAGTCAACCCTGTGTTCTTCATGATAAGATCTCTGCTGAAATTGCTGAGGTGTGTGTTTTAGAAAAAATAGGGAGCTTATCTACATCTCCCCTTTGGGATAAGTATGTCTGGGCCCTCAAGATATGCAGACTCTGCAAAAACACATCTCTCTAATTCAGGGGTAGGCAACCTATGGCACGGGTGCCAAAGGTGGCACACAAGCTGATTTTCAGTGGCACTGGCACTGCCCGGCCACCGGTCTGGGGGGCTCTGTATTTTAATTTAGTTTTAAATGAAGCTTCTTAAACATTTTAAAAACCCTATTTAATTTCCATACAACAATAGTTTATATATGAAATACTTATAGAAAGAGACCTTCTAAAAATGTGAAAATGTGTTACTGGCACACGAAACCTTACATTAAAGTGAATAAATGAAGACTCGGCACACCACTTCTGAAAGGGTGCCGATCCCTGCTCTAATTAATGGTTTGAAGAAACATCTTGCTTAACCTTCTTACTTAAACAGCTGGAAGACTGGCCAGTCGGACAGCAGTCATTGTATCACTCAAAAACCACTCTAGACTTCGGTAATTGATTTTGGGGGTATTTTACTAACCTGTTACAGACATGTGTAAGTGCTTGAGATTAAACTAAAGTACAGCTTTAAGTGAAAGCACTTTTATAGTGTACTGCTTGTGGCAGCCACCAATTGGTCGGATGGCCATGTCTCCATTGATTTATTTCCTGCCCCCGCCCCACCAAAAGTAATAGTTACCAAGATCTTTGGGTTTTTAGAACCACGGTAACAGCAGCACTGTGCAATGGGTCTAAAGAACAAAACCCTGCTCATGACCAATGTGGGGGGCCAATATGGGGCCACAGGATTACTTTTTTCCCCCTAAAATATTGTGTATTCTATGCACTGAATATGGTCGGGTCCTGTGGAAAAGGTAGTATGTGACAAATAACTGAAGACCATTCCATAATACATATGCACAAGGGGGATGAATTAAGGTTGACATTTCCCAACAGTGTTCAGGATATAATAGTACATAGAATGGCATAATACCCATTTTGTGCTTCAACCTAAAATACACAAGTTCTCATTATTTTGTATTCTTGGAAATTAGAAAAAATATTAAAGGCAAAAGAATCATTTGCATTTTCTTCATGTTTTACTAGAATCTGTGTAATAATAATTTATGTCTGCCAGTACAGTACAGTGGGTACAGATTGTCAAAGTATAGCTCACACCATCTGGTAGTAATGAAGGTTTGTAGTGAGAAGCCCAGAAGCTGTAAACAGCAGAATCCTAATTTACAAGTAATGAATAACACCAGAAAAAAGTTGAGTGATACAGAATTTCCATCACACACACCTTTTGTAACTTCAGCCAAGTATTTTTAGTTGTTAAAGTATGTACAATATTTTGTTTTGATTTAACAAAAAGAAATATTCTGCATCACTCAACATAGCCCTGGGAGTTTGTTTATACACAGGGCTTAATCATAATCTGCATTGAGTTGATTTGTTAGTTGACACACAACATGTAAGTTATACTAATGGCAGGCACATGGGACAGCTGTGTCTTCTTTCAATTCAATACACGGGGCGGTGACTTGCTGTGTACTAAACACATAGCGTTCTCACAGGGTATCCCTCTGTCCTTTGCTTTGGTGACAGGGGCCTGTATGAAGCCCAGTAGTGAGCGCAGCTGGGGGTTGCAGGGAAGTAGTCTGCAGTCACTCCCTGGGAGAAGGGAGATATGCATCTGGCAAATCCAAAGAGCAGGAAGAGCTGGAAAGATAGGAAAGGCTTGGGGGAAGGAATATGAGTGCAATCCTTGGCTGCTGAAGAGAGGGCCCCTGATCTGGAACCTGGAATAGTGGGTGGGCCTGGGTTCCCCTACCAGCAACTGGGGATGTGGCACAGACCAGGCTGTGGAGAACAGACTGCCTGGGACAGTTTGCCGCCAAAAGGAGAAGATCACAGTCACCTGGCTGGAGGACTAAGTCATGAAAAGGAAGCTGCAGCTCCTGGAGTGAGAGGGGCCACAGGTAGAGAGACTGCTAGAGATGGGCACAGCACCTGGAAGGAACTAATCCCCAGAGCGGGCAAGAGGAGGCACCCTAGCACCGAGTGCACCCTGTGATAAGGATGCATAACAGAAGCCAGGTGGGTTCATTTTTTTTAAAAAAAAATCCTATGATTTTTCTCTCTTTCCACCACCCCGCCCGGCCCCTGCTTCTTTTCTGGACAGGCCAGCACCATTTTCAAATTGTGGTCACCCACCATGGAACTAGTGCTTCGCTTACTATTGCTTCGCTTACTATGCTGGCAACCGTGAATATGCAGAGGCCACTTGGGCTGTGTTTGGCTCTTGAAGCTAGGTGGCTTTGGTTTGTCCTTCACCAGCTACATCACCAAGTACACAATGTGACTGCAGCAGTGAAGGAGGAAGACAAAGATGATACCAACAACTTCTACCACAGGAGCTGTTCCAAGAGCTGCTTCAGATAGTGAAGTATAGCAGAATACATTTTAAAGATAGATAGATAGATACATGCTGAGGTTCCCTCCAAAGAATTTGCCTTCTCCCTCGCAGCCTGGGTTTCTGGCTGCCAATATGGCTCAGTTCCTACGCAGCTGGGATTGGGATTGCTTCCTGGCTGGTATTAGGGAGCTGAGTCCTGCAGAGAGCCTGGCTTTGTAGAAACAGCACTTCACTGACTTTCTTATGTTCCTCCTCTGACGTTGGCAGCTTGTCCTTTGGCGTGGGTGGAGGGGGACAGCAGATTCCACAACCTCTTTTGGTTCAGTAGTGGTGTATTTGCTCAAAATCCTGTCTAGCTTATCCTAAAAAAAATATATACTGCTGGACCTTTTCCTGGTATCCTTGGTTTTAAAGTAAGTTCCCTTGAGCTTCTCTGTCCAGCAGTGGTTGGCATTCCAGGTTTTACACCTTGTTGACATTTGCTTAGTCCACAAAAAGATAACATAAGAATGGCTGCACTGGGTCAGACCAAAGGTCCTTCCAGCCCAGTATCCTGTCGACCAACAGTGGCCAATGCCAGGTGCCCCAGAGTGAGTGAATCTAACCGGTAATGATTAAATGATCTCTCTCATGCCATCTACTGCCACCCTCTGACAAACAGAGGCTCCTAGCTAACAGCCATTTAGTGGACTTAAATTCATGGAGGTTATCCAGTTCTCTTTTAAACTTGGTTATAGTCCTAGCTGTCACAACCTTCTCAGGTAAGGAGTTCCACAGGTCGACTGTGTGCTATGTGAAGAAATTCCTTTTATTTGTTTTAAATCTGCCGCCTATTAATTTTATTTGGTGCCCCCTAGTTCTTATATTATGGGAACAAGTAAATAACTTTTCCTTATTCACTTTCTCCACACCGCTCATGATTTTATATACCTCTGCCATATCCACAGGTTACACAGATTTTTATTACACGAGCTTGCTGCACTGACAGCTCTCCACAGATGGCGAGATGATCTAGGGACACAGCATGGCTTCAAGCAACTGCTTGAAGCACATTTTAAGGCATCCGGAGTAACACTGAAGCAATGAGGATCTACTCAAAGCTAGGAGAAAATGGGTAAATTCTGGTCCTTCACCAATTTTTAAAGAGGGGAGAAGAAGTGTGGTCAACTTGACACCGGAGAGCACACAGATAAACAGATCAGTAATGGTTGCCACAAAGCAATTTTGGATAGCAGTTGGGCTGCTAAAGTAGTTCACAGCTGCATTATATGCATATGAACAAGAGGCCAAACTAACTAAATTTGCTCCAAACTTAACACACATTGAAAGAGGATTACAGAGTTGGTGATAAATGCAGAGTTAATGTGCTATAATGAATTGTGCCAGGTGTAGGCAAGAATTTTCAAACTGGATTAACTAGAGTGAACCTGATTCCCATTCATGATGACAAACCCTGGATCTCTCCATGCTATAAAGATAGCAGGATTTACAATTATACCCATATACAAAATGTTAAGTTAATGTACAGACAATGTTGCTCATTCCTTCCCTATCAGATCCATGATTAAAACTACATTCTTCTTTTATCATTAGCCCAAAGTAAAGGGTGTCATTGCTGCATTACCTCAGGAGCAGCTCAGGGCACAGCAACTATGACCCCTTACTCCCACAGGGTAGTAACTGTTAGTGGTCCTTTCCACATTGGCACAGTTGTGTTGGCCAGCTTACCAAGGGGTTGAGCCAAATCTCCACTCATTCCTCAACACTTGGCACTCACTCTCCTAGTTGCATATCCTCTGCGTTCTTCCTCCTGAATGCCCCACCATGCCTATACAGAAGATAGAGGGAGACTTATTCAGGGCCATTGGAGGGAGATGGGGTAAAACTCCCCATTATGCTCGGACATGGCAACTTAGGTCAGCTGGAGATCTGTCCCTAGGAAGTTACCTCAATACAGGAATCAAGTGATTAAATTCTATTGCCTGTGTTCAACAGGAAGAAAGATTAGCTTATCATAGAACCTTCTGACCTTAAATATTTATGAAGACAAATTAAGGAAACCTGAGCATCTGAACTATCCACATACTGTACAACTTTCATAATGATATGTAACAGCATGCAGCTGCATTCTAGAGCTGACTAGAAAATGAAAATCTCCTTCCATGAAAAAAAAAACCTGACAGAAGCCTATTGGAAAGGCAGAGATCCCAGACACTCAGCTGCCTCACTAGCTCCAGGAGCTGGAGAGGGGAGACAGGGAAGCTGAACTCCTGAGCTCTCTCTCTTTCTGGCTCCCAGAGATGGCTGGGAGACAGAGTCAGGGCACTTGGCCTCAGCAGTCCCCTGGAAAAAAAACTTATCAATTTCACTGGTAAAAAGCAAAATTGGCAAGAGCCGTGCAGGCCAGCAGGCAGTGAGAAGTTATTTCAATCTTCTTGATGTACAAATAAAAAAATTCTGCATGGAAAACTTCAGTTTTGTGAAAAAAGGAGTATTTTTGTTGGAAGACCATTCAAACAAGAATTTTTCTACCAGCTCTACCACATTCCCATTCTGTATCCCAACACAACATAACCCTTTCCCATTCAAGCCTCCATGTTCCTTTAAGAGCTATATTTCTCTAGGCCAGGGGTTGGCAACCTTTCAGGAGTGGCGTGCCGAGTCTTCATTTATTCACTATAATTTAAGGTTTTGCGTGCCAGTAATACATGTTAACGTTTTTAGAAGGTCTCTTTCTATGTCTGTAATATAGAACTAAACTATTATTGTATGTAAAGTAAATAAGGTTTTTAAAATATGTAAGAAGCTTCATTTAAAATTAAATTAAAATGCAGAGTCCGCGGGACCAATGGCCAGGACCCAGGTAGTGTGAGTGCCACTGAAAATCAGCTCGCGTGCCACCTTCGGCACTTGTGCCATAGGTTGCCTACCCCTGCTCTAGGCCTTTCATACCAGCACCTTTTCCACATAGTCCCCAAGCCAACTTGCCCATCCACAACCCATAATGCATCTTTGTGCACCAGATTTCATTAGCAGTTCATATCTGGCAATTGATATATTAGTGCAACTATATTTGCTCGTGAAACATTTGTTGCAACATAATTGCTCCCAAAGCAGATGGAAAGATACAAAAAAAGTTATTAACAGGGAGAACAAATGACCAAATCAAATTTAGTCAGAATTTTGATGCTTTTCTTGCTTTGAATTTTTCATGGTAACTCTAAATAAACAAAGACACTTGTAGAATATTCTTTTACCTGTGCATAGATCAGAATCCTCCATATGATAAATGTGTAATTCATTTCCTAATTTAAATACATTTTATTTGGTTTTAAATGCTACACAAAAACATTTGTTTGAAGCACTGGGCACTCAATGGTCTTTTTATATTGTGTTTTGAATTAATTACAAAGTCAAAGCAGTATCGTATTTCTCCACCTCTTACCACATACTGAAATGTCAGCACACACTGTACAATTAAAACCTCCCTCCCCTCACATTCAAGCAAAATCAAAAATCTTACCCTCACCCCATGGCCACTAAAATGGAGTTTGTGGCATGTATGGAAGGTCATGCTCAGATTGTTTTGGACCAGGTGCGAATTGTACGGTGAAAGGGTCCTCAGACAATAACTTGCTGGCAAGGGGGCACCAACTTGAGCACATCATCCAAACTCAGTTGTGGCAGGATAGCCTGACAAGAGGCAGTTTCCTAGATAAAGAGGTCCTAGATCACTGAAGCCTCTATAGATTAAGAATGATACCTTGAGTTCCACTCAGAAGCCACTGGACAAGGGAAAACCCACCTCCTTTTCCTGTCTTTTCTGTTTAGAATTGTGAGATTTTTGAAGTCTATGAGGCAGAAAGAGCTTTTCCCCCAGTGGGAGCAGAATTAGGACGTTGCAGAATGCTTTGGAAAAAGCTCACCCATAAATAACACTGCAGTTGCTAAAACATGCTCAGAGCAAGATGCTCTATTTAACAGGTGAGTCATTGCATTCTTCATTAGCTTCATCCTCTGCTGGATTTAATGCCTAGACCCAGGAAGAGCACACTGCAGTTATCCTTAGTTTTATGTGAGCGATTTCATTCTAACACTGAACAGCCCTGTCCACTTATAATTCCTCCTTTGCCTGGCTTGTAGAGTAAACTCCATTGAATAGCTCTGCACTCCTGTGAACATGACAACATTAAAAAAATTCCTTTCTGCCATTCCAGCTAGTATTGTACATTGTGTGACTGATGGATGTCTCTTATTGTGTTTCACCTACAATTGTAAAGGGCCTGATTCTGTTAATTTATCCAGGTGTAAATCAGGGTGCATTCACTAAATTCAATGGCATTACACCAGCGTAAGTAAGAGGATTATCTGCCTCATTGACTTCACTAGGCTTTTATTTGATACACAGCTGGGGTAAGAAAATGAGCTAACACGAATATGCTGTTTCTGCTGCTGCCTTGAAAGATTTCTATTCTCAACTTGTCCATTAAACTCTTGTCAAAATAAAAATTTTGCTGATCTCTAATATTTGGTCTATGTACTGTAGGCTGGAATTTACACTGATATGCTTAATGCTTTCGTGTCAGGATTTGATATTCTGAAAACAAAATAATTGGTTGTGCATTTTGCAGAACCCACTATAAATGCTGAAAGGCATTTGCCAGTTCTACGCTGCATCTGCAATTTCTTTGTACTACTTTAGCTCTCAAAAATCCTCAAAACAAACTGAAAATTCTTCAAGGTTTTGCATGTACTTTATTTTGTCTCGCTTTTCACACACACAAACCCTTTTCCAGTAAACACTTGAGCACATGCTTAATTTCAGCATGAGAAGTCCCCCTTGAAAATCAATGGGACTAATCACTTGCTTAAGTGCTTTGTTGCATTAGTTGATTGTTGATTTAATGAGTTATTTAAAACATTTTTAACTTGCAATTCATGACCACTATCAAACAAATCACTTCATAAAAGTGAAACATTTAACACAAATCATTCCTAGCCGCTTCCTTAGGAAATCCACTATCTATTCAATAAAAATATTGTTAACAATATTCTGAGGTTGATTTGCACTGATTAATGCCTTTGCCATCAATGGGTGCTAGGTAAGGCCCACAGTGATCATTCAGACATTGGCAAGAAGGGAAAGTTGCCAAAACATATTTGAAAAACCCAGTTATCTTGTAATCCAAAAGCTGAATGGTAAAGAATTTCCTTGAGCTTTAACCAAGAACGAATCTTTGGATATCCCATTGAAAATACTGAATGCTGAACAACAATTTTTAAAACAACACAATGATATTAAAACTATTAAAAGATCAATATTCGGCCCCTCCACTACAGGGGGAGAGAACTCCCCTGCCCAGTAAAACTTGCACCAGGACAACCTTGCATTGGATGTAGCCTAGCTCTGCAGAGACCTGCTGCTGGCCAGTGCGCTGGGCTGGTAGATACACTGCTATTTCCTTTTATATTAGGGGTGAAAGTAAAATACAGCTCTTACTGGTACGGGGTCACTCTTCCCCACCCCCCGGAAGAGGCGGGGCCTCAGGCGGAAGGAGCGGGGCCAGGTGGAAGTAAGTTACATTTCTTACCCGTACAGTCCAAGCACAAGCAACCCACCTCTCCTATATACTTCCTGGATCCCTCTCATTGCATGACTGTCTGTAATAAAACTTTACCACTGGAATAAGCTTGAAAAAGTGAAAACTCACTGTCACATGTCTGTTGTTTCTCTTCCTCCTCCAGCCAGGCTGCCCACACGGCTGGGCTCTGCATTTCCCTGACCCTTCCACTCAGCAGGGGGTGCAGCAGCAGCTCCGCTCTAGCTTGTAGCAGGAAGCCGGGGCTGTCTGAGGGAGAAGCCTCCCCAGGTAGCCTACTGCTCGCAGAGGAACAGTTTAAAAAAAAATGAAGAACACGGTGGGAAGATGTGTCCTGATGATCAGGGTTTATTCTGGGCAAAGCAATTTTGTTGAAACAACTAAAGATTCGCAGGGAAAGCAAATAGCCTGATAGACAAAACTACAAAGGCATTGGAGGGGAAAACTGGATATTCAGGCAAACTATTGTGCCTCCTTGGAAAGAAATAATAGTTTTCATTCCACCCTCTTTATATATAAAATTAAACACCTGAAATATCCTTAGGACATGGGGCTCAGACCTCTTTTCCTTGTGTCCTGTCCTGCAGAGTGTGGAGACTGAAATTGACAAAACTTCCTCTAAGCATTTTGTATGTTTCATGCAGGCTATTCTAGTTGTCCTTCTTTCACCCCTGCCTTCCCCTACTAATAGCCAGCCATTGGTGTGCCCCCTGCACACTTTTAAGTGCCTGGAAGGGAGATTAAACAGTCCTTGATATCCGACTTGCTAGGAAATAAGGAGCGTCTAGAGAAAGTGGGGAACTGGTGGGCATGGTGCAGTGGCTGGCTGGCTGTGATTTTTGCCCTGGTTACTTACTCCTTGGCAGACCCTGCCCAGTGGCACCTGCTGGCTCTCTGCAGACAGGAGCCAGCAGGGGCTGGTTGCTGCAGTTGCTGTTGGTCAATGACAGGATGCAACTGCATTGTTTGTGACACGTACATATTGTATGTATTGCTGTCCTTGTGCAAGCAAGTGGCCACCCATTTCAGCAGTCAGGCACATTCTCCAGGCGTGCAGCCTGTAGCGAGGGCACAAGTGACATTTTGAGGGGTGGGAGAGGTAGGGGAGACAATGTTTCGGCAGCTAACATCTCAAGAACTTCTGCAAGAGGCAAGGTCTGGCTGGGTACTGTCAGTGCATCTGTGGGCACCCAGCTTTTGGGTTGCTGCTTAATGGTGTTCACAGGAAAACTTCCAGCCTCAGCAGCTGCTACTCTGCCACGTTGCAGGAGGGAGCCACCTGGGAGGTAAGGGGAGGAGACAGAGGTCCATGAGGCATGCAGCAGCAACACCACCACAAGTGATAGGGAGTGGCAGGTGGGGGCTGCAGCTCCAAGGGGAACCACTACCCACAGCCCCAGTCCCTGGCTCAGTCCTGGCACATGGAAGGTGTGAGTTGGCTAGCTGATGGGGCAAAAAGGGGCATCCCTGGGAAGGACTGGATGGAGCAAACGCATCCTTATAGAAACTCTCACATTGGGCCATACAGCTGGTCTCTCTGTTGTTGTGCCATGCCTCAGGATGAATGTGCTACACGTCTGCCCTTTCCAAGCCACAATTTCACATATGGCATGGGATTCCACTGAGTATTAGGAGGTCCCACACATGAAATGAATAGCAAGTCTGTCACATGATGAGTGGTAAGTGCAGTCCGTTTCACTGTAATGATGTTGTTCATTGCACTGAATCCCCTTTCGCAGTCAGCGTTGCTTGTAGCAAGGGTGTCCACTGCAAGGATGAGTTTAAGTTTACCAGGAATATTTTTTCCTCCAGAAGCCTTGAATTCTACAAATCCCAAGTGTGTTTCCTGTTGATTGATTCTCAGTTGATCAGCTAATGCTCTTATTTCTTTTTCTCCAAAGTGGGGATTCCCTGGATTCTCTTGCCATTTTTCAGGATTCAAAACTGACAAATTGTTAATTAAATTCTTATAATTGGAAGCCATTTCTTCACATGTGCTTTGATCGGCTTTGTTTGAGGCAGTTGTGAAGAGTTTTGTCCTCATGTTGTCAATGACTGCTTGAATGAATTGAGAAGAGTTGATTCTGGGGCTTTTTCCAGTGCCGTTTAATTTGATGTTTTTGAACATCATGGATTGTTCAGCCTTCTGAGCTTCTTCAGAGTGAATTCCAGTTTTTAGACTTTCGATTCTCTTGATGTATATTTGCATTAGGTTGTCTGCTTTTGGAATGGTCATGTCTCATTCTTGTAACATCTTGGACAAGTTCTTCAGTTCTGTCAGAACATTCAGCATTAATGAAAGGTTTCTGATGAAATTTACTGAACACAGCTTTGAGTGTAGTCCTTGAAATTTAATACGTTCACTTCTGACTCTTGACACATCTTGTGAGGCTGTCCCAAAGTGTTTCGCCAAAGCAGGATATGTTTGCCACACTGCATTGATTGCTCTCCACGTTGTTGCCACCCACCTCACATTGAATACTTTGCCTATTTTTTGAAGTACAATGTGTAATTCATTGGCATGAGTACTCAGTTCATGAGAGTTTTTTGGTGATTGACTGTACAAGGAATATAATACATCCAAAAAAGCCTTAAAGTCATTTGTACCTCCGGTGACTTCTAAAGAGTCATCAACAGCAAGTTCCAGTCTATGGTTGGGGCAATGCCACAATATCACATTAGGAAAGTCCATTTGTAGTAGTTTTCCAACACCAGCTTTGACTCCTAACATCACATTTGCGCTGTCACTACAAAAGCTGATCAACACTTCCAATAATAGTTCTTTAGTGAACCCACAGCACAGCAAGCTTTTCAAAATTTCCCCTTTAATGGCTGCTGCTGTTGTGCTTTGCAGCTCTATCAATTCCAGAGGAAACGTAAGTGGCCTCATAATCCCATCTAAACTGGCTTTCAAAAAAATTATGAGAGTAGAGTTTCCAGTGAGAGTAGTCGATTCATCCACAAGTATTGTAATTTTTGCCTTACTGTCGATGATTTTGTTGACAATTCTCTTTTTCATTTCAGTGGCTATATGATTCATAATGTCTACACAAACTGTTCTACTATGCAACAAACGCCCCATTTCAATTCCATTCATTTGCTGTAGGTCAATGAGGCTCTCATAGTCACTGAGTGGTGGATTTGTTTTGGCAATATAGTAGGCTGTTCGGAATACATGAGCAGTAGTTTCAAATGCTGCTTCTTCACTTTTAGCATTCAGATTAAGAAGAGTTTCTTTTTTGGCCATGGCTTGAATTTTTTCAGCCTCCATGTGAGCTGCAGATTTCTTATGTTCATTTATTTTTTTGCGAAGGGAGGACAACTCTGTCTCTTTATTCTTTCCATACAAGGATATTTCACAAGAGGCCCAGTTTGGAGAAATGTTAACCCCTCTTGCAGAATGAAGCTTCAAATCAGAAACATCATGACTCACTGTGCACCCAAGTTTACCACGTGAAGCAAAAAGCCAGTAGTTTTTCTTTTTGAACTCCTCAAATTGCATTTTTGACCACACAGCAGGGTATGGTGGTGGAGTATCAGTTTTTTTACAGGGTAATTCAGCAGTTTCATTTGTCTCCTCTCGTTGTGGTGGCTGCAGCTCACCACATGACAAAGGTGTAAAACTGTCAGCATATTTTCCCTGTGGATGACTAGTTACAGCTTCTTCATTTGTTGCTGTTCTTTTTGACTGACAATCCCCCATTTCCTCACTTTTACGTTTAAACATACCTGTTAGGGTCTGTTGAACATATATCTTCTTAGGCGGCATTTCCCTCCCCCCCACACACACACATACTGTCCTCCTGCTGTTAATAGCGTGCCTGACAAGATTTGACCAATAAGAAGCAAGCCCGCATAATTACCATGTGGCGGGATGGCACTCAAAAGCTAAATTTGGAACATCCACGTGAATGTCTTCTGAAAATAAAATCTTCTTGTCTTCCTTGACAGATCTAAATCTACTCAGATCAAGGTATGTTCTAAATGTATATGTACAGTATGGATGGATCTCTCAAAAAAGATAGCTCTTCAGTATAGGAATTGGACCAACGGCCCCCCAGGCGCAAGACGCCATTAAGCAACACACATTAAGCAGAAGTTCCTGAGGTGTTAGCTGCAAGAGTGCAGGAGGCACACCAATGGGTGGCTATTAGTAGGGGAAGGCAGGGGTGAAAGAAGGACAACTAGAATAGCCTGCATGAAATATACAAAATGCTTAGAGGAAGTTTTGTCAATTTCAGTCTCTGCACTCTGCAGGACAGGACACAAGGAAAAGAGGTCTGAGCCCCATGTCCTAAGGATATTTCAGGTGTTTAATTTTATATATAAAGAGGGTGGAATGAAAACTATTATTTCTTTCCAAGGAGGCACAATAGTTTGCCTGAATATCCAGTTTTCCCCTCCAATGCCTTTGTAGTTTTGTCTATCAGGCTATTTGCTTTCCCTGCGAATCTTTAGTTGTTTCAACAAAATTGCTTTGCCCAGAATAAACCCTGATCATCAGGACACATCTTCCCACCGTGTTCTTCATTTTTTTTAAACTGTTCCTCTGCAAGCAGTAGGCTACCTGGGGAGGCTTCTCCCTCAGACAGCCCCCGCTTCCTGCTACAAGCTAGAGCGGAGTTGTTGCTGCACCCCCTGCTGAGTGGACGGGTCAGGGGAAATGCAGAGCCTAGCCGTGTGGGCAGCCTGGCTGGAGGAGGAGGAAGAGAAACAACAAACATGTGACAGTGACTTTTCCCCTTTCACTGGCTTTTATTAGCTTTAATTTTAAACTGTTTGTTGTGCAGCCGAAAGTGAAAGTAAGCCATAACCGAATGCTCCACTTATCTGCCGGTACGCTGCTGTACCTTTTCTTACCGGTACGGAGTACCGGGCCATATTGGCTTACTTTCACCTCTGCTTTACATGCTGAGGGAGCAGGCTAATGAAACCACAGGACCACTGTAATACCAACAAAGCTGAATCATTCATTACTTGGTGTTGGAGTGCTCCTCTCAAGCTTTAGCTGAAATAGTCCATGACCAACCATTTAGTATGATTCATAATGAGAACAAGATTGGGCTACAACAGAATTGGTGTGTAGGCTTAACATGGGCTGTAGGAGTAGTAATTATTACTCCATTAGTAGGAAAAATACAGGTGATAAGAATTATTCATAATCAGTCTAGGGTTTCAACCTAGGGTCATGGGGAAATGGATGGAGAAGCAGGCTATAAATTCTAACTTCACAGTTAAATTCAGAAATGCAAACACCAAAGTTTAACTCCATAGAAAGATGTAAAAAGAAGAACCTAGTAGAAGCCTGGATTGGAGGTTTTCTACTTAAAAAGCAGACATGTTTGATGAGTACTTCCCCTGGTCACTGTGCCAGTTTATGAAAGTGATTGGAAATATTTCCTATTGACTGTCATTTGGTTTTTTAACTCTTTAAAATACTGCTGGAGCTGCCCCTTTTGCAGTGGAAAAATATATATGTGCCATTTTCTGATGGCATAAGGAACCAGAATCAGAGGCATTCACAAATAATCAAGAGTAGATGCCCTCAGGATACTTCTATCATATGGGAAAGAACATGTATTGTGAAGACTATTCCACCATTGGAATATTACTTACCAATGATATGTCCCCAGGCATCACTATTCTTTGTGTCATAGGGCTGCTGCTACTAGTTCCTCGGATGTTATTAGACAGTGGCTTAGGTGTTTTCTTCTGCAGAGGCAAATGAACAGGAGGCTGTGTCACAGTTCCACTGACATTTTAAAAAAGTTACAAAAAGTCTTTACATTTTCAATACACAGAGAAAGTGGGCCAGCATGTTTGGAGAATACACTCTCTTGTCTAAGGTTTTTTTTCCTCCTGTCAGTGGAAAATAAATAGTCTAGTGTCACTGTGCAAATGCAGGGCTATCAGAATTACCGTTATTTACTGAGTGCCACCAATGTGCATATCATTTATGGACTGTCAATACACGAAGGAAAAGTCCCTGCCTCAGAAGAGTTTAATCTAATTCAGCCAAATAGAATATATGGAACATTGACTCAAGCCCAAGAAGATGCAGCTACATTGTCGTGAGAAGATTAATATAGAAAGGCTTGCAAAGCAAAGGATTTTAAAGAGGGGATTGGCAAGAGGAGAGGAAGAGTGGGTTGATGCATGGGAAGTGAAAGACTTTTCCAAGCAGTGGGATAGTTTAACACTCCACCTCTGCACACACTTCTATTAATTAGACCCAGCAGGATACAGCATAATTGCAAAAGGAAAAGTAACTTCAATGTGTTAGAAAATCAAAGTCAGACTCCTCCACTAAAATTAAACATTGAACATGCATAGGTAAAATATCTGTTGTTCCTGAGTGGATTAAGACAGGTTTTCCAATAAAAAGACCAACAAGTAAGAGGTGGAGCAGTATGAGTATGTTCTTACCCCAACAGCCAGAATGCAGAGGCTGTACTTCGCCTGCAAGGCCATCCTGGACACAAGGTAGATGCATGATTGGGGACAATTGCCTATAGGGCTGCAATGAGGCAATAGAACCACTGTGTAGCCCAATGACATATGGGGAAGGAAAGGAAGAACTTGGTAGCAGCACATTGCTAGTCTGGGCATCACTCCCTTGCAGAATTGAGCTATGCAGGCAGTTAACCTGCAGGCAGTTAACCACCCTGAATCCATGCCTTGGGTTGTAGAACCAGTATAGATATAGACCATGGATTTGAGAGGAGGTTGTTTTTAAGATTTTTATTATTTAAATCAGACTTTATTTAGATCTTTACTTTCTTTTACATTGTTAGTTCTTTACTCTCTTCCCATTTATAGTGCTAAAATACTGAAATGAACTGTGTTGTATTTGCTTCCTTGGTTAGTTACCTAATTGTTGTTAGCATTCTTCTATTAAGAAGTTTTACACACCACATTCATCTATGCTGAAAAGGGACAAGTCCAGGGCTATTATTATGCTTACTGTGAGCACTACAAGCTCAAACATGACATTGAAAAGCATAGAGCACCATATCTATATTTGCAGCCAGAACCACCTTCTACTACAGTGAACTTCCAGAAGCCAAGAAAGCAGAAATATTTCAATGAGGCTACATTCCTTCATCAGAGTTTGAGGTATAAAAAGTCAATGGGACTTGTCCTCCTAAGGGGGGACGGGTCTATATCAACCATACAGTGCATCTATATTGAAAATCATCCTAGTTCTCAATTTCTGTCCAGTTTCACTGAAATAAGATATTGTAGGTCACTCCCCTTCTCCCCCGACTCACACAGCCATGTAAACCATGTAATGGGAGAAAGACTCAGCTTTTGGCCAACACAGCAAAAAAAATTGGTTTGTTCACCAACAAAGGGAAGACAAAATACTGTACATGGCTATCTGTGTTCCTAAAGCAGTCATCAAAATAGACAAAGAACCACTAGAAGTGGTCAGTCATTTTACTTATCTGGGGAGTGAGATATGCCATGAAAGTGACACCACGCTACATGTCAAGCAACAAACAACAGCAGCAAACAATTTTCATAAATTTGAAAAGATTTGGAAAAATAGCATGATCAGCACTAATACAAACCTATGAATTTTTAACATCAGAACTATGTCTGTCCACTATGGATCAGAGTCACTGAAATATAGAACAGCGATGGATAACTCATTGCAAACTAAATACCCGAGGAAGATGTTCACAGTCCATTGGAAAGAGTTTATTTTAATGTAAGAAATTCTAAGTGGAGTATACCAACTTAAAGCATCAGACATGGCAAGAGGATGAGGATGACGACGATGATGATGATGATGATGGACATGCTTAAGACATGCTATAAGGATGCCACAAACACAACTGCCATGTCAAGTGAGAAAGAAGAAAAAAAGAGGGTGACCTACAGAAATACTAAGTAGAACAGAAAAATAAGCTAAATCCATCATGACACTCAAAAGCCTGAATAGACTAGCATAAAATAGATAAAAGGCAGAAACTGGTGGACACCCTGTGTACCTGGGGTGCTGAAGGATAAAGAAAAGGAGAAAAAGATATAAACCATTTTGTTAAAAGTGGAAGTGTTCCCGAGATTTGGAATGCAATATTCCTTTGTGAGTTATCCTTGATAAACTAGTTATTTCTTTGCAAAAGATATTAGGAGATAATTCATCTGACTTTATTATGTTTGCTTGTGTAATCATAATTACTTATGCAAGTGTAACTGTACAACTCCACATGCATTTGCTGCATATTAACCTCAAGTGTATTTAAGAAAAAATATCAGCCCTTCTGCTTTCTGGTGAATTTAGCACTTGAAATAGTATTTGATGTTAAACACTACATGGAGCAAACCAGTCATGTGGTATTTCCAGCATGGAAAGTAGTCCTGTTACAATTTTTTCTTTTTTTTTTGTGAACCGGCGAATCCTGTGCAAGTTGATCTGCCAGTTCACAGTAACATTTAAGATAACTTTAGAATTTAAATGAACTTTTTTTAAACTTCAAGACATGGGGAAGTAGATGAAATTAAAATTTCACTAACCCATTTAACCTGAACTTGGAAGATCTGAAAAACTCTTGACTGTGTAAAGAATATAAGTGGTGTTGAAAAATTCTGCATTAATATTCTTCAGTAGTGTGTCAGGTGGTTCACACCCATTGGGTGCCCCCTCCTGGCTGCTCTGGGGATTAGCTTTTTACGGGAGCAGCAGAAGGGGATGTTGGACATTTGCAAGATCTGCCACCTCTTTCTCTCTGTGCAACTCAGGGTGCTGTCCCCTCGTGGCTTAACTCGACAGCCTGATTACTGTTTGTTCCCTCGAGAGAGGAAAACAAAGTCCCACTGAAGGACTATCATGGGCAGTCTTCTCCTTCACTGTCTGGGCTGTGCCACTTCCCAAAGGGCTGGTGAGGGAACCTGGGCCTGCCCACCACTCTGGATTTCAGCCCTGAGACAAGAGCCAAGGTGTGCACAGTCCCAAATGGTGCAACCGTTTTCCTGGGCTGCTGCTACTTTGCCTTTATCAGGCCCTTTCTCCACTGTCTTCAGGATAGACTCTTTCCTTGGGGCCAGAGCCCCACTGCTTCTATTCTCCCTGTTTCCTCCTTTTCCTCACTTTAGTTGGAGAGTAACTGCAGGCCTCCACACCACAGCCCCCGTTTCTGGTCTCAACTTCCTGGTTTTATCATAGCCCTGCCTGTTCCTTCTAAATTGGGCTCTATTTCCAATAGGTGGTTGCTCATCCAGGCTAGTTCCCCTCAGGTGTGGCCTATCAAGTTAATTGGTCCCATTCTCAGCCTCATTAACTCTTTCAAGGGTGGAGAAGGGGTGAACACACTGGCAGACAATGGTTGCAGGTCCTTGCAGCCAAACTACCTTTACTTGTGATTCCTTTAAATCTCTAAGTGGTGCCAGGCTTGATCAGCACTTAGTGTTATATAAGACCTCCAAGAAAAATGTAGGTGCTGCAAGAAATGGCATTTTTAGAACTGGATTGCTTTTTAAAACAAAGGGCTTTTTTTCTTTAAAAATGGCCTCTTATTAAAAAATACAAAACTTAATACTTTTGCATTTCTTGTGAAATTTTGAATCAATCTTTATTGAAATCTTATTTACTAAAAGTTTTCCAGTAACCAAAAATTTGTTTTTAAACAAAAGTCCATTTTGAACCCTACAAAATGGAAGCAACTTTGAAATTTCAAAATGCTTCCACAGGAAGCTTTTTACCTATCTCCAATTATGGTGATTAAATAGACAACAGTCTTCTTTTAGAGATCACACAGAACCAGTGGTGGTAAGTCCTTCTCTGGTGCTAAAGTTATAATGTTTTGGACGAGATCTAAAACTGAGGTTTTCCTAAGAAATAGCCTCTTCACTTTATTGGATTTGTGATTGTGATGGATTTGCTCTGTAATAACTGATGAATAATGTAATTTGGAGCTATTTATTGTCTGATTATTGATGCAATTTAATAGCGGGCTGTCAGGCAAACAAATGCAGGAAAGAAAAAGTATGGCCCAAGAGAAGTCACTTCTCAGTGAACACTTGAGAATTGAGACAATGCCAGGACAGGGAAAGACCTGGGAACACAAGAAATCAAAACAACTGTGGGAGGTTTAAAAAAGAACACACTCTTGAGAGGGGGGGTAGTTATCTGGGGGATCCAGACTGAGCTAGTGGGGTATCTGAAGAAGTTGGGCCTGCCTCAGCCACCATCAGGAGATGTCAAGCCTTTAAGATGAGCGTAGGCTGTTTTAAAATCTTCTACCTCCCACCCCCCATTTAGTATTCCTACTGCTAAAATAAGCAATGCTTTGGTTTTAAGAAGCCTGTCTGATCGCCCAAAGGGAAGAACCACAGGTGCTTGAACTTGGCTGGACCAGCAGAGTAAGAACAAATTATACACAGTGTATTGTGACTCAGGGCCAAATCTAAGACTGAGAGAATTGCAGAATTCCATCCTGGAATAGGAAACAGCATGAGCCCTAAGATCTGAGGGGGGTGCACTCAGGGTATGTCTATACTGGAATAAAAGACTTGTGGCATGGCTGTGGCTGGCCTGGGTTAGCTCACTTGGGCTCCTGGGGTTCAAGTAGTGGGGCAAAAAATTGCTGTGTAGACATTTGGGCTCAGGCTGGAGACTGGGCTCTGGGACTCTCCCCCATAATGGGGTCCCAGCCCTGTAGCCCAAGCCCCACAGGTAGGGTAATGTCCCAATTTTATAGGGACAGTCCCAATTTTTTTTTTCTTATATAGGAGCCAATTACACCCTATCCCAATTTTTTTACACTTACCCTCTGGTCACCCTACCCACAAGCCTGAGTCACCTGACATGGGCCAGTCACAGGTGTTCAATTGAAGTGTAGACATACTCTTAGAGACCAGAAAAGAGACAGCTGCAGAAGTGCAGCTAGGCCTGTAACCATGACAGTGATAGCAATTGTGGCAGGAGAAATGCTGGAACCCGAACTCACATCTTGGTATGTAAACAGAGAAAACATTTTCAAAATTATGTTTTCACGTTTGTCAATTTTAAGCCTGCACATGCATTCTAATAGGGTGAAATGTATCCCTATGTAGATGACCAAAGATTGTGCATCCGTTAACTCTCCATTAGCTATTTTGTGGCCTTAGGTGGTACACAAGCCTGGCCCTCTGCACAGAGATGAATTTCACCTTTACAGATGTGGGGTTCCTAAACTAAGCATATATAGGATAAAAGTTTAACTAACCACAGAGCAACTTTTATAGCAGGTAATCTCTTTTCAGTGCAAATAAAAGAATAGACACATGGGATAAAACTAAAGTTTCCCCTCCTTGTTTCCATGGAAACCAGTCTAAATGAGTGTCTGGTTACAGAACTTCTTATTCAAGACATAATATTTCATATCTAAGATATGGAATTACAATTACAAATTCTTAAGAGTATATAGTTTTGAAATGAAAAGAAAAATTATATTTCTGTCATAATCTGAGGCTTGAGTTGAATAAATGCACACTCACACTGCATGGTTTAGAACATGGAAAGTATGACAGCTTAACAACTGTTACACTGAAGAGTGGTTATTTATTCTTGTATTGTATTAAAATGTATTTATTCAGCATGCTGGCTGTTGGATGCTTATACATCCAAAACAATAGAAATTAATTGGTTAAATAAAGCAGATGCTATTTAACGTTACAGAAAACAAGGCATGCAAAGCATTGTAGAGAGAAGCAAAATTTCTCTTTACATCACTTCATTCCTTAGTTGAAAATGCCTTTTGTTTGTAAGTTACAGCCATTGGTCAGGTATACTGTATGTAAGGCCCAGGTACACAATGGCAAACTGGATCTAAACTCTGTAGTAAGGCCCCTGGATTCTGCAACTCTTTGGTGAAAAATCTGTGACAACTACAGATACTTAATTACATGGAAAAAATGTGTATCAAAATGTAAAATAACTTCAGTAGAGTAGCCCTGTTATTTATACTGATATTCAATTCATTTCATGCTGCCCTCATCATTTCAGCTTTCAATTAAACTTCAGATTTGTATACTGACTGGCTAACTGCATCATAAAAGCTGTTGGGAAGTGCCAGTCAATTTTGGCAGCTGGGGAGATGGTAGCAGGGGATACCTGCGGAGAAAAGGGAAGCTGGTGGGGATTAGCTTATTAGCTTGATGTTTCTGCTAAAATCATCAGCTGAATAGTCATCAATATTGCCTTTAAAACTATTTTATTTCAGTTTTGTTTAACACTGATGAATGCAGGCCATTTACACTTCTAGGGGCTGGCTGCAAAAATATAGCAATGCATCAGTTTAAGCTTCATTTGTATTTTTTTAGGTTTCCTTTGCAGCCCTAAGACCTAGAAAATCAACTGGAGTTTTGCCCTTTACTTCACTGGCGCCAGGACATCATTTTTCTTTTTATTAAAATAGAAGCATTCGTTTTCTGCATCAAGGAGTGAATTCCAAGGCAAATTCTGCAGTCACAGAATTGCAGAATTCAGTGAGCCCAGAGCACAAGTTGGTCAAATCAAATGCTTTTAAATTTGGGTATGTCAGACCACCTGAATTTAATTTTGCATCAATACACACATATGCAGTAGACACCCATATACACACAGGTGAACACCAATCTTGTGCAGATTTCAGAGACATCAAAACTATTTTCAAAATGAGGACTTCACAGAAACTAAAGCTAAGTCAAATAGTATTAATTAGCTGAATAGTTTTTGCAAATTTGGGGATGGTTTGGCTTTGCCAAATCACTGATGATCTGGTTCTAATTTTTGCAAATGTATTTAGTGGTCATATGCTTCCAATGACTCTCACAAGTGATCTGACAATTCTAATCCTTTCTGAAGTGTCAGATGGTGTGACATTTGGTATTTGAGCTTAGAATTTTGACCCCTCACACAATGGTCTGTCTAACTCTCCTACTGCCACAATGGTTTGTGACAAAGTCTCAGTATATGTACAATCTTGGGCTAGAGGTTCAGGAGTACTGGCCTTAATACAGGTCTAATATATTCATTGTGTGACTGAAAAAGCTGTTTTCAAGATTCACAAAAGCTAGTGGGCTTGAATTCTGTCAAGTTGAGCCATATTTTCTGAATGAAATATTTACAGTTGTCTTTCCAGTCCCATCCCTCAGGAACTCAACCTATTGTTGCAAAAACTGCTTATTTCCTTTGGAGTTCAGTCCAATATACCTCAAAGGACAGGCATAACTCAGTAGACTTCTGGAAAAACAAGATTTATTGCAAGCAATAAGGAGTCAGAGGGGTTATCACTCAAACAACTGGCTCCCCTCAATACATGTGTGAAGATATTTTATACCCCTTTGTTGATAAGGGAGGGGGACTTTCAATCCACTTACACAGGTGGGAACACTTAATGGCTATTACATCCATTGTTGGTATTAATCTATTTCATTTACCTGTCTGGTAAGCAGGAGGTTCAAAACACTTAGGGGTACTCAGACACTATGACACCTGCACATCTGTGACAGGGTGAATGCAAGTTTAAAATGCATGTTAAACTAGGGGTCAATAGTACATATACAGGGAGTGAGATTATAAGTCTAAGGCTATTTTAAAATCATACTACAACATTCTAAGTTACATTTTCCTAACAACCATTTTCTTAACACTATTGTAATAAAAACAAAGATCGGTTTTTGTGTGAGTTGATTAAATGGGGCTAAATACAAGTTTGAAATGGAACATGGAGATTTGGAATTCAAGGGGGGAAATAATCAGTTTACAAGGAAGTATAGTTTTGTTCAAGGAGTGAAATGGTAAATTCATGGCTTCAAAGCATGAAATGAATTAGAAAAGTCACTTGGTTTTATTTATATTAATCACTTATTTCCAAGTTATAGCTTTAAACTAAAAACCTGCTCTCTTTATTTATAACAGGTAATGATATCTAGATGCAAGTTTAGAGCCAAAGCTGGAAGAGGCCTCACCCACTAACATTTGCACTCAGTTATTTGTGGGCACAAATTATCATTTTGACATCCATGATCAGCAGGTGCAATCAAATAGTTAGCTTGTGACAGGGTTGGACTCACCACCGCAGCACGTCCTGCTGTTCAGTCTTGGAATTAGCTCACAGTCCCAGAGTGCCCTCTGCTGGTGGTGTCCCATCCATCACTCACCCTCTGCTGGTGTCTGGACCTGCATTGCTCCACTCCCGGCTTGGCAGCATATTCCTCGGGTCACTGCCCTCCAGCTACCCCACGGCCCGGTGCAGTACAAAGGGAAAAGGGGGGACCCAGGCCTGCCCTCTACTCTGGGTCCCAACCCGGGGCCCTTTGATGGCAGCCTCTGTCCTCCTTCGCTCTCTTTGCCTTTCTATCCCTGGGCCATTTCCCCTCTGCCCCTTCATACCCTCTCTAGGCCCTTCTGCTCAGGGCTGGCAGTCTGGCAGGAGTTAGGCTGAAGCTCTCCTATGCTCCCCTGAGCCCCAGCACTGTCCAGCACTGCTCTGTCCCAGACCTTCAGCGAGGAAGGTCTGGGACAGACTAACTGCTCCCACTCTGGGCAGCCTTCATATAGGGTCTAGCCAAGCCCTGATTGGATGCCTCTTTCTGGGCCCTGATTGGTCCCAGCAGGCCCTCTCTGATTGGCTGCCAATTTGCACAGCTGCTCTGGCCTGCTTGAGCCCACTCTTTCTGTGCAGCTGCTCCACCACATAGCTGTTTCAAACACTGGGATTTTTGTCCACTCTGTTACAAGAAAAAGAGTACTCCAACAACAAGTTGTCTAGCTTCATACCATACTCCATTGAAGTTTAAGATTTGGCATTTATTTTGTAAATCCCTGGCACATAGCCAAAGAAAAGCTGACCATCCTCTTAAAGGACACATGTTATGCACATTTAAATATTTAGTTACCATCTATAAATATGCCGATCATTCTGTGTACACTTGTTTAGGTAATAAGTCCTCAATTAAATATTATTGTATTCTTAAGTCTTCATCATTTCTGTATGGTTAAAGCTATGGATATCACTCCCATATTTTTGTAATCACAGACTATTTTTTTGTTATACACTTTATTTAAAAATATCTGGGGAAAGAATAGGAGACTAGACTAGTCTAATTCTTTGTATTATTAATTTGTTTTAACTCTACTTTAAGCCCAATAAGTTTCAAAATTGGGTCGTTCCTATGATTCCACTTACTATACACAATAAGGGTTCCTATATTCACATAACAAAGAAAAGAGAAATTGCCAGGTCAAAAAAAAGGAAGAAATTTAGCTGTTTATGCCACAGAAAATTCATTAAGTGGAATTTAGCTGCTGGCAATTCAACTGTCATCAACTTGAGGTCTTCAAGGTTTCCTACTAAATCTAAAGAGAGATTATTCTGACAGGGAAAATTGTTTCTACCCTATTTAACTGAAGCAGTGTAGCTGTTTAGCTAAGAAATTAATAGATATGGAAATTAGGATGATACAACTGATTAAAAAAAAAGAATGTTCCTAATACAACCAAAACGTTAAGGTTCAGATGTACTCTTTCACTGGAAATATTTTTAAATACCTTTGCACCTCAGATTCCAGATGGGGCTCTAATCAAAAATGCTGTAATGCTAAAAGAAAGGAGGTGTTCATCATATTTTGGGGGCGGGGGAGGGGTGTGGCAGTAAAAGGGGAATGGAGGTGGTGTTGGGGTCAAGGGATTACAGTGGGACTAAGAAGAGCTGGGCTCAGTTCCTAGGTCTGGACAAGTCACAATCTCTCTGTCCTTCAGTTTCCCAAAGGTAAGTGGAGATAATACCTTCCTACCTCATATGGATATTGTGCAGATAAATACATGGGAGTAATTCTGATATTGCAGTGTCAGGGGCCATATGAACAGACATCCCTGAGAGAGTGCAGGGTTATACAAAAGCTTGTTCCCACGAGCTCTCCAGTCCACTTTTGCAGGTTCTAGAATTTGGCAAAGTTTGAATAATGCCTCAGAAATGTTGGCTGATTTTGTAAACCAGACTCACATTTTTTGAGGCTCACCCTCAGGATTTGAAATTCTGTAACAGACACCTCGATTAATCTTTTGTATTTTTTATACCTAATTTTTGACCCGGTATTGTTAATCTCTAAATGTGGATATGCCTTGGATGAAATCCTGGCCTCAAAGGCAGTTGGAGCTTTGGCATTCAGCGCTTGTGTTTGCATATTTCTGACTCCATAAAAACCAAAGTTTAAACAGAATATTTGCTGGATGCATATTGAGTTCTGTATAAATCCTTTGTGTTTCTATAATATCCCACATATAAAACTTAGATACTCTTAAAATTCCAAAGATGAAATGTCACAAGTTCAGTTATTTCCAAGGAGATAAGCTGGGTCTGTACTGAAACTGACTCCCTGAAGGACTTAAGAAAAACAGATATAGGAAGAAAGCTGGAGAAAGAGATGAGGGAACAAGCTAGGATGGAAAAGAGATGAGAGTTGCATATTAAAATATTAAAGGTTTCTCAATTATTCCTTTTGGTTGACCCTACAAATCCAATGTTTTGGGCAACTGGATGGGTGAAATAACTGATAATGGGACAAAGGACTCATCAACCTGAGATCTAGTACAGCCCTGAGAAGCAGTCAAACAGCTGTGCAGTGGTCTAAATGGGATATAGTGGTGGATTAACTTCAACCCACCATCACATTCAGCACTAACAGGCATACTTATTCGTATTCTCAGCAGAGATGCCAAGAAGTGTATGGGCATGGAGCCTAAATTTTTATCGGATCCCTATAGGTGGCTATTCCAGTCAAGTTTAACTTAAGACAGACAGTGGAGAAGTATAGGGAATTAATTCTGGCACTGGCTATGTCTGTACTTGCTCTGTGGATAAATAAAGGACTTTGACTATTAATTTGACATCATAAAGGAATAATAATAAAATAAATCAGGAGAACAATGGCATATTGGCTGGTTTGCCATATGAATATTTTGGAGAGTGTATATTCAGCTTCCAGTGGTTACTTATTTACACCATAAGTATTTACGAAACTTAGGTAGTCACAGTACACATCTACTGTATTTTTCTTATATATTACCAGAGAATATGGTCTGTCATAAACCTTGGAATCTTCCTCAAAATCATGCACAATTTCACAGTAGTCCAAATTAGCAGTTATATGCTGTTAAGGCTGAAGAGACAGTCTTAATTATTTAACCCTAATTAAAGCTTTTATCTGAATCCTTTTCAAAAGTGTGGGTTTTTTATAATCCCATATTCACATGGTTGACTCTGATTTGCTTCTTGTGATTGGGCCAGTAGAAAGCAATTCTTCCCAACTTGCAATATAGATATAGTTCAAGGACCTGTCTCCTGATCTGCATTGTTCAAACATAGGAAGCATGAATAAGGCTGCAAAGTAACCATGTTCCCACGTACTTAAGTACATATCTAAATATTTTGAAGTACTTGTATTAAATGCCTTAAATATTTTGTACTTAGTAGGTGTATTTAAACACATTTTAAAAGTACTCAAAGCTCACATAACTTTTTTATTTGCAAGTATTTTTTCAAACTAGTTTTGTTATAACAATCGCATCCCTTCCAACTGTCCTGGATTCTGGCCGGCCCCCAGAGCCTGCTCTCTCAGCCTGGAAGCTTCAGGCCCTGAGTTCTGACTACCATGGGTTTTTTTTCTGTTGGCCCTGCTGTTGGCTCAGCCACGAAGGTCCTGTCCACTTCATTTATGAATGGTCACTGCCACTGGTAGAGGGGAAACTCACTCCCTGGGGCCCAGCCCTGCGGAGGGATGCGTAAATGTGGGAGGGGGATTTGAGAAGTGCAGAGCAAGCAGATGCATACCTCTCAGTGTCCTACATTGAGAGAATGAACCCAGTAGTGCATTCCCAGCAGGATGGCATAGGAAACAACTACCAGGCACTGAGCATGTGCCAATGCTGAAGGAGCTGTAAACAATTGCTTAGTCTACGTCTGCCTACCACCGCCACTGCAGTCCTTATATCATTGATTGTACTTCCTGTTTCATTTCCAATTGAGTTGCAAATAGTTTATTGGTCATCTTTAATCCTTCAATATTTCTTCAGTCAGAAATGGAGAATGAAAATAAAGTGTTACCAATTGTGTTGAGAACTTACTTCTCAGATGTTGTTGAAAAGGATGGGAATTTTACTGAAAAAGTTTGTAGCTTATGCAAACCAAAAAGGAAGATTATTCATAGCCAACATAAAGTGCCATCAAATTTCACCAAACCTGTGATGGTAAATAATTATGTATTATTAATTAAAAGATAGTTCATTCAGTTTTTTGCTAGCTATATTTTCCCAATTGGACATATTTATTATTTCCTCAAAAGCTGTTTTGATATGCTTGCTGAAATTGTGGTCTACTAGGCCGGAAAAGGCCAAAAATGCCATATTTACTCTAATTCACTGACAAAACTAGTACTAAGATATGTTTAGGGTGACCAGATGTCCGGTTTTTGAACAGGGACCCTAGTGGCTCTGGTCAGCACCAACAACTGGGCTGTTGAATGTCTGGTCAGTGGTGCTGTGGCGCTAATCCTACCTGACCTGGCTGGCACTGCATTGCAACCTAAAAGTGGCCAGCAGCTTGTGGGTGGGGAGGACATGGGGCTCCATGTGCTGCCCCCACCTCGAGCACCACCTCCACACTCCCACTGGCTGGTAACTGGTGGTGGTGGTGCCTGCAGGCGAAAGTGGCACATGGAACTTCCTGGTCCCCCCATCTAGGAGTCGGACCTGCTGCTGGCTGCTTCTGGGGCACACATAGCATGATGCCTGGACAGGCAGGCAGCCAGCCTTAGGGCCCCCCCGGCCTTGAAATGCTGATTTCAAGGTAAAAGATAAAAATCAGCAATATCTGCCAAAGGTAAGAGAGTGCTGAAACAGTCAATGACACACTTCGAAAAACAATTACTGAACCTACCTCTACGACGTGGAATTCAGAGTTTGATTTCTTTTGCTGTATTTAGAATATGCATGATAGGATCAATATTGTGCTGGAGCATCTTCAGGATGCCATAATTTTCCAACCTAGAGCTGAAATTTCTAGGTGACTGGTTGTAACTGTTTCCAATTGCCACTGCAGTTGACATACTTCAGCTGGAGGAGAAAATACTGTTTCTGTGGTGCATTTCTACCTATTATGCTTATGCTAAAATTCAGACTTGACTCCTTTTCTCCAAAATACAATTCTTGCTTGGTAGATAGTTTAAAGGAGGGACTTAGAACATGTTTGAGACACATTTTGACATTTGAGGCAGCTCTGAGTAACAAAAATTCAAAGTATTTTGTTGTTACTTCTGTGTCAAACCCTTTTAAGTTGCACTGGCTGCAGCATCAGGACCAGAGAAAAATTAGAGAGGAACTTTTATTTTTTAAAGATCTGGTTTATTGTGATACCCTACCAAAGCCTACAGATCAATCTACAATATCCAAATCTCCCACTAATTTCTATGGCTTTTTATGTTAGAGGGCATCTGTATCTGACTCTGGGATGCAATTCCTTGGTGAACCAGCACGTGAACTGGATCAGTTGAAACGATATCCATCTATCAGATTCAATATCCCCACACTGCCAAACCCCGCTTCTGTGGAAAGACTGGTCAGTAGTGCTGGACAAATCCTACCGCCAAGGAGGAATCATCTTTTAAAACAACATAACCTTGAACATATCCTAAAGAAAAATGCCCATTTCAAGGAATGATATTCTGCCTATACATAATCATAGAATCATAGAATAACAGGATTGAAGGGGACCTCAAGAGGTCTCCTAGTCCAGTCCTCTGCACCCCTGCACTAATGGCAGGACCAAATATTATCTAGATCAGCACTGTCAAATATGTTTGCCACTAGCCACATGTAACTAATAGGCAATTGGATTGTGGCTAATGCATGTGGCTTTTTTATAATGTGACTAATAAGAAAAATTCAAAACCACAAGTGTGGCTAGCAGTGTGGCTAGCATCGAATTTCTATTGGACACTGCTGATCTAGATCATCTAGATTATCTAATGTCACACACATGCATATATATATTATATGTAATGGAAAGAAAATTATAAATCTATTTACATTTATAGGAGATATTTTCATTGCTATTCCACATTAATTTGTGTATATGAATAAAATTTCATTGTTGCTCTTTTTCTTTCTCTTCCACCATGTGCTTATATTATTTAGGTAGCTGTCCATGTATTGATGAGAAAATTGCAGGAACTATGGGCGTTGAAAGCACTTGTACTTATAAATACATACGTTATATTTCCATGGAATACTTATAGTTGTATTTATAAGTGCTGTGTAATGATGTACTTATTCTTAAATCCTTTTTATCAATACTTACTGCAACACTACAAAGTAGAGGGTAGGAAAAGGCGATGAAAGGAAAAGTAGGGGCAGACAGAGAGAGAAAGCAATAGATCCAGGTGGGTGCAACATTATATGCAGCTCCATTTATCCACTTATTTTTGATTATACCAATACACTTTGGACAAGTGGGATTTTGGTGTATCTAATAGCCCTAAATGGATAACATTTCTATTTGAATTAAGGATTTCTACTTTCACACATATTGGGCCTAATCTGCCCTACAGAAGTTAGTAGGAGTAATGTCACTGTCTTAAGTGGGACTAGGATCAGGTTCTGAATTCAATCATCAATTGCCCTTACGTTACCCTGGGCCTGATCCAAAGGCCCTGGAAGTCAGACAGATTCTCATGGACATCCACAGGCTTTGAATCCTTGATCGCTTCCACTGTTCACATTCGCATCTCAAAATGGCTGCATCACATTTAAGAAAACATTTGATTTTGAGCTCTTTAATAGTTAGCAATATATCTTCAAAGTAGTGGAGGGAGATTTAATTGCACAGCTCCCTCTAAGGCTAACTGGAGTCAGTTCTGACTCCAGGCAGCAGCATAGGAAGCACGTGCCTGGGGTGGCACTCTGTAAGGGGTGGCATTCTGGCCAATCTTAGCTCCAGCGGTGCTCCTCCTGAGGCCCATTTTTTTTTTTGCGCGCTTGGGATGGCAAAAAAGTTAGAGCCGGCCCTGACTGGCGTTCATGTTTAGCAAAATCCAAGGATATCACTTTAAAAGAATTCCAAGCCTCTCACTGTATGTTTTATTAATGATGTGATAAGTGCTACCTTTCAAAACATTGTTTACATGTTGTGCCTCAAATCATGATGACTATAAGAACCGATAAACCTTTCTGCATTAAATATAAAAGGGAATAGATATTTCAGCTTTGAGTCCTTCAGGATAGAGTGAATATATTAACTACTACTGTAACATTTCATTATTTCAACACAATTCCATTATGTTTCAGTTCTGCATCAAAAGCAAAATAAAGCAGAGTATCAATAGAGAGGCTTCCTTCCCATACAAAATATTTATTACTTACACCAGGGAGATGTTCGATTGTCAAAGAATTCTTTTCAATCAAAATACTTTAACTGAAGGAAAACACTGAGGTTATTAAATGACTTTCCAAATAGACTGACTCCCTGTAGTTTTAATTTCAAAAGCATGCTAGTGATGGATTCAGACAGAAATTAAGAATTCAAGAATAAAATATTTTCCCAATGTTGTATTATAAGCCAACAAGGCTTTATTTAAACAAGCTTTTTGGTGCCAGTTTTGCACCAAGATTTGAAAAGATTAAAAAAGATGTGTATCTAATTCCACTACCTTGAATTTATAAACTGTAAGTGCATTGTTGGTCTAATTCTTCACTTCTCTTTAGGGAAGGCTCCCATTCAAGTCAATAGGAGTTTTGCTTGAATAAAAATTGCAGGATTTGGTCCAGTATTACTAAAGCTAAGTCTTTTGTTATCTATAATGGTAGAATTCTGAAGCTCTTTGTAAACAGTATGTTAATAATGGATGAACCTCAAACTGGTCAGAATTGTTCAGTTAATACTCAGACGGCTTGATACTTATTTGGATTGTATCCAATTATTAGAACACTTTTTGCATCTATAAGAACTGGACAGTTTCATTTGCAAAGAGTGAAGCTGAATGCACAAGTGGAATTTTATTAAACCCTCTGCATTGCTCTGTCCATGTGGCTGAACTGCTTCCTGCCTAAGTGCCTGCATTCCCTGTTCCCCGTTTCCAGTCCATAACAGTCCCTCTAGGGACCATAGGCTCCCTGACTTCAGTTCCACTGATTATGATACAGATGGGAAATCATACAAGAATCAAATCACAGAAACAGCCTTCTCTGAGATTTCTGGTACTTCCTAATTCTATATGCACTAGAAAAAGCACAACATTTGCAGTTTCACTTCTCAGATCCTGCCATTTCTGCTTCCATAATGTGCGTTCCTCATGCAGATAGAGCACAATAAAAAGAAGAGAAGCTGTACGTGAATTGACTTTTTGTTCTGTTTTAGAGTGCAACAGCATAGTTAATTACATCGTCTTAAATAACTGAAAGCTAAATTAATTTAAACGGTAACAGCTAGGAAAAGCACAGAAAGGAATCAAGTAAGATTTTGCATTAAAAGCAAGCCAATAAATGGAAGGAAACAAAGCATAATCTTAAAAGAACCAAAGTTCATAATGAAAAACATGCTTTTAATCTCATGAAATCCCACTCTGTCACATCTCAAGGTGCAATCCAGTCCTGTGAGGAGTTATGTCACCACCTGCCCTGTAAATGTGGGTGCCTCACAATGCTTTGCTGGTGGAGGTCCCAACCTGGGCTGCTCACAACCAAACAACATGTAAGTCACACTGTGAGTGTCAGTATATAGCCACAGCCCTGGTCCAGCAAGTCTGACCCCAGCAGTCTGTCAGCAGCACACAAGTCACACTCTGGCTTGGATACTACTTGTAGAGTGACCCCAACTCACTCCCATTCCCAAATTTCCCCCAAAACTTGAGTTCTGCACTGTCCAGCCCTCTCTGGGGCAGTTAAAATATTAGATGTCCATTGCCCCTCTAAGGGATCATTATTCAACAGTTCGCTACTTTTGCTCGAGTTATCCAACAGTTTAGTTTAAACTGAACACTGGATTAGTTTAGATTAAAATAAAACAAGTTTATTTAACTACAGAGATAGATTTTAAGTGAGTACAAGTATAAGGCATTAAAGTCAGAAATGGTTAGAAGGCAAATAAAGATAAAACACTTTCTAGCTAAAACTTAAGGTAGATTTTGTTCAAAGTAAAATCCTTACCACAGGTTCCCAGAAACATTGCTGACCAAATTCTCAGGTCATGATCTTCACCAAAGCCAAAGGGCAGGTTACTTTGTCATTGGAGAGAAAAGAGATGAGAGATAGATAGGGAGAGAGATAGCTTGGCTGTTTTTGCCCCTCACTTTTATACAGTAGATTCTGGTTAATTGGGACACATAAGAACCAGAACAATTTGGCCCGATTAAGCGGCTGACCCAAGTAGCCAAAGTAATAAAGAGGGACGCTTTGTTTCCGGTCTTTGCGATGTGTCCTGATTAAGCGGCTGCCCCAATTAACTGGTGGCCTGATTAACTGGAATCCACTGTAGTCCCAATCTCTCTGTGAAGTGGATTCTTCTGAGGATTACCCCTCAAAACAAAGTTTATTCAAAGAGTAAAGGTGGCAATATGGAGTCTGGTCATGAACATGGTGGCTCCATGTTCTCTCATCTCCCCATGAATGCTGAAATGCAGATTTGCCTTGTTTCCTGCCATTTCCCCCTCTTGCTGTCTCAAGGACCCTGTTTACTACTTATATGTAAATGGAGAAAAACACACATTTCTTTGTTTAGGATAGATCTGTTTAACAACTTTTGTCTACGCAGGGCTGGGTGGGTTTGAACATATACTATCATCATCCTACTGAGGGAATTCATAACTTTACATATAATGTTGCTACATGCATTTCACCATGCTACTATTGACCAGCAAGTTACTCAAATGTTTCCTCATAAGGCATATTTTGTACAAAGATTATTACAATAGTGTGTGTTTACAGGGGTGCTTTCAGTCAGACACTCCCATTGAAAATCAGATACACTTTAAAGAAGAAATACTTCCCAAGGGATGGTAAATATTATGTCGAACTTGAGGGATAAAATCCAAATCCTGGCACATGTGGTTATCTATTCATTTAGCTACATATTTCTGGTCCTGAAACAGCAAGTTAATAGTCTGTGAAAAAGAATGACTGACTGAGATAACACAGCTGATCCATCTGGAGTCCAAAGCTATCAAGGTTAACAGATGGAGCCTGATATTACCATCTTCAGTTTCCCAGCAATACAGGAGTTTGAAAATAAGTTTTAAAAAGAATCAAGAAGATATACTTATCACAAGCAGTTCTAGTAACCCTGATTACATGGGTGGAGTGTAAAAATGTTTATTACAAAGATAATTACATGAGTACAGTGTAAAATTAATACATGCAGGAGGGTCACTACTTTTGTCTACTTTTCCTAGAGTTGTGGGGTGAAGGTTACTGATTATACAAGTGAGTAACCAATAGTACCAGCTAAAGGTAAGTACTCTTTGGTGTAGCTATGTACTGCACAAATTCTTCCATGAAGTTCTGTCTATGAATCTCTGTGCTGAGCTGCAAAACTGCTAATATTCCAGACTTGGAACTATTGTGAGACGAAACCACAAATCATGGTGAAATAGGTGAAATAGTGATCGAGTAAGAACTCATCTGAGACAGCTGAGTTTGAATTAGGTCAGTGTCACAGGGTCCACACAGGTTTCCACCCTCTGGTGCCTGCATCCTGTGTTTGGACTGGTGAAATAAGAGTCCTCACACCCTTGTGCTTTTATTTACAGTGCAACAGTGTGGTCCCTTTTATCCCCCAACAGTTATCCCCTTTCTAACCTGTTCCAGGGTCTCCTAGCCCTTGAGGCTCTTCTCCTGTAGTGGGCAGACAGAGCTGCAGCGTCCTGTCCCCTCCTAGGCTAGCATCCCAACAGAGTTCTCTTCAGGGTTTTTCTAGCCCTCTCAGCCCAGCTGCTGCTGCTTAGCTCAGCCTAGTGCAGGGAACCAGCCCTCGTTGGGGCCCACAGCTGGGCTCCTTGCTGACTGATTTGAGCCCCTGCACCCGGCCTCTCTGCCAGAAAGCAGGGCTTAGCTCACAGTTTAGCAGGGCATTCAAGGGGTTTTACCTCTGCCCCGCCACAGTCATAAATAAAATTTTCAAGCACTGGCTTCTAGAGTTAAGACACTCATACTCTCACAGTATAACTTTGTCTCCATCTACATATCTTCAGTTTTGTATTGAAAATGCTTTAAGGCTCAGGTTTTAAAAGAATATAAATCCATAGCCGGCCTGTGAGTCTTTCATTTGGGGAGACTATGCGAGTGCTGAACATTTCCTAGAAGTGAGGGGGGCACCAGCACCCTGACTGTGGTCCCACCTGTGCTCCGCCCCCGCTTGACCTCTTCCCCCCAAAGCCCCACTCTCACCCCACCTCTTTCCACCCCCGCTATGCCTATTTCCCCAAGCCTCCCCCACACCTGCTGTTCACTCCTCTCTGCCCCCTCCCCCTCATCAATCACTCTTAAGGAAAGAAAAATGTGATGGGGCCATAGCCCGTTGCCACTCTCCCCGTTCTGGCACCCCTTAGTTGAGTTGCTCTGGCATCAGCATAGCGGGAGTTGTCCCCTGACAGCTGGGCCAGTCAATGAGAGGCAGTAATATCCACCACCACAGGAGAGAGAGTCCTCTCTAGCCCTGTCAAGGCAGGGACTGGGGAACACTCAGTCCCTCATTCCCTACCCACGCTCTCCACATATACACAGTCTGCCCCTGTGTGTGTCTGTAGTTCCCGCAGCAAAGAGGTGGAAACCTCGCCTTCTCACTCCCTCCCCAATGAAAGAGACTCATTGTGACTAGTGCTCTGAATCATCTGAGCACATCCAGCTGCTTTAGCACAAATGTATCATCAGTATAAAGACAGACACTCGGGCATATTTGTCTTCATGTTTTTATTTAAAAATAAAAACCTTCTGAAACTTGTTCTCCTGAGCATATGTGCAGATCAAAGTGACTGAGAAAGTGGGATTCCCCACAGCCTGCCCCATTCATGCTCTGATCTGTCCTCTCCCACCAGCCTAACTCTGAGGGCATGTATACATGTATTGGTAAATTGGCACTGCTGCAATCAATGCAGCGAGTGTCTATTTAGCGGGTCTGGTGAAGAAGCATAAGGGAAATCGAAGGGAGACACTCTCCTATCAACACAGCAAGCGTAGCCACCATGGTAAGCGGATCTAACTATGTCAACTTCAGTTATGTTATTCACATAACCAAAGTTGCATAAGTTAGATCGATTTACCACAGTAGTGTAGACCAGCCCTGAGTCTCCCTTGCTGTTTTGTTGAATATGAATGGAAAGGACAGGTAGAGAAACCAGACATGAACCAAAAGAGGAGAGACATGTAAATTCTATGGGTGATGAAGTGGCAGAAAGTCAAAAGGAGGAGAAAGGGAACTAGGGATGCTAGAATAAGCAAAGTTGCATTTCGGTCTTTCTTAATAAGTTTATTTCTTACTTACCCAGTTAAGTGATGCTACATTATAGCAAACACTAAGCAGCAAGTGACAAGTCCCTATTCAGAAATAATCTATTAATTTCCTTACATGTGTTCATTTTCCTGACCTTCCCCCACACATTCTCTCTCTCTCTCTCTGAGTGTCCATTTTTGTCAAGAAACACATAGATGCCATTGAAAACGTGCATTCAAATCATTAAAAGAAGTGGAAAAGACAAAACCCCCAGCACTGGGGAACAGACCAGCAAAAACCTGAGATCTCTAACGCATTCCCTCTTTCCTCCATTGAGTTTTACCTTGTTATGGTCACTGCAGCTCATCTTCTGTCTCACAGAAGCACCAGCCAACAGAAAAAGATGGGAATCTATGCAAAATGAAGTGACAGAGTCCTGTGGCACCTTAAAGACTAACTAAAATTTTAGAGTATAATGCTCTAAAATTTTAGTTAGTCTTTAAGGTGCCACAGGACTCTGTCACTTCTGCAATTCCAGACTAACATGGCTACCCCTCTGATTCTATGCAAAATGAGTTGTTTGCCAACATGGTTCCACAAAATGCTGTCACTCACATGCTAAAATAAAAGGAAGAACGGCAATTTGCTTAACAGTAATTGATCAGTGAAGAGTCAGAAGTTGGTGGTGCAAGAGAGGAGGAAATCACTGGAGATCATGGTTTAGGGAGAGCAACAGCAGCAGCATTGTGGTGTATTTCAAGGATTGGAAGAAGATACCCACAAAAACACACACATCCCTCTGTTTCTAGTGAAGCTGTAAATCAGAATTATGAACAAAAATAAACACTGTAAACTGGACTCATTGTCTGTGCCTTTTTAAGAGTTGTCTTGTACAATAATTTATAGCACAAAAGGCCCCAAAATCGCACAACGATATATGGTTTAACAGCACTATTAATATGTCAGCCCACTCTTAAACACCGTAGTAGGTTTAAAATATCTATAAATCTTTCCTACAGTACACCACATTTCTCCACAAGTTTACACCAATCAGTTCACCAGTTTAATTTTTTGTGTTGCTTGATATGTAAATATTCAGACGCATATACACAGTGCCATTATATTTGTATAATAATTATAATCAGTATCATTCATTGTATTTAATAAGGCAGCAAAATATATATTACTAATAATAAAAATAAAACCAACTTCAGTCTTACCTTAAATATCAGTGAAGTAAAGTCTGGCAACTGGACTTCGCACCATAGGCACCAATGATCTGCTCAAGGTTAATGTCTCTGCGTAAGGTCACTCTCAGGCCATTTCTATATTACCCACCAGATCGGCAGTTAGTGATTGATCTATCAGGGATAAATTTATCGTATCTAATGTGGATGTGATAAATCGATCACTAAGCACTCTTCCCGTTGACTCCAGAACTCCACCGCCAAGAGAGGCGGAAGCGGATTCAATGGGGGAGTGGCACTGGTTGACTCACCACTGTGAGGACACTGAGGTAAGTCGACCTGAGATACGTCGACTTCAACTACGCTATTTGCGTAATAGCAAACACAAAGCTGAAAGTCTCTCTTGACCCATTGTGGATTGCTTCCAGCATTATATCCATCACATGGCAGAAAATGACCTCTCCTGTGGAGCTGTGCCAACAGGTAAGATAAGGGCCAATTTCAACAGTTTTGTAAAATTTGGATGAAATGTTGTTGAAGCAGCTGCCTTCAGACTCTCCAGACTGAGCTCTGGCAAACTCATTGTAATCAAATACATCTCTATGTCAGCAAGTTTTGAACTGACTGAAAGGACACTTGCATTTTGATTGCGCAATCCATCAATGCCCTCTGGATCACATTGTAGCAACGCATCTACACTTTCAGCTATTTCCATTGACTGGGAAGAAAACCTGTGATTACCTGTGTCCAGCACAGGAAAACACAGCTGTCTGCCCTATTTTTGTTTAGTGCTCTCATGTTTACGTGACTGATATTCTCATTCTCCAAGTATGCTTTTAACAACTGAACAGTTAAGGGAGGCTATCCTTTTCACAGGTCATTTGTGAGCATACTCTTCATCTGTGCCAGAGGTAGCAGCGACATCATGCAGCTCACAGAACTTTTGGACTTCCTCCCAAACATCATCCTTCTTAGCGCTTGTTCACATACTCACTAATGCTTTGACAGTTCTCTGCAGTACACTGGGGGCCTGAAAAAGTGTCATGTCTTGTGTTTGCAGATCTTTGGTCCTACGTGAATCATACTAAGAACATGGTAAAAAAACACGATCAGGCACACACAGAAATCTATTTTCTGCACATCTTTTCACAAACCTGATACTTCAATAAATCTTTGGTGGGGAATCACTGACAGTCTCAACAAACTGCTAAGAAGCGCTCTCATGGAGAGAGATTTTTCCATTTGAATGCCCATCTCATGTCACTTAAACTACACAATTCCAGTTTCACTCCAAGCATCTTCTGGGCCTCTAAGTAAGCATAGTGTGCGCCAGGCTGTGAAAAGATGGTAAACAACCCTCTAGAGAGTAAAAATAAAAAATAAAAAAAAATCCTGTTGCTGTCCAGTTGCTTTGTTGGCCTCAGCTAAAACCAAATTCAATTTATGAGCCATGCAGTGTACATATATATAGCAGTGGGGCGATCTTGCAGCATTTTTTGCTATGCTCAACTTACATGGCCTGCCTTGACAGTGATCTCATCATAACATTGTGCTGTGACCAGAAAGTTTGCAATCCCCAATGCTTGTGAGAATGGCTTAGTGTTGTGGTAGATGGCATCAGTATCCCCTCACTCAGCAATCAACAAATCCTAGAAATTGTTACTTTATTTCCAGATTTTCTGTGTACTTCATACAGACTGTCATTTCTTCTTGCTTAAAAGTTCATGCTGTGTCAACAAGAACAGTAAAAAACCCATTCTCCCAAACTTTCTAAATATTACTTTTCACAGCATCAGCAGCAATTTGCAAAAGCTCATTTTGAGTTGCATGGCTTGTGAGCTTGAAATAACTCTTCTTTCTTTTTTGTGAACGCTTTATCACATTTCAAGAAGAAATTGCATAATTCTAGAAAGTTTCCACAGTTTGCTGATTCTTTTCTCTCATCGTGCCTCTGCAGTGCAATTCCTTGTTTAGCCGGGTAAAGCACTACACTGGTGATTTTTGCAGCATACTCTGTGATTTCATGTTACGCCATCTTGTGAGAATTTGACAGCTGTGCCACTACAGAGCCTACTTCTTTCGACTTTTAAAAATGTCACTTTTCAGAACACTGCTTGTGTATGGCAGATTGTACATGTTTCTGAAGCTTTTGTCCTATACTTTTCCAGTCCCTTACTCTGTTTTCAGTGAATGCTGGGTCTTTTGAACCACTGGGAAACTGTCTGCAAGGAAAGTAGAAAACACCATCTGTCTGCTTACTGTACTCTAAAAAGGAAAATGTCTTGTAATATTCCCTTGTAAATGACTGATTTTGATGACCAAAAGCAGCTTTTGGATACTCAGGTAAATGAGGTTGTGACAGCCCTCTTGCAGTTGTACCAAGGTCTAAAACAGGAGATTTAGTGACTGTTGCTGTCAGAAACCACAGTACTCTTAGATTGCTTTAACAAGCACTCTTCCCACCACTCAGGGCCCAGTATATCACAGCAGCAGGCAGCCAATGAAGCCTCTGAATCTCAATTTCCTTGTTTATTTGTTTGTTTCCTATTTCCTTGCCTGGAATATCATTTTAATCTTTACATTTATTCCCAATGTATGTATAGCTTCTACAAACAAATTTTTCCAAACTGGGTTTTCTAGAGCTTGTGACAATTTTTTTTCCGAATATCCATGTTCTCGACTCACAGAGACAATACTTCCATGTCAGTGGTTTCAGAACTGGGGGTTGGGGGACAGGGAACCATGGCCCCATCACTTTTTTCTTGCTTTAAGTGTGAGCAGTGTGGGGAAGGGGTTGAGAGGAATCAGCAGCATGGACTTCAAGGGAAGAAACCGAGCAGGAACAAGAAGAGGGGGAGCCTCAGGGGAAGAGGCCAAGTGGGTGTAGTACCTCAAGGCAAAGCGGGGACAGAGTACAGGCAGGGCTGGGGCACATTCCAGTGCCCCCCGCCACCTCTAGGGCGTTTCCTATGCTCCAAAGGCAGTGGGCTGGCACAACCTCCAAAGAGAGGTGACACGTGCCTCATCTGACATTTGGACCCTGCATGGCTAGGTCATTTGCCCCACCTGTGCTGTGCTGTGACGGAAGGTGACTTGGAAGCCCTGACTTTGCTCCTGGCTCCCCTCTTCATCCCCTAAGGCTGCTCAGCTTTTAAGTGGGGAGTCAGTAGCAATGCCAGATGCTCCATGCATCCAGGTCAGTTTCCCCAGGCGGTTGCAAGAGGTTATGCGGGGCGGGGGGGGGGGACAAAGTGCAGGGTTTGGGGCACAGTGCAAGGGAGGTGAAGGGGGCACAGTGCAGGGGCTAGGGGTGCAGGAGAGGGGCAAAGATTAGGGATGCAAAAGAAGGGCAGGGATAAGGGATGGGAGTTGGTGGTGCAGGATGAGGCACAGGAGTTGGAGGTGCAGGAGGGAGGTGCAGGGGTAACAGGAGGAGTGGGGACTCCATGGGGGCCTTAGGCAATGGGGTGCACCACGTCCACAGGGGGCCAGGTGCGCCAAAATGTAAGTTCACCCAGGGGACCATTTTCCCCAAAACAGTCCTGCCTATGAGGTTGTAGGACATTCAGTCCAGCACCCATCATGGCTGCTATGCATCCATCAAGTCACCTGCAGAGTCAAACAGAATTCTGACACTATACAACTTCTTGGAACTCGGAAGCATTCTGAAGAAAAATGTCCACCTAATCTGCTCTGAGATGTTTCCTGTACCACGAGTAAAGGAAGACAGAGGCGGGAAGATTCTGGAAGTAAACCACTGGCAAGGTAAGTGATGTAGGGTTTGGTTTTTGTTTTGTGGAATACTGGTCCACATTCTATGGGGAAAGGAGGCCGTATAGTTTGGATGGCCTCTACCCCAGTCTCTTTGGGGACAAGCTAGCTAAAGTGGCCAGAAGGAGGTTAAACTAACAGCAAAAGATGAGGGGTAAAAAGAGGGAAGATAGGCACACTCGGCACAAAATTTACATGGTGAGAACAAAATTAATCAAGGAAACAAAATATGCAAAGAGAAAAAGTCTTGAACTGTTCATAGACCTATGGTAGGAGCCTGGGTAACAAACAAGAGGAATTTAAATTTATACTCATAAATGAGCAATTCCATATGGTTGGTATTACTGCAATCTGACAGGATGATTTGCACAACTGGAATGTTAAAATCAATGGTTATAACCTATTTAGGAAGGATTGAGTGGGCAGAGGGGGAGTGGCACAATGTCAAAAAAGACATTACTTGTTTCTGAGTCATTGATAACTCAGAAGAAAATTATATTTAATGCTTATGGATCAATGTCCTAACAGATAAAGCACAAGATGAATTATTAGCTGGTGTCTAGTTGTGATTGTCTGTACCCCTATGTTCACCCCTTTTCCAAGACTATGTTAAATGTTGGACAAATCTTACACTGTAAGGTATCATTTGAAAACTTATGATTTGCTGATCAGTATTGTCGTGGTAAAATACATGTGGTAACATTGTATGTAAAGATATATAAGGAATAATATTTCCAAGGCATATTCCAACTTGTTCTGGAAGGCAGCCACAAAGGTGCTGGGCAGTACAAGATGCACATTTCTGCGGAACAGGATGACCACCTCCTTATGCACCTGTCTATAACATGTAGTGGAAAAAACCTGCATGAGCACGGGGGACTTCAATCTGAGTGACATATGACACAGATTTGCAGTGTTGTTGTGGCCAGTGATGGTCTCAGGATATTAGTGAGACAAGGTGGGTGAGGTGATATCTTTTACTGGACCAACTTGGTCCAGTAAAAGATATCACCTCACCCACCTTGTCTCTCTGATATGCTGGAGGCCTCGTGCTCCCAGTACTAAAACATACTTGGCACTTCTAAATATCACAGATGACATTTTCCTAATTCAAGGAGTGTTGCAGCCAATTTATTAGACCTTGTCTAAGAGATAAAGAAGGACTGATCACAGAATGAAAAATTAATGGTAGGTTAGATACAAGTGGTTGTGACTTGATTACATTTATAACATACAAGTAGAATAAAGTCCAGACTAGTAACTTGCTATTTTAATAGGGCCAGTTTCACAAAGCTGAAAACAATTATGAGCTAAATCAGCTGGGATGAAGAATTTAATCAGAAAAATGTGAAAGATAATTGGGAATCATGTAAGAATATCTTACTAGATGCCCCAAAAGCCACAATCCCTCAGTCCAGGAAAAAGGCCATACTTCTTGACCTGGTTAAGAGGGGAAGTAGAGGTGGTTATAAAAGATTAAAAAATAATATATAACAAATGGAAGAAAGGGGAACTTGATAGTAATGAATACAAATGAGAAGTTAGAAATTGTAGAAAATTGATAAAGGAAGCAAAGTACAAAAGGAGAAATCTATGGGCCACAGAGTTAAGGACAATAATACCTTTTAAAATATATTAGGAACAAATAGAATCCTGACAATCGTATTGGTCCATTACTAGATGGAAATGGTAGATATCAGAAGTGTTCAATAAACACTCCTGTTCAATAGCTGGGGAAAACAGATGATGAAGTCATGATAATGATAACACTCTTTCCATTCCACTGATAACTCTGGAGAATGTGAAAGAGAAGCTACTAAAGTTGGACATTTTAAAATCAGCAGATCCACATAATGTGGACCATTAATGTTCATTTACGTTGTTAATTTACATTAACATTAATGAACCATTAATGTTAATTTTCAATAAATCTTGGAGGAAAGGGGAAATTCCAGAAGGCTAACTGCTTGCCAAGGATAAACAGATTAACCAAGATGATCATTGGCCTATCAGCCTGACATCGATCCTGGTCAAGAGAATGGAGTGGCTGATACATGACTTGATTAATAAAGCATTAAAGAAAGGTAATATAATTAATGCCAATCAACGTGGGTTTGTGAAAAATAGATCCTGCCAAATTAATGACATCTTTTTTTGAGGAGATTACAAATTTGGTTGATAAAGGTAATAGCATTGACCTGATATGCTAAGGCTTTTCTAGGGTACCAAGGGTCCTGGTCAATTCTCCATCATTGACAATTTTTAAATCAAGATTGGATTTTTTTTTCCAAAGCTTTGCTCTAAGAATGATTGCGGGGAAGCTCTACGGCGTGTATTATACAGGAGGTCAGACTAGATTATCACAGAGGTTCTCTTTGCCCTTGGAATCTATGCATCCACAGGACTTTGTTTTTAAAAGCTATGCAGTCGAGAGAGAGGGTGGATGATTCTGTGGTAAAGATAAACAACCAGGACTCCAAAAATCACTACCCATAGGGTCATGAATTCCCTTCTCTCTAGCCTACACAAGACATGGCCCACCTCCCCTTGTTACTGAGTTTGGGGAGAAGTTGAGACAGACACCTGCCAGAGAGGGAAGACTGCAAGAAGAGCAAAGTGGACCAAACCTTAATTAACTTATCTAAAGCTTCTTCACAAAGCCTATAGCAGATCAGATAAAATGAAACCTGGATCCAAAGACACTGCAGAGATGTATCTCCAATTTCAGCACAGCTTAAAGCCCTGGCAAGAGTGCAAGGGAACTGCTTGTATACTGGAGGAAACACTGATAGTTCTTGGCAGAGAGCAGCTGTAGGAGTCTAAAATTCAGCAGGTTAGCAATAAATAATCCCAGGAGTTAAATAGTACAAGACACAGCAACTCAGCTGGAGAGAGACCATGCACTCTTAACAAATATTCAGAGGAAATTCTTGAGAAGGAATCGTTTCTAAAGAACTTGGAGGTAACTACATACATGGCCGAATTTCAAAAATGGAGAAAGTGGAGTTAAGCCTGTGCCCTGTTTAGAGGTGGTCAATATATTTTTTACAAACTACAGGCCTGATCCAAATCCCTCTAAAGTGAATGGGTGTCTTTCCATCCATTTCACTGAGCTCTGGATCAGGTACAATACTGCACAGAAATAGAACTACTCAATATAAGACACATTTGAGAATTTAGCCATCATTTTAGCAGGCAAATAGTTCACAAGCTGAGTCAAAGAAAATCTGAATATATTCATCACACGTATTTGCTAAATAATCCAGACAAACAATTTTCAGACTCTCAGTTATTCAACAAATCACTCTTCATTATTTGTGTTCGGTCACTTGAGTCATGGGGTATTGTTGCTGCTCCCTGAATGGATGATGGAAGCTTTTTGACCTGAACAGCAAACAGTGATCATGGAGGGAAATGTAAGACTTTTGGGATTTGTAAACATTTTCACAGACATCCAGAAGTTATTCACATTGTTGCAAGCAACAAAGACAACCCCTTGAAAAATAATGAACAAAACTGCTTTTGTGGGGGAAAAAAAAGTTAGTTTTTATTTTAACTATTCAAACTGTTTTAATCCTCAAAATTATTGTAATTTTATTTTTTTCTATTATTGCTAGTGGGTATATGCAAATGTGAGTGAGGAAGAGTGAATACTAGAAGTGTAGATAATAGAGAACAATGACCACTGTAGATGCAAAACATATCAGTGGAGTTAAACTAGGGATTAATTTGGCCCTGGGTGTTTTATCTGAGTGAGAATGTAATTATGTTAAATAAAGTTGAGATGTGGTGTCTGGAAGCCTGTGGTCCATACGTATATATGTGCCACAATTCATCAGAATCAAGAATCTAATAGGCAGTGCTACTACAACTTTTCTATACATTTCTCTCTTGAAACCCATACTTCTTATTCCTCAAACACAGAATTATCCAGAGTTATGTCCAAATATTATGCTAGTTGCAAATGATAGCCATTTTGCTGATATTTGCCAACCATGGGTATGTTATTACTACACCATGACTTACTTTGTATACATCACTGAACAAATATTGTCTGTAAGGAACAGACAGACAGTTTCTCTTTGAAGCTTATTGGAACAGCTCCACTGAAACACAGACCTGAAGTTCGGACTACAAGGTTGTGAACTGCAGAGTGCAATAGTCACTGGCCTGAACTCCCCCATGTGGACACTCCGGGCACAAACTCTACACAAAGTGTGTCTAGTTCACATTTGCATAGTCCTCTTTAAACAGGACAGCATTAATACTAACTAGATATCTTTTAGTTCATGCCTGCAATGTCCAAAAAGGGGAGTTACAGCGCAGCATGCTAGCACATGCTGCAATTTACACCCCTATTGTCTGAACTGCTGGGCGATGTTGGCAAGCCCTAAGTCTTAATTAGAACAAAAACAGCTGGTTCACTTGATATGCTCCAGCCACACTGATGTCCTCATTTTCTTGGGACCCGCAGTACAGATCTATTTTTTATGCCCAATTTTATGTTACAATATGTCCTGGAAGCCTGAAGGTTTTCATTAAAACACTCTTTTGCCATGGTTTGTTTCCTGTCACAGTGTTCAAACAGAGCAGGAAATTGTAAAAACGTACTTCCTGAAATCTTCTACTGTGATGTATCTGCATCTTGTCCAACTTACTGATTTTTTGTCAGCATTCATATAGTGCTTATCAAAATAGTATCTACTCTATTTCCTGCAGGACTCCTTGTATATTTGCATGCTGTGGCCACTGTAAAAAGACCTAAGTAGATGGTTAAAATGAGTTTATGGCTGCTTTGCATCACTGAAGTTGCACAAAGGAGCCAGATTGAAACTGTCATTGTCAATTGCCCTATATATAGTATAGAAAGGTCTGATAGCACTACTTATTATTAAGATTGCCCAACGCTTCCCATTAGAGACTCTTTTTCAGCTAACGGGGGGCATGGATCAGTGTTCTCGTTGCACTTCCAAGCCTGGAAGCGGATGATCCAACCAGCAGACCAAATTTGGTGATGAATCCTGGTCATATGCCACCTGAGGCACATTGTGCATATGCTAAGAAAGTCATCTGCCTTGGGCTAACTGTTTCTGGAAAATTTCAGCCAAAAATCAGAGCTATTTCCAAGAAGGCTGGGGGAAAAATAATCATTTAAAAGGTCTTGAAAAGTATTAGCATTCCCCATGCATCGGACCAAGGACTTGAAATTTGACAAGCGGACAGATTTTCCTCTTGGCAACTGTTCTCCCTACTCTTTGCAAATAACTCATCTCAGACCTGACAAACTCGCTGTGTCAAATAAACTGCTTACAGGGCATTTGTCTATGAAGGGTAACATGTAAGGCCTCTGTTGAAAGCTTGCAGTTTACTGATGTTTATAATTATAGCATGTGTGCACAGCAATGTTCCCTCTAATTTATGATAGGCCGTGTGTGCAAAAAAATTCTTCTGTGCAAATGTTTGTGCTTCTATGCAAATTTTTGTGCACACAGTGTTTTGCTGTGTGTGCGGGGTTTAGGATCTGTGTGTGCGTGCACAGCTTAGAAGGAACAGTGGAGGTAATATTGAAGGAGTAATGTAACTATTCTTAAGTTTGTGCCCGTATGGTCTTAAAATTCAAAGGATTCAGTGCTGCCTTTGGTGGGACACTTCTAAGAGTATCAGTTCTGGGCAAATTTCTTAGAGCAGGACTTGGGTTTCTCCATTTCTGAGACACACCAAACCAGCTAGACAGTGAGGACTTTGATTTTACCCCATTGGCTAACCACAAGTCTACAGGAAGATGATTTTTAAAAGCTAGTTTATCACATTATCAAAATCTGATTTCCATTTCTCAAATGTACTTTGTACATGTGTATATAATTATCCACATAAAAGTGAACTTTTATAGTACTAGATGTAATAATATGATAGTAAATAAATTCAATGATAAAATACTTCTATGGATGCATTCACTCTTTCAATAATAAGCAATAGAGAGGCCCCCTACTTTATCCCTATTGTATAACATACACAGATATAAATGAAACCAGTCATCCACACTTTTATTTAACACGTTTTAATTAGGTTTCATTGGAGAACCAATTAGGAACAATGCCAAATTCATTTGGCAGGTCACTGAATATAACTCTTGAGACAACTTTAATCTATAGTAGAGTAAATGTCTTCAGCTTTATTACAGCAACACTAATGATCTGAAAACAATGTGTTATTTGTTAGGTTTAAAGCTTAGATGCCTAAACAGTACATTGTGAAAGAGTTTTGCTATTGACTTTAAGATTGGAAATGATTAGATGGCTCTATTAGCAGCAAGTAAAATGTATGCTCTTTCTTTTTGATATACTCCAGTATACTTAGGTGAAGAGCAATCAACACCAACAACATGAGTGAACAGTTTAAACTCCTCCTATTATAGAAGCAGCCTCGTTGGGGGTATTTTATAGTCTCTTAAGCAGAATTCAGTCAGACTGATTGAGACCAAGATTAACCAAAGACACAGACCTGAATTTGAACACCTTCAGATTCCAGAGATATGAGAAGAGACACAAATTAGAATGCCCAAATTTAACCCCACCACTTCGGTTTTGGTTATTGCCACATACAAATGGGGAAAAGGATTATTTTCTCATTCTGGCATCTCAAGAGCATTTTAAAGAATTTAGGTAATATTTCTGGAAATGTCATATGAACAGACCTAATAAGCTCTCTGTCTTTTAATGCCCCTCCCCAAAAAACACATTAGGTTTTGGCACTCAGATCCAGGCTTACACATTATCCCTTATTCACCCTCAAACTCAAACTCTAAGATCTAACTTCAGTGTAATCCAGATCCAGCGCAAACCCTGTTTGCCTTGATTTGTTTCTACTTGGAACCCATGGAACTTAAACAATCTGTTTTGGTTGGAAAGGGATGACTACGTATGGCCAAGAATTCATATTTTTTCTAGAAGTGCTGACTTTCATAATAAAAGTATGCCCAGAAGCATTAGCAAAATAAGAGGGGAAAAATCAATATGAAAATATTTTAATGACCTGATATTGGTAGCTGGAAGACAGTTTGCTGTTTTGTACCTCCTAACATAGTCCAGCTAATACATTACATATACCATCAATTGACCAAATGGCAACAAAACTGTTATATCAAGGCATTAAAGTAAGCAATATTTTAATTTACCTATTAATTTTAAAATTCAGAGGCACCGGGCAAAGAATCCATCTATATACATTTATGATCATTTGCTACGACTTTAAATACTTTAATATTATTTCCCAACCAAACATTCTACCTTAACACACACTCTACCTAAAAAGAAACTGAAGGACAATATTTACGTACATGAATACCTCATAAAATACCAGAGAAATCTTGCTCATGTCACTTGATGAATCGTAAAAGCAGCTTCTAGAGACAGGGCATATAAAATTCTATTTTTCAACAGCCATAGCAAAATATAGCAGAATATGATGCCTGATCCTAAATGCCTCAATTTGACCTGAAATACTTCTACTTCACAGTCTAATGATTTCCCTCTAATAAATGAATTCACGCTTATTTGTGTGTTTAATTATGTTGTTCTCTAGTGGCTGGCCCAAAAAGGACCTATAATCATTATTGCTAAGTAGACCTGATTAAAACTATAAGCAAAACTTAAGGATCCAACCCTGTGTGTCTGAAATGCAGAAAAAGCTTTATTAAGCTCCCAAAATCAGAATTAGAGGAACTGAAAACCTCACAATAAAGTTTAGAACCAACCACTGAGATTTACCTGATTTTAGGGTAAAATCCAGCCATGACCAGATAACTATGGTATTGTGACCAACACACCATACCCCATGTAAAGAACAACAGAGCACAGCCTACCATTGGTCCACTACTCACCCACTGGCAACGTGGACAACATCCTGGTTCTCATTTCCACTAAAGAGAGTGTTAAACCATCTGACCTCATAAAGACCCTTTCTAGAATTAGAGGAGGTAGTTACATTAACAGGGATAGCTCCCCAAAGAATCTGTAGATGAGAAGTTCCTACTGGCATCCCAATGAAGACCCGATGGAAGTTTGATAAAAATACAGATTGTCCAAAGGCAGAGTGATAGTTGGAATAGGAAATAAACCTGAGCATCCATAAGGGCCCTCAGAAAGAAATGTGCCTTGAAGCAGTCAACTACATAACTGCCTAATGCAGGTTTTTTGCACCTTCCTATGAGGTAGTAGGAATTAATCATTACTAGACACAGGATAGTGGATGAGATAGAACACTGGTCTGAGCCAGTGTGGCAAGTCCTACCTTAGTGGTGATGTGTACGTGGTGGGAAATCCTCAGTTATGAGGGAGGAAGGAGAGTTATAGAGTATGTAATTATGTAATCAAGGAGATTTTATTCTGTTCTCTAGATACCACACATTTAAATGCAGAGGTGTCTACCTGCATGGCACAGGGGCAGCTGTGAGGCAGCTGACATTTTGTTTCTCAGCTCAGGTGGAGCCTATTACAGAATTAGCCCACTGTGATTTTTCTCTCTTGTAGAGACTTCACATCTTAAAAGTATACAAATAAAAATATCTCGTATTCCTTAATGTGAAATAAGTCACCAGACTGAAATACATTTGCTCTTTGCACATGGAAAATGTAAGTAGGAGCAGCTATAGAAGCAGAGACAGAATTCACCACCTTTAGTCTCCAAATGAAAAATACCACCACCACCAATGGTCTTTAATTTCTAGAGTAAATCAACTGAAAAAAGGACATGAAAAGATTCTGCTTCTCCGACCATGGATTCTTATTTCTGTCTAAGCAGTTAAGATTATGATCTGACACCAGGCTGCTGCACTAAATTTATGGTTACATTTAATTGACATGTACACTATATTCTGCAAGTCGACTATTAATGATCTCCAGTGTGCCTCAAATGTATTTGTACAAAACTACGTGATCATTAATGCTACCATTAAAATTACATGAGAGAATCTGTATGGCTCAGGAGATTAGGACAGTCAAATTTTTACATATAAATCACTGGCTTGATTCCAGCTTGGATATACGAACAATGTTACTATGATCTCAAACCCTCTTGAAATCACAGTGGCTCCTGGTTCCAGTACATCTAATCAGTAGATGGAATGTCAACCAGGTACTCAGAGCTTTTGAGAAACTTGGTAGTAGGATGCACAGCCGAGCTTCTTCCCTTTTGTAAAGTGGTATGGTTCTTAGACTATTGCCCCCTAGCAACTGCAGATTGCTGAAAAAAGTCATGACCACTGCTTCTCTCCCACCGTCTCAGATGTTACTTTAAAAAGAATGTCCAATTTGCTTTTATAGCAATAATGGTTTTAAAAAGTACATTTTTCAGAGAAAACAGGCAGTGAATCTTGTTGCCAGGTTTGTGTCACTTAGTTTGATGTGAATGTACTTGACAACATTCAAGCAGCACAGCTTTCTGAAGGGCTATAATTTTACGAGAGTCAAACAGTTACTCTCTTATCCTTTAGGCAGCATGACGTATATTGTTGTGGCCATAGGCAAGGTAAAGCTGCTTTTAACCAAAAAAAATCTGGATGTACTTTAAAATGGGTTAACCTTTCTTCCAATACGTACTTTACCTCTATCATTCTATAAATAATGGGCCTACATAACTATTACTATCACTTAGGACTCAATTTTGAGCTTTCTTTGAATCCAAGCCTCAAATTATTCACAAAAGTTGTTTTTTTCCCTCCTGAGTGCTGTTAAACAACTTCCATTTCAAAATATTTCTATTGTAGACCTGCATGAGAAAGTTTTGAGACCTGTGTTTTTAATAAATATAGTCAATGTACAATCTATGCCTAGAAATCAGTATATATTTATCCTTTTTTTCACAGCTCAGGCTGTGCCTGTAATGGACTTCTGAAAACAAAATGATTCAAGTGGCCTGCAAAGCATTTCATTATATTGGCCTTCTTTGGCATGCTGAGATTTTGCCAGGTGGTTAGCAGTGCTGCAGCTGTTGTGAATCTCTAATCAGCTGTCTCCAGCACTAGGCATGTCCTCTGAGGCAGGTCTGGCCCACAACATTTTGGCACCTGAGTTGGGGAGCTCAAATGACACCCCATCCCCTCTCGCTTTGGCCAAAACTCTGAAAGATCTCAATTCTGCCTTCTTCCTGGTCTACACCTCTCATGGTACTGCTGCTCTGCTGCCTACCCGCAATAAAGGAGAACAACTTAAAATGCCTTGTGCAAAAATTTTAAGTAAAACCTAACTTTTAAATGTCTGAAAAGCAAATGTAACTTTTCTTGTCTGTATAGTAAAGACTGGCATTTGTATCTGTTTGATTATTCAAAGTGGTGCTTTCTGTGCCTTCTTGGTTGCAAAGATTTGAACTGCTTCTGCTTCCTGAAGGTCCACAGTCTGGACCAGCTCATGCTCTACTGAGATGGTTGCAAGGCCAACCAACCTCTCCTGTGTCATTGTGGAGCGTAGATGTGTTTTTATTAACTTCAGTTTGGAGACACTGCGTTCACCACTGGCAACCGTTACAGAAAGTGTTAGAAGTGCGCGCAGAGCAACAAAAGCATTTGGAAAGAAGGTGGTCATCTTATTTGTGCACATATATTCCAGAACAGCTTTTGGAGTTGATCCTGCTAAAACGTGTCTTGAAAGGGCTTTCAGTTCATCACCTAACTCACTCGCATCAATATCGTGCATGTCATCATATGTCAACACTGAGTCTAGTGCCCTGTATTGTTGGTGTAGGTCTTCTTCAGGTATAAAGAGGAGGTTTGGAATACCATACAACATTCCAAATATACTGCTATGTTCCTTACACTGCATGAAACGTTCTTCAACTGACTGTATTGCATAGTCTAGCACCTGGTTAAAGAATTCAACTTTGAATTGTTGTTTGGGGTCTCTTACAGGACTGTGCCATGCCTCGTAATCAAAATGTCGTCTTCTTTAGTGACTCTTGTACTTTTGAATGGGTGGGAAAATAGTTTCAGTGTGAAGTTCCTCTGCCAACTTCTGTGCACTTTTCAGAACATTTTTAAATCCCTCATCTGACCAGTAAGACTGTAGGTATGACTTTGCTTTGTCCAGTTGTTCCATGGCTCCAGATTTATCAAGGTCAACATCTTGGAGTCACTTGCTTACAACATTTATTTCAATTCAAACAGTATGTCATGCCATAACGCTAAGCAACACAGAAATTTGAAGTTATGTATGTTTCTGGTGATTCTATTTCCCTCTGCCACTGTTCTCCCACAAACAGATCCTGTTATAGCATTATCCTCCATAATGGCAACTATGGTATCATCTATCTTCCCAATTCGGTGTTTGATGGGCTTTATCACCTCCACTTGACTTTCCCATCGTGTAGCACTCAGTGGTTTCAGTATCAGAGAGGATGTTCCCAGATGTTGCTTTAAAATTTGCTATCAATGAGTTGATGCAAAGAAAAATACATAGCTGCTTTGAATTGCATTAAAAAATTCAGCAGCCTCACTAGAAGCTGTTGCTGCATCACTGACCACCAAGTTTAATGAATGAGAACAGCATTCAAAAAAACCTTGAAGTTTAACTCTCGGATCTGTGTCTGCACTCCTCTCATGTTGGCATCATTATCCTCTCATGTTGGCACCATTTTCATAGCCCTGACTTCTCATGTCAGCTATCTCAATTCCCATATCTTCCAGCTTTTTAAGAACCACATTTATCCTACCAGTTCCTGTAGTATCATCAATGTCAATAAATTCTAGAAAATGCTCTCTGACAGTCACCATTGCAGGGACATTTTAACTAGGTTCTGCTGTTGTTACAGAACGCACCATTAGAGACATTTGTTCCATATGGCTGATGCCAGCTGTGCAGTCCAGAATAACAGAGCAATATCCTGCTGACTTCAGATCTGCCGCAATCTTCTGTTTGACTTTTGTTGCCAGTAACTGTATGATCTCATTTTGAATTGTCTTTCCAAGATAGTGGTGTGTGTACATTTCTTGGGTGGTGACTCTTCTTAGATGCGCCAAGAGTACAGCACTAAACTCAGCCATCAGCTCCACAATTTTAAGGAAGTTACCATTGTTTGGCACATACAGTTGATCTGAAGTGCCACAAAGTGCTAAGTTTTGGGGAACAAGCATTCTCACCGTGCCAGTGAGCCTTTTCAGAACATTTTGCCAGTAAAGAGACGCTGATGCAATCTTCTTTTGCTGCCAGTCATCTATGGTGGCCTTTAACCTTAGTCTCACCTCAAGCTCTTTCTACATATGGAATGTTCTCTGGTGATTTGCTGCCTTCTCATGGCATGCCAGATTTCTAAACAGATTTTTCCAGTACTTTGTTCTTGTAGAACCCAATGTAGCTGGAACTTTAGACTGGAAGAGTTTGCAACAAAAACAGTACATGGCATTCTGGGTTTTTGAGTACATAAGCCATGGCCTCTCCACTTTGTCACCACTGGAGATTTCACCTCAGTAATGTGTTGGATGGAAACTTCTATTTTCATTGTTGTTGGGGAACATGAAGTTTTTCACTTGCTGTGGCCCATTGTACAAGGAAGTCCCTCAGGCTACTGATCATGTGGATCATCTAGACTTAAGGAACTAAACTCAGCAGCAGCTGTTTCTTGTGCTTCCACCACACTCCTCTCTGATCTACACTTTTCTTCAGGAATGTGAATGGTTACATCCATTTGAGATGGAGATATGGATGCTGCAGTAGCTTCCAGGTCACCTGCATTCTGACTAACAGGAAGATCAGGCATCTCTTCACCACTCACATCCTCCTGGGGGCCGGAAGACTCACTGTGAATATTTGTGTCTATGTATCTCAGGAGAGCTACTTTCGGCTTAAATAGAAAAGCTTCCTTTGCTTTCTTTCTGTTTCTCAGTGCTGCCCCAGAGGGGTGTTTTCTTCTTTCACTTATGTCTGCTGTTCTGTGTCAGCTATAGTGGCTCTCCACACTCAGCTGAAGGGGACAAATAAGCAGGCTGATAGCAGGGCCTCAGAAAGGAAAGATATTAAGGTCTTAAGGGCCTAACTGGCTGCTACTACTTCAGTTGGCTACCTGTTCTTCTCATGTGGGTTCAGGGAAGCAACTGGAAACATGAGGCTCCCTGAGAAGCTGGACTTAATCAGTCCAGACTCCTGCAGGTGCTAGAGAGGTACATAAGAGGCTTCTCCTCCTCTCTCTCCCGGCAGCTCGTGCTGCTTTCTGTTATTCCCTCTCACCTTTTCTCCTCACTGTCTGTTATGTCTCTTGTGCCCTCCTTCCTCCAGCACAGCACTCCACCATCTCTTTGCATCTAGAGCAGACGGGTACACATGTACCAGCAGCAGACACAATTTTCTACACTCTGGGTCCTAGTGGCGCCTCCCCTCCCAGTCTGGCACCTGAGGCAGCCCTGCTCTGAGGTGTTGGTCAATGCAGCTGCTTTCTCATTGCCTGTCCAGACTACTGCCATGACAGGCAAGTCAAGTAAGGCAGAAAGCTGGAAAGCAAGAGGAAGGAAGAGTTTTATTACTGAAGCAAGCAGCCTGCTCTAGGGGACAGGGTCATTGGAATAAGGGAGCAGAACGAAGGGTGGAATGACATAAAATTTCCAAGTGAAAAGCCTGGTGGTGGCAGCAGTTACCCAAGCCCCAGGCTAAGGAACATCTGGGGTCATGACAGCAGTGCTCTTTTGAAATGTGAAGTGCCGAGATGTTTTAGAGGCTGGATGAGTGAAATGCTGCAAGTGGGTTCAGAGAGCCATTTTACTACTCTAGCAAATGATTCAGGATCCCTGTTGCTTTGGGCCACTAATTATAGTTATCCAAGTGGTTAATGGAACCCGTAAGCCAATTTCTCCCCTCAGTTACACATGTGCAATCTCATTTACTTCAACTGGGTTAAATGAGGACAGAATTCTAGCCTTTAGCGAACATATTTATATGATGAGTATCTCATAATGGATCTTGTCTAGTGTTTGCTGACTATGTTTGAGCATCTCTTAAAATTAAAACAAGTTTAGTCCCAGATGTGTTTGTGATCCTGCTCAGTGCATCTGCAATTCATGTATATAAATAACAAGAAACAGAGATAATACATGTATACCCTATTTGTGATCATCACAAACGCAAGTTACCTGTAGCCCAGCAATATTATATATTCGTCTAGTATGAACTGCTGTATTTTGCAGTTTAGAGTTACAATATTTTGTGGCATGCCTCTTCATGAAATAGAAATCATCTCACAAGCTGGCTTTTTGGCTCTGATATGTCACTAGACGCTACATGACTCAATCAAAAAGAACAGTGTGACACGTCTTTCACTTCACTGGGAAGGATGCCACAAAATGCAACAGGCCTGTCTCACTTTGTATATAAGCAATTTTCCTTCTGCTGTGCTCTGATACACACTTCTCTGAAACAGCTAGCCAAAATATGTTCAACTGTTTTTAGTAACATGTATTTCTTTTTATATCACTACTTTAAAAAGTATTTGTCAAATTGAGAAAACTACAAATGGATTGGTGTAATCCAATTACTGCTTTATAGACCGTTAGTTACCAACCCAGAAACTGTCAAATATTTGTGACATTCTTGTAAGTGAAGGATTTTGCATTTGAATATCTGGATGTGGGAGGGGGGAATATTAAATCACATGCAGGCAGTCAACTTTTAACTGCAATTTGAAATAAGCAATTTAAGAGGTTAGTATGTCTTGTTTATTCCAGCAAGGATATGGAAAATATTCAGCCACATAATTAGTTTGTGAAAACTGGCATATGTTTACTGACTTCAGGATCTGGCCTGTTGTGTTTTTAAAATATGCATGAAATGAAATACTAGCGTCAGAAATGATTATAAAAAGGATTGACTTTGCAGGGCTAACACATTTTGGTTGTACCTCACACCATTTTCAGGATCTTCACGGCATTCCAGACATATCCAGCTGAAAGCTGTTGAAGAACTACAGTGCCTCACTGGAAAATGCTGTACATGGAATTTGTAGCTCATCTTGCCAATGCAAATCTTATGTCAATTTCTAGTGGTTCAAATGCTAAAAGATGAAATATCAGAATTAACCGCAAAGTGATTGACAGATAAAATGAGGGATTTTCACCTTTGTTTAAATTTTCAACTTTGTTCATTGAGAAGATAACTGAATTCACTAGATATGTTTGTCTAGAAAAGATTTGCTTCATCTCTGGCTGTAAAGAATTTTAAGAGAGATTTAATTTTGGCTGAAAAGAAATTAGCATGACCACACAGAATACATCCCTAGAAAACTAAGCAAAATATGTAAAGAATTGGCATTGCATACTAGGATGATGCTGGAAGAAAGCCGATGGTCTGCTAGTTTCAATAAGGAAAACAGATCTTCTGCAGAAAACTATAAACCTTGTAAGTCTAACATCTGTGCCAGGAAAGGTTTTAGAACCACTCACAGCGGTTGGCAACGTCGGCACACGGGACCACAGGGTCCCCCTGTTTTATTTACTTACTGGCTTGCCGCGTGCCACTTCCTGTGGCCCCCATTGGACCAGGAAGGTGAACCACGGCCAGTAGGAGCCATGGGAAGTGGCGCACGATGAGCCAGCAGGTAAATAAAGCAGCAGAACCAGCTAAGGGTACTTACCCTACAGTCCCACGTGCCGACATTGCCGACCACTGTATGAACCATTTAGCTTCTCAGTTACACAAAGCAGGTGGAGCAGTAGCCTGGAAAAGTTTATGAGAAACAGATATGACCAGAAAATTCTTTGCAGGGATGAAAATAGAGAATCAAAAAGAAGTAATTTGAAGTACTTAGATCTTATTCTTTTTAATAAAGTTTTGCATCACAAATATTCATCCTGAATTAAATAAATTAAATATCCAATTATTATTAGGGATGAACACTAGTTTTCTCCAGTTTTGAACCCTTTCAAAATGTGGTTTTAAAAGCATGCAGTAAATACATGCACTATAGAGTCTATGTTGTATTTTGTTGCTGGTGGTGTCTGCAACAGTCCCAAGCTAGGAATGCAGTGGTGTTCCTAGAAACACATTTTCACCTGACAGGGGAAAGAAAAGATTCCTAGCTCCTCTCTTCCCAAGTGCTGGTGCAATGTGAGAGACAAAGATGACCCACACTCATAAGATGAAGAGGAACAACCATCTTGGAGAGAACCCACCACCTCAAGAATCCATCTCCTTTGTTCTTATCTGCTCCCTTCAGGACTCTTCAGGAGCTCTTTGGGCATGCTTTTCCTTCTCCTCACTAACCCAGGTAAATATCAAGACAACCTGGTAATTACAGACCTGTCAGACTGATACTCATCCAAGGCAAAATAATTTAGTGGTTGATCCGGGACTGGATTATAAAAGAATTAAAGGAGGGTAATACAATTAATGCCAATCAATATGGGTTCATGAAAAATAGTTTAATAATATCTATCAATGCCTTTTTGATGAGATTACAAGTTTGGATGATAAAGAGAATAGTGTGGACGTTACATACTTAGACTTCTGTAAGGCTTGTAACTTGGTACTTATTCTCATTTTAATTAAAAAATGAGAATGATACAAAAACAAAAATATTCGAGTGCAAATTAAAAGGATAAAAAACTAGCTAACTGATAGGTCTCAAAATGTAACTAACATGGAAATAATCACTGAGAAGGGGTGTTTTGAGTGGGATTGGTTCTTGGCCCTATGCTATTTAATATTATCATCAGTGATGTGGAAATAAAACAAAATCATCACTCATAAAATTTACAGATGACAAAGATTGGGCAGGTGGTATATAATAATGAGTACAGGTCACTGATACAGAGCAATCTGGATTGCAAGGTAAGCTGAGTGCAAGCAAACAATATGCACTTTAATACAGCCAAATGTAAATTTATACATCTAGGAACAAAGAATGTAGGTCATACATACAAGCTGCGGGGGGAGTGATTCTGAAAGAGATTTGGGGGTCATGATGGATAATCAGCTAAACATGAGCTCCCAGTGTGACACTGTGGTCAAAAGATTTAATGTGATCTGGAGACATATACAGAGAGGAATCACAAATAGGAGGAGAAATGTTATTTTACCTCTGTATTTGGTATTGGTGCAACAGCTGCTGGAATACTGGATCCAGTTTTGGCATCCACAATTCAACAAGGATGTTAGTAAATTTGAGAGGGTTCTGGGAAGATCCAGGAGAGTGATTAAAGGATTAGAAAATATGCCTTATAGTTAATGAGTTCCCTGTGTCAATTTATTTATCTTAATTAAGAGAAGGGTTAAAGATGGCTTGATTACAGTCCATAACTATCTACATGGGGAACAAATATTTGATGATGAGCTCTTCATTCTAGCAGACAAGAGTATAACAAGATGCAATGGTTGAAAGTTGAAGATAATTCCACTGTGAATTTGTCTAAGGTGTAAATTTTTAGCAGTGAAGGTAACACTGCTCTACAGCCAAAATGCTTCTGAAATAAATGTAGTCAAACTTTACCAATTCTGGGTCACTGAGAACGAAAATGATGCTTAAACTTGTTGATTGGCTCTAGTTTTCAAGATATGCTATTGGGTCAGTATATACGACCCTTGACATGGCAATGGCGGAGGATAAGTGAGTTATAAAGGGACGGGATCTCAATTTAAACCAGAAATGACTAAAATACATCTTTGACTAGATCTATGAATAAATCTATGACTGGGTTTGGACAGTACTTGCTTTTTAGGTAAAACAATGAATTATGCAATCTGAAGCTGGTATTGCATCATACATGATATGAATTGCATCATGTTATTCCTAGAAGTCATGGATGATGCAATCATAAGGAAGCTTACATCACTCTGCTGAACAAATTGCCCTATATCAGCTCTAGAAATCATATAGTGCCGTGCTCTCTTATTTGTCAGTGTTTGATTTTGCAAAGGGACAAATTTCTGTTTAGCCAAAGTGAACAGAGATGCCTCGTACTTGTGTGAACAGCGCAGATAATTTCTGCTATGTTTGTGGTGAAGTGACTTTTGCATCATAAAAGCACAGTATAACCACTATGGTGAAGAAAGCCTATCACTTTTATTTTGGATGCAAAATTGGAGATCAGGACAAGAGGTGGGCCCCACACATATGCTGCAACACTTGTGCAACAAATCTTCGCCAGTGGTTGAACAGGAAAAGGAAATCTATGCCTTTTGCAGTGCCAATGATTTGGAGAGCGCCAACAGATCATACCAGAAATTGTTACTTCTGCATGGTGTCTCCAGTTGGGAAAGGTGTGTCAAAGAAGAAAAAGTGGACTGTGCATTATCCAAACATTCCATCAGCTATACGCCCAATACCCCACGGAGAAGGGCTGCCGGTTCCCGATGCACCAGAATCATTCTCACTTGAGTCAGAGGAGGAAGAGGAAGAGGATGAAACTTCTGGTCCTGAACCATCAATGTCACAGGACCCACATTTTCTCCCATCCTCTTCCTCTGAACCACACCTCATAACACAAGATGAGCTGAATGACCTTGTCAGGGATTTGGAACTACCCAAGAGTAAGGCAGAGCTGTTGGGCCCCAGACTACAGCAGTGGAATCTCCTGGCAGGTGATGTTAGGGTTTCCATGTTCCGTGACCGTCAAAAGGATCTTGTCCCATTCTTCTTCATGGAAGGTGATCTTGTAGCCTGCAACAACAGCGATGGTGTGATGGCAGCCCTCAACATCGTTCACGATCCAGATGAGTGGAGACTTTTCATTGATTCATCGAAGACGAGTCTTAAAGCTGTTTTGCTGTATAATGGCAATGTTTTGCCAACAATTCCAGTTGGTCATGCAGTCTATATGAAGGAAACCTATGACAACATGAAACAACTTTTGAGGTGCATAAACTATGACCAACATCAGTGGCAGCTTTGTGGCGATTTGAAGGTTGTTGCTCTCTTGCTTGGTCTGCAGACTGGATACACAAAGTACTGCTGTTTTCTCTGCGAATGGGATAGTCGTGCAAGAGATTCCCACTACATCAAGAAAGATTGGCCACTCCGACAGTCATTGGAGCCTGGGAGAAAAAGTGTTCAGCATCCACCACTTGTTGAATCGAGGAAGATTTTGTTACCACCCTTACACATCAAGCTGGGTCTGATGAAGAACTTTGTCAAGGCCATTGACAAAACACAAGCAACTTTCAAGTACCTCCATGGAAAATTTCCAAGGTTAAGTGAAGCTAAGATAAAGGAAGGAGTCTTTGTTGGTCCTCAGATTCGTTAACTTCTTCGAAATGATGCATTTGACCATGCACTGCGTGGCAAGGAAAAGACGGCATGGAAATCCTTCCAGTCAGTGGCAATACATTTTCTCAGAAACAACAAGGCAGACAACTACAGGTTGTTGGTGGAAAACCTCCTCAAGGCATACAAAAGCCTTGGTTGCAACATGTCACTAAAGATACATTTTTTGCACTCTCATTTAGATTTTTTTCCACTGAACTGCAGAGCAGTGAGCGACGAACACGGCGAGCGATTTCACCAGGACATTGCAACAATGGAGAAACGCTCTCAGGGCAAATGGAGCCCATCAATGCTTGCAGACTATTGCTGGACAGTGACAAGAGATGCTCCATTTAATGAATACAAGAGACAAGCCAAGAAGCACCGAGTAGACACTGAATAGGACTGAACTATGTACATAATAGTTTTTTGCTTTTTGTTTCATAATACATTTTATTTATATAACCCTTTTGCTGATTTTTAAAAAGTGTTACATAAACAGGACAGGTGAAATATTATCATGTAAAGCAACCATAAACACATGAAAAGACCTAGGTTTACAATTTATGATTAAAACTCTACTATCTACACAATATACATAAACATAAAATGTAAAAACTTAAATATCTTAGAAACAGTAGCCAATCAGTCGTTTTAATTGTCATATTTGAATTCAGCAAATCAAAATACATAATAAATATCACATTTTATCTCTGAAGCAGACGACTTCTAAAAAATTGTAGACCAGTATAATTAACCATTGGAACAATTTACCAAGAGTCTTGGTGGAGACCACGGATTCTCTATCACTGATCATTTTAAAATCAAGATTGAATGTTTTTCTAAAGGTTATGCTCTTGGAATTATTCCAGGGAAGTTCTTTGGCCTGCAAGACCCAGGAGATCAGTTCAAATGATCACAATGGTCCTTTCTGGCCTTCCAAACATGAATCTATGTGTCACGCTGTCTGGAGTGGTTCACAACTATGAGTGCCATTCTCAGATTGTCATAAAATAGGGCAGACACCCCAAACTGAAGGTATATTCTATAATTAGATTTCACTAAGCCAGTAACAAATGTGCAGTCCTAGAAAATTGTGGAGTTACAGACAGTCCCCTGAGGCTCTCAGCCCATCTTGCCACCCTCACAAACTGGACTTTGTGATAAAAGATTATATAAACCAAAAATATCACATCACATCACATCAAGTTATTCCCAATCCCAAATCAATTGGTGCTCTGGATCTTACACCAAAAACAACACTGTTAGACAGTTCTCTAGTAAACTAAGATTTATTAGCTCAGAAGAAATGAGAGTATTGGGAGGTTAAAGTAGGTAAAATATATTTATAGATGAGTCAATGTTTTAAATCCAAATTATAGCAGAGATGTAGTAATCTGCTTGCTTTCCAAAAGCCTCTCAGGGTCACCCAGAAAAATTCTGGGGATTTCCACCCTACATGTGGAATGCTTCCCTGTAAGTGTCCAGACATTTCAGACTTAGCCTAATAGCAACACAAACCTGCCCTCTCCCCTATCTTTTCCAATTATTAGTTAACAGTGTTTATCGGACATCATGGCAGACTTCAGTCTAAAGTAAAGGTTTGAAGGGTGGAGTCCTGGTTTCCACTGGAGCCTATCACTGTTACCCTCATGTTACCCTCCTTCCTCTCATGCATTTAGCCCTTTTATTGTACACTTTATCAGTTTAGACTGTAAATTCTTTTGTATTGGAACTTATTAGGTGTTTGTACTGCACCCAGGGGTGGCTCTAAGTTTTCTGCTGCCCCAAGTGCAGCAGTCAGGTGGCCTTCGGCGGCATGACTGTGGGAGGTCTGCCAGTGCCACAGCTTCAGTGTAGCCATCACAGAAATGCCGCCAAATCCGCAGGATCAGTGGACGTCCCGCAGGCATGCCGCCAAACACTGACTTACTGCTGCTCTGAAAGCGGCCGGCAGGCTGCTCCCTGCAGCTTGCCACCCCAGTCACATGCTTGCTGTGCTGGTGCCTGGAGCTGCCCCTAACTGCACCCAGTAAATATAATTCTCAAATGGAGAACTGGTTATAAACTGTGGAAAATGGTGATTCCACCATATAAAACTCCTTGTCTGGTCTCTTTTGGAATACTGTCAATAGAATTTTCTTTTCAGATGTAGAGTCAATACAATGAGGTAGGAATGCATACGTCACTATAAGAAAACATGTAACCATTATTGTGTTCTCTCTCGGGTCTGACAAAATCTTCCTGCACTGGTGTTCGTACTGAGTCTATTGGTTCTCGCTCTGATTTTTCATTTGGAGTACCAAGTAGCTGACTTGTGCATTTAGATCTGGCCGAAAGAGCATATCCAGGACAAAGTGTTTCAGACATTTCATTAAATTGTTCATTTTGTGCTACATTAAAAGTGATGGTAGCAGAAAAGAATGTTGCAGCTTTCCTATGAAGTTTCAAGTCTCTGCCTTTCAGTTGTTTTTATGCCATAGTCATGGACTGATCTTCGGTACTTTAGGGCATGGAAGATGAATGGATATTGCTCCTTAATGAAACTGATATTGAAAGGCTTAAAACAGGGAATTGGGCTATGATGATGGCACCCAAAATATGCGACTCTCAAGATCAAACTCAGCAATAACCTACTCTTACATTTCAATAATGAATGGTTCATTCAGTAGTACATTTTAGTTTTAAAACAATGATTTTTTCTGCAATCTCAAATGAAAACCAATCCTTCCTACCTTGTTAACAAATCTAGACAATATTTACATTTTTTTAAAAAAGTAGTTTTTGTTACTTTGGTCTAGCAGTCACCTCTTGCCTACCAATTCATTCAACTTTTAGATGTTGAATCATTTAAATTCACAAACTACTTTGTAATCATTAATTTAAATCATTCGCCTGAGTTGATCAGCTCTCTTTCTGCCCCTCTGTGAAAAGTGGGCACTGACACCCATTATATAAAGCATCAGAGGGGTAGCCATGTTAGTCTGGGATTGCAAAAGTGACAAAGAGTCCTGTGGCACCTTAAAGACTAACTAAAGTATTAGAGCATAAGCTTTCATGGGCTAATACCCACTTTGTTGGATGCATGCAGTGGAAGTATACTGCATGCATCCGATGAAGTGGATATTAGAGCATAAGCTTTCGTGAGCTAATACTTTAGTTAGCCTTTAAGGTGCCACAGGACTCTTTGTCGTTATATAAAGCTTAAGTCACCAACAATGAACTTTTGAAAAGAAATGTTTTATTTTTATAATGGGGATTTAGAGGGTTTCATAAACGGTTTCATAAACTCTTCCTTTTTTCTATTTGTTACTTTTCTTCTATCCTCCCATCCTCCAATATTTACCCAGAAAACTGTGAAAGTTTTGCACTGATTCTCACATTTTTAATTTTTGTAATGAACAATTTTAGACAAAATAAAGACCAGAATCTTAGAAATCAGATAATCTAGGTAGTTTCATATAGAGCCACATTACTGAAAGCTCTGCCAACCTTCCAGAAGTTTTCTAGATTTTAGCAAACCATGTGTGACGGTACACTCCATATTATTTATAGAAATATTGTTATGATATAATGGCATAACCAATATATATTTTATACAAGATGAATCATGTAAGATATCAATGGAAAGGTTATAAGTTGCTGAATGTGATTATCCAATTTGTATACATTTATCATTTCTGTATCTGAAGTTAGGAACGTTGACTATGTAACAATTACAACTCTGTGTCTACTTGGGGGAATGCCCAGACAGTAGACAATCAGCCTGAAAGAGCCATTTAAGAAGGACAATAAAACTTTGAAGATACTCTCACCTTCCTGAGGAGCTTCCTGGGATGTTGCTTTGACACTGCAGGGTCATCTGTGTTGTCACCTGGTATAGAATACCACCTTGGACACTGCTGGTATTTTCCCATTTCCTAAGGCTAGGAAGTGAGTCAATCAGGGCTCTTCTGCATTGCTTCCTCGCCTAATAATAAAGACTGCCAAAAGCACCTGAAGAAATAAAGGAACTAAGCTAGGGAAAGGCAAGGGCTGAGTCCATGCTGAGACAGAGGCCTAGCCCTGAAGAGAAATAACTGAAACTCTAAGCTTCAGAAACTCTTCAACCTGCCTAAAACAACAATTTAAGATGAGAAATTTTTATTTGTAACCTGTTTCTTTAGTGAATTAATCTTAGGCTGCATGTTTTGTTTTATTTGCTTTGTAATCTGCTCTGTTCTGTTTGCTATCTCTTATAATCACTTAAAATGTACCTTTTGTAGATCATAAACTATTTCTTGTTTATACCAAAACCCATTTTGTGTAATTAAGAACTGGGGGTGAGAGGGCAAAGAGCTGTGCATATCTCCCTCCACTTGATGGACGGGGTGATTTTTATGAGCTTCCGCTGTGCAGATCTCTATATACAGCACAAGACAATATTATTCTGGGTTTATCCCCCGAAAGGAGGAGAGCATGTGAGTGCTGGGCAATACCCTGAGTTCTCCCACAGAGAGCTGCTGGGGCAGGCAGGCTCAGTGGATCCCAGCACATCCGGTGGCACCCTGAAAGGGGGGTCCAACCCACACACTCTTACTTTGCCATAGTTCGGGGGTCTCCAAACTTTATGAGATGAGGGCCATATTGGATTTTTGAAGGGGCTTCGCAAAGTGACTGTAAAAATATTAAATATATGCAAAGTCATTAAAAAACCAACACTACTCTACTGTGTCAGTATTGCATTAAATTCTAAATCAGGTATAAAAGTAGCTGTATAATCAATGCAGGTACTGTGAAATTGCACACAATATTTGTCAACATTAAAAATCATTTCACATTTTTTAAAATTTTATGTCTAAAAACTCACAAATTTGTATCATACAAATACACGTATTCAGAAGTTTGACTGTACTGTTACTTGGTAAGAGAAGCTCCAGGTTCCCATTGTTGGTTGGGACTATTTCATTCAGTGCTGTAGTTAAAATTTAACCCTTTGCTCCTCCAGCCGTGCCACTGCCCTCCCTGCTTGCTCCTCCAGTCACGCCTCTGGCACACGTAACCCTCCACACATGGGGCCGCCAGCAGCAGCTCTCATGGGGGGTGGGGGCAGTGGTTGCTTCTCCACCTACACTGTGTGTCTGCTCAGCTGGAGGGCTGGACAAATCAAAGCTGTGGGCTGGATCCAGCCCCCGGGCCATAGTTTGGAGATCCCTGCCATAGTGTATGGTTGTGCACACTACCCTTTCTTCAACATCCAGAGTTAGTCAATTCCACTTATTAGCCATGTTCTGTTCTCCAGTCACCAATGATTCCACACCTTTCCTTTCCCTCTAGACATCTGAGCAGCTTTTTTGTTTCTTAATAGACAGAACAGGTATACGAAGAGTTTTGATTTCTTAATCCCTTGATGTCACCTTTAATGTTTTGGAATAGTTTGTTTCCATTCACAGATTTAAATTAGAGCCTCCTGTTTCTAATATTTTTTAAAATCAAAATGTTACATTATAGAGAAAAGGGAAAGATCAAAAGGAAAAAAAGTCAGAAAAACCATATAATCACCCACTCACTTCCTCCTTCCTTCCCTCCCAAACAAACAAAAACACACCAGTGGGTTGATCTTTGTTCTTCTGAAATAGCTAAGTTTTTCCACAACATTACTGTTTAATACCAGAACTTATAGTGTAAAGGTAAACCACTGAGGAAATATGTTGGCACTGTGTATTACAAATTGCTCTGCAACTATACAAAGCACACCTGGCAGTCGGCGATTAGGTCACTGACCAATTCTTGAGCATCATTGCTTTTCCCTCTTTAATATAATAAAGAGGACACAGAGTTTCCTTTTGGGAGGAATGCAATCAGTTACCACAATCTTAAATTCCAGCAAAAGCAGTCACTATATTAATAGTTACACTTGGAAGGCAATTTGTAGTTAGGCTGACATAAATCTGTTTTATTTGTGTGTCTAAGTCTTTTGTTGCTTCTCAATACTCTTTGATCCAGACGTGCGAGAAAGAAGTCCAGTGATCCAAAGTTAATTTCTCTTGTGCACTAGGCCATGAATTACTTTTTCTTTAGAAATTAAGAGGAAAAATATCAAACATTTTGGTGGTTAGAGAGAATTTTCTGCGGTATTACAAAAGCAAGGGTAATCTGAGGTAAAAAAGAAAGTTGAAAAAATTCCTCAGACTTTACTTAGGGATAGAAAAATTAAGCAGGCTTATTTTTTCAATGATGTATTTCAATAAAAGTACTGTAAAAAAGGACAAATCCTCAAATTCATGGATAATATGGATATTCTACTCTCCCTATCTCACCTAGTGGGTGGGGGAGAGTGAAAAAAAGACCTTTTGGTTTTGCTAATATGTTCAGAATATGGGTTTTATGCTATGGTTAAGTGTTACAGAATATGCCTGCTCAGTCATGCCCCCAATGGCCATATGTAGCACTGCAAGCACTCCCTGTCTGTTTCCTCCTCCTCAAGGTTTTTTGTCTCCCCTAGGGGGTTTCCATGACTCAGCCCTCCACCCAAGTCACTCTCAAAGTTACTTTCAGAGTAACAAACCCAAAGGAAAGTCCCAAACGAACAAAAGGTTATTCAGTTGGACTCAGTTCCCAGCCCTTTCTGGGCTATGTTTGAGTTTCTCTGCTCCGGGACAGATCGCTGACTCCCAGGCTGACTCCCTGAAGTCTTCCCAAACCCTGCTTCAGGGCCTTCCAATATGAGCCCAGCTTGCTCCCTGTGCTTCCTCTCTCAAACAGACTTTCCTTAGCTCTTTTAAATAAATCACTCAGTTGATCAGGACTATTACGGGTGGAGGAGCTAATCTGGCACAGGTGTGGCTGAGCCCAACTATCTTAAAAAGGCCAGCCAATGTGTGATACTGAGTTTAGATCAAGTGGAAGGTGAGATGACTAAATTAATAGGAACAAAATCAAGGATCTAGTCAGAGGGTTGAGTTGGGAAGGAGAAAGACAGAAGACAAAGAAGGGGGGAAAGGTTAGTATCAGGTTAAATGACCACAAGACATGGATATTTAAAATCTAGCATGCCATCTTGTTAGTGGTGTTTTTTAATACTGATTTTGATATGCTAGTTATTCAGGATAGGCTCCCTCCTTCTCCCATTCTTAGCATGGGCAGCTATTGCTTATTTTAACAAACCATGTATTCCGAACAGGAAGTAACAAAGACAGAAACAAAAATAAGTAAAGTCAGGGTACTTCTTCACTTAGGGTTATGGTTCCAGTGCTCAGCATTCACACTGTTCTTTCCTTTAATATTCCCCTTACATGCACCCTGTGCTCCTAGCTGACATCTAACTACTGCCCAAAGGACAAAATTCTGCCTTTGTTTCTCTGTGTTGTATTGGGTATGAGGGTCTGGACTAACAGTTGTCAAATGGAGGGTCCGTGAGCCATTTGACAGCACAGCACAGCACAGAATGGCTCCTCATAACCTCTTGTTTAATCATCTGCCTGAGAACTGGGTTGTTCCAGTATTTTACAGATGCTTCAAAATGCACTTTGTTCTTCCTTGCAGTGATCAATAGAAGAAACAAGACACGAGAAGTAATTCTTCCACTCTACTCTGCGCTGATTAGGGCTCAGATGTATTGTGCCTAGTTCTGGGCACCAAATTTTGGGAAAGATGTGGATGAATTCAAGAAAGACCAGAGAAGAGCAACAAAAATGATTAAAAGTCTAGAAAACGAACTCTGAGGGAAGATTGAAAAAAATGGGTTTGTTTAGTCTGGAGAAGAGGATACTGAGAGGAGACATAACCATTTTCATATACATAAAAGGTTGTTATAAGGAGGAGGAAGAAAAATTATTCTCCTTAAACTCTGAAGATAGGACAAGAAGCAATGAGCTTAACTTGTAACAAGGGCAGTTTAGGGTGGATGTTAGGAAAAACTTCCTAAGTGTCAGGGCAGTTAAGCACTGCATTAAATTGACTAAGGAGGTTGTGGAATCTCTGTCATTTGAGATTTTTAAGAGCAGGTTAGACAAACATCTATCAAGTGCAGAGGACTAGGCTGGAAGACCTCTTGAGGTCCCTTCCAGTCCTACACTTCTACTTCTAGGATTCCATGGTAGTGGTGGCTTTTGGCCTTATCGGCCAATGGACCCCATTCCAGACTGAAACTTCACTAGACAAGGACTTGAGAATCCATGTCTTTAAATTGTTTAGACACATTACTTGCTAAAACTCCTAAAATTACTCATGCCACTAACTGCTGCTTTCACTTATTAAAGTATTTATATTTCTGTATATTACTGTGCCAAAAAGCTTCAGCAAGACAGCTCTATGAAGTAGTAAAAAAACTCAGAGGAAATAAAATAAAATTTTTAAAAGGTATTAAAACAACATTGAGACATAATGCCTGAACAATAAAATAATGTTACAGCTCCCATGGCATCTTTGACTCATCACTATGTTAGCATTTCAACATTCAGTAGTGGTAATACAAGAAACTGCTCATACAATGTGAGAAATGGTACTAGATAATGGTATCAAGTGCCTTATTTCAGTTGGAAATGACAACTGTGCTGACCCAAATTAAATGCATTATTTATGTTGCATTATTAGATGATATTGCACATACAGTTACCTGTACTATTTTAGTACAGTACATAGTGTAGTGTGCAAGATTGAACCCTAACAGAGAGCCATGAGTGATATTACCCCAGTTGATAGTCTGTGGAAGGATTTTACACTGCTTGTCTACATATGGGAGTGAATTCAAACGAAGAATGAGAGAGGTAGCCATGTTAGTCTGGATTTGCAGAAGCAACAAAGAGTCCTATGGCACCTTAAAAGCTAACAAAAGTATTGAAGCATAAGCTTTTGTGGGCTAGTACCCACTTTGTTGGATGCAAGCAGTGGAAGTATCGAGAGGCAGGTATAAATAAGAAGGCAAGAACCAGGTTAGAGATAACGAGGTTAGTTATCAGGCTGAACCACCTTGTTATCTCTAATCAGGGAGGATGAGGTCCTCTCCTAGCAGCTGATCTGGAGGTGTGAACAACGAGAGAGGAGAAACTGCTCTTGTAGTAAGCTAATCACTCATAGTCCCTGTTCAGTCCTGAGTTATTAGGAATGGCAATATACAAAAACCTGTAGGAGAACACTTCAGTCTCCCTGGACACACAAATACAGATTTAAAGGTCACCATCCTGCAGCAAAAAAATTTCAAGACCAGACTTCAAAGAGAAACTGCGGAGCTGCAATTCATTTGCAAATTTGAATTTTGAAATTTGAAATTTGCTGGGGAGCATGTGGCCCCATGGCTGGCTCCCTGCGCCTGGCCAGGAGCGCTGGGGCCCCGTGGCTGGCTCCCAGTGCCCGGCCCAGCCCCTGGCCGGGAGTGCTGAGTCCCCACAGAACCTCGCGCTTCTGGGCCGGCCCCCGGACCAGGAGCATGGAGCACTGCAGCACACTGATCCCAGCCCAGGAGCGCTGGGGCTCCTCGGCGCACCCTCCTGCCCAGGAGCAAGGTGCCCAGGAGCACAGAGCCCCGCAGACCTCCAGCACTGGGGTCCCATGGCTCCCCGGGCTCAGCCCAGCTCTGGCCAAGAGCACAGGGCCCTGGGGCATGCCGCGCTCGGCCCCGCCCCCAGCCCAGAACCAAGCACAGGGGCTGGATAAAAATGGCCAGCGGGCCACATATGGCCCGTGGTCCATAGTTTGCCCACCTCTGGCTTAGAAGAACCCTGAGGTAAAGGCGAGGAAGCGGTGAAGTCTGGGGCTACTGGGAAATGGCCCACAGAACTGAAAGCAGTTTTACTAAAGGTATATAGTGGCACATGGCTGCTATTCTTAGGGTTCCTGGTTGGGAACCGGAGTAGTGGGCAGACCTAGATGCCCCTCCCCATAGGCCACTGGAGGGGAGGGGCATCTACAACTGGAACCCACAGAAGGGGACTGAACTGTCAGGAGGCCCAGCTGAAGAGTGGGGCCAAAACAGACTAAGAGGGGAAAACCATTGCCACCAGGGAGGAAGCCCTGGGATATGGTCCAATGACAGGGCTGAGATTGATTTAAAGACTGTGAACACACCCAACCAGGAGGGGCACCAACCTTGTTACAGGGGGCATTTTATGTGTTTGTCAAGTAAAACTGAAACGCTAGTAGGGCTACTAATCAGCTATATTTTACAATGCCATTCAAGAGAGTCAGCCAAGCTGCTACTGAGATTGCCTAAGCCTAGCAAGCTCTAGAATGTTCTTTGCTGCCAATACTGATGATTTGACAAATACTTTCCTGTCCTCAATCTGCATTCTAAATCAACAGCTAGGACTATAGCTTTATTGTCCTGTCCTTTCAATATCTATCTTAGCAAATACGACTATTTAAAAAGTAGTAACACAGATCCTCAACATTATACATCATTACCCTTGATACCATTCAGTTCTTATGGTTACCAACACACCTCAAAACTACTGAATCACAAATTTGTAACCTTGAAAAGGAAAGTAGATAGCTGTAACTAGATAGCCTACCTATTGCAACCTATATGTGAGAAGAATATAACAACCCAGGATGAAAGGAATGGATGACAAAACCCTACAAACTCCTTCCAGATTGTCCAAGATTACGAATTCCTTGTCTGGAAAGTGTGAGTCCGTTTTGCTTTACATTTCTTCTAACAGTCAGCTATCTGACTCCACCACCATAAGAGAAAACAACAATAGGCTGGGATTTCAAAAGAACTTCGGGGAGTTCAGCACACAATTCCTATTGATGGCTCTTTTGAAAATCCCAGGCCTACCTTCTAAAGTAATCTACATCTCTTCAGAATGCTCTATTATTGTCAAACACTGAGAGCTCAACATTAAAAAGCAGATCAATTGAATGGTTTGAATTGCTTCCCCTCATGTTTCAGGATTATTCAGAATGCAATGAAAATTACCTTTCTGATTTAATAGACTATTTTATAACTTGTGCTACAACAAAAAGTGCTTCCACGTGTCACATATGGTCTTAAGTTTATTAAAGGACAGAAAACAAACACTGCAAGTTGGTTTAGAGATGGTGAAGCGAGAATGCATCAGTAAAAAATAATATAACATAGATAAATTACAGAGGGAGAGTACTATTCTCTTGCACAGCTACTAACATGTCCGTACATCCCAGCAGGAGTCCAAATAAATTAAGGAGCAGCACACAGCAAGGTAAGCCTGGCATTGGTGGAGGCATGAGTTTCAAGGTGTCGGGTACGTGATTCAGCCCAGAAGTTAAGGGAACTATTGGTCCAGGAGCCTACATGTTTGTGCAATAAAGGGAGAAGGATCAGGGCACTGAAGTGCATAGATAGCTTTACATTTTAGGAAGGGGGAAGGACAAGATGTTGGGCTATGGCCCTCTCCCCTTCTCAGGATACAACAGAGGAATAGATGTTCCATCTTCTTCAAGGTACAGCAAGCTGACACATGCCTCTTTGTATTTCCAGTATGGTAGCTCCAAGAAGTACTGTATTCATGTCATTTCCCATGCCTCTCACAGAGCTGGATGAAAGCACAGCACCACTGAAGGTTAGTAATGAATATTGTGCTGTGCTGAATACTAGAAGGTAGTAAAGCCATACAAGATTATGAAGCTGGGGCACAGTTCAAGTAAAGATAAGTGCTGTAAATATATTCTCTGGAAAAAAAGAGAGAGTATTGAAATAGAATTCTCCTGTAAGTATTGGAATAATTCAGTCTTGGTCACCTACAATATAGAGTTGGAAGGCAATAAATTCTAGTTTATTACTTTGTCACAATAAATAAAATAAACATTTTAAACACTAATAATACCAGTCTATGCTTCAAAAACTTTATGTTAATAAATGGCTTGGCAATGCAAGTGCTATATTTTACTTGAATAAATGTTTCAGAACATGGTGTCCAACAGTTGTGCCACAAATGTATCCCTAATATAATTCCAATGTACAGAGTAGCTACAGCCATATGTAAAGGTCGAATGCACAGAGTATAAAATGTTAAAATGTCAAATGCACAGAGTGTAAACATGATAAAGACTGAACAAACTTAGTCACTTTGGTTAACAGTTTGTCCTTGAGTTTGAAATTTACTAACTACCTTTAAGAGGGCAAGAGTGAGCTATTATATTAATTATGTATACAATGCTTCAGATGTGCATAAGTAGACACTGCAATAGTGTATGTTGCTTTACTGCTATCTAGTAGTGAATATGGATAAGGCAACAGTAAATAAAAATGACTGACTAATCAAAGAATTTAAGTTTGGCGTGCAAGGGATTTGCCTCTTCAATTAGTTTTCATACTACTTCATATACCAGGTAAATCCTCTGAATATGCATCTTTACTGCAATGTGTCTGAAATATCTAGATATTTGATAGCAAACTTGTTACCAAGATACTTGTTCTACTATTAATAAAGTTAAAAGATAGGAACTAAATTTTGGGACCACTCTTTTCTAACTTTATATGAAAGACTTCCCAATTTCTGCCAATCCCAGTGTTATTTCCATATCCAGTCAAAATACACCAAAGTAGTATCAAATTAGAAACAGCATTAATCAGAGTTTCTTACAAATGTAGAACTGGAAGGATCAACATTAAATCAACAGAGACTGGTTCTCCAGATTTCTGAGACTGATGGTCCATGAAAATTGAATGATCTACACAAGTTACCAATACATCAGAACTACACGCAGGTCTTTAGCTATCAACCATATTCACTATTTCACTTAAAAAAAATCTACTCGTGGATCATTTGGGTTAACTGTGAAAACATTTCTAATTTCATACAGTTAAAATTCACATTAAACCATAAAAACACATTAGAAGCAGTATGAACTCATAAAAATGTTAAATTGTGCAATTTGTGAATATTAAATTACCCAACTCAAAATTAAACACAGCAATGGTTAATGTGTCTGCAATAAATAAATGTTAATTGAAGGGTGTAGTTATTTTCTGTAGCATATGGTTGCTTTGTTGTGTTGTAATCTACTGTAATAGAATTTATAAGGACATAAAATTAAGTATTCATATATACACTAAAAGTAAACATTTCCTAACGATCAGGTAGTCAAAACTTGTAGACATGGGTTGCTGTTTCATCATTTAACAACAGACATTTGGTAGAGTTAGCTGAATGGATTCTACCTACAAAACACAGAGCCAGATTCTGTGACTTAATCACTTCTTGTAATACTTACTGAGAAAGATGGTAGAATCTAGCCAACAATTGTTGGGAAGGAGATTTCTGACCCATTTGTGTTCCTGTTTGAGGCAGGTACTATTTTGTCAATTACCAGCTAGTAAAAAGCCACATGAAAATAGGGAGTAGAGACATATAATTTTAAAAATCCCATTTTTATACTTAAAAATATTAAATTAATAGCTGAAATTCAGCACAAAGATTAATCTCAGTTCTTACTGCTTATTTTATCTGAACCTGTTCTCCCATCCCTAGCATTCTGATTGCCTATTTTCCACAGATAGGAGTTCTCCATCTCTCTTAAGCCATCAGGACTCAACCTGGTACTTCCAGAAATATCATCAAGCAATACCAATTGTAACATCATTCATGGACACAGGGCTCAGTCTTGCCAGTCTGACTCAGTTGTTGGAAGCTAATAGTTTTATCTGAATACGGCAGGTACTGCCAGGCCTTTTGGAAGGTCATTTCCAAGAATGACAAGTATTATATGAAGCACAATTTAAGTGTTTTACCATTCTTATTTTCTGAACAGAAATATAACTTTATGTGGGCTGGCTTTGAATTTAATTGCTGGAATCTTTATAACATTTTTAATCATAACACAATAGCTTCTAACTGCTGCAAATGCTGCCTGTTGTTGGCTTTTCAGAAGAAAATAATACTTGCCTTACTCAACATCTTCATCGCAGGACCTCAAGTTGATAAATTAGAGCTAACAGCAGCCATGTGAGGTTAGTGCTCAAAGTGGGGTGAGTGAGCAGGGGAATTGTTGGCATTGTCCCACACTATACACAATTTTAAAGTACCATAGTTTTCTATAGTTACCAAAACATTAGCCATACTGCAATATTCTTCTTATGTGTGGAGAAATTGAGACTAAGCATGAACAGATTAAAAAAAAGAGTTTAAAGGGGAGATTTGTAAACAAAGGCATCTATTTCTGCACTTGACATTGCAGGCATAATCGAAATGTTAATTGTCTAAGTATCTTTAATTGTGCCTGCACATATATTGTGGACATGAAAGAGACACTGTTAAGTCTGGGTGGAAGATCTCTCTTTAAGGGCCTCATAAAAGGTTTCAATGACTCACTGGCAGTTCAGGAACATAACCCGTGATTCCTGGTTCACGGTCCTCTGCTTTAACAATTCAATAATACTACTTGGTTTGCTCAAGCCTGTGTCTAATTTGCAAGCGTTTTAACAGCTTCATCAGGCAACAGCTGCCTTTCTGCATATAAACTCTCCAAAACAGAAGGAGGAAACCAAGCCACAAAAAGAAATAGAACTAGGCTACATTTTTGAGCCAAAACTTTTTCAACAAATGCAGATTTCAGCAACACTAAGAAGTTTTATGAATTCATGTTAGTTTCAAAAATTTGTTTCAGTCAAACAATTTTTAAAAAAACAGCATGTTTCATTTTGACATTTCAAAAATAAAATTTCAATTTTTCTGTTGAAAATGGCTGTCAAAATTTCCTTTAATTTTATTTGAAAAAAAAATCAAGAATATTTACAAATGGTCACAATCAAAACAAAGAACATTTGATCAATTTTGTTGAAATGTTTTGGTCAACCTGAAACAATTGTTTTCTGGGGTTTTTGGAACTGCCAGTGAACCAAAAAATCCATTATTTTCCCAGCTCTACAAAGATGTTAGGCTCATGTTAGTAAGGGAAGTGCAGATCAATTCAGTATCTCACAAGAGTTTCAGAACTGTAAAATGCCCAACAATCATTTCACTGACTTACTTACATCACATATTGGGATTAATGTCTAAAATATTTTTAAAAATTCTATGTAAATGGAGAGAGAGAGAAAAGAAGGTGGCATAAGCACAAGTGGCCCATTGGCCAATTGGTTGTTCACTATGCTGTGTCAGCAATTCTTGTCAGGTCTGACATATTCACTACCCCAACACTGTTGTCATGATACATATACAAGAGATGGCATGTAATGTATCATTGAAAAACTAAAAACTCACTGATCATTAAATATTCTTGCATGGTATATGTATTGGTGCTTACAAAGAGTTATGGATATGTACTAGAATTATGTTTTTAAAATGCATAAGCACAGTCTTCTTAGACAAAGGAATCTGTATTTATTTGTCTCACTGGTCTGGTCATCAAGCAGAGACAATGGAGATTAATTTAAATAAAAGGTAAACAAAGGCATCTGATAACAAGGGGAGCAGATAACTGACACTTCATCCCATATTCATCATAGTAATATTATTATATGATATGATTATGGCAGAATTAAAATGTATTTTGTACAAGTTATGTGAGGTGTCATTGAAAAAGTTATGATTTGTTGAATATGATTATCCTATTGGTATGCATTATCATTTTTGTTTCTGACATTATACATACTGACTATGCATCTGTACCATAAATGTAGTTACACCTGGGTAACGCCCACTAGACAAGATGCTTTCAGTCTAGATAGCTGGATGGAAAAGGCGTATTCAGGGCAATGAGCTATTAGGGAAAACAACAGGCCTCAGGAGAAGCTTATCTCCCACCTGGTGAGCCTTCCTGAGAACACTGGAGACAGCCTGTAGGTAATGGCTGCTATGACTCTACAAGAACATGTGACCAAGCCACATGATTCTGGACTCCATCTTGGGATGTGAGCATTTTTCCACAAACTGGTCTGGGAACCAGGCTTTGAAAGAAAGGGTTCCTGCCATATGCTAAAGCTATATAAGGCAGGGAGTGACATCATCTGTGGTTCTTCATTCCCCACACAAGAAAACTTCTAGAAACACCTGAAGAACAAATACAGAACTGGGGAAAGTGCTGGACCCAGGCTAAAGGCATTTCTAGCCTGTGTATGAAACACCTCGGGATTCCAAGCTGTAAAGCAAGTGCAACTTGTCCCATAAGCATCTGAAGCCTGCCTGTCTCATCAGCCAGAGTGAGAATTTGCTAGTTCATATCCTATCTTTCTAGTATCTTAGACTTAGTTTGCATTTTATTTACTAGGTAATCTACTTTGATCTGTTTGCTATCCTTTATAATCACTTGAAACCTATTTTTGTAGTTAATAAACTTATTTTATGTTTTAACCCAAGCCAGTGAGCTTTGACTGGAATCCTTGAGGAAAATCTCTGCTTGCTTACCAGAAGTGTGCATTGTTCTCTTCACATTGAGGGAGAGGTGGACCAGGTATTAAACTCATACAGTGGCCAGATTTGATCAGGGCAGGACAGTACTGCTCTGGGGTTCTAAACTAGGAAGCTGGTAGTTAGAGAGCCTGTGTGTAACTGCAGCTGGGTGTGTCCAGACCTGTGTGAATGCTGGTGAAAGTGCAAACTTGGAGGGCTTTGCAGCTTGTCACAGCAGCACAGTGAGAGAGGGCACCCAGGCTGGTGGGGCAGAGGGCTCAGTGGTACCCCAGTTCCAGGTGGTACCCCAGGGGGAACCCGTCACAATAATGTTTTAGCTACCACCAGTGCAGGAAGGACCAGCACAAAATCATCACCAGACCTATTGCATCTCTTAGAAGAAGAAAAGTAACTTTAGCTGAGAATTTATTTCAATGATTTACTGGATTATAAATACAAGGGGCTGACTCGCAAATGATAAGTAAAAGAATCAACTGATTGTATACAATATTACTGTATTATAAAAGTACATCAAATAAGTCTTTCATGAAAGCTAATGACCTAAGCTTTCATAGGCTATATGCTGAAATAAATTTGTTAGTTTCCAATGTGTCACAGGTACTCCTGTTCTTTTTACGGATACAGTCTAACACAGCTGTTACTCTGAAAACTGGTGATTAATATAATTGTAATACATATGTATTAACACTACATGAGAAATTATGAATACTCACTGACATTATGCTTTAAACTCTGTGACCAAACAAAGGGAGAAATAGATTTTCTTTCAGATAGAAGGGAAGACATCTACCTACCTGTATCCAATGAAATTAAGCAAGATATGGTCAAAAACAATATAAGCCCCATTTATATATGAATTAGAAGTGGGATGGGAAATCCACAGGTAGGGAAGAACAGTATGAGGTTATCTTGAGTCTGGGGACAAAACAATGAGTTTGAGAAGATATAAGGAGAGATAAGAAGTCATTTTGATATTCTTCATTGGATAGATACAGGGGCCAGAGCTCTCATAAGAAAGAAAGATAGATCTTGCAACCAAAAGTTGAAGTCTCTGGGAACCGAATATAGATGAGAAAACTGCTTGGATAAAGATCTTTCACCTAGGAAGAAAAGGGAAGCCAGCATCTTGTTCTTCTGTGGAAGATATGACTGAGAGAAGGTCAGAAATAGGTGGAAGAAAATCTACCTTGAACCAAGGCTGTAACTTGTTAAGGCTTATACACTAGAAAGTATATTTAATTTTACTTGATTATCACCATTTTTTGTGATCCCTACTATTTGGACTCATTTAAAACCTCTCTTTTGTTAAAAAAAATATATTACTTTTAATCTAAACAAACCCAGAGCTGTGTTTGAATTGAAGAAATTATTAATTTCAGATAAAGTAATAAGCTATGTTTTTCCCCCAACGTAGAAATACACCTTATTAATTCCCTGAGCACTTCAGAAGAGGGCAGGACACTTGAGGGCAGATGGTTTTGGGGAAATTTGGTATTGGCAGGATGTTGGGATCACCCTACAAGTAGTAACCAAGGCTGGCAGAGACCATGGTGGAGCTGTTTTGCTGTAGGCAGGTTGCAGTGGTCAGAGTGCTGATCTAGGCGGTCAGTCACAGCAGAAGAGCATTTACAGCACCCAGGATTACCGATCAGGTAATGTCAACTTTCTTACTGCTCTTAATTGCACCCCAAAACAAGACACGGGGCTCCAAGGATGAAGCCTGATGTTCACAAGGCAGCTGTAACTTCCCCTTGCCGGAAAAGATTGCAGTCATCTTCTGTCACCAAAAAAACAAGCAGTGCTGCTGGCTGGGGAGACAGTGTAATTAGGGTGACTAGGGGTGTGCTGAGTGAAGATGAAAGTCAAAGATATTACAACTTTCTTCTGGAGCAAAGAGTGAACATGGCCTAATGTCTCTAAGTACAAAGTCATTTACAATAAGTCAATATCCATAAGTATTGGAGAGTCTGAAAACAAGTGAACTGTGACATTTGGGAATGACTAGTTCATTGTCTGGAGGTCATATGTGGTTGTGCAGAGGAATTAAAAATAATGCTATTCACTCACTCACTCTATATGTGAGACATGGAAAATCAGAAAATTAATTCCAGTTCTCTCTTTTACAATCCATACCAAATTCCTATCAGTGATATGCAAGACCTAGAGGTTTGGTTTGGACTGGCATCGAAAAAATCTTGTAATAGTAATACATTACAGAGTCTTGCTTATACAGCTCAGTGGAGTGAATGCAACCCATGATGGGAGTAACCAGAAGATGTTACAGTGTGCCAGAATGTAGTTCCAGCTGCTAACAAGAATTAGACAGCACAGCGCCTACAAAGTCACAATAGTGCATTGCAAGAGCCGCAAAGACACAAAGCATCACAAGATCCAAACTATTTGTGATCTATCTAACTTTTGGAAGCAGTTTAGCCACGCACTTTAGCTGTAGATAATTTAGTGGTCATCACCACATTTGGTGCTAGATCGAATTCTTGTTGACAGTTTCTCAGAGAGGCTAAGAATTGAATACGGAGAGAAACAAACCAACCCTCTCACTCATGATCCCTCCAGGGGTAATGTTGTGACACATTGGGTTTTTGGGCAGCATGTGTAATAATTGCACTCCCTCTGCTCATTGGATACCTGTATTCTGTGGCTAAACAGACATCTTCAGTGTGAGAAGTATGAAGAGAGAGTCAGATTTCATAGGAAGTTACTCACCAGCGAGAAATAAAGTTTTCTAAAATATAATTTTGTAGTTATGCAAATCAATTTTAAGTGAGGGATGTGGTTTCATAATACTACAGTATTAAAAAAAACCTAATAGACCGCTTTCTATTTTGAGCCATGAAAAAAAAGGCTCTTAGTTCCTGAGTTTGGACAGTTTTTCCAAGGTTAGATCTATCTGCATCCCTCCTTGACAGGTATATGTATGCGTAGCAACTATGACCTTACCTTGACAGGTAAGGTCATAGTTGCTACGCATGCATATAAGTCATTCTTAGCCTATCCAGTCAAAACTCTGATGACATTCAAAGTACTGAAACAAACAATGGGTGATGATTGGTGAAGTAATAAAATCAGCCATTTATTTTAATTATACATTGTAGAACTATGCAGTGAGAAAGACAGTTCTATATCTTAACAGAATATTCAAGCATGTGTATGAGATCACCAATACAAATAACTGATCATCATTATAATTCATTATTTTTCATTTTCTAACTGCAGAATGGCTACAGTGCTCAACCGAGGATAATTAAATGATCTTGACCTTAACTCAAGTAGGAATTGCAAAGGATGCATATTTCATTATGTAGTAGATTATGGTTTCCTTATATATTATGCTGAGCAACCACTAAGACCAGAGACTGTTTGAACAGCTAGAAAATGTGGTGGGTATTATGATATTTGAGTGTTAATAGCATGCTTACCGCTACTAGAAGATGACGTGGGGCGAGATTCTTAGCAACTGTAAATTAGCATAATTCTGTTGAAACTGTTAGAGCTATGCTGATTTACTCTGGTTGAACATCTGGCTCTGGTTCACAGTCTAATGTAAAACTATTACAAAAAATAGTGCATTCCACACTAAAAGCTACCTTAAGCAAACATTAAGGTTGCAAGCACTGTAAAATCAAGAATTGCTGAAGTTAAGGTCACACATGGAGACTTTACTTTTGTTATTTCCTTCATACCAAAATAAAAGAATTTCACACTGACAGTATATGGTTGTTCTTTCTGCTGAGCAAAATATACCAGCGTTTTCTGTGGTCATGGGGTTGGATAATGCACTGGTCTATGGTCATAATCTGGGATTTACAACACATTTTGTTGCCAAGAAAGTTACTGGTGTCATGTTTCTCTTTACACTTACTCATCATCATAATGTGCCTCACATTATGACTTCACCAGCATATAAATAAAAGGGATAAATAACTAGTAAGGGAACTTAGAAAAAAATCTTTGAAATTTAGTCTACATTAAACTTAGAGCCATTTACTTTTCATATATTTTAATGAGCCTAAAGCTGCTAAAAAGAAACTTCACTTTTCCCCATGCCAACATTTCATAATTCTCCACACTACCTCTCAATTTCCTCAGTCATTTTCTCATAATTTATCCATAGTGTCTCCATACACAAGTTATATTGATACCTATGCAAATATAAACTGACACTTAATTGGAAAAACAATTATGAAGAGCCTTTGGAACATCTTTAGAGAATACGAACACGCAAAAAACTAAACTTCTTCCTGGATTTAGCCATTGCAACACAAGAATGCAACTACGAAAGTATTTTTCTAACTAAGCATTTCATTAGCAGATTGCAATGTATCTACTGAGCTTCAATTTTAAATACTAATTGACTATTGCTAGTCATTATTTACAAGCTTCATTAAACATAGACAAGAAGCTTAAAACTTTAGATGTTACTTTTAAAATAAATATACAATATTTTGATTTTCTCCAGCATGGCCCTAATTCCATTAGAAAAGGTAATTGTTTACCCTGTACAATCCCTCAAAGCATTAAAGGATTTCCCAGAATGCAAACAACTACAAGCGAGTCTCCTCTTATGCTGGGGTTACGTTCCGCGATCAGCACGTAAAGCGAAAACCACGTATAGTCAAACACTCATTGATTGAATGGTGGACGGAATCGTCCGCACTACAGATACAGTTTTTAAATAGTTATTTTTCTCTTTTTTCCCCTGACTATGCAAAGCTGAATTCGTGCATGTTAAACGTGCATAAGATGCGACTCGCCTGTATTCAAATTCTCATTTGGAGATGTGTTTCCCTGTACTAATAAAGGAGCTCTATAATTAAGACAAGCATAAAGCCAATCCTGCAGTTAGGGCTTGCCAGAAAACAAGAATTCTGTTTAGCCGAAAATGTCAAGGTTTCAACATTCATTTTGAAATCAAGACCTTCCAAAAATTTTTGTGGGGGGAAAAAACCAAACCCCTAGAGCATGCCTTCCTCAGGATAGTCAATAGCCCAAGGGGCAGGGCAACCACCTGAAATGTGGAAAAGTCAGTTTCAAGTCTCACTTTGCCCCCCTTCAGACCAGAGATTTGAACATTGGCTCCAACAACCCAAGGGAGTGGCCCAACCACCAAGCTGTAGAATCAGTTTCTTTCTCATTCTCTCCTGTTGGAATTGTTCCATGGTGTATAAATAATTGAACATTCATTGGGCCAGAGCAGAGGAAGAGAGTCTGATTGCACACCTCAGTCAAGTCCCTGGTCTCAATCAGGCAGAACATGGACTTGAAGCTGAGTCTGCCACATCCCACATGAATGCCCTAACTACGCGACTATTGGCTCTGCTGGACTGGCTCTCTCTCTCACTCTCTCTCTGACCAGATAGTCCAGTCAGGACCTATTCATGAATACTTTCATGAAAACTGGTAAGTTTCCACAAAAAGTTTCAGTTTCAAGAAACCAAACTTTTCCATGAAAAAAAAAAAAATTGTTGAAAAGGTCCTGACCAGATCTACCTGCACTGTGATCTGTTAGCAAAGACCGCTGTAACCATATGAAGTCAGTGTGTCTTCACAAGGGTACAAGGGATCACAGTAGCAGAATGAATTGCAGGACTGAAGCCTTTCTTTGTCAGTCATAGGGAGGACAAACTGTCAAAAGACTGCAGAATATCAGCAGTCAGAAGCTAGATGGTAAGTCTTATAAGAAAAATTGATAGGTTATGAAAATTTTGGATGAGTTTTTTGAAGTCCAAGATAATTTTGAGGAAAATAAAGAGTTAAATCTCCATGACCTCTTGGGAAATGTAGTCATTTGTGCAACATACATACAAAATGGAGGCCAGGCTGAACAATAAAAACCTCATTCTTATTTTACAATTTTCTGACTCAGTCCTACAAATTTGTTGCCAAGCATTTCAAGAGGCCCAAGTGGCAGTGGAATGTATTCTGGCAAAACATATGGAGAACCAAATCCTGAGATTAAGGACTTGTCTTCACAAACATTTAGTTCACAGCAAATTGGGGTGTGAATCAATTGATTAGTTGCCATGGATTAATTGCCCAGGTCGACCCTACAGATGTGCATTAGCAATTCATCCCATTTCAAAGAGGACTAGATCAAAGAACATTTAAGAAAAGTTAATGCATGTCCTCAGGGTCCATATAGACAGTTAGTCTGTGGGACGCTAGTGCAGAATTGATTCACCCCCCAGCTTGCCATGAACTAATCATGTAGACAGTCCTAGCTGTTAAAGGAGTTCGTGCTACAACTCTGTGATGCAATTCCATTGCTCCCAGTGCCTGGTGTTAAACTGACACAAATTACATGAAGGGGACTTACTGGATAGAGTGCTGGGTTTGGTCAGGAATCTGTCATAACTACAGATGGGTGGGACCAAGTTATTCCTGAGATATGGTACAAATAATAATGGCTAAAGAACTAAGATGAGTCAGGAGACAATGACAGGGTGAAACATAGCAAAATATTAAGGGCCGGCTGCCTGCCTGTCACATAACTCAGCAGGGAATAGATGGAAGAAGCATGTACTCTTTTGGAGGCTAAGAAGGGCAAAGGGAACGGCCCCTGGGGACAGCAGAATGCTGTGGTCAGAGGAATCATTTTGTTTTATGTTACTTTGGAGATCTGTGGTTGAATAAATCATGCCCTGAGGCAAGGTTTGGGCGTGGCCCTGGTTCTTTCCTGGGCTGGTGAGATAGCTGCACTTTCCCCCTCTCCACCCCCCCCAGCATACAGAGGCTTTTCTGTACAGCTGGAAGGAGTTATCCCAATCACTGCAGCTCCAGAAAACCAGAATACAAGCTTCACTCAGTGTGAGAGCATCAGTCACACTGTGGAAACTGGATAACTATTGGCCAGTGGGACACTTGTTTGGTATACGGCAGTCCACATAGCGGTTGCTTCTGTGGAGAGAGTATACATGACAATATAGGCCTCATGTGATCCAGCTGGCAGATGTGCCCAAGATCACTTGAAGTATTTAAAGAGTTGGGTTTTATGTACAATGCTGAGAATATGGAGTGCTCATTCTGTGTCCACCTCTTCAGGACAGGAAATATGCCAACAGAAAAGGTCATCGTTCCTTGATCATACAAGTTTTGGTGGATTATCACAGCTGGGTGTTTTCAAAGAATGGAAAGACAAAAATTAACAATGCCATCATTTTTTAAAAAATTGGATTTTTCAGGAGCAGACTGCAAGGCATACTCTTCTTAGCCCAAAACAAAGACATTAAGGAGCGCTCCATCTGCATCTTGACTTCTGAGCGCCTCCATTTTAACATTATGTGGTATTGCAGAGCTAACTCTCTCTCTCTAAAAAATGAAAATGATTTTATCATGTGTGATAATAGATAGACTAGAAGGGTACAAGGAATTATTGTATATTTGTGATATATTACAAAAAATTCAAATAACTGCTACAAAATAGCTATGGTTTGTTAATCCACCTACTTCACTGTGCTGGACTGTAGCACAGATATGACATTGGATGTTATTCCAAAGTAATTAGAAGATTACTTCTAACCTTCGGGGTGGAGTGAAGTTATGGAATAGCCTCCCAGTAGGAGTAGTGGATCAAACAGCTTAACCGGTCGCTTATAATATGGAGCTTGATAAATTTATGAACGGGACTATATGATGCGATTGCCTACATGACCCAAGAGGTCCCTTTCAGTTCTAAGCCCTTTTTTCCTACATTTAAAGCCTACTCAATAATGTGCTATAATGAAGTGATTTAAAAAAAGGTCATCCTCATCCTTTTATTTCTTTGCTGCTGTGGATTTAGGTCAGATTTTTGTTCTTATTTCAATTATGTTGCAGACTTTTTTGTAGATTAATCTCTCTTATATTTTAATGGATTAAAAAACACAGGGCTTTCTTCAGCCTTGCCTCATTCTGGCTTCTGTTACCTTTCCCCACAGGTCAGGACAAGGGAGGGAACACCAGGCTAGAATGTGGGGCTAAAAGGTCTCCCTGTCCCTAATCCTCCCCACTTCTCTTGCAACCTACCACTTTTGTCACCCCTCCTAGCCTCTCACCCAAATTCCCACCCCCCTGTCCTTATCCCAAAGCCTCTCCAACCCCTCTCCCTTCCTATTAGCCCTCCACCACCAGCCATTTGCCTAATACCACAGCCCCAAATCCTTTTCCATTTATTTACCCCAATTTCTCCACCTCCTAATCCCTGCACTTCTCTAACCCCACATCCCCTACACTGCTTCAACACCTGCAAACATGCTGCTATGGCTCCTCTCCCCCTATATTCCTTAGCTCTGCACCAAAAAAGTTTTAAGAATCTGAAAATGTTATGAGAAGGTCATGTGAGGGGGACTCTGTATCAAGATCACTTTACTTAAGTGACCTACTACAGTAGAACCTCTGAGCTGCAAACACCTGAGTTAGGAATTGACCAGACAACCACACAAATCATTTGGACCTGGAACTATGCAGTCAGGCAGCAGCAGCAGAGACCAAAAAATAAATGAAGCAAATACAGTACAGTACTGTGTTAAATATAAATTACAAAAATAAATAAAGGAAAAATTTTAAAAAAAGATGTGATGAGGTAAGGAAACTGTTTCTGTGATTGTTTCGTTTACATGAAGATAGTTAAAAGCAGCCTTTTTCTTCTGCATAGTAAAGTTTCAAAGCTGTATTAAGTCAGTTATAAACTTTTGAAAGAACCACCATAACAATTTGTTCAGAGCTATGAACATTTCAGTGTTATGAACATCCATTCCAGAGAGGTTTGTAACTCTGAGGTCTACTGTACTTGCTTTCCTTTGATCACACCAAGCTCCATTGTTCAAACATGCTTATGTTATCCTGATTATCTTTCGTCGTCACTCCATTTAATAAAACCATTTAATCAATATTTCTAAAGTAAAATCAGAAATCCTTCTATATCCTGCTTCTTCAAAGACCTCCATCACCTTACTTGAGTGTTTCTTCAGTAGAGAAATCCACAACAGTTCTAATGTCGCCTTTTCCACAGAGTGAAAATGGATTTTTTATTCCCTAGCACTTCTTCTAGCATGCCTTGCAGCAGCCTACAGTCACCTGACCTGGGGCACTATACATCCCAAAATGCTTGTCCTTAAAGGGAGAGAAATTAGAGCAGAGATCTGCTAGCCCAGACATACTCTTAAACAGACAGCACACCAAATACTTGAAATGACGAATATGTCAGTTGAAACATTTATTTCCCGTATAACAATATCACTTAAATGATAATATTAAGGTACTAAAATTGAGATAAAATGAACAAACAAACCATCTGTATTGTGATAAAATGGAACTTGATTTTGCATTGTTACATCAGTTTTATGCTTCAGTGCTGCAAAACTGGACTAACAGAGCAGAGAATCAGGCTCAATGTATTTGCTTATTATCTAGGCAGTATAAGATTTATGATTTCCCTGACTATTCATTTCCTCACTGTTAAGTGCTTGGGTTTTATAAATGACAGAGAACTGCACAGTTGTCACTGAGCAATCTTCACTGATTCTGAAATGAAGTTTTATGTATACACAACATTTTGACCAGACTTTCCTGAGTTCCATTAAACAATGAAATGACACAGCATTATATTTCACTTTGATGCACGATGACATATTAAAATGTCAGCCTCCTGAGAAAAGAGCTTAAGGGACTTACTGGAACCAATATAAAATGTTTTCGACTGTGGGTTTGCAGTGGCAGACAACACAAAGAAGTGCTTGGTAAATCAAATGACAATATAGCTTTTATAATAGCATTGCTGCCCAAAGCTGAAAGTCTGCTATTTAATTTAACAAGCAAATCTCAATTCAGAATTCATTTGAAGTCCCCTATGGATTGAAGTTGACTATTTGCTTTTGATTAGAAAAAGGCTGAACTTCTTCAGAGAAGTGTGTGTATATCTGAATCTAGGGGTGCTACCTTCCTGGTGATCTGACGGTTTCACACTACCTACCCTAGTGTTCACTTAGTCAATATATCATGCTTCTATCAGTGCCCCCTATAAGGTAAAGGAGAATGGGCAAGAGAAAATTAGCAACAAATCCATTTATAATGAATAGCCACTCTGAGTGTTCATCCTTTTGAGTTATAGTACATGTGCCTCGCTGTCCTTTTCGGCAATGCAGTGATTTAAGTATAAGATGGGCTCCTCTTCTAAGGCACTCAGCTGCCCACCGCCCTTTCATAGATCAAATAGCAGTGAGTGAGCTCAAATCACACCTTAGATGACTTTCTCAGGGTCAGAAGTGGTGTTTCCTTGACAACAAACTTTCTGAACTGGCTACTTGCCAACATGCATCAGTGAACTGTTCTCTGGGCCTCTAAGTTTAGCAAGCTAAATTGTGGATTAAGGCAAAGCAGGTCCCAGGCACCAAAGAGACAATAATATTCTGGAACTTCCATCCAAAATCTGTGAGTGGATTTAGTAGTTTGCTTTTTTGAACAGGCCCCAAATAGTGAAAACACTCAGAATATGTGAGTGAATTTGAAGAACTGAGTTTTTGGTCAACTTCAGGGCACATTTAATCTTAAGTGGCCCTTCAGCAAACTCAAATACGCTAGGGCATTTTTTAAAGTTCAGAAAACAAAGTATCTTGTGAGAGGAAAAAAAAATGTTACTTACCCATACAGTAATTGTTGTTCTTCAAAATGTGTTAGTTAGTCCTCTTTGCTCCTAGTGGAGCATAAGGTGCCAACCATTCCTCTCCTTAGACTTGATCTTGGGCTAGCCAATAGATTTCATCCCAGATCGTCCCCATATTTTTTAGGTTTAGCCAAAGACTCCATCGAAACAGGAACTTCCTTTCTGCTTTGATCCCTGTTTGTCATATTCGGCGTTACTGCCCGAATCTCTGGCTGACTACCCAAGATTTTGTGAACTTCTGAAGATTTGGTTGACGTTTCTGTAGTGTTCGTTTTTTTACATGGTGGGTTGCTAGCCCAACGCAAAACCCTCCTCCTTTCACATCTTGGGCTTGGGACCAAGCAATGGCGGAGTTCCAAAATGTGTGGTGCACATATATACTCCACCGTAGGTGAATGCGAGGCCAATGCACTCAAGTTGGAGACTTTTGCCAACAGCATTAGCATGTGGCAGATTTGCCCCCTCTAGCCTTCGCATGGAGTTGAAGGCAACTGAAATGATTAGGGGTTAGGAACTGGAGAGATTAAAGAAGTTAGGACTTTTCAACCTGGAAAAGAGGAGACTAAGGGGGGTATGATAAAGGTATATAAAATTGTGAGTGGTGTGAAGAAAGTAAATAAGGAAAATGTAAGAACTAGGGGCCACCAAATGGAATTAATGGGCAGCAGGTTTAAAACAAATAAAAGGAAGTTCTTCTTCACACAGCCAACCTGTGGAACTCCTTGCCTGAAGAGGTTGTGAAGGCGAGATTATAACCGGGTTTAAAAGAAAACTGGATAAATTCATGGAGGATAAGTCCATTAATGACTATTAGCCAAGATGAGTAGGGAATGGTGTCCCTAGCCTCTGTTTGTGAGAGGGTGGTGATGGATGACAGGCGAGAGATCACTTGATCATTACTTGTTAGGCTCACTCACTCTGGGGCACCTGGCATTGGCCACTGTCGGTAGACAGGATACTGGGCTGGATGGACCTTTGGTCTGACCCAGTGTGGCCATTCTTATGTTCTTATAAAGGGGCTTGGCCACCACCTCCATCTCTATTACTTCACATGGCCAGCTAGTGAATATTTGAAGTAGTGAAGCATATGGGAGGGTCATGGAGCCTATGCGCAGAACACAAAAGAATAACAGTTACTGTACAGGTCAATAATCACTTTTTCTCCTTTGAGTGATTGTGCACATACACACTCCACTGGAAGTGATTCATCAGTAGTTTCTCTGCAAGTAGTGGGACTTTAGATTATGTGAAGAGAGACTGCAGCACTGACTTGCTGAAATTGAAACCATCTCAGGAAGCTTGAGTAATGGTGTAGTGTCTGAAGAAGGTATGTATATACAACCATCTTGCTGCTTTGCAAGTGTCCCACTATATGAATGTTGCTCAAAAAAGCTGATGAAGTGAAATGCCCTAGGACTGTTATCCTCAGAAGAGACACCTTTGCTTGTATCAAGCTTTGCTGTGATCTATCATATGCCACGGAATATGCATTGAGTTGAAACGGGTTTCCATTTAATCTTTTCAGCATAGGCTACAAAAAAATGTAGGAAATGATCTGAAAGTCTTTGTGCCATCTAGATAAAAGGACAGAGTCCTTCAAACAAACAAGGCATGAAGCTTTTCCTCAGCCATGCTAGAATGAAGCTTCAGAAAGACACTGGAAGATAAATGGCCTGACTGAGGTAAAATGCTGAAACAATCTTGGTCTTAAATTTAAGGTGTGGCTTAAAAGAGACCTTGACTTTGTGGAATACCATGAAAGAAGGCTCAGCAATGAATATTTATGCCAGAAGGTCTGACAGAAGGTCCTTACAGAAGTAACCGCTACCAAAAATGTTTTTTTGATAGCAATGTTAAGGATGTTAGGTGGAATCTAATATTATAATTAAAATGTGTATAAAAGAGAAGTCAACTATAAGAGACACAGCTTTGGGCAAATAATTGTACATCTTAAAGACAAGGTTTACTTCATGGACAATCCTGTTGGGAAAGAATGGGGTTGCATTCATATGAATTTATTTTAGTTTAAGTGATAAAGTGAAGAAATAAATCTAATGTTTGCAATTAAGTAAACTATCAAGTTAATGAAATACACCTGGGCATAAAGAGGCACTAAATAAAAGTAACTGAAACCAAATAGTGTGTTTATAAGGACACTTGACCAAAGAGTAGAATAATCAGAAATGTAACTGTTTGGTTAAGAATGGATATATCAAGGTCCCAACAAGACCTTGATAAGTCCATAACAAGAACAGAAATGGAAGATTTATACAGCTGTTCTGGCCTGCTGGAGAACAACAGTTCTTGAAGTGACTTTGAATTGTACAATGGACTTTTAAAACCAGTTTAAAGAGAATTAAAGAATATGGACTTGATATAAATTATATGAACTTTAAACTGGACATTTCAACAGCTAGCAGAGTGTTGATGGAGAAACTTCAACTTGAACAAGTATATTTGCAATACTGAGCAAGGGACCACAAGGAGATAACAGATAGTGACTCCTGGAGGTATGTCGCTAAACAGAGCAAACCAAATGGTGTTCAAGGTATGTACCAAGATGCTTGTACCAACTGTTATTGTCTAACTTGTTTTACACAGGATGATGTGATAAGAGTCGAAAAAAGCTGAACTTCTGCAGAAAAGTTTGCATGTATCTGAATCTAGGGGTGTCACCTTCTTGGTGATCTGACAAATTCACACTATCTACCTAAGTGCTCACCTTGTCAGTATACCAGGTTCGTTCCAGTGCCCCCTATAAAGCATATAAGAAAGAGCATGAGAAAGTTAGCTACAAATCCTTTTATAAAGAATAGCCACTTATAGATTGGAAAAGAGATTGGAAAATTTCAGTCCCAGTTGCAAAAAATCAAAAGCTCTTGTCTCATTCCCTGACTGGATGGTGACACAGGTCAATTCATTTTGCTTGGACCTTTCAAACATTCAAAAGAAGTACAAGTCACCATCTGATTGGTCCGCACCAGCAACTCCAAGAACAGGAACCAACTTGCCTACCCAGAAGAAATAAGATACAATGGCCTGTCTCCCTCAGCACATCTCTTCCTAAAAGCCAAAGAAACCTGAAAGGGAGAAGACTGAGGATTTGGGCTGGCCACCCCCTATTCAACGTTCCTACCACTCCCTGTCCCCTGACTGCCACAACCTCTATCCACACCTCTGCCCCTTAGCAGGCCCTGCAAGACTTCCACACTTATCCAATCCTCCTGTTCCCCATTCCCTGACTTCCCCGCCGGACCCTCTGCCCCTTATCCAACCCACCCACTCCCCACCTCCTTACCATGCCACTCAGAGTGGCAGGACTGGAACCTGCGCCACACAGCGCCATGGCTGCAGGGGAAGAGGGATAGCACAGGAGGGGCTGGGGGCCAGCCTCCCTGGCCAAGAACTCAAGAGCCGGGCAGGACGGTCTTGTGGGCGGATGTGACCCACAGGCCTTAGTTTGCCCACCTCTGATGTAAGATGTGAAATTAAAGGGCTCTTTCAGCATTTCAGTCCATGCTCTGAAGCTAGAATTTGTAAGGGGTCCCTGGGTATTCTAGTTAATTAGGGACCAAAATTTCAAAACATACCTTTTTATTCATGTGTGTATAATTTTATACACACTCTCACTGATACACACTATAGATTGGGATGGATTCCATTTGCACATACAAAGTAAATGCAAATTCAGTTTGATGGTGTACATTCTGAATGCCAAGGTTAGGCCACAAAAATAGAGACCAAGCTGAAGTCCTAATGAAAAATTGGCTCTCACTAGATCTCTTTGGTCTAGTGCATCAGCTGTAACCAATAACTGAGAAATGTAAAGCATGTTCTGCAAAAACATTAAACTAGATTTTCATTGGCTCAAAATAGAGTATTATGTCTGGAAGTAAAAAAGACTCCAAATATATAAAAGGACACTAGCAGCAAGTCAGCAACAAACTCCCTTAAAATTTTGTTTCTGTATATTACACTCAGATTTGAGATTGCTTTTGATTTCAGTGAGGCTAATTACAGTGCATAAAGTAAGGATCTGCCTAGATCACCGGGTAGTGCAGGGAAAACAGGGGTGTAAATCCAGAGCACACTAGAGTGCTGCTCACTAACTGTTCATGTGGACCTTGCTACCTCCACATTAAAAGTCCCCCAGTGCCCATTGACCTATTCCCATTTTAAAGCAGATTAGATCAGAGCACAATAGGAAACTTTTAGTCAGCAGCAGCAGCAGCAGGGTCCACACAAAGGTTATGTCTATATTACTGGATCTATCGGGGATTGATTTATCGCATCTAGACTAGACATGATAAATCGATCCCCAAGCACTCTCCCATTGACTCCTGTACTCCACCTCCACAAGAGGCGCAGGCGGAGTCGACGGGGGACCAGCATCAATCGACTCACCTTCACAAAGATGCCACGGTAAGTTGATCTAAGTATGTCAATTTTAGCTATGCTATTCCCATAGCTGAAGTTGCATATTTTAGATTGATCCCACCACACTATTGTAGACCAGGGTAAAGAGTTAGTGTATATTTATACCCCAGCTTGCCTACATTAACTGTTCATTTAGACAAACCCTCAGTCATGTGGATAAATCTTTGCAGGATTAGGGCCATATTTTTTAAGATGACTACAGTAGTGCAAGCCCCATACATTCACAAATCATAAGCCTGGAAACCCCCTTCCTACCCAATCACAAGACTAGCTTAAAATAATGGTTTTTAAAAATATCACCTTTTGGATGTTTTTTTATTTACCTTCTGATTTGAGGAGCGTTCACGTTTTCAAGCTTTTCATACAACTATGAGGGTACAAACTTACTTTTGTTGTTGTCATGAAAGCTTAGATTCTCATGTAACCACATGACTGAAAGAGCTGGGGTTACAAGGAAAACACCAAATTCACAAGACTGACAGTAACATTGAAAGAGTTGGCAACCCTGAGACTACGCAATATCAATACATAGCAAGATTGTCTATCCTAAAGCTCCTTAACCCTAACCCTTTCTGTATCAAAAAAGATAATCAAAGCTTTATATTTTCCACAGCACATATTTTGTCTCAGGGCTTCAAGAGTATCACTCCTGTTGTGGGTCAAATGACACCCACTTTCAAATGGGACTTCTAAAACAGCACTCATCCTTTGTGGCTGAGCTGCCTTTGAGGAAGATTAGACGTATTAATGGCAATAACTCTGAAATCTGTCTTGAGCTGAATAGAACAATTAGAGTAGCCAGTAAAAAAATTAAATTAAGGACATACAGATACTCCTTTAAAAACTGGGAATGCTCCTATCTCTATATGCATTTACACTGCATAGATCACCGCGAAATCTGAGTCTAAATCATAGCATCTGGCAGGATCTTGCATGATTTCCCCCCCAAGATCTGGCAATGGGCTACAATGCTCCGAGTCCCTTAAAATATCACTATTAGGATTCATTTATTGTGGTACTTTTAACACTCACCACCAGCTTATTTCTCCAAATAACGAAGTCAACCAAAAATAAGAAGTGTTCACTGTTAATCTCCAAATGGAATCCTATTAAACTGAAAAGTAACTTGAAACTGGAATTGTTGCATTACTGGGCAGAGATCTCATCTCGAATAACATTTCTGTGAACTTGATATTTTAGGTGCTGTAAATACTTTTCACAGCTCTGAATACATATGGGGTGATATGTGCAAAAAGGCCACTGTATGTCCTTGCATTTGCCTCTCAATTTGCTCCTTAACTTCACATCACCAATACTTTATAAAGAAAACTGGGAGTGAATTTTACCAAACTCTTTACTATTTCCTAAGCCATAAATTTGGGTTAAGACAGAGGGAGAGACAGAGAGACAAAGACCATAAGAAAAAATAAAAGTGATTGTGAGGTTAAAAACTATTCAGCAAAATTAGCAAAACTTGAAAAGAACATCCTAAAGTGGCAGATTTGATCCTTCCTGTACACTGAATTCCCCAGGTACCCCGCCCCTTCTCAAATGAAAGTTGGGTGCTAATGATTGCAAATAGCTTAGCAGGTGTTGGGAGGTTTTTTGTGGTTTTTTTTTAAATTAAATTGCTGATGAGGATTTCTTTACTTCCTAATGACACATTTGTATGTTTGTAGAGACTAACAGTGTTTGAAAATATATCTGCTGATGCCAGTGTAGCTTTGATTGGTCTTGTTTGATTACTATGTGTGATAACCTTGGTGGCACAGTATGTGAATTATACCTTATTTCCATAAACTTAATGGGCTTTTCTCTCTCTTCCCACCCCCGCCCCAATCTCCTGCAGAAAATGTGAGCATGAGATGGCAATCCATGCCTCTGTAATAAAAAATAAATAAAAAAAAAACAAAAAACAAAAACGGATAAAGCACCACAGTTGCCAACCAAGTGCCAATGAGAGTCTTTCCATTGATTTAAATGGACTTTGGATCAGGCCCCAACAGCTTACATTCATTAGCAAAAAATCAGCAGCAATTTACATACTCAGAACAGTTGGTTCAGCAACCGCAAGTTTCTGCTAAATTAACTGAAAGAACAACTCCTTTATTTTAGGTTTCAGCTAATAGAAACAAATGTTACCTGAACACATACAGTGTTCCAGAGACTGAGAGATACCTATTCATATAGGAAGAACCAATACATCACATACTATTTTTAACTGAATTGCTGGTCTTTAAGTCAGTTTTATAGAAATTAGAAATGGAACAGAGCTTTCAGGATAATTCCCTGCAACAATTTTTTCTGGCAATTTGCCTCGTAAAGTTTTACAGTCTTAAGTGATCATTCCTGGACTTTCCTTGGAAGAATATGCCTCAGCTTCCTACATCTCACTGGTCGGACATTTTTTCTAATACCCAGCCCACATCTGGTTTCATTTTGCTAAACTTATTTATACTCCCTCATACCACAGCACACACCTGTATTGCTTACCCCCTCAAATATGTGGGTATTATTTATGCCTTCAATATAATTATACATCCCACTACCAGTCACTTGAGGAGTCTTGTTCAACAGGTTAGCATGATCCCTGATTTTGAACCAAAACCTCACTCTTATCTCTGCTTGGGACCCTGTCCAGCATTTTATCTCCTATGACCACCAACATTCTGACAGGCTGCCTATGGAGTTCAGGCCTAGGACAGCTGTACACTTCTTTACCCATTTGTTCTGTACCATATTTGGCTCACTGCTAGCTCTCTTCCCTCCCTGCAAAATCTGAATGCAGCTATTCACTGAAGATGAAAAGACGAAAGGTGAAATGTACCATGGGACTAAATAGGTGGGGAAACTCTGAAATGAGTTTGAACTGGGCAGTTAGCCTTCAGCCCAGCAGAAGGACCAGAGACTGCTGAACTCTGCCATTAAGACATCAAAGTGAGTCTGAGTGTGTGTTGGAGGACGTACAGAGCTAGGGAATAGATAAAGAGGCCCTAGGATGGTTACAAAGAGGAAAGAATTCCAGAGAGGAGGAAAAAACATGCTATTGGAGGTCATAGAAGAGGGGGAAAAAAATCAAGAGACTGAAAACATGTATTGAAGGTGGGCCAGCTGCATGATAATTTCACTGGAGAAGACAGATAGGATGGAAGGGAGGAAGAAAGGAAAGGTGCAGAATAGCATCTGAACTTTTGGATAATTCTGTATTCTCTGAAACGTGAGTTTAATCTCTCATCAGTTGTTCAGTAACCTGCATGTCCCCCAAGTTATTGCATTAAACCAAAAAGAGTAAAAGAACATGAGTTGCACATTACAGTAACAAGAGAACTGAAGTCATTGTGAGAACATACTTGCAAAAGCAGCGCTCTCCCCACGTGATGAGAATTATATGAAAACTCCCCACCTGGCTAACTTTAGCTTAATTAGTGGATGGAGTTAGATGGGAATCAAAGCCAGTGTCAGATATGGATATTTCAAGCAAAGGAAAAGCAGAGGCTAGAGATGGTCCCAATATTAGTTAAGAGTAATATGAAATTAGCTTCTCTGGGAGTTTAGCGTTTACTGGCGAGGTGCCCCCAATTTTCATCGACACAATCACTGAATAATGTTCAGACTACGGTTATATATAAACTATTTGACTTTTGCTGTTTGTTTTCCATGGTAAATAAGAATTGACATGCTGGAAAAGTTCCACAGTCCATCTACTCCAGTATCCTGTTCTCTGACAGTGGCCAGCACCAGATACTTCAGAGAAAGGCGCAAAAGCCCTACAACAGGCAGATGTAGGATATTAGCTCCTAATAAAGACTGGCTTACATGTAATGCATGAGGTATTTGAATCCCTTCCAAAACTCTTCGTTGGCAGCACTGTTATGGTCACCTGCATTTTCGGGTGTTGTTTATACTCTCTGATTGGATAACTAGTTTTAAAAAGGAATATAATTAACAGTGAATAATGCATTTCCTGTACACATCTTTTGAAAAATACTATTTCTGATAAAATTATTCCAGCTTTTAGGATTTAAAGGAATAGGTTCATGAATGCCTAGCAGTTGTCTGAATACTCTCAGATAACAGATACCATGGCTTCACAACTCATAACAAACCAAACTTGGTGCTTTTATTAGCAGAGATATTGACAAATTAGAGTTATTGAAGACTATTTACTAGCCATTGTGGATATAATGGATAATATTAGTCACAACTTGGTTATTAACCACCGATTTCAGAAGTTGTATGCATAAAGGACATTTATTTCAGTAACAAGAACATTGAGAGTTAGAATAGCAAAGACCGGGGGCAAAAACACAACCAAAACACAAGGAGTTTTGTTAGGGATATAAAACTTCATTCTCCAGGCCGATCTCTGATTAATGGGGACTGGAAGATACATCTCCTCTGAGCAGGTTATTCCATCACTGTCTACGATAAGGTTTCTTGCATCTTGTTCTGAAGTAGCAGGTACTCTCCACTGATCTGACCCAGTATGGCAAATCCTATGTTTCTGGCCTGATTTGAAAAGTGTTTCTAGACTAGGGTTATTTGGATAATGTATTTAATTTTAAATAGATGTTGATCTAATTTCTCAGTAATTTTAGAATGATATTCCGTCCAATTCTATCAGCCTCTTTCTTGTGTTGATTCTCACTAGAGCATGAGACACTGTACAACAGCTATTGATTTGTGATTTTGCTAGTCAGTTTATGGAATCAGACAGCTGGTTATTCACAGCCAGTGCAGATCATCAGAACTGATAGCCTGCCTGTTTCCAGAGCACACGAGTGTGCATTATTCTTTGACTGGAAGTTTAATTCTACTACACTAAGGCTTATAACCTTTGTCCTCAGACACAGATTGGGTAACAATCCATTTTTTTTTTAGAATATTTCAACAGATTTTTTTTAATCTATCATGGAAGTCCAAAAAGATGAGGATTCAAATATGAATGAATCCTGAAAAAGATCAGACTCAAACTGCATCTGTCACAGGACTGATTCTTTGACTCCACCTCACCACCATATGGATGTATATGGACGCTTTCTAAACCATTGGGTATGTCTACACTGCAGCTTCGAGCAAACCTCCCAGCCTAGGTAATCAGACTAGTAGGGCTTAAGTTACCATGCTAAAAATAGTGGTGTGGATGTTGAGGGTGGAGAGCTGGGAGCCATTTGAACTCAGACCGGGGCGGAGGGGAAAGGGAGTCATGTGGGCTTGAGCGCCTGAGCTGCAACATCCAGATTGCTATTTTTAGCACTTTAGCCCCAGAGCACAAGTCTGTCTACCTGGGCTGCGAGGCTTGTCTGAGCAGCAACCACGAACAGACTCTGACCTCTCAGCATCACTTCTGAAGTAAGGTGAACATATGTTCTGTTTTGGCTGGGGCCGTCCCTTTTTTAGGCCCTGTCCTGACCATCCCAACCTTTTGGACAAAACTGGCATTTGTCCCATTTTCTCTGGTCAACTGATCATCAGTTGGCGGGAGCAAACGGGACAAATGCCCGGTTTTGCCAAAAAGGTGGGGTGGGACTACTAGTGGGGAGCAGAGGAACACGCGGGGAGTTGGAGGGGTAGGGACAGCAGCTTGGACCGACCTGTCCCACACACAGCGTGGTGAGGGGGGCCTCAGGCAGCCCCAAACAGGGGAGGCAGGGGGGGCTTGGGCACCCATGTCTTCAGGCATGCGGCAGGGGGACTCAGCAGACCAGCCCCGTGCATGGGTGGCCTCAGAAGACCAGCCCCTGTGCACAGGAGGTTAAAGAGGGCTGCAAGGAGGGATGGGGGGGGGGTGGTCACAGGCAGAGGGTCTGGGCCAGCCCTGGGCACCAATGGCGAGGCTGGCCCTGCGTAGGCGGAAGGCAGGGAGGCTTTGGGAGTTCCCGTGTGTGTGTGGCTGGAGCCAGAACTCAGAGACTTTGCAAAGGAACTTTTTAAAATGACATGCACATTCTTTTCCCAGAGAAAGCACAGCAACTTGCAGAGCCATGCAAAAATAACAAAACCTCTCTCTGGTGTCCTCATCATTTAGGGCCCTTGGGTTCTGGTCAGTCTTTTCAGGGTCCCAAGATTTTACTTTCATCCTGCTCAGACTTCAGGTTTGCTCTCTGTGCCTCTATAAAAAGCTCTGCTGAGTTTCTTCACGGACAGTGATCAACAGATTCCCCCTAGCTCAGACAATATGCTCCTCTTAAACAGCAGCTCCTAACAGCCCATTCTTTGTTCTCCTGGGGAAATTTCTACTGCTCCAAACCACCACCACCCTCCTTGACAACCTGGGGAGAAACCAGTTTCCCTTATGTTGGCCAATCTGTTTAGTATATTCATTGTTGTACTCAGGCAAAGCCATTCTGTGTTAGCTGTTATTTTGATTGCCCTGTAGCAGCTTCCACACATAGTGTGTGATGCTTGACATGGCGCCTCAGCAAATTACTGATTCAATAGCGTGAAAAAATCAGTCCTGACAAATATAATGGAGTGGTGGAGGGCAGATATATCAGCCCTAAAATGGTGAAGTCCCTATTCTTTATCAGCTGAAAAAAGGTCACCATAGGTTAACTAGAGACATCTGAGGCCAGTTAAGGGCTGTCAGTGTCCTTTAAAACTCCTCTTCTGGTGAAAGAGAAGAGGGAAGAAATGAGACAAGCTGCAACAAGAGTAGATGCAGGAGGAAAGACAGGCTTCCCCTGGGTAGAAGGCTGTCCCTCCCGCTGGGAAAGAAACTAAGTTAACAGCTGCTTGGGGAAAGACTGGAAACCAAGACAGGGATAAGGCAATGCCCCAGAAAGGGGGAAGGAGAAAGTATTTCTGTTTGGGTTGTAAGTTTGGGGGGATTTTTTGTTTTGCTTAAGAGAACTTCTTGGGTCTACCCTGAGGCCCACCATGGAAATAGGGAAAAATAAAACCAGAGGTGCAAAGAAAAGCCATCTGACATTAGATTGATTTACTCAAGCTCCCCTCCCCTACCATAGTGGAAGAACACTGAGGTTGACCAGGTGAAGGAGGTGCACTTCCTCAATACATAGTGGGCTAGAATCATACATAGTTCATAAAATCAATCAGAATTCATAAGTTATCAGGGCTGGCCTTACCATGAGGTAAACTGAGGCGGTCACCTCACGTGCCAGACTTGGGGAAAGGGGGCACCTCTAGGACCCAGAGTGTAGAAAATTGTGTCTGCTGCTGGTGCCTATGTATTCTCTCGGCTCTAGATGCATAGAGATGGTGGAGTGCTGTGCTGGAGGAAGGAGGGCATAAGAGACGTAACAGGCAGTGAGGAGAAAAGGTGAAAGGGAATAAGGAGAAAGCAGGAGCTGCAGGGAGAGAGAGGAGGAGAAGCCTCTTATGTACCTCTCTAGCACCCGCAGGAGCCTGGACCTATTAACACCAACTTCTCAGGGAGCTTCCTGTTTCCTGCTGCCTCCCTGAACCCACTTGGGGAGAACAGGCAGTCAACTGAAATAATAGGAGCCAGTTAGGCCCTTAAGATGCTGATATCTTCCCTCACTGAGGCCCTTCTACCAGCCTGCTTTTTTGCCCCCTTTAACTGAGTGTGGAGAGACACTATAGCTAGCACAGAACAGCAGTCAGGAGTGAAAGAAGAAAATACCCCTCTGGGACGTCATTGAGAAGAAGCAAGCAAAGGAAGCTTTTCTATCTAAAAAGGAAAGAGCTCTCCTGAGATACATAGATACAAATTTTCACAGTGAGCCTTCCTGCCCCAGTGAGGATGCGAGTGGTGAGGAGATGCCTTATCTTCCTGTTAGTCAGAATGCAGGTGACCTGGCAGCTACTGCAGCATCCGTATCTCCATCTCAAATGGATGTAACTATGCACATTCCTGAAGAAAAGTGTAGATCAGAGAAGAGTGTGGTGGAAGCACAAGAAACAGTTGCTGATGAGTTTAGTTCCTTAAGTCTAGATGATCCAGGACTGTGGATCCACTTGAGCAGTAGCCTGAGGGACTTCCTTGTGCTGCATGGGCCACAGCAAGTGAAAAACTTCATATTCCCCAAAGACAATGAAAATAGAAGTTTCCATCTAACACATTATTGGCGTGAAATCCCCAATGGTGACAAAGTGGAGAGGCCATGGCTTATGTACTCAGAAAGCCCAGAATGCTGCGTATTGTTTTGTTGCTAACTTTCAGCTAATGTTCCAGTCACACTGAGTTCTATGAGAACAAAGTACTGGAAAAATCTGTTTAGAAATCTGGCATGCCATGAGAAGACAGAAAATCACCAGAGAGCATTTCATAGGTGGAAAGTGCTTGAGATGAGGCTAAAGTTAAAGGCCAATATAGATGATCAGCATCAAGAGAACATTGCATCAGGGTCTCATTACTGGCAAAATGTTCTGAAAAGGCTCATTGCTATTGTGAGAATGCTTGCTCTCCAAAATCTAGCACTATGTGGCACTTTAGATCAGCTGTATGTGCTAAACAATGGAAAGTTCCCTAAAATTGTGGAGTTGATGGCTGAGTTTGATGCTGTACTCCAACAGCATCTAAGAAGGGTATGAGGCTCACATAGCAATGCAATGAGGATGCTCAAGGGTGAGTTTAGAAAGACCACATCTGAACGTGCAGATCCCACAGATCTAGGTTTACTATGCAGTGTAGTCATACCCTGAGAATTAAAAATGTAATCAAGGAAGGATATTTAACAAAATGCACCAAATCAATTCTTGGTGTACCGCAACCTGCAAAGGAAATAAGATAGCAAAGAACTTGATACAGTACTAGTAAATGGATGTAAACATAACCAAAAAGGCAGTATTTGTGGGTAATTATTACATATTCTTACATGCTTTTCTTCTACTTACACCAGACTTTTTGTCAGGATGTTTGTTCATCCATGAACCAAATAGCTGCATTGTGATGATATTCCCTGAACACAATCTTTCAGACATTGTACTTTTTGAAATGACACTTTTGTGCCCTATAGCCAGCTTTTCTGACTTCATAACCTTTCCAGGGGCAAAGAATTTCTGCCTTTGGGTAGGAGATGAAGTACTTCTGTGAATGAAAAGGGAAAAAACTGCAATACTCATAGCAAGTAAGTTGTGGTCTGCATAATACATGTATATAGCTTCTGTCTGAATAGCTACAATCCAAAAGTAACTAGATTTCTCCAAAATGTCAGGGTCATCTCCCAAACATTTTCATGTTTCTGTTTGCATTTCTGCAACAGTATTTTGTACCTTTATATTATCAATGAGCTACTATACTGAATTGATCACTAAGAATAAGGAAAACTGATTACACTAATTTTTAAACCTCAAGACAGATTGGCAGCATTTAATTTTTAATAGAAAAAAAACTTCTGTAGGTAAAAACAATGTTATCAAGATGCCTGTAAGTAATCTATTTGTCAGCAGAACAATATCCACTTACATTTCTAATCCATCTGTTTCTATCTTGTGTATCTGCTACTATAGCTCTTACCCAGCTGAAGACAGATTTTGTCCTTTGGTTATAATGGATAACTACATAGAATAAATGCTTTTCTTACATGCTCTTTGGATTGATCTGTTACCAGATTTAACTGGGATTTGCAGTTCTTATCTAAGAGGCAGACATCTTGCTGATCTTTACCTTATCCTTTCATGCTATCTATTTTCAGTTATTGAAAAGAAACACAAAAATCATACAGATGATATGTGGTGAACAAGGTTTAATTAATCTCCATATGTAAGTAACTTTAGTAGGCAAACGATCCTAAAGAACATACTGGACAAAATACAATTCACATGCTTATAACTTCTTCTGTGATACAATGTACTGTTAATGCTGCATCAGTATGAAGAGATATGATTAGCAGAATTACAATGGTGGCCTTCCTTATGCTTTTTAAACACTTTCATGCATGTATTTTTTATATTCAGGTTTAATAACCAAACCAGCCCTGCCACTACCAGGCAACCTACCTATTACTATGGCATACAGGCGCATTACAACAAATCACGCGGAGGTGTGATGCCAGCCAGGCGGCTCCGTGCACTGCTCCGTCTGCAGGCGGCACCCCTGCAGTTCCCATTGGCTATGGTTCCCGGCCAATAAGAGCTGCAGGGGCAGCTCTTGGGATGGAGGCAGCATGCGGAGCCCCTATGTGTAGCAGCCAGAGGGGGGACATGCCACTGCTGCAGGGAGCCATGCAGAGCAGGGCAGTCCCTCGACCCCACTCCTGCTCCCCAGTGGGAGCTCCAGGGCCAGATTAAAACGTCTGATGGGTCAGACGTGGCCCATGGACCATGGTTTGCCCACCCCTGCACTAAGGGCTCTCTCGGTGGACAGCAGCATTATCAAAATAGGGGGAAGCACACATTCTATGAAAACAATATGCTTCTGTTACTCAATATGCTTCTGTTACTTCTACTAATATGTTTCTGTTACTCAGTTACTGCAGTTTACATCTGTTTAAAGTGACATTTCCTAGATCCCAGTTCTTGCCATAGTGGATACATCCTCAACAACTTATCCCTACCAGCTCGGTTTTAGGAAGGAGACAATGAGTCCAGATTCTTCTTGAATGAGCAGGAAACAAACAAACAAAAATATCCATGCCATATAGGCCTATTGTTTGAGCCCAATGAATTCAGATGGACAAGAAGCAAGTTAGTCACCACAAAAAGTTTCAGGAGGGGCAGAAGTTCAATCGGTCCACTCCTAAAAGGCTTATAAAATAGGAGAGTGCAGATCATGTTGATGTTTTGATGGGGAGATGTGTGGCTAGAGAGAGATGAGTAGATATCTACTGCACTGGCACCACACATAGGTGTGCACCGTACAAGCAGGTAATGGCAGTATGAAGGGATGTGAGAATAGCCATAGACCCATTTTTCAAAGCAGCTTTCTGAGCTGTCAATGAAGGGCCACAGTTTAGTGTGCACACATGCACTTAAGCAGGCAAAATAGTTAACTGCCTACTTAAGCACCCCTTTCCACTTGGAAACATGGGATCCACACACACACTGTCTAATCAACCATTTTTGAAAACAGGGTGTCACAGCCAAACTATTCATATTAATCATGCACTTGTCATACATCTAGTCAGTTAGTTTCCATGGTTATTTGTAAATCTGAACACTTTTCAAGCTAATATATTAAAACAGAAAAAGTTAAAGGTGGGGAGCAGATCTTCTGAGCTGATCCTTTTAGTTCTAAAAAATGCCAACATAAATATAGATCCTACGAGCAAAATTTTCACCATAAGGAATGTTATGAGAACTTGTGAACATTTCTATGAAGAACTTTCTGCATTTTTTGGTAGATTCATTTTTTTCATTCCCTCCATGAAAGAACACACAGGGTTCTATCACTCATCTTCTACAGCTCTAACAGTCCAATCTTCTTTACCACACTAAAGGCTTGTCCACACATGGCATCCTACCAGAACAACCCCATTAAACCAGAAGAAGGTACTTTTATTCCAGAGTAAGAGTGTCCACAGATGGAGGTTGTTCGGGAATACCTACTGCACTTTAAATTTATGCCCTACTTTAATATGTATTAGCTTTAAAATACAGAAAAGCCCTGAGTTAATCGTTGTAAACACAATCTAGATTTTATACAATGCAATCAATATATGAGAACACAAATACCCCTAATCTGGAAGCTAAATATAAATGTTCATGTTTTTGCCTTAACGCAAATAAGCACAGTTTAAAGTTAGAAGCGCAGGAATTGCAATGCCCAGTCAGGCCAGTGCCATCTAATCCAGTATCATTTCCAAAAGTGGCCAGACAGACATTTGAGAGGAAGGTGCAAAAATCCTCTTAAAGGATCATTTTGGAACAACATGCCCATAAGATAAATTTCTCCATACTCCTGTCCATTAGTGGCTGGTTTAGGGACTGAAACAGATGAATCTCTCTCTTACTCTTTTTATCCTATCATAATTAACTGTACATGTTTTCATTACCCATATAACTGTTTAATCCTTTTATAAATCCTGCTTAACTGTTGGTCTCACTGATGTTTTATGGCAGTGCGTTCCCCATACAAATTAAACATTACTTTAAAGCCTTTCCTTTTATCAGTCGCAAATGCATTCCCTTTCAATTTCATAGGACATCCACTTGTATAAGAGAAAGTGCAAATAGATACAGCTAGAAGATCACACACCTTTTTCTTCCTTTGAACATATAATCAACTAAATGAATGGAGAAATTTTAAATGTCACACTGAAGGGGATGCTTTTTTGACAGAAGAAATTGATATAACAGAGATTAGAAAAAGACACTTTGAAAGTTGCCACCTGCTACACATTTTGTGGAATCTTTATGCCATTATTAAGGCAGATGTGTTTTTCTTGAAAAATAATCTTGGACAGATGAAATGTTATCATAACATTGTGACATGAAATGATTACATTTTTTTCATGTTACATTGCACGGCCAGGTCATTGACAAGATGATACTTATTAACTTGTTCTTTCCATGAAACTAGTAAAGGTGGCTAGTAAACCATGACTTCCTGAGAAGTAGAAGAATAAGAGCAAATTCTGAGCATATATTAAGCTACACCTTCAGAGTACTCTAGCTTTAACGATTTTCCTACAGATCACTATGCTCGCCAGCAGCAAGCGACTGGCTGTCTCAGTTGGTTCGTTTTCCAATAGTGGTTTGGCATTTTTATCATAGTATGCTTAGTTGGCTAGATCAGCATGTGTTGGGTGCTCTAAGCTGCTCAAGCCCCGGAAGGTCATGGATTTTTGCTCCACACTGTGCTGACTTATCCAGAGGAAAGGTCAGCCTCCCATATATTCTTAAAAGCTGTGCAGCAGGGAGCTCTGGAACTGTTCAGGTCAGCAAAGATCATAAATGAGCTCTCTGTTTTCTAACTTCAATGTGTCTGTATCACCGGGAGCTTCACAATGCTCAGGAGTTATAGGTTTAGTTACCCCTGACTTGAGCATGGGTGAGAAATTTCCTCAATCTAGTCCACATGACATGAATTAAAAACAAAACAAAACACACACAATTGCGATTTTGCTGGGGACAGTGGTTGTGCTCATGAGCCCTATTTTAAGGTGACAGTGTAATTTTTAGGTTGCATTCTAGTTTGTTCTTCTCCAAAACAAAACTGTTAAGCAGCAAAACCCTGGCTTCACTCTTAGGTGGCTGGTATTCAGGTAGGCAAGCAAGAACACCAGGATACAATGGAACTTCAAAATTCCCATGCCATTTCTTTATACTCAGTGGCCACACAATTTGACTGAGCTAGATGGAGTCATGCTCTTCACTCCTAGAGAAAGGCTAACTTCCACATGTCTAACACTAGTTCTGCAGCCATTACAGGATTATTATGATATAATTGTAATTATCTTTTGTATCATAATAATCAGGATCAGCAGCCATCTACCAGCAGTCCTGAAAGCTCCTTTCACACACTATGTAGAGACTAAAGCAGAGGTTGGCACCACCATGTTGTACAATGAACACTTGACAAAATTATCATACTTAATAAGGGACATGGGGGAGGTATGTCATTCAGTCATTCCATTTTTTGAAAAATTACGATGGACCTCAACATTTTTACCACAGACACATTGCTGACCCCTGGACAAAAACCCAAGTGAATTAGTCACCTAAATACCTTTGAGAATTTGGACCAAACCTATTAGTGAATAGCTCCACATCAACATTAGATAAAATATTAGATAGGATTCTTTTTTTGCTATAGCTTTTAGGAATTTTCTGTAACTGGACAAAGATAGTGAACATTGCTCATGACTAAAAGTGCAGAGATTGCTTCTTTGACTAAATGAAATGCATACTCTCCAGATCACTCTGTTCTTTTTCATCTGATTGGGTGTGAGAACTGAGAAATCATGGGTGAACCTCAAAATGTTTTTATGCCATCAAACACCCAAACATTTGGATGTCATCCACACCTTAGGAAATGAAACAATGTGTATTCCAGAAAGGGCAATTAATGGAAATAGATGGTGAACAGAACAAGTACTAGGTCTTTCTGCTTTGCTACTACACATCCTGTGAATAAACAGTGCAAGTTATTTATGTATATGACCGAGCACTGATCTGAAGTGAAGATGTTTGGTATCTGGAAAAAACATCTCATGGGATCACACACTGAAATGAATGGGACATTCATGAGACATCTATGTCTTCTAGCCCCAGGACACCCTGCTACTTTCCAGTGGTCCACAATCTATCAGTGCCGGAAAGGACAGAAATACAAGCCTCTTAACTTAAGTCTGAAAGCAGGTAAATGCTGTGACAGCAAAATAAGATGACAAAGTTGGCAAGTATAATACTTTTTAGAAGACTTCAGAAAAGCTAAGACGACATTTTTGACATTTCAGCTAGCAATACTTTGCTGAATTTTTTCTATTGTCCCCTTACTCTCCAGCTTTATCAGGTGTGAAATGATCTGTGCAGTTCATCCTCGATTTAGTGTGAGTGACTTATGTATTGTTTAGTAGTTCTTTTAGCTTTTAATTTCTGAAGTAAATGCTCACAAAATATGCTTCCCCTGGCAAGGATTTCGTATCTATGCTCTTCAGTGGTCCAAATATACCACAATGTTTTCAGGTTCTCTGAGGAGCTTGGTGGGGTTTTTTTTAAGCTAGTCTCATCCTTTAAATTCCCTTCATGAAAGGGAACTCTGCGTTTTGTCACCTGATCGTCTGTTGTTCTAATGCAACATGCAGACCTGAGATAGATGAAATACTCCAAATCTGTAATTCAAAACACAACGTAGACTCCAGAAAATCCAATCAAGCTATGCGGGATAGAAAGAACCTTAATTTACAGGCAAAAAATGCTCATGGCCATGTCTTGATGCAAACACAGTAGAGTCTATAGTTAAAGGGAATCCATTTCTTTTCCTCCTTTCATCATTTATACCTGTTCATTTTATTGTCAGCTGTTTACATGACATTCTGTGCAAGATGTCTTGGTGATAACAGAAACTGGTGCAATTTGGCTTAATGGTTAGAACCATGGGCTCATGCCCGAGAGCTCTGTTTCTTGTCAATACAGACATTTTTAAAGAAAGGTTTACTTTTGTGAGCTTGTGAAGAGAGCACAAGCTTTCTCTCATTTAAACCTGCAATACATCTGCTTTGGTGTTTGTGTGAGGCTCCCATACAGTGAGAACACTGGCAGTTGTTATGGTGAAAAAAAGTTTGCAATCCTGTGAAAATACTTCGTAGGCTAAAGTTCTGCAGCAACTCTGTTAACTATGACTCACTCTCTTTTGCTATATCTGTCTCCTTACTGAGGATACTGAATGTCCATAACTTCTTAGAATTTGTCCGTAACAACAACTAAAATTTCTTGCACTGTGACCATTGAAAACTTAACTTCTTTTTAAGTGGTGAAGAGCCCTAGGCCTCAGAACACAAGCACACCACACACCTGACACAGAACCCAATTTTCAGGTTCTCAACCCCTGTCTTTATTATTTCTTTCATTTTCTAATGTACCAAAAAAAAGCATCTCCACCACCCGTTGTGGGCACTTTTTCTATAAAATGTAAGAACAGATGATCAAATGCAAATAAACCCTGCAGCTAATACACCACAACCCCAACAACACAAAGCACCAACAAGATTCCCCTCTCGCAAAAATTGGCTCCAATCAAATCACACTCTCCTCAAAAGCTTGAACAAATACATAAATCTTGTAACATGCCCTCAAGTTCGGGCTACTGTGGACTAAAGAGGGTAGGAAGCTCCAAAACTGAGGGCTCTCAGAGATAGTTCTTCCACGAGTGCGTCCCTCTGAGTATTTCCGCTGATTGTAACTTGGCAATATGGCCATTCTTCTCCACAACTTTGTTCTATAGGAAGCCCTACTTCCAACAAGCAGAAAGAGACGCTTGCCTTTTTCAAAGAGCACCATCAATGCCACGCTAATTTTGGTCAATGTGCAATGGTGAGCCTACTGGTACTTGACACAACCCAAATGCACCAAAATGCAATGGTGAATCTGCAAGGTACTTGACACAACCCAAATATCCAAACTCCTCAGGTTCTGGGCATGACAATCTGTTTAAACACATTCAATTATCTTCAAAGCACAATGCTTTGCCATTATCCAAAGTGAAAGTGTGAACTAATCAGTAATTAGTGACAACTAGAGTTATTTCAAGTGAACAGTCAAAGCAAGAATCCCATGTGATCGTGTGACACTAGTCAAGGTTTACCTGTCTACATGCAACACATATAGTACAGGCAAATGCCAACCCATTACCTTCTGCTCTTCCTCCAGTAACACTGCTACTTTAGAATAACCCATGTCCCGTAACATTACATACAGACATAACAAAATCAATTAAGAACAGTTAAATCAATCAGGAATAACTTAACAGATACTTAAGTCAAGATGAGCTTTAGTTGAATCCCACTCCTTCAGATGCAAAAATCAACACACAACAGATGATCCTGGGAAGATTAAATCTTCATTACCATTGTGTATGAGAGGAATGGGTTTCATGGTTCAGTGACAGCTCTCTGCAATAAATCATCAGTGTCCTGAGCAAGGAGATACAAGCTAATACTCATGGAGCACAGAACACGGTTCTTTTTCATATCTGAATTGTTGTTGTTGAAACACTCTGCACTTAATTTTCCTTATCTGTAAGCAACAGCTCCATGGACCTTCTTTGCATTTCCAATTTATTGCCTGGCTATTATCGCTGTTGTTTCACAGCTGGAAGGAAAACCATTCCCCTGTCTCACCATTTTCACTGCTCTGAGCAAGGGGGAGAAATGGGGATTTCTCTATTTTCATCTATTTATTACTCTATACAATTTTAATTAATCTGAGATGAGTTTATGAAACAAAAACTAAAGGCTTACATCTCTCAGTCAATGTCATTTCCTATCAGGTTACTATAGGGTCGAAGCATAAGTCACAGCATACCATATACTAAGTTTAATGTATTGTTACCAACAAGCATAGCCAGTATTGCCTTTTGACCCATTTGAAGAACAGGCAATTTGGTCATATAATTAACATAATTAATCTTTAGCAATCCTCTAGCACCTTCCCATCCACATTCTTTCTTTCCACCAGCAGCTCTAGGTCAATATTTACATGGCTTAGCTGCACATGTGCTCATTAAAGTTCCAGTCCCACTCCCAATGAAGTCAATAAGAAAACTCATGAATTTCAGCTGAAGGATGACTAGCCTTAATCAAGCAATCTTTTCAAAATGCCTCTCAGTGATCTACTGCAGCTAACAAGCTCTCCTAGGCCTGCGGGGAGCTCCTCCTGCTGGACACTTGCCAGGCTGTTGTGTTTGGATGCAAACACAGGATGCTGCATACTTCTATGTCTACCAAACACGGGATGCTGCATGTTTCTATGTCTACCAAGTATCCCCAAGTGCTGTCTCTGGCCTCTCAGGCTCAGTCCCAGGGTGCAGACTTCCTGAATGGCACCCCCTTCTCGTAAGTCCAGCTGTCCCAAGACCAGTACTGAACTTCTCCCCACCCCCAAATCTTCCCAGTAGCTTAAGCACACCATTTCCCAGAGCCCCATCCTTGTCAGTTCCCTGGTTTACAGCTTATCCCTTCAGCAACATGTGACAGTTACAGCAAGGAACTCAGAGACTAGGCAAAATAACTTCTTAAACACACACTTTATTCACAGAGATAGTATAGAGACTTGCAAATCCATGCAAAAAAACAAAACCTGCACACACTAACCCTTCCTCCAGTGTCCTCATCACTCAGAGCCCTTTGGGCTTTCACCAGTCCTTTCAGGGTCTCTCCTAAGACCCTCCCCTCCTCCTGCTCAGCTTTGAGATTTGCTCTCTCTCTGCCCCTGCAGCAAACTCTCATTAGTTTGTTCAGTCCAGACAGTCATGCTCAGAAAGCATAGACATAGATTTTAAGGCCAGGAGGGACCATTGTGATCATCTAGTGTGACCTCCTGCACATTGCAGGCCAAAAACCTCACCCATCCACTCCTGTAATAGATCCATAACCTCTGGCTGAGTTACTGAAGTCCTCAAATCATGATTTAAAGACTTCAAGTTACAGAGAATCCACCATTTATATTAGCTTAAACCTGCAAGTGACCTATGACCCATGCTGCAGAGGAAGAGGAAAAAACCCCTCAGAGTCTCTACCAATCTGAGTCAGGGGAAAATTCCTTCCTGAGCCCAAATATGGCAATCAGTTAAACCCTCAGCATTTGAGCAAGACCCATCAGCCAGACACCAGGAAAAGGATTCTCAGAGCCCTCCCCATCTAGTGTCCTATCACTGATCTTTGTAGATATTTGCTAGCAGTTGCAGATTGGCTACATGCCATTTTAGGTAGTCTCATCACACTCATTGGTGCAAGTAAGCCTATAGTCAGGTATGCCGCACCATTATGACATTTATTGCTGATATACTGCACTGGAAAGACACTTTAAGAATGAATTTTAGAGTCCTGTGCAGATACAAATTTATATCCTCAGAGAGAAATCAGTATCTGCTGAACTGCAGGGCTCTCCCAGGAACCACAGCAGCGAAAGGAGCAGAACGTGAGGCTGCTGCTCCCAGGAGTCAGCAGTTCCTCTGGTGCGGCTGTATTGTCCCCCAGCCCTGTCCTCCAGTGGGGCTGTACAGGCTCCAGAAAGGAGACGCAGTTGCATGGAGGGGCTGGGGGCAGGACAGCCACCCTGGAGGAGCTGCCAGCATGGGGAGCTGGGAGCAGCGGCCTCACGTTCTGCTCCACTCGCTGCTGCAGTTCCCTGCAGTTCAGTGGATACAGATTTCAGTCTGCGGAGATCCACATCTCTGGGTATAAATTTTTATCTGCGCAGGGCCTTAGTCACTGAACATTACTTGTGAGGGGGGCAGGAGGTCGGTACCGTACTGGTAAGAGTTACAATGTACTTGCAGCACTGATCACACTATCCCCCACCCATAAACTTATCAAGCTCAGTCTTGAAGCCAGTTAGGTTTTTTTAACCCTACTGCTCCCCTTGGAAGGTTGTTCCAGAACTTCATTCCTTTGATGATTAAAAACCTTCATCTAATTTCAAGCCTAAACTTATTGGTGGCCAATTTATATCCATTTGTTCTTGTGTCAACAGTGACACTTAACTCTTCCACCTCCCCAGAAATCCCTGCCAAGGAACTATTTGAGATAAGTGACCACCTCTGGTATTGGCTGCAGTTTTGGAGTGAGATGCTACAAGGATGATGCGGGGATAGCAGAAGTGTGCTGATCCTGTGTTTCCCAGATTACAGGGAGTGCAACAACTGCTAGTGTGGTGCCCCTTGCTGGCTGTGCAAAGTGGCGTGACTTGTTCATGTCTCCATGCCTCACAGCTGTGCAGGGGCCATACACAATCTAGTTCTTATTCTGGAAAGAAAAATAAATCACAGTTCTCCATACACTGACAAGTCCTCTGGGTTCTCATCCTTGACTCAGAGCTCCGAGACGTTAAGCACGTAGCCCGCTGTAGCAGAGCGGTGACTCACCCCTGTGGCACCTCCCGCTGGTCTGTCCAGGAATTAGCTCTTCCAGCATCCGGAGCACCCTCTGCAGGCCATAGTCCCACTTGCACTCTGGCCCCGTACCCCTCCCTGCACCCCAGTGCCCTCTTCCCTGGGGTGCTGCACCCCTGCAGTATCCCCCCCCAGTCTCACTCTGGGTCTCCCCTCCCTGGGGAACCCTCACCTCCTATCCCCACCTTGCCTCAGTCTAGGCAACTGCCAGTCACCACTTGCCCTTGTTCTCTGCGGCAGACTGCAGTATCATTGTCATTCATCACTGGCAAGGGGGGTTGGCCTGCTGCCTTCTCCTGGAGTGGGGCAGCCGCCCCACTACACCCCCCAATGAGATTTTTCAGGACACATTTTCTTACAGTACAAACACACCTAGGTGCACAGTCTCTGATTCATGTATCCTTTCAGTCAGCTTTGAAAATTCTAGCCTGCATTCTTCAATCCCTTCTTATTATTAGCATTATCTAGCTCCCAGTCCCACAACTTTTAATCCGGAATGAACCTCTATCAGCTCTCCCATTGAGATTTTTTCCTGAGTAGGATTTGATCCAAAGTTCTGTGTGTCAAATGTAGAACATTGGCATCCCTTTCTCTAATTTATTCACTTGGCTGTTTGTATTTGTGAAACATACATACACACACGTACACACATATTTCTTATATACTACTGGATACAGTTAATGAGGAGCTTAGGGATAATGGTTGGATGTTAGATGGGGTGGGATCTGAGTTACTACAGAAAATTCTTTCCTGGGTGTCTGGCTGGTGCTCAGAGTTTAGCTGTTTGCCATATCTGGAGTTGGGAAGGAATTTTCTCCAGGGCAGATTGGCAGAGGCCCTGGGGATTTTTTGCCTTCCTCTGCAGCGTGGGGTCTGGGTAGGGTGACCAGACAGCAAGTGTGAAAAATTGGGATGGGGTGGGAGGGGGGTAATAGGAGCACATGTAAAAAAAAGACCCCAAAATCAGAACTGTTCCTATAAAATCAGGACATCTGGTCCAGGGGTGGCTCTAACTTCTTTGCCGCCCCAAGCGGCTCCGCCAGCGTGCTGCCGAAGAGGCAAGAGCAGCTTTCGGCAGCACGCCTGCGGCAGCTCCGCCAAAAAAGGAATGAGTGTTGAACTGCCACAGGTGTGCCGCCAAAGCAAGAACAGCGGCTTTCGGCAGCATGCTTGTGGTTGCTCCGCTGAAGAGGAACGATTGTTGAGCTGCCATAGGTGTGCCACTGAAACCTGCTCTTCCCTCTCAGCAGCTCACCTGCGGCAGCAAACACTCATGCCCTCTTTGGCAGAGCTGCTGCAGGCGTGCTGCAGAAAGCCACCTGAGTGCCACCCTGTCAGCTGACATGAAATGCCTCCCTCCGCTGTTTGCTGCCCCAGGCACCTGCTTGCTAGGCTGGTGCCTGGAGTCAGCCCTGATCTGGTCACCCTAGGCATGGATCACTTGCTGGAGGATTCTCTGCACCTTGAAGTCTTTAAACCATGATTTGAGGATTTCAATAGCTCAGACATAGGTGTGAGGTTTATTGCAGGAGCAGGTGGGTGAGATTCTGTGGCCTGCATTGTGCAGGAGGTCAAACTAGATGATCATAATGGTCCCTTCTGACCTTAAAGTCTATCAATTTATGGGTAGTGGTTATTTGAATATTTGTCAGATTATATATATATATATATATATATAAAAAAAAATATGACTGCATGGTCCTCAAAGACTTATTTTGGCATTACATGAGTTTATTATTTCAAGGATAAATTGCATTCTAGAGAAAGGAGAATTATTAATTTTGCAAAAATATTTCATGCAAATATCTGCTGTGCATAATCAGTACTTACTTTTCATACTTCATTTCAAAACACCATCAGGTTCTAATCTACATTAAGACCTTGTTACCAGTTTACAAGTTGCCTGCCTGATTTCAGCCTGTCAATAAACCTTGACAATCCAGGTTGTAAAAGGAACAGCCAACTCAACCTGAGGTCCAGCTATGCTGCTGGCACCTCAGTGATAAACACAGATAAAACCAGAAGGAAAGGTACATTCTCCTCAATCTATTTTTGGGAAATTTTCTGATCCAATAAGGTCATTCCTATATCCTACTTTAATGAAAACTTCAAATCAGATTATGATGGACATATATGGACCTGTCTATATTTTATTTAACTCATGAGTTGAGTCCATTTTCGAGGCTCAAGTCTTAACAACCTCCAAAGCTGCTGGGTTCACATCCTAAATGTATAGCTATTCATACATATCGTTACTACTCTTTGTTTCTTATTACTTCAGTTAGTTTCAGGATGTTTTAAATCAATCAGTAATGAAGCAATCTTAGATCTCCCTTGTGTGCAAAAACATTTACTAACCTTTCATTAATGTTCTGCTTTTGACATTTCCAAAAAATCCTCTTTGACTAATTAAATGGGTCACCTCTACCCTATTCCTATTTTTTCTAAGAAGTTTGCAAAGAAAACTGCTTTCTTTCCATCCATCCTCGTTTTGCCACACACTTCCCTGCCCTGCAGAGTTTATACATCCTAGTAATAATCATTTCAAGGAGGGATATGTGGGACTATTTCTCAAATGCCAGTTTCATAACTTGTTTTACACAGAATAACCTCATTACAGCCAGCCTTTGCAGTGTCCCACATTCACAGTATCTGATATAATTTTCTGGCGCAGAGCGGGGGTGTCTGGATTTTTAAGTAGGCATACTTACATAATTTAAATACTTTGGGGCAGATTCAGACCCAGATCCGCAATAGGTATATAGGCACCGGTAGAAGTTGCGTAACCACCACCTGTGCGGCCTAGTGGTCAGGTAGTGGTTAGCAGGACGTCTCCCCATTGAAGTACAGGTTTATCCCTCAGGACCCCCACCCCAGTGGTTTCCAGTCCTCTCCTTTTGCACAGAGGTTTTGAAAGTGGGGTCATTGAACAGTCACTGTCTTTTCCAGTAGGCCTCTCCCCAGAGGGGAGAGATCTTGTTGTATTGCCCTCTTGGAGTGGGTAGGGAGCTCGGGCCTACCCTCTCCACCAGGGTCCGGTCCAGGGTCCAGTGGTGGCAGCTTCATCCAAAACCTTAGGGTTAAGCTTCTGCCTCCTCGGCCCACTTCCTACCCTGATCTCCTTCAGCTTCCTAGAGTAAGTCACTCCAATAAATACACTGTCCCCTGCTTCTCCCTTGTGGGTTTGCACAGTCTGTGCTGTCAGGTCCCAGGCACTGAGCTCCTCAGCAGTATTTTCCCCTCAGAGCAGCTGTCTGCTCCCTTCCACTACCTGCTTCTGGATTGTTCTGTGCCCCTCCCCCACTTTTAAAGCCCTGCCTTCAGCTTGTGCCGGCTTTGCAGGTGTGGCCACCTGGGTCCAGATCTGTGCCTTAGCCCCTTGTTCTCCAGTGTGAGATTTGTATACCCCATCACAGCACCTAACTCCCATTGACTATCTGGGCATTAGTCCATAGATCTGGGCTTTACCCTTCTTATTTTTTTCCTGAAATGTAAAAGAAAAAAATTACGAGGAACATGTGCAAAATATTTAAGAAAACCATACTTTGATTTCCTCATTGCTGATTACATCAGGCTCTACAGGGCGCAAAGGGAAGTGAATTTGGAAAAGTCTTTTACCTCAACAGGATAAGAAAATCTTCTAGGCCTTATTTGTCCCCTGTGGTATGGCTATTTGAGAGGCTCTAGTGGGGCAACCCAGTTGGAAACCTGACTTACCCAGGCTCCATCAGTAGGGGGAATCCTGGGTGGCACAGAGACAGCACAGTGACTCCAGATTAATTGCCCTCTCAAACCCCCAGCGTATAAGGAATGGCTACAAGAAAGGTGCTATTATCGGATTGAAGAGAAGCTCAAGCATTCCCCAGCTTCAGGCACAGCTTTTTGTGGCAATGGGCACTTGTGTTGTTACAACAGATAGTTTCACTACAGGGAGCATTCTAGTATGATAGTATGCTTATGTATAGGGCAATGTCTAGGAACTTAGAAAACTCTACTTTCAGGAAGCGTTGGATGAAAGAGGACAGTATATGTGGAGGAATGAACAAAATGTGAGTGTGGCACTGACTTTTCTCTCTCTCTTTTTATGCTTGGACACTGAATATGATGTCAGAAATGAGGTAGTTCCTGCAAATACATGAAATCAGAAACTAGGAATATAGCAGAAACAAAAATCAAATCAGACAGACACCAAAGAGAAAATAGTAATTAAGTCAGTATGCCAGATTCCTGTCCCTGAGCGGAGGGAATGTGTTTAGCAAAAGGATAAGGAAAAGGATGAAACTGCAGGATAAGGATAAGCAAAAGGATGAAACTGCAACAGGACTAGATAAAAAGGAAAACAAAATAAGAGCAGCTACACTATTAACTGTATTTGGCTAAGGCTGCCACATGCTCCAACAGCATCTGGATATGCTGACAGCATACCAAGAAGACTCATGTAGAATCCTAGAAGTGCTCCAAAAGCATTTTCAACACACAAAATTAAAAGGGATCTTTTTAACAAGTGCAATTAACAATCTGAAGAAACAATAAACTGCCAAACTCAAATGGCTGATTTACATGACTATCAACTCTTAAAAGATTAACTAGCAAATTAATAATAGGGACAAACGTTGCAGGAGCTCAAATGAGAATGGTCAGAGAGCGCCTATTAATTCTACCAAGAGCTATAGACATGTGCAAAGATAGTGAGCAAACACACATCCAAATACATTGCATGAGTGTACATTGCAAGTAGCATAGGTAAAACATGAAGATACAAGGAAATACATCAAAATTTGTGAAAAAGCAAGTGCAGAAATATGAAACTGTTGACATAACATATAGGGAGATCTGTGGAGAAAAACATGTTAATGGAAAACACCTCCACGCCCTCTATATGGGGTCATATGCAATAACTATAGCAAGAGAAATCATTATGTCAAAGCTTGCACTACACTGAGGAAGCAAACAGTGGCTCAAAGGATGAGATTTTGCAAGTATATGACATGCATGCAGTATAAAACAGCACATATGAACGGCTTGTAAAGTTCAGACTACAGGATAATAGAGTTATTAGGAAAATCCAGCATGGATGTCAAGAACAAATCATGTCAAACCAACTTATTGTCCTTCTTTGACAGGGTTACTGGCCTAGTAGATAGGTAGGAAGCAGTAGATGAGATATAGCTTGATTTTAATGAGGCTTTTGACACAGTCCCACATGACATTCTCATAAGCAAACTAGGGAAATGTGGCCTATAGGAAGTTACTGTAAAGTGAGTGTACAACTGGTTGAAAGATTGCACTCAAAGAAAAGTCATTAATGGTTTGCTGTCAAACTGGGGAGGGATATCTAGTGGAGCCCCTCAGGGTCAGTCTTTGGTCCATACTTTCAATATTTTAATTAACGGCTTGGATAATGTAGTGGTGAATATGTTTATAAAACTTGCAGAAGACACCAAGCTGGGAGGGATTGCTAGCACTTTGGAAGACAGGTTTAGAATTCAGTATTACCTTGACAAATTAGAAAATTGATCTGAAATCAACAAGATGCAATTCAATAAAAGACGAGTGCACAGTACTACACTTAGGAAGGAAAAATACAAATACAAAATAGGGAAAACTGGGTAAGTGCTGAAAGGATCTGGGTGATATAGTGGATCACAAATTTAATGAGTCAATAATGTGATGCAGTTGCAAAAAAGGCAAATGTCATTCTGGGCTGTTTTAACAGGAGTGTCAAATATAAGACATGGGAGGTAATTTTCCACTCTACTCAGCAGTGGTGAGGTTTCAGCTGGAGTACTGTGTCCAATTCTGGGTGCCACACATTAGGAAAGATGTGGACAAATTGAAGAGAGTCCAAAGGAGAGCAACAAAATTGATAACAGGTTTCAAAAACTTGACCTATGAGGAAAGGTTAAAAAAACATTGGGCATATTTGGTTTTGAGACTAGATGACAGAGGAGGGACCTAATAAGTCTTCAAATATGTTAAGGGTTGAATACCAATATACGCTAGGCCAGGGATCGGCAACCTTGGCACGTGGCCCCGCAGGGTAAGCACCCTTGGTTTGTTTACCTGCCATGTCCGCAGGTTTGGCCGATCGTGGCTTCTATTGGCCGTGGTTCGCACCGTGCCGCTTTCCACAGCCCGCATTGGACTGGAGCAGCAAACTGCGGCCAATGGGAACCATGATCGGCTGAACTTGTGGACGCGGCAGGTAAACAAACTGGCCAGGCCCGCCAAGGGTGCTTACACTGCAGGGCCGCGTGCCAAGGTTGCCGATCCCTGTGCTCAGCTTATAATCACATTATTGATATGTACTATTTACACCATATATATTCATATGCATTGAATATACAATATTAATATAACAGCCTGTTTTTCTATAATCCTATTCTCTTATGCTAAGTATCACATAATACCTTCCATTAGCTGAAATACGTTTTGGCCTCAGCATGCAGGAAAATCATCTGGCTCAGGACATATGCGTCTCTTACCACAGTACCAGGCAAGGAGCTACTCTCACAGACCAGTACCAAAATGTCCCAAAGATTAAATATATATGAGTGTTCTGGCCTGTACAAACCTAAGAGGTGCTTTCATGCCCTTTGGTACCCAGAATGCATGTGTTCAGAACAAAGAGAAAATAAAAACAAGGTAGAAAGATGATTGGTAAAATCTAGCCTCAGAAGATGTGTACAGTACCTTTTTATTTGTATATAGGGTGCGTATAAAGAGGATAGCATTACAGGTATAACTTTGGAAGCAAGCCTTCTTTGTAAGATAAATTAAACACCACTGCATGGGACAGCTTTCCAGAAACTGATATCATACTGATCCTTTCTTCCTCTACTATACTATTATTGACTTTAAGTAATAAACTTGACAGATATTGGTTCTTTGGACTTTTAAATATATTTCATAACTAACCAAAGTGTCATCAAACTGATTATACATTTTACCAAAAAAAGCAGATAGTGATCAATTGTTTTCCATGTCCACTGAAGGTAGGACAAGAAATAATGGGCTTCTTCTGCAGCCAGAGAGATTTAGGTTAGATATTAAGAAAAACTTTCTAACTCCTTTAAACTACTAGAGAACATTTTTAAAAAGCCACTGCTTTTGGCCCCAAAATGCCTTCAGCACACACTGCTGAAAATACAATGCTTAGATACAATGTACGTTTTATCCAGACCAGCTTTAAAGCATGAAAATAGTGCAACTGAACAAGAATATGAGATCCTTAACCTAAGAGAAAGCATTAATTAAGCCAGTTATGTGCCAGTGTCACGGCAGGGACTAGAAAGAATCTGTACAAGATAAAAATTACAAATGCTCATGTGCATTATTCTGTTAGGATGGCCAAACACCAACAGAGAAATCCCGCCTGCCTATCAAGAATACTGGAACTACTGAGATAAGATGAGCCTTTAAGACAGCATCATATATTAAAAGGCAATTGAATCATAATACCCGGATTCCCTCAGGAATAGAGCAGAGCCATTTTGGAATACAAGCACATCTCCAAAAAGCCAGAGGCACCATGCACTACCCAAACAGGATCAAGGATAACCAAGACCTTGTGAGCAATTGTGATACATGTGGAGAAATGCAAGACAAGCAGCAAAAAGGGACAATGAAAATATGCAGTATTCCCAGGAGACTTTGGAACCACACAAATTACCTCATTATTGTAGACTACTTTTTAGATTTCTGGGAACTAAACAAACTTTCAGACACTACTGCAATGACGACCATCATAGAAAAAGCAATTAAGCATTTCAGCAGGCATAGTATCCCAAAATGTGCAGTTTCAGAAAACAACTACCTCACCTCACCTCCCCCTCACTTTACATGCAGTTAGTTTGTGCAATTTACCCAGGAATGATAATTCAGTCACATCACCACTATACCACAGCCAGTCAAATGGTAAAGCCAATCAGCTGTTAAAATTGCTAAGATTCTATTAACAAAGGCCACAAAAAGTAAAGAAAACATATGCCAAGTCATTCTCAAATTAGGGTGATCAGATGTCCCGATTTTATAGGGACAGTCCTGATTTTTGGGTCTTTCTCTTATATAGGCTCCTATTACACCCCGTCCCCTGTCCCGATTTTTCACACTTGTTGTCTGGTCACTCTATTCTTGAATAGACACACTCCCTCAGAAGGCTTTAATAGCATCCTGGTACAAATGCTTGATGTCCAGACAAATGTGTCCCTGGGTGCCTATAGCCTATGAATTGTTACAAGAAGTAAGAGAGAAAAAAGAAGAAAAGCACACCCAATGTCTACTATGACCAACAAGCTATACATCTCCCAGAACTATAACCAGGAGACCCTGTCAGGATCAAATTATTTCCTTGGGACAAATCATGTACTTGGAAGCAAGCTATATGTGTTGAACAGATAGATCATAGTTCATATAACATAGCAAGGGATGAGCACATGTTTGCCTACTACAAACACAAGAAAACATGGATGTGGCGGACAGTGAAGTATGCACTCTGCTGAAACATCCTCAGCAGGACATGGAAGGAACATAGGCCGACAAGAAACTGATAGATATCGGAACAGGCTCTCTAAACTCTACACCAGCCAGAGATACAAGTGCTAGGCAGTCTCCAGTTCACACAAAAAAGACCGAAAGACTCTCATTCATTCCAACATAAACTGCAAGGTTTACACCAGGCTTTGTACAATACAGGTGAAAAAGGATATTGCCTTAGCTGCCAAGCAAGTTAAGAGATAGTATTTAAAAAACAAGTTGGTGCTAAATTGTGTTAATCATATATGAGGACATATACTTAAGGGAGAGTAATTGTATGTTAAATATGTAAACAGGTTACAATATTCTTGTTTAATTTTGCTATCTCAAATATGACAAAAAGGATGTTATGACAGATAGATTCCTAACGGGGGCATTATAGTATATAGGGTAGTGTCTGGGAACTTCAAGAATTCTACTTTCAGGAAGTGCTTGTATGAGAGAGGACAGTATACTTGAAGGAAGAAATAAAACTGGAATGTTGCAGTGTCTCTCTCATTTAATACTCAAACATTAAATCATCCGAAGTTTATAAATGTATTGTGAAAAATCCTCAGCTCTGAGCTTCCATGGGATAAGGAATCAGTATTCAATGGTTCTCAGAACTACAAAACATCAAGGTCCACTTGGCAAGACTGGGATCAATATAGATATATACAGACACAGTATCTGTCATAAGATAAGTTCCTTTATTCAGAGTTGAAGCCACAAAGGAATAAACGCACACTGGGGACAAGGTATCAGACAAAAAGCTTCTAGCATAATGTAAACCTTTACAGCTCCATTTGGTACTGCACACAGTGATGTCTCATTGCTTAGTGTGCACTGTTAGAGCAAACCATTCCCTACGTTCTACAGAAACAGAGAAATTACACCTGAAAAAATGGATACTGATACAAATCACAATGCGAATAGAAAGGGCATTGTTATCTGGTATGAGTCTGATCTTTTAGCCAATGAGACACATGAAAAAAGAAATAGTGGTAAGTGTCTGCAACACTGATAATATGGAGACCCTTGCAAAACCAAAAACCACTCTCTCATAATAAAAATCTCGGTATTTCTAAATCTAAAGTCAACAACAAAATCTACCGCTTTTGCTGGCATTACCGTTTTTTCAATCCAGCATCTCTTTGAAAAAGACAAGAGACATCATTATGTATCTGTGTTGGGTTATGCAAACTCCACACTGGAGAGGCAAGTGTTAAGTAGATGCACTGAAGTCCAGGTGGCCCTGTTATCCCAGAATTTGACAGTCTTGTGTGTATCCCAAAACTTGACAATATTGCAGTCAGCCACTGCCAGCTGAAAACTCAACATCACATGCTAGGAAAATCTTAGGCCTTTGTGAGGCCAAGTCAGACAGCTGCATACCTACAGTATGTTAATTTAATCAGAATGTGAGGATAGGACAGAAAGTTATGGAAGAGAGTGAGTGAATCGCGACATTGGTTCAAGTGCATTTGACATGTTGTTATGACTAGAAATATTTTGCGATAAGGAGTAGTTTGTTGAAATTGAGGAGAACAGGTGACCCACTAGGAGTCACTGTAGGCAATGTACTTTGTTTGAAGTTAGCTATAAAAGATTAGGTGAAAGAATATGCTTTGGAGCAATCTGAGGGAGCTTTTCTTCGGACAAGGAGCTGACACCTAAAATCCCCATCAGCTGGATGGAAAGAGGGTCCCTGGAAGCCTGGCTAGTGATCATCTCAGACTGTGGGGAACTATACCTGAGATGTCCTAAACATATTGTGTAGTGTGTGTGCTTAGAATTTAATAAATACAGTGGAGCCCTGGTATAACGCGCCCCGCTATAACGTGAGTTCTGTTATAGCGCAGTTATACCGTGGCTCCCAAGTCCTGAGTTCTCTGTCCCCAGCAAGCGCGAGGGCCACGGCTTCTCTCTCCTGCTGGGCAGCGAGGAGAGAAGCTGCAGCCTCCCCTGCCAGGGACAGAGAACTCCGGACTGCAGGTCGGGGCTGCGGCTTCTCTCCCCTCTGCCCAACAAGGGAGAGAAGCTGCAGCCCCCACCTACAGGGACAGAGAACTCCAGGGCTGCAGACTGCAGCCTGGGAGTTCTCTGTGGAAGCCGCTGCCCCGTGGGTGCCGGGACTGGGAGACTTCGGCAGCCCGGAGTCCCCCTGTCCCGGTAGGTGCAGGGCAACGGCTTCTAGCAGGCTTCTCTGGAAACAGCTGCCCCCACACCTGCCGGGACAGGTGACTCCGGGGCTGCAGGTGCCAGTGGTCCCTGACCCCAGCAGGTGGGTGGGCAGCCGCTTCCACAAAGAACTCTGGGGCTGCAGTCTGCAGCCCTGCAGTTCTCTGTTCCCGGCAGGTCTGGGGCCGCAGCTTCTCGACCCTTCTGGGCAGCAGGGAGAGAACCGCAGCCCCCTCGCTCAGCCCCCCGCCAGGGAGTGGGGCCCTGCTATAACGTGACCCCACATTTAGCGCGGTGGGATTTTATGGCTCCCATCTGTCGCATTATAGCAAGGCTCCACTGTAGTAGTTTTAGATAAGAGCACATTTGTTTGTATCAATCATTTATCAGCTGGATGAGTGGTACTCCCTATTGATTTATTCCTGAGACCTCCTGGAGAGAAACAGTTAAGTTACCACTGCTTTGGGATCTGAAAACCTGGGTAACAGCCCCACCCCAACATACCTGCAAAGTCTGTACAAGCTGGAGGAGGAACTTAAAAAGAGTAGCTCAGTGGCCGACAGACGGTAGAGGTAAGCTAGCCTACCTACCTTCTAAGTTCCAGGAAGCAGCTCCACATAGGTGAGAGGCAGATTTGGTCAACTTAATAGACCCTCTCTACACACATGCACATCATACATTGTTTGAAAGCGTATTAGCTCTACTTTAATACGAGGTATGATATGGCTCTGTTAAGCAGTGCCATTACCACAGAAATAGGGATAAACAATGATACAACCACCAAGTTAAAATGACCACTTAGAAATATATACATTCATTTCTGTTAGTTTAAGGACTATTGTTTCAGTACATAAAATTGGATTTCTTTGTGACTTCAAAGTATCACAACAACCACCTAAAGAGTAAAACTAAATCCCATAATAGATTTGTGCAAGTATCATTGAAATGTAGTAGCACTGGTGACATTTCTAGTCAACATCACTATCATCATCCCATTTATCATTATGATCTCGGTTGAGTGTATGTGAGTAAACAGGGTCTTCATTGCCTTGGAACATATGCAGCTCTCTGCATTGAAGACTGTTCTGACTAAAGACAGTTGATTGTGCAGCAACCCTGACAGGCACAAACAAGGTCTTGTAGAAGCGTAGATGTGGAATACAGGAAGTAGCTCATTATCTTCATTTTTCCATCCACATTATGATGATGATACAATACCTAGTTTACCCTGTGTGAAGACATCCAAATCTCTTCTTAAGATTCTCATTTGACGTGCTATTCAAAACGTCTCTCACATGATGGGAGATTGGCCAATAACTTGTCCTCTTTGATGGTGGGATTGAGGTGTAAGCAATGCAGATCTCTGTGGGCCTCCTTTTCGCTCTCGCTCTGGTCATACAGCACTGCCACCAGCTTTCTTATTGCAGAAATAGGGGCCTGTCCATCACTCTTCCCCAGTTTGGCAAGATCTCTGAAGCAGTAAACTCCCTTTGTGTGGACAAAATTAAAACCCAGAATTCTTCACCCCATACCAAATAGGCATGAGACAGAGTCATATCTTGTTAGTGCTTTTAGAGCACAAAGTATGTTGCAGAAGTCAGCAGTGAGCACATCCCAAATTGCATGCAGAAGTATGAAGCAACACTTGCCAATTGTGCTGGTAATGGTGCCTGTTTTAATCCACATGTTCCATTTTTGTAAAGCAGTGAAGAGCAAGGACCAAACCATCTGTATCTGGTGACCTAATGGCTATTGTTCCTTTGACAAAGGAAGACCCCAAAAGCCATACTGGCACAAACATGCACAAGCATACTTGTGTCCGCTTCCTCTTGAGTACTGTACAATTCTTGGATTTCTTCAGCACCTCTACTGGTGATGCACTTCGCTACTTTACCATTGGAAAAGCCTCCAGCAAGAAGGAGCATTTGTGTTGGATGTGCTTCCGCACGCTCAGGTGAATTTCGAACCATATATTCACAGAGGAATTTTACAAGTTACTGCTTGTTGGATGCCATGTTTACAAACATTTTCCATGGAGGCACAAGGCATTCACCAATCACCTAGTATTTCCTGCATCCAACTTTAGATCCTGTCTGGTGCTGTCATAGCCATAAAAGACTTTCGTTACAAGATTAGCTTTATCAAATCCTTTTAAGATCAAGTACTCAGCAGCTAATTTTGCCTCCAGCCATCATCTGTATGACAGCCATGGCATCTCTGATGTACACTCTGCTTTCTTGGTAGCATGCTCTTTAGTTCATGGATTCTTTCAGCTTCAGCTTCCAGCGAATGCCCTAATTCAGCTCTGTCTGTTCTTCTCATTGCTCCAACATCATGGAAGAGGGACATAGACATAGGTACAATCAGGTGACTAAGAACAGTTGCCACTGAAACATTAGCTCTGCATCTTGCTAAGGACAGGGCTCTGCAGAAAACAAGTTCTGAAATGATGGCTACTGTTATTGTCCCTCCCTTGCAGATTTGGTCATGTCAGCAAATGTTTTGAGAACAGATTTCTTGAGTGGGCTGAATAAGCTACGTGTCTGATCAGAATGAAGGGAACCACTCACAAATCTTTCCATTTGTTCTTCATCAACATCTGCTATTTTCAGTAGAGACTCTTGTACATATATGATGTTACAAGCAATTGAGTAAATATGTTGATAAACACCTCTGGATGTGATCAGTATTAAATAGGAGTGCCCTATTGTTGATGACCTGGTTGATAAGAGCTGTAACGTAAAATTGCACCGAATTGACCAGCAGTCTGACATAGCAAATTCCCAAGTTCAAAGGCACTGTGTACTCCTTCAGGGAGATTTAACAAATCAAGAATGTTGATTGGTATCCACCTGGCATAGCTGGGCCTGTCTGCAGTAATGAAGTATGGAAGCATAGCATGTTGTGTCTCTAGATGAAGTTTCCTATCATTCTCTTGTTCTGCATGGACATTTAGAATTAGCATCTGCATAACCTGGAGAAAATTATCTCAGAACTTGATTGTAGGAGACTGGGCATACCCCTGTGTCTGAATTTCCTCTAGCAGTGGTAGCATATGCTGAGTTACAGCATCATTAAGCCTTTTAATGACATGTTGTAAGGATTCAATGTCTTCAGACTTTTGAGTCAGTCAACATTTCCCAGACAAATGCTGGAACTACATGAGTGTCTCCTCCCTGCTCAGACTATTTAACAAATGAATAAAGTTTCAGAGCAGTCAGGGCCTCAAATGCTAGAATCAAGCCACAAAGGGCATGGTCAAATTGTTTACCAGCAAGCATTTGAAATTCAGTACAAACTGTACACACATGAGAATCAATAAGAAGGTCTAACAATCCTGCATTTCCCTCAAGATTCCCAATACATACATTAAAATAGCATAGGAGGAGAGATCTCAGACAACAAGAGTTTACTTACTCCAATGCCTTTTCATGACAAATCGGTTCTAGAGCTGGTCTAGGTTTTTCAAACACTGCACCCTGCATAAGAGTCTCTGATTGTCCAGGGAGAGTAAGTAACTTTTCTTTCCCACACTTCAGTGATATGTCTTGTAATGCTGATCTTATATGCAGATTGCTCTTGAATTACCATTCTAGACAGTGAATGCAAGGTGTTCTTTCCATCACTGGTCTCTGTATTGACAGCTATAGTATCACCTTCTTCATGGATGAGATTTCCACTAGCACAAAGTGGTATGATTCCATTTGGAATGGGAGTCCTTCTACTTCAGTTTTTGAAACACTAGTAATGAAACACTCAGCTCATCATAATTGATAAGAAATCCACGACGGTGTAGTGTGTCAGTTAAATTGCAATACCCAAATTCATGGCATAGCTGCGCAACAAGGTATAGGTGCAGCGTTAAATACTATGCACTCCACAACTGGAATGTCTTCTAAATGATGATATTCTTTGCTAGCTGAATTATATGCCTCTTTATCTATCAACCAGAGGACAAAATCCTGCTCCAAGTGGGGCATGAAAGTAGGTAACCTCTGTAAACTACAATCATCTGGCTTTGGAAAATACTAAGTATTTCCTTTTGGCTATTTCAGAGCAAAGGATTGAAGCGGAATGATATAAACCCACTTGTTCATTTGAAACCTTCTCATCAGGCTCACTCACCAGAAGAGCAACCAAATATTTGGGTGAATTTAAGTTCCTATTTCAGATTACCAGCTGCTTGGATAGCATCAATTAATGTTATTGCACTGCACAGAACAAGGGTAGACTTGCTTTGTCCATGCTGTGCATTGAATGAAATTGTAGAACATAGTGTCTTCCTAATCTTGCCTGTAATTTGCTACTGGAATAGCTTGCAATTTCTACATCTGAGGGAAATGGGACTTTATCTTTGCAGCAGCTTGGACAGGAGATGAGCCTTCTTGTACACAAGACCATTGTCTAGCTCTTCAATCAGCTGATAAAATGCAATGTTATCAGATGAATGTATTGTTCCAGTATAACTAGATGGTTTTGCTTTAAGGTTAATTTTACTCAAGTAGGAAGAAAGTCACGTTGAGTGATAAACTGCATCCTTAACAATCAAGTCTTCAGATATTCTGCAATACATGTCATCATATCCTCCTTGAAGTACTCCCGCCCTTTGATTGGTTACTCTATCAAATGTGTCTATTTTATGAAGTTTCTTGTGTGTTTTTCTCAAGCAAACAGTCCAGAAGGACCAACCACAGCAGGACATGTTTGCTCTAGTGGTTAAAGAAGCTGGTGAACATGATGCTCTCTGATCAGATTTGGAGTTTGTTTTCTTTTCTGGGTTCAGTATGACTCGGACATGTGCCAAATTCAACTTGCTTGTGTATTTCTGAAAGCCACTCACGTGATAGCATATTGGTGGCACATAATGTAAACTAGGAATCTTGTCCAGTAGCTACCAGTACAATTATTCTGTCCTGGCTTCTGCTGTCAGCATCACAGAATTCTGTCCGGCACTGGTGGCTTTGGACAGTTCTGTATCCTTTTGATTTTCTTGACAAACACCACATTTTTCAAAGTATGTAGCGAGTCTCTTGCTCTTTGATGTAAGGTTTAAGGGGCTTGTATTCTGCATGTCTTCATACACTATAATTCCCCTGGAATGGTAAAATTTCCAGAGTATATTGTTAGCATTACCACCACTACCACCAGTTTTTTTTCATTTTGTACTAGTATACAAACTTGTGCTAAATTAGATCTATATCTTTGTATGAAGATTGCTATTTTTGTTTAGTGAGTACTTTGACTGAAGCCCAGTCTGAAGCTGTGTATTGTCATTTCCAATATTAATACTGACCTATGTGTAAGTGTCAGTGAATTAAAAAGCCAGTTTCTAGAATATTTCAAGGCTAATACTGCATGCATAGGCAATTATCAATTAAAACCTTCAACCAGGCCAACTACATGGTATATTATATGTACAAAAGCTCACAAATGGAGAAGTATTACATTAGTAATTCACATTGTGACAGACTTTACCCCTGTGTTCATACCCTATACACTATTGTAATAATGTTTGTACAACATATGCCTAATGAGGTATCATTTAAAAACTCAATTTGCTGATCAGTAGTATCATGGCAAAATGAAAAGAGCAGCATTATGACGTTAGAAACATAAGCTGAGATCATGACTAAAAGTATGTTTTCTGGGTAAGTCTGGGGAAAAGCCAAACCAGTTCCTCAGAGACAAGCTCACACCTCAGCCAGGTGTAAACAAGGTTCATGGACCACTTACCTGCTAAGTGGCCATTCTTTGGCAGGAAAGAGAGTGGGCAAAAATCTACATCTTGGCAAAGAAACAGCCTGGAGATTCCTTCTACGTAGACTGCCTGTCTTCTCTCTCCCAGCTGGAAAGCTTCTCAAAGGGAAGCCAAAACTATAAAAAGAAGAGGCAGACATCCCAAGACTCCTCTCTCTCTCTCTGTCCCCTTCTCCATCACATTTAATGCACAGGAAGCAACTGATACATGATGTGGGGGTTTATAGAATGGATATATTAGAGCTAGTCTACACTGGCAGCGCTAAAGCTCTGCCTTCGTAGTGCTTTAACATGCCTTGTGTGGTCTTGGCGCAGCCCCAGGACAGAGCTCTCCCAGTATTCCAAAAAAAAAAAAAGAACCCACACACTTCCACGAGGGGCGCAGCTCCCAGTGCCTGTGCACTATCTACACTGGCACTTTACAGTGCTGAAACTTGTTGCATTCAGTGGGGTGTTGCTGCTTGCCAGCTACCCAGCTCTCAAGGCAATGCAGAAGTAAGGGAAGTAATACCACGATCCCCCTTAAAATAACCTTGTGACCCCTCTGCAGCTTCCTTTTAGGTCAGGACCCCCAATTTAAGAAACACTGCTTTCCCCCACCCCACCAATGAAATTGGTATAGTACAAGCTAAAAGCTCACAGAAGACTAGATTTCACGGGGGAAGACCAGCTTCATGGTCTGTGATGCATTTTTCCTGGCTGTGAATTTAGTAGGGCCCTAGTTATTTGGGGTGATTTTATTAGAACCATAATGACCTGTTACCAACTTTGTGAAAATGTAAGCATCTGTGTGCACTGAGATGCACAGAAGAGCTTGCTCTGACAGAGAAGAATATGATACCACAATTCAGCAACTTCTACATCCACCATTTCATTGGTATCAGTTACTGGTATAATATGCAACTATGCACCAAGCAAAAGACAAATCATTGATTTTATACTTCTATCTTTAAATTCCAGGTAATCATAGAGTTTGAAAGAAGAGAAAGAAGAGAGGATATTTCCAGCACAGCTAGCAATTTTGCATTAGCACCTCTCTTTTTACTACCCCTGTTCCTCTGAAGTAGAAATGTTGCAGAGATCCACTTTGTAAAAAAATTGCTGTACTTCAAAGTAATATGTTTAAAAAAATACACCTGAGAATATTGAAAGTCAGCTAGAATGGCTGGTTAATGTTTGATCAAGTCACTGCCTGTCCCATGTGGTTTCTTTAGTGCAGAAAATGTCAGAAATGTAACCAAAGCATTTACTTTGAGCTGTTCACATCAGTTGCTTTCTCCATGGTCTCCACAAGGAGTTTGTGTAGATAATGAAGTTATTGCTTATGAGCTGTGTTGTGTCAATTCCTTTCCCACCACCTGATATGGCAGGGGAGGATGCCATCTGTTAAACCCTAAACAGAAGGAAAAGTGAACAACTGCATCCAGTTTACATTAAATTAGTTGTACCCTGTTCATTACAGAAGTGCCGCTGGTATTCAGCCTGAGAGGAGAAACCCCCCACTGAAGAAAGGAAAGTGGGTTAAAGTTAGCCTGCCTGAAAAATTTTATATCTAACAAAGACTTCTAAGTTTTGCAGCAACTCAGAGAAAATTTAACCTTTAATCTAGAGACAACATCGGAAGTCCTCACTCAGTCCTTTAGCAAGGCAAAATTCCCAGGAAAGAAGGGAATTTTGCCTTAATGGACTCGTGGTAAAAGCAGAAATTGGCCCAAGCACCTACAAACTAGACAATTTACCAACTTTATTATTAGGGGAAAGAACTGAGCTTTGACAACATCCAAACCAAAGAGTCCTCACTAACAGAAAACCTCTGAGGAATTTGTCTGTAGCATAAACCACCTGATTCTAGGACATCACTAAAATACCTAGTATCATCTTTGATTTGTAATATCTATAAGCAGCTATAAATCCTTTCCCCTTTCCCCGACTGACTGTTGTGATACAGTGCATGGTTAATCCACTGAAACCAGGCAGCCCACAAACTAAACCAAGTGGAGAGCCAACAAAGCAAGGGATCCAAGGGATGGATCACTTGATGATTACCAGTTCTGTTCATTATCTCTGAAGCACCTGGTATTGGCCTCCGTCAGTAGACTTGTTTGTCTTAGTGACTGACTGAACAAGTAGTAGAACTAAGTGGACTTGTAGGTCTAAAGTTTTACATTGTTTTGTTTTGGAGTGCAGCTATGTAAAAAAAAAAAAGTGATTTTACATTTGTAGGATGCACTTCCACAATAAAGAGATTGCACTACAGTAGTTTGTATGAGGTGAATTGAAAAATACTTTCATTTACAAATATTTTCTCTGTAAAAAAGATAATCAAAAATAATACTATAAAGTGAGTCCTGTGCACTTTTTATTCTGTGTTGTAATTGAAATCAATATATTTGAAAAATGTAGAAAACATCCAAAAATATTTAAATAAATTGTATTCTATTTTTGTTTAACAGTGAAATTAAAACTGCAGTTAATCACAACTTTTTGTAATCTTGCCATTAATTTTTTAAATTATTCAGTAGCCCTAGAAAAAATGTAGTACTGCTATTTCTTTAATTATGTCGTGACAGCTATGCAAGAGAGTCACAAGAGAATTATGCAGATAAGTGTACTTGTTTCTAAATTGGTTAGACTGCTGTTTAGATCTCTCACTTGTCTGATGTTCAATAACAGCTTCATTAAAAAACATCCAATTGGGGGCTCTTTGATTCTTCCACATGCCAAAATAATATTTTCCCTTCTATATTATCTTGTCCTTATTGTCCTTTCCATTCAACCGTGAAATATGTTTACAAACTGCCAAAAATTGGTTTTAATTTTTTTTTAATAAAAATGAAATGCAGAATTATGGATTTAAACCTGAATAGAAACACATGATGCTTGCATGCATTAGTAAAACATTGGCACTTGGTCTTATGTTTTACAATGTGCTGATTCACACACAAATAACCTCAAAATTACATCCTGCCACTGCTTACTGCTATATTGTTACACTGTGATGTGTTATAATAATAGACACATTTCATCCCTTTTGCAGTATATTGCTGGTCTTGTAAGCCAGGATTTGTGGGGATTTAAAGTAAAATGAAGATTTATTAAGTAATATGTTTAAAATGATATGTTGATATTATCTGCTGACTCCATTACCTTTAGTAAGAGATCTGAGGCTAAAACTCTGCATGATAGATTTAAAATCTAGAGAGACTATAGTCCTGTGGAACCATGATAACTGTAAACAAGCTTCATGTCTGTTAAACATGATCTCTTAAGACAGTATTGAAGTTGTTTTCTGTTTTCTAATTATTCACTGGATGTGAAAGGGAATTGTGCACGATGGGGAGAACAGAGCAAGAAAGGAAAGAGTAAGTTTGTTTCAATTATTTTTGCCTCCAGAGCACCATTTGGTAGCATTTCTTGATGCTTCGTTCATCTCTCTTTCCAAAGAATTAAAAAAAAAAAAAAAAAAAAAAAAAAAGCTTCTCTTCTTTCAAGGAAATTCACAAAACTGGCTACGTTTAACTTTCCCTTAGGGCCTCATCCTGCCAGGTTCTTATCAGATGCATATCTGGAAGATGGCACAGAGGCACCCCAATCCCTACCCCACATCCTCCATAAAGCCCAGACAAAAGGCCCTGTGCTAAACGCAGTCACTGCTTCAATTGTGCCAGGGCTGAGCCCCAGCACAAGTGCTGGAACTAGGATGCTGGGGTGCTGTCACACCCCCTGGCTTGAAATAGTTTCCATCCTATATAGGGTTTACTGTTTGGTTCATTGGCTCTCAGCACCTCATCTCTAGGCTCGGCAGTTTGTAGCCCCAGCACCTCTGGGCTTGCTGTGTCAATTATAATAGTAAAAAAAAATGGCTTGAGTCCCAGGCCCTCTTCCACTACAAATTACACACTGAGCACAAGCCAGGGACTATTCCCTCCCTACTTCTCTGGAAGATCACCATACCCCAAACGATTTCAGAAAGGAAGTGAGACCACAGCTGGACCCTCCCCAAAATGCTAGTTAGCAGAGCTGGCCATCCTAAGCTGCCTCAAATTTTGGGATGTAGTAGTGGGCACACTGACTCTGTGCTTGGGACTCCAAGAGGCACTTACCATCTCTCTTTAATTACTTCCTCACCCATCACTCTCTCTTCAAGCACACACAGTCATCCCACTACAACCGCCATTCTCTGAGGTGCCATATTAACTGCCACTTTGCCCTCTGCCAAAAATCTCTCCCAGTTATTTCACAGCTCCTTCAGATCAAATCTGTTCACACTGTCACCAAATCCATTCAGCCTTACCCTCACTTCCCTCAAACTCATCCATCCCCTCTCACCCAGCACCCCTTTGCCTGCTCTTGTTCAGCTCTTTCCCAGTTCTGTGTGAGATGCACAGAGCATTTTCCCCCTTCAGGCCCTCTGAGGGCTCAGCCCTGCAGAGATGTTCCAACACACCCTGGACTGGAGGGAAGGGGGCCGTAGAGTTCATCTTCACCCAGCAGCCACCAACCTCTGGCGGCGAAGCTGAGAAATCTCTCAGATCCCCAAGTTTGAGCACATCAGTTTGGGTCTCAGGCAGACTGACCTCCAGACTAAGGTGCTCTTCCTGCCATAACATTAGATCAGGCAGAATGAAGCATGCTCAAAGCAGAGTACTGCTCTGCAGCGACACTGACCAGGAATTGATTGTCTCTTCTCTCTCCACCTCAGAAGCCACCAGCTGGTAGAGGTGGCACTGGCTGGGAGTAGATTTACCCTTCTCCTCTGGCATGTAGCCGATGCTACCAACATCAACTGCTGTTATATGCACAGCTGCTGTTAATGAGACAGGTCTGGAGGTGTGGGGAGACATGTAGCCTCTCATCTTGCACATCCCTATGATCTTTCCAGACTACTCCTCCCTTCCCCCCGCCATTAACTTTTTCTCTCACCTATTGAATATAAGGGCACAGAGATTGATACATTTTTGGGGAAAGGATGGTTAAGTGATAAAGACCTAGCTATACACTGTTGAAATTGGGACACAGCTGTAGCAACATGGAAAATGCTCAGGCAGACAACTGGAATGGACCTTTGTACAATTAGCGACCCTACCATTATATTGCATATTTGCAGATGTGTGTATAGTACTTGGGCATTTAGCTATTTAATAAAGAACTTCCATAAGAAAATATGCACTTCAAATATATTTTCTGGACGTATTATTCAGCAATGAATGTCACGGTGGACATGGGAGCCAGGATCAGGATTGGCTAACTTCATTTAGTTCTTGTAGGAGAACTGTCACTGACATACTGACGGCCCCGGTGCTGCCATTCCTAATGTTCCAAAAGCCACTCCCTTCATAGAGTCTATTGCTCTTGCCACTGCACAGGTAGGAGCCATGAGACAATGTGTACCTTCTGGATTTTCAAAACCAAGAAGAGTAAAATTCACTTCCATTCCCACAAAGTGGAAACTCTGGTGCCAAAAATCTGTGACAGGATGTAGTGTCATCTGCAAATAATTATTTAGCTAGCAGCTCTTTTGAACGCTTTACAGTTCTGCTGTCTAAATGGATCTGGCAAGGGGGATCTCTCAGCAGCAATCTGCCCTTTATCTGAACTCTTGTTCTCTCTCTTCTTCACAGCCAAGTATTTTGCATTGCACTGGAGTCTCAAGTGGACTGTGCAATACTCAAGATCACTAGACTATCCTGTGCCATACTTTAGTATTTTAATTAAATGGGGGAAATCAGGCTTTAAATAGTTTCCATTACAATGAACTCCTGTTTGACTTGCTTGCAGAATTTAGTGTCACTGCTGTGGATCTTTTAGACACTTCCATTTATGAAGTTCCAATGGAAGTGGAACATGGATATGAATCCGCGGTGGACAGTCAATGAAAACACTTCTCAGCTTCAAAATGAGTTTTGTTCTGCTCTGAGAAGTAAGGCCCTGATTAAAGGTATTTATGCCCATGCATAACCATGCATTTAATAACCATGTAATGAGCCCCAAACTAGTCATAACGGGATTACTCACATGCTCTAAGTTAGGCACATGCCTAACTACCTGGCAGAATTGGGGCCTAATGAAGGGCAGGTTTGCCTCACACATGGGGAAAATCCATTAACGGAGGCAAAGTTATTGTCAATGAAATGCTGCTTTATGAGGCGGCAGCGGTGGAGGGGAGGAAATGTCATGCTTAACAGTGTGAATCATTTTGCACAGAAAATATATTTGAGGCAATCTGAAGTTGTCCCTTTTGTTTGGCAAGTGTGAAGAATAAGAGGCAAGCTATATGTACAGGAACCAGAAACACAACACTTAGATTTTAAAACATGTGTTCTGAATGCTTTTCATTACTAAGAGACCAAGATTACAAATTAGAAGCACCATGGAGATTGAAAATAATGCTTTACGTACTATTACACCTAATTTGTTTATGTTGCTGAAAAGAGGAAATTGTTAGACACAGATAACTAAAACAGTCACTATAAGCTTCATTGAATGCTGCTTGTGATTTTTCCACAAATTATTTGTCAATCCATGCCACACTAATTAATGCTGAGATGCAGGCCAGATGACCTTATCATTGTGGCACTTGGCATGTTAGCACTGAATCACACCCCAGAAAGACATTAATTTACGCAAAGAGAAAGAGACCAAGCCACCGAATACATTATTGCTAACTCTGTAGATGCTAGGTTAAAGCTCAGCTATTTTCTAGAAAAGTTCTAATTACTGAATGCTTCATAGGTCAGATTTGTTTATAAAACTGCTATCCTGAAAAAGATTGGCCTTCAAAAGAAGAACAATGGTACAATGAAACAATGGAACAATGTGCAAAGGAATAATAAATTAGGATGATGATAATACAAAACACAGACAGATTCTCTGAGCCACTCCACTGCATTGTACCCTCTGGCTGTCAAGAGAGCTAAAAGCCATTGTGCCTCCAACACTACCACCTCCCGCCCCCACAACAGCTGCCTTCCTACAATCCCCAAATAGCTGATGGACCCTTCCAGTCATGGCCAACTTGCATAGAACCAGCCCAAGAATCAGGATGACACAATTGACTCCCTTGTGTCACCTACAAATTATGTCCAATGGAAGCAGATAAGGGTCTGGCCTACTTTGTTGTATTATTATCCTTACTGCAGACAGTAACAAAAGATTACACTTGCCATCAGGATATCGTGATCCCATTCCTGTAAGATTCTGAGTGCACTTAACAGTCTCTGACAATGAGGTTTGAGAGTGCTCAGCAGCATGCTGGATAAGGGTGTGGGTGTGGGTGTGTAACGTGGCCTACTCCCCACCATGAAATTGACAAGGCTGCCTGGCTCCCATCTGGGAGTGGGATCCAAAGCTGTCCCAGACTTCTCACCCCAGCTCCCAGCTAGGAGCAGAGTCCAGCCACCCATCTCTCCAGGAAAGTGGGGGCTTTCTTGTCAATTTTACGGCTACTGCTATGAAACTGAGAAGACAGCCAATATAAGGGGCACAGTGTCTAGGCAGATACTGCTTTGCCCTAACTACACCGACATAAGCCTTATGCCTCTTGTGGAGGTGGAATTATGATTTCAGTGTTATAGGGCACTTACATTGATGTGAGAAAGGCTGTAGTGTAGGTACTGACATAATTAGGTCAACATAAGCTGCCTTATGTCTACCTGTGTAGTGTAGACCAGCCCTTAGATAGATTTTATCAGTAAGGGGGGGGGTGTTAAATCGAACCATTTTCTTTCTTTAATAATAGATATTACAAATAGAGAATGAAGGTAGTAAAAGTAAGAAAAGCTTCTGTAATTATTACCTAACTAAAGAAGATTTGCTGACCAGCCCTAAATTTCTAGAGCAAAACAAAGTAAGTTTCATATTAATTTACTATTACTTCACTTGGGTCCTGTCATGAACAATTCTCTATTACCCTTAATTTAATAAGAAATATTGCTTATCAGTCTATTACAGCAGCATAATTACGCTGCAATTAAATCAAATCTATTCACATTGACCTTTCAGCGGAGACTTAACAGCTTTAATAATTTCCTATATTGTTGTAAACATTAAAACTTTCATGCAATCTCTCTTTTTAAAAGTATCTATCATGTAAAATATTGTTTTCATATCATACTACTACCTACAATATTGCCTCATGCACTTTGCATTTGTAATGACAACTCTGGTCAGCTCCTTTGTGGGAATTAAATCCAGGAGCTCTGAGTCCTGAGCCAAATAGTTTAAAGGTGGTGGTAACACCTTAAAATTTTTATGTGATCCAGCCATTACAGGGGAACAAAGACCAGCAATGAGTTAATGTGTGTATTACACATTTTTTATAGCCATTGGTTCTTTTCAGAACCCATATTTTTCCTCCAGTCACATTTTACACAATTTTATCTGTATTTTTTCCAGTTTATTCAGGTGAAGTGACTCTTTTATAATCCCTGTTGGTCCACTCACCTCCTCCTATCACTCTAGGGATCAGTGCTAGCTAGGTATTGTACCCTCCTCCTCCTGTGGTATCACTCCCGTCGTCCTCTCGCCCGGTCCCTCTTGCTCCAGGAACCACAATCTCCTCTTCATGATTCGCCTCTACAGATGGGTCACCATACATGTGCCCCTTCTGGGGTAACAAAGTCTTTCCAGGACAAGCCATCCCAGGCAGTCTGATGTTCTCTATCAGGCCTGTGCCACATCCCTCATGACTAGCAGGAGAACCCAGGCCTGCCCTCTACTCTGGGTTCCAGCTCAGGAGTCCACTGGTCAGCAACCAAGGTCCTCACTATTCTATTCCTTGCTGCTTTTCCCCTGAGCCTTCTCCTACCTTCCTGACTTCCCCCCTCTCTGGTTTGGCCAGCCTCCTACCTCCCTCCTCTCAGGAGGTAACTGTGGACTATCCTCTAACACACCTCCCTTCTCCCAGGGAGTAACTACAGCCTGCTTCCTCCTGCCAGCTCTTCTGTTGCCAGCTTCCTGGCTTACATAGGCCTCCCTAGCTGAGTCTGCTTCCTATCAATTCCCTGCTCCATGGCTCCTCCCAGAGGAGGGCAGCTAATTGGCCCACTTAACCCTCTTAACCGCGCCAGGCCTTGTGTGGGTTGGACATTACATCACACCCCCCCACCCTCTAATTTCTATATTCGTTACATAGTCTTCTACATTAGGGTTCAACCCTAAGACCAGAGTTACAGCTTCTATCTTCTTTAGAAACAGAGATTACAACTAAAAACTGGGTCTAAGCGGTTAAGAGGAAATAATCATGAGGAAATAAGAATTTTCTTCCTATGAAACAATCTAAAATCATTTGGGATAATCCCAAAATTGTACTCGAGGTGGTAGTATACCGTATCATGCTTTCCCTTCTGTTACAAAGGAATAATCAAGAATGACATTGCTTAGTTATTTGGAAAGATCCTTTAAAATTTGTTTGAAAAAATTATGTTGATTAGAGTATACCAAGAGTTTTCCAGGGACAGCGTCCATGGCATTTCTAACAAGATTTTATGATTGTGGATCCTTGAATACTAACCACAACGTAATCAAACAAAACCCACAAAGTTGTTGATCCATCTCAAAATAAATATACAACTGGAGTTTGGTGATCATCTTTCCATGTCTGGATCTGGGTTAACATTTGTTTCTCAAAAGGCAAGATGTCAGACAGTTAACAAAGCAGAGAGATTAGCAGATATCTAGGACAATAGCTATGTAATGAACACAGGGGATGTTTTCTGAATCAATGGACCAGATTCACAACTGGTATAATTCAATGTAGCTCTGTTGCCTTCAATGGAGCTATGGCAGTTGTCCCAAGCTGACAATCTGGCCCACTGTTTTGAAGTTATATTAAGTTTTAAGTTGCCTTCTCAGCTAAATCTATATATGTAACTGGTGGACAAGAGTACAGTTGACTCTATATTACAAGTAGTTTAACAACAGTCTCAACTTTGTAATGAGATACAAGATATTTATGAACATCTTAGGATAACAATAGCCTTTCATCTCTGAAGATCCAAAACAAAGTCCCAGCTAAGATCACAGGCAGAAATGAGCTTGATTGTCTGAAACTAGCCCTTAATTTAGCACTACGAACAGTTCCTATTCACAAGAGGCTCAGTCAGGAGTAACAAAGGTGTTGCAGGTCAAGACTCCGGTGCACTGGCGCAGCTGTAAGAGCAGAAGGTCAATTTTAACTGTCTTATGCTTAATTAAGACTATTTTGATTATATAAAGCAGCTCAATGACCTTGTAACACTTTACAAACTAAGGAGAAAAGATTTGAAATCCTATAATTACTGTACCTCAATAGTAATTGAAGAGAGTTGAATGTTACAAAGTATATAAAAGAAAACAACAGAAGAAGCAACTCAGTATATATTGCATTTGCAAAACTCGTTAGTCACATTGCATTTCTCATCACTAATGTAAACACCACTTAGATAAACATTTAATATCTGTAAAACAAGGAACAACTACTAATTTAATAGATTATGTAAGTGCAGCTAAAAAAGAAAAAATATATATTTGGTTTCATATGTTTTGTTCAGTAATCATCTCTAACGTGTCTAAACAATGATATTTGTTCCCCACATTTCTACACACTACATTCAGACAAAAGTCAGGAGATTACAAATCAAAAACCTGGAATGTGGCCTACCTGTACATTGAGCAACTCAACTTGAATTTTCTGCATGTGTATTCTGAAGAGTTTCAGCATCACATTCAGTATAAACTAATTAAGTTTGTCTCAGATTTCATGGAGCTCTTAAATGAAGCAAATAATTAAAGCTTAGGCAAGTAGACAACATATTTATGCAAGCATCAAGGAAATTATATTCTACAGGATTCAGCCCTGCAACACCGTTGGTACTCTACTTTCAATATAAACTATTATGGGAAATGGAACATAGCAGGTTCATAAAAAGTACTCTTGCCTTCTGTATAAAGAATGTCTTCATATTTCTGACTTGGATTTCATTATTTCACTTTCAAAAACAGTAACATGTTTGAAGTACAATCAGCCATTCATGTTAAGTGCAATCATGGAGCTAACTGGATAGATGAAATTTTCTGACAATGCAGGTGCACCTCTATATGCTCTGCCATATTTTACAAAGGCAACAAGGATAAAACTCCATAACAGTGAGTACTTAAACATATTTTGTATAGAAACTTAAGACAGCTGTTGGCTTTGTTCCTGTTCTGATTTGTATGAAAAGCCCAGAGAAGAAATATACAAAGCATAGTGAGGTACTTTCCCTCTTAACATATTTAGGTAGTGGGGAAAACAGCCAGAAGGACAGATAAATAGCCACAGCCCCAACAATTTTTCGCTTTTTGACAGTAACAACAAAGGATGATTAAAATGCAATGAAAATTTCTATCCAGCAAGGGAAAAAAAAAGTACAACGTGTACTCCTCACAAATGTATGTACCCAGTCCCCTTGGCACACCAATATTAAGAACAAGGAGTTTATTTTTCCCTGAAGCACGTTTCATTCTTGCTACTAGTTTGATGCTGCTGCTCTAAATTAAATGTCATTGCTATAGACCTATTATTAGCCTATCAGTAGCCAATGGTGAATCTCTCTGAAGGGGAAAAAAAGCTGAAGTTTTCTAGTGAAATGAAGCAGAAATACATGTTTGACATTCTATACAATTAAACTATCATGAAAGAGAACAACCTACAGAATTCTTCACCAGTGAACCAAAACTTGTGATGAATAGCCCAAGCAACCTGACCATCTCTCTCCTTTTATGTAAATGTAAACTCACTTATAGAATCATAGGACTGGAAGGGTCCTCGAGAGGTCATCTAGTCTAGTCCCCTGATCTTATGGCAGGACTAAGTATTATCTAGACCAGGGATCGGCAACCTTGGCACATGGCCCCCCAGGGTAAGCACCTTTGGCAGGCCTGGCCGGTTTGTTTACCTGCCGCATCCGCAGGTCCAGCCGATCGCGACTCCCACTAGCTGTGGTTCTCCGCTCCAATCCAATGGGGGCTGCAGGAAGCGGCGGCCAGCACCGTGCCGTTTCCCGCAGCCCTCATTGGACTGGAGCGGCGAACTGCAGCCAGTGGGAGCTGCGGATGTGGCAGGTAAACAAACCGGCCAGGCCCGCCAAGGGTGCTTACCCTGGGGGGGCGTGCTAAGGTTGCCGATCCCTGATCTAGACCATTCCTGACAGGTGTTTGTCTAAACTGCTCTTAAAAATCTCCAATGATGGAGTTTCCTCAACCTCCCTAGGCAATTAATTCCAGTGCTTAAGCAGCCTGACAGTTAGGAAGTATTACCTAATGTTCAACCTAAACTTTCCTTGCTGCAATTTAAGGCCATTGCTTCTTGTCCTATCTTAAGGGGTTAAGAAAAACAATTTTTCTCCCTCCTCCTTGTAACAAACTTTTAAACACTTGAAAACTGTTATGCCCCCTCTTAGTCTTCTCTTTTCCAGACTAAACAACCCCAATTTTTTCAAACTTCTCTCATAGGTCATGTTTTCTAGACCTTTAATCATTTTTGTTGGTGGTTTGGATTCTCTCCAATTTGTCCACATCCTTCCTGAAATGTGGCACCTAGAACTGGACACAATACTCCAGCTGAGGCCTAATCAGCACAGAGCAGAGCGGAAGAATTACTTCTCATGTCTTGCTTACAACACTCTTGCTAATACAGGAGTCTCAAACACGTGGCCCACGGGGTTCTTTCGTGCATCCCGCCAAGCTGCTTATGCCCCCCCCCCAGCCCCTGCTTACCTCCAGGCCAGGGGTGGGCAAACTACAGCTCTCGGGCCACATCCGGCCCACTGGATTGCTCCCCCGCCCCATGGTGCCACAAGCTCTGCGCCATTCTCTGAAGTAGCTGGCACAATGTCCCTGCAGCCCCTGGAGCGGGTGCGGGGTGCAGAGGGCTCTGTGCATTGCCCTCGCTTCCAGACACCGACCCCCACAGCTCCCATTGGCTGGGAACGGGGAACCGCGACCAATGGGAGCTTCAAGGGAAATACTTGGAGGAGCGGCAAGTGCAGCACACGGAGCCCTGTTCCACTCCACTCCCCAGGGCATCAGGGATGTGATTCCGGCTGCTTCCCAGAGCTGAGCGATG